>OZ005652.1:235177855-235890355 GCA_963930645.1 Salticus scenicus
GAGATGATCTTCTAGTTGAAGTGTACGTTAGAGAATTATTAAAATTAATTATAGTTGCTCATACAAAAGAAAACTTTTCTCTTACTTCATTGTACGATAAACTTGAATCATATTTAAGGGCTCTTGAAACGTTGGGTGTCACTACTGATAAATGCGCTTCTATATTATATCCTATGGTAGAATCCTGTTTTCCAGCTGAATTTTTGAAAGCTTGGAATAGAAGTATCATTGTTTCTACTAGTTCTGATGCGAAAGAACGGTTGGACAATTTGATGCAATTTCTCAAATGTGAAGTTGAAGGAGATGAAAGAATAAATTTGGCGGTAGCAGGTTTTGGTCTGGCGAAGAAAAATGATGACCGAAATTATAGAAAAAGAAGGACTTATACTGATGTTGTTAAGCCTATACCCACTGCCTCTACTTTATTAACGACTTATTTTAAACAGGATCTAAAGAAAAATTGCGTGTTTTGTAATGGAAAGCATATGAGTTCAGACTGTTTTACGGCACGAAAGATGAGTTTTAATGAGAAACAGAATGTTCTAAAGGATAAGAAGTGCTGTTTCCTCTGTTTGGGGTCAGGTCACACTACCAAACAGTGTAAAGCTGTCCTGAAGTGTTTTATCTGTGATAGAAAACATTCCACCGTGATGTGCCAAAGTCTTGATAAAGGCAAAACAAATGAACGAGAAGAGAAAGAAAAGTCAAATGAAAGTGAAGTAAATATGGCAAATTTGAATAAAAATCCAAGGGTATTTCTTCAAACTCTCAAAGCAAAAGTCGTCTCTGATAATAAAGAAAAGGATATTCGTCTAATTTTAGATACTGGTTCACAAAGATCGTATATTTTGAAGAAATTAGCAGAAGAAATGAAATATGCAGCCATTAAAAAAGAAAAGGTTATACATTCACTTTTTGGCGGAGTCTCAACCAAAGAATATGAACATAACTTTTATAAAATAAGATTAAGAGATTTGACAGGGAAATTCAGATGCAATTTTGAGGTTTTGGATCAAAATATTATATGTGAAAATGTTAAACCAGTGGGAAAAGGTTCTTGGCTGAAAGAATTGGCCGAGAAATACATTGTTTTGACAGATGTTGGCGATGCAGATGAATCTATTCAAGTACTGATTGGAGCTGATATAATCGGTAAACTATTGACAGGTCGAAGAGAAGTGTTGTCCTCTGGGCTAGTTGCAATGGAAACACTTTTTGGCTGGACATTAATGGGAAAAGTTCCTCAAGAAAGTTCATCTAAAGAAAATTTAGCTCTATCAGTTACTTCCATGTTTGTAAAAGAAGCAGAAATTTCTGACTTATGGAGATTAGATTTACTTGGAATAAGTGATCCAATCGAAAAGCTATCTAAGATGGAAATAGATCGTCAAGTGAAAGAACACTTTCTACATACAGTAACACGGAATAAAGACGGTCGTTATGAAATATCCTTGCCATGGGCTGAAGATAAACCACCTTTACCTGATAATTTGTGTTTAGCCAAGAAAAGGTTAACCAATGTCACACAAAAACTACTTGCGAGTAATATTTATGAAAAATATGAGGAAGTACTTTTAGGATGGCTTGGCGACAAAATTATTGAAGAGGTCCCTGAATGTGAAAGGTCCTTTTATGGACACTACTTACCTCATCGACCAGTTATAAAGGAGAATAGCACTACTCCAATTCGTCCAGTATTTGACGCATCAGCAAGAATCCAAAACCATCCATCTTTGAATCAATGTCTACACTGCGGTCCAAATCTCATTGAATTAATTCCTGACATACTTTTGCGATTTAGAGAAAATAAATTCGGTGTCTTAGCTGATATCAAGAAAGCGTTTTTGCAAATAAGCATCCGGAAAGAAGATCGGGATTTTTTACGTTTCCTCTGGTGAAGCAATCCAGAACAAAGTGAGCTTAGAATATTTCGTCATGCTAGAGTCGTTTTTGGAGTCAAGAGTTCACCTTTTTTGCTAGCTTCAGTAATAGAATACCATATTAAAAATGATGAAGAATACGACCCAGAACTTAAGCAAAGATTGTTGAGAAGCTTCTATGTTGACAATGTTGTTACGAGTGTCCGTACAGAGGAAGAGTTAAAGAGATTTATTACTTGCTCTAAAAACCTAATGTCTAAAGGCGGATTCGACCTAAGAGGATGGGAACATACAGAAGAGAGAAAGGACACGGAACACGGTAAAGAAGCTGTTGTACTTGGATTACAATGGAACAGATTTTCGGACATTTTAAAGGTCAATGTATCCTGGACGAAAGATGTAAATCTGGAGAAAATAACAAAACGTACTATGTTATCAGTGGCACATAAAGTTTTTGATCCAATTGGTTTTACTTCACCAGTCATGATTTGCCCCAAGATGATGTTACAGAAAACCTGGAAAATTGGTTTAACCTGGGATGAAGAAATTACCGGGGATCTAAAAAGCGAGTTTATCGGATGGTTTCGTGAATTAAATATATTGGAAGAAATTGAGATTCCGCGATACATTCAAGTCACTCCAGATAATTTAAAAAAATGTACTCTTCATACATTTTGTGATGCTAGTAATCAGGCTTATGCTGCTGTTGTATTTTTGAGAATAGAAAAAGCTGATCAAGTGAAATTATTCCTTCTGGCTGCCAAATCCCGCATCAGTCCTTTAAAGTGCCCAACTATACCTCGAATGGAGCTTTTAGCAGCTTTGATTGGTGCTAGATTATCGAAATCAGTAACAGATGCATTCAGTTGGGAAAATATGGAAAGATATTTTTGGAGTGATTCCACGACAGTTCTTGCATGGATAATCAGAGAAGAGAACTGGTCAGTTTTCGTCAGGAACCGAGTTCAAGAAATCAGGAGTTTGACTGATCCTTCTTTATGGAAATATATACCCAGTGAAATGAACCCATCGGATCTACCCTCTAGAGGTTGTAAAGCCAAACAACTTGTCTCTCTCAAATGGAGGGAGGGTCCATCGTGGCTTAAGAATCCATATGAGTATAATAAACATATGGATTTCATCTGCCAGAATATAAATGAAGAAGACGTTGAAAGAGAAAAGTTAAAATCTACAAAATTACTGATAAATGTAGATGAAAATTCACAGAATACTTGGTACTATCACTATTTTTCATGTTATGAGAAAATCGTTCGCCTTGTGGGATGGATTCTCCGTTTTAAACACAATACTTGTAATCCAAAGGATAAAGTGAAAGGGGAATTGGCAAGTCAGGAATTTCACAAAGCAGAAATGAAAATAGCGTGGATGATTCAGAAAGACGCTTTTTCCTCTAAAGATTATGAGAAATTGAAAACTCTTGAGACTTTCAAAGATGAGGAAGATATAATACGCGTGAAAACTAAAATTTTGTATAGACAAGACAAGAAGGATTTTCTCACACCTATCGTTCTACCATCTAATCATGAAGTTGTTAAACGACTAATTTCATATTTTCATCTGAAAAATTGTCCCGCAGGTCCTCAGGTTCTTTTAAATTTGATTAGAGAAAAATATTGGATTTTGAATGGAAGAAGAACTGTGACATCTGTTTTATCTAAATGTACTACTTGTAAAAGATTCAACTCTAAGAACGTGGAATCTTCGCCTATTTCTCTACCAGAAAATCGAGTAAAAGATGCAGCTGTGTTTCAGATCATTGGTATTGATATGGCTGGTCCTTTGTTTCTGAAAGACAATCAAAAGAGTTGGGTTATCTTGTTCACATGTGCTATCTATCGGGCAGTACATTTTGAACTTGTTACATTAGCATCTACCGAGGTTTTTTTGATGGCTTTAAGAAGATTTATATCTCGTAGAGGAAGATGTTCCATTATATATTGCGATAATGGCTCTAATTTTGTTGGTGCAGCCAACTATTTGAAACGACTGAACTGGAATCATATACAAAAGGATGCAGCAACCAATTCAATTGAATGGAAATTCAATCCGCCAACTGCGGCGTGGTGGGGCGGATGGTGGGAGAGGCTCATCAGACTGATGAAAGATCTATTAAAAAGAGTCCTTGGGCGAGCGTGCTTGAATTATGAAGAAATGATTACTGTATTGGCTGATTGCGAAAGCATTATCAATTCTCGACCTTTGACTTACATGTCAGAGCAAGAATCTATTAAGCCAATTTCTCCTGCCATGTTTTTGAAAGATATTCATGAATATATTGTGCCAGACATTGATGCAGTCGAGGGAAACTCTTTCAAACGAAGGCTTAAATACAGACAAGCACTGCAGAAATGTTTAAGAAATCGATTTAGATCAGAGTATTTGGGTTTACTTATTCAGCGACCGAATGTGAGAAGAAGCCAACAGACAGTTTCTGTAGGAGACATTGTATTGGTGGGAGCGGACAATAAAAAAAGGATGCACTGGCCATTAGGACGCATCATAGAGCTTATTCATGGCAAAGATGGAAAAGTGCGACTCGTAAAGTTACAAACATCTCATTCAGAGATACTTCGACCAATACAAAGAATCTATCCTCTAGAAGTATCATCTAGTGACGGTGCTGAAAATACGTTTCCTAATCCAGCTGTGAAGGAAGCACAAATTAAAAAGCCTTTGGAGGATAAGTCCTGCAGGGAAATTAAAAAGACTAGATCTGGAAGACTAATTAAAATGCCAGACAGACTGATTTTGTGAAGTTTATGAAATCTTCTAGAGATGTCAAAATATAGAGTTTTGATTATAAGATATAATCAAAAGGTGGGAGGATGTTAGATATTGTCCATGTTTTATTTATTTCTCTCATTTTTATATTTTTAACTCACGTGATGTATTTTTGTTATTGTAAAAAAAAGAAAAGATTATTCAGATGATGCTCGTGCGCGTGCATCTAGTTTCTTTTTCTCAGTATTCAAATTTTTCAATGGAATAAAAGCAGCAAGTAGATTTTGTTGTTAGAAATTATTATTTAGTTTTTTAGAAAACTTAGGAGTTTAAAATAACTTCTTTTGTATGCTTTAAGTTTATTTGGCGTCCGCAATTACATATATAGTAAGCTAGAGAGTTAAAATAACTTTCTTTTTGTACGCTTAAATAACAGTTATGACGTCAGCAGTTAACTAAAGCAGACGATAACCAACTTCACGCAATTACAAACATGCCACGAGGTACAGAATTAAAAAAAGGGGAAATTCGCGAAATTTGGAAATTAAATGGAAGTGGTGCTTCAATTAATAATATTTCAAAAGTTAATAAACGCTCTAGATGTGCAATTAGAAATATTTTGAAAAGAGGAATTAATGGATCGGTGATTAAAAGATCTGGATGTACTCCTTGTTTGTCCTCGAGAGACAGACGCCATGTTCTTTCGCTCGCTACACAGAATAAGATGACCACTACAGGCATGAAAAATGCTTTGAAACTGAATTGTTCAAGGAGAAACATTCGCAGGATGTTGCATAAAGCTTCCTTTGTGAAATATAAAAAATTGAAGAAAAAAACCACCGCTTCTAAGCCGGCACAAAATGGAACGTCTAAACGTCGCTAAACAAACTATGGCCTGGACCTCCAAAAGGTAATCTGTGTTATTTTCTGATTAAAAAAAATTAAACCTGGATGGTCCTGTGGGGTTTCAATATTATTGGCATGATTTACGGAAGTCTCTTCATGTAATAATGAGCTGTCCAATGGGTGGAGGCTCAGTAATGGTTTGGGCTGGTTTTTCGGCTCAATGGAAAACGGATATTGTTTTTGTACATTCAAGATTGAATTTCGAAAAGTATAAGAATCTTCTTAAAGATCAACTAGCCATATACGATGAACTTCTTTGTAGCGAAAACTACACTTTCCAGCACGATAACGCGCCGATTCATGCATCACACGAAACAAAAAAGTGGCTTTCAGAGCAAAATGTCAATGTTCTCTCATGGCCTTTTCGCTCCCCAGACTTAAATCCCATCGAAAACTTGTGGGGGGATCTTAGCTCGTGCGGTTTACCGAAATGGGAGGCAGTTTATATATGTGTCGAAGACTTAAAGAATGCTATAAAATGTGCTTGGGAAGAACTGTTTTGCGATATCTTGTTAGAATTGATAGATTCGATGTCGAATCGCATCTTTCATGTTATAAAAAACAATGGCGGCTCCACCAAATATTGAATAACCATGTTAGAGGATTTTCTTTTAGACCATTAGTGTCTGCTAATTATGTTAACCACTGTGTTTGGAAAAAAACGGTCGGTGTCTTATAAATTTGTCCATTATATTTTTAAGTTTTTTCATTAAATTGTATGAAAATATCATTATTATAAAATAATTATATATGATAACAGATTAAATTTATGTTGTTGACGTATTTGATAAAACATTTTTAAGCTCTGAATCTTCTCTTTCACTATTTGTCAAATTAGATAGGTGTCTTATAATTATGTCCACCACTCTGTACAGTCGGTAACAAAATTGTCCGAACACTAGCAAAAATTCCTATGTAAAAAAAGTACACTTCATACAGTTTCGTTAAATAAATCCTTATCGAATCATGGTCTTAGTCAGTGTAAGAACAGGATTCGACAAGGATTTATTTAACAAAACCGTATGAAGTGTACTTTTTTTACATAGGAATTTTTGCTAGTGTTCGGACACTTTTGTTACCGACTGTATATATATATATATTCCCATAAATTGAAAAAGAGAAAGAGACATAAAAAAAAACTTCCGGAAAGGGTTAAAAAATACTTTTTAAGAAATACTTCTAGAATAATTTATCTTCCAAATAATAAAAGCGTATTTGGCGTTAGATAACTAAAAACAGGAAAAATTTTCAACGGATGAATGTCAAAGATTATAATGGAATAGCAGATGGCTGCTTCGGTTGCGTTTAGCATACCGTCATCAATGCATGAGGAATTTGAAGGAAATTAATTAAAAGGCAGTGCTGCAGTATATAAGAAAGGAATAAGATTCCTACCAGGCAACAATATTAGGCGGAATGTAGGGATTAATGAAGAGAAAATGGAAAAAACAGTAGTTTCTCAATTTCCTTAAAAATATATATATATATCTGATTATTTATAACTTTTCCTTTTAATGTAGTTTATTACACATTTGTCAAAGTAAATGCGGACTTAAATTTTGTCTAAAAATAAATACAAGAAAATTAGTAACGTCCGCAAAAGATAAACCAATAAATCGGTTATTTCTAAGCATTGCTGGCAGAAAAAACAATAATTTTATGTTTGAAAATAATTTTCAGGCCCAAATCAACACTCGAATTCAATGTCTTTGAAACTTTTTATATTTATGAGAATCTTAAAACTCTTGCTAAGAATGATTTCGATGTACCCTTTCGTTTGGTTATTGGAAATTTTGCTTTCTAATTCACTCTTTCTCAATTTTTCTACATTTTTTCACGATTCTGTTTCTCAATTCCTTATTAACTAATCACACACATTCAGCCTTTTTCTACTGGTTGATTATAATTCAATTCTTTTCTTATCTAGAGGACCGCTTCCCTTTCATTTTATTATGCATTGATGACGATAAACTAATTGCTACCGAAACAGCTGACTGGTATTCCATTATTCAATTTGACATTACTGAAGTCAAAGAATTTTCCTAATCTATTTATTTCTATATTTAAATCTCTTTCACATTTCTAAAACTATGGCATTCTTATACGTTTCTTTACAATATTTCGTTATACCTAATTTCAACTATAGAAAAAAAAACAAATGTAATAGAACAGCAAAGTAAAATATTGAACTCATTTACTATTACTTTAACAAAAATTATAATGCTTCGTCAAAACTGAAGCTAGGCTGGATATTTTTTTTTTTTTTTTTTTTTTTTTTTGTTAGAAGTGTAATTTTTCAAAATAATTTTATATTTTAATAAATATCGTATTGGCCAGAAATAGATTACTTACTTTGACAGTAATATTTTTTCATTAGTAGGTAATGCAATGTTATATATCTAGAATGGATACAATCTCCATGTAATATTTTTCTTCAATGAATTTTCCATCCTTATATATTTGATACGAAAATGTGCATAACATAAGACATTATATATAGGACAGGAATTTTTCGGCAAAATCATTCGTTTAAAGCAAAGAATTTGTAAGAATAAGTGAAAATCCTTTTATTTTCATCGCCGCCTTCTGGACCTTCAGTTCCTTGGGTTCGATTGATGGTGCGAGCATGGATGTTTCTGATGTCTTATGTCTACAAAATAGTGTGCACTCGTTTCTGTGCATTTCTGTAATATGGATCAATCGAGATGAAAGTCATAGGTCTCAAAACTGTCAAATGCACAGGTCTGCCAAATCGTACTTTTATTTATTTATTGTTATTTATTTGTTTATTTATTTATTTATTTATTTATTTATTTTATTTATTTATTTATTATTATTATTATTATTATTTATTTATTTATTTATTATTTGTATTTATTATTATTTATTTATTTATTTATTATTTGTATTTATTATTATTTATTTATTTATTTATTATTATTATTGCACTGCGTTGGGTGTGTAATTTATTTTGATGGGCTAAATAAGGAAAGGATCTTTTTTTCCTCTCATATAAGGAATTTTAACAAAGTTAGTAGGAAGATCAGAAGAATTTACCAACAGACTATAATAAATTAGAAACAATCTATACATAAAATACATAACATGGACTATTATTTACACATTATCTATAAAATGTGTTTCTTTACATCGAATCTCCTTTTAGGACATTTCACCTTGTGCATGGCTTGAAGGCCTTGTTGGGGAAATGCCTAAGCAGAATTCAACAATATTCATCTAACATGTTAACACTCCATCGTTCCTGATACCGCCTGTACATTTTTTTTTTTTTTTTTATGTCTTGATGAAATAGCGCTCCTCGTTCTTCAATTGCATCATTTAGATTTTCAGGGAAATAACTTAGATGAAAGTAGAAAAAACGGAGTTTTATGCTCACACAGTTCCATTTCTTTTGTCGAAACTGTACGTGATGGATAATTTTGATTAGTTTCCCATTAATCAACATCCAAAAATCTATCAAAAAAAAACATACCATTTTGAAGAAAAATATTTCATCGTCGACCTGTGTATTATTTGATATTGTCATTTACAACAATGCCAACAAAAGTTTTATAAGATACGGATAAAACCGCAATGTTTATGGCAGTAACCATATAATAAACATTTGTGTTTTGATACATTGTGAGGTAAGGTGGAAATTTTTATGTAATAAATAGTTCAATTAAAACCCGAAAAAAAAACAGAAATTACCAATAATCAATATTCTGTTCTCAAACTCAATTCAAATTTTGCCATTTCTAAACCTCCTTCTTTTCCCCAGTTAATTGCACTGGTTGAAAAAGCTTTCAAAAATTCTCGACTGACTGACCAACAGAAAGAAAATCTTCGTCATTTAATTCTTAATAATGCCAATTTCAATTCTAAAAATTTTAAATCAAATCTCAGCCCTGCAGGAAAAAACGCCTTGAAGGAATTAAAATCTAATGAAAATATCATCATTACTAAAGCTGATAAAGGTGGTCAGATTGTTATTTTGGATACAAAACAATACATTGAAAGTGTTACCGAATTAATTAATGATCGCCCATATATTTCTCTGCCCCGTGTCCCCCTACTCAAGAGTTAAACAAAATTAAATCTGCTATAAAATCTTGTCCCTTGTTATTGGACTCGACTAAATCTCATCTTATCCCTTCTATTGCTAATTATGCCAGATTTTATGCTTTACCGAAAGTTCACAAACCCAATATTCCATTTCGTCCCATAGTCTCTAATATCGGTACTGCTTCCTATAATTTAGCTAATTTTCTCACCACAATTTTTGCTCTCCTTCTTGCTGCTAATAGTTATACTGTTAAGAATTCCGTAAAATTTGCAAAAAACATTCAAACTGCCCTCACACTAATCTCACTATGGTTTCTTTTGATGTAAAATCTCTTTTCACTAATGTTCCAATAAGTGGCGCCCTCTGCTGTCTCGAAAATAGATTAAAAGAGTTTCATTTCACATCTGTTGAAATACAAGAATTAATCTCCGTTACCCGCATTTGTTTATCACAAACCACTTTTTCTTTTCAAAATAAATTCTTTCGTCAGTCTGAAGGTTTAGCCATGGGTTACACTCTCTCCCCAATTCTCGCAGATATTTACATGCACTATTTCGAAAGCAAGCTATTAAAGAAAATATCTTTTCCTTTTTGGACCCGTTACGTTGACGACACCTTCACGCTTATCGACATATCTCATCACAATATTGACCATGTCTTAGAAACTTTAAATTCAATTGACAGTAATACCCAATTTACATAAGAAATAGAAAATAATGGTTCCCTTCCATTTCTTGATACCCTCGTCTCTCGCACTGTAAATGGTTTTTCAACCACCGTCTATCGAAAAAATTTTGCTGTCTCCCTTCCTCCCCATGCGCGTTCATGTCACCCACCTAACCAAAAAATGTCTGCTTTCTATACTTTTGTAAACCGTGCACTTAATATTTGTCCAAATCCTATTTTATTAAAATCTGAAATTAAATACGTGAAAGCCATTACAATTGACAGAGGTTATGACCCTTCCATTATAGACAAAGCCATCCAAAAATTACAACTCCCTCGTATTTCGTCTACTAAATCAGTTTCTTCTAATATCAGTATTGTCTTATCCTATTTTCCTAAACCCAGTTAAACCATAGCTAAAATTCTCAAACAATATGGTTTTAAAATAATATTTTCGCCTTCAAATAAACTCACCTTTTCTCAGTTAAAAGATCCCATTGATATGCATAATTCTTGGGGTATTTATAGTATTTCCTGTCAGTGTGGTTTATCATATATTGGCCAAACTAAACGCAGTCTTAAATTTCGTCTAAAAGAACATATGAATTACGTCCGCAAACAAGAAACAAATAAATCGGCTATTTCTAAACATTGCTGGGAGGAAAATCATAATTTTAAATTTTATTCAGCTAAAATAATTTGCAGACCTAAATCCATTCATGAACTCTATTTCTTTGAAGCTTTTCATATTTATAAAAATTTTAAAAATCTCGTAAATTGTGATTTCGCTATTCCTTATTTGTCTCACTGTTGGAAATTTTATTTTCAGTCCGCATTTTCTTAATTTTTCTACTGTTTACACAGCTAACTTTCCTAAATTCCTATTGGCCACACTCCCCACCTTTCCCGTAATCCTATTCATTGAACTAAATCCGGCCCCTCTCCTATATATACGAACACTTATCCTGATTCAGAATCCTGTTTGCACTGAAGACGGTACGCTTTAGGCTACCGAAACAGCTGTATGCATTTCCAATATTTTTCTTTGGCGTTTGTGACGTAGTAGTCTTTTCGGGTTTTAATATTCTAACGCCAAGTCTCCTGTTATTAAATAGTTCAATATTCATATTTGTTACGTTGACTCGAAACTGACACATATGTAGAAATAATCAGTTTTAAAACTAATGAAAAATCATTATGAAGTTCCTACAGTTAACGTCAACTGAATATGTAGAATTTTATTTTTTGTAAAGCTTTGTTCAGATAAAAAGAAATATCATTTTATTAAAATGCATTAATTGCAATAATTCATTTTGAGAACCTTTTTTGTGAAAATTTAAGTCTAAATTTTTCATTTTAAATAAATTCGAGGCAGACGAAAATAACTTTATATAAATTCACGATGTATACTTTTATCTCATTATTGGTCAGAAAGTGTACCTAAAATACAGAAAAAAATTAACTGAAATTTACATGTATTAATAAATATGATTTCTGCGTTTGAATGACTATTTTTTCTAAAATTCTTTAATTTTGTTTCGATTTAAATATCAATAAATTTATACATTTTTTTTTTTTTTTTTTTTTTTTTTTAAAGCTTTTATGTACATAATTGAGAACACACCCATTTTCACCCATTTTCACGATTATTTGAGTGGTGTATTAAATAACATTAATAGAAATCTTTCTTTAAAATTATGTATAGTCGTCAGCAAAAGTATCCAAGCACTAGCGAATAATTCTGATATCAAAAAAGTACACTTAATAATGTTTGTTAAATAAATCCTTTTCGAACCATATTCTTAGGCTTACTAAGCACAGGATTCGACAAGGATTTATTTAACTAAACTGTATTAAGTGTATTTTACATTTATATATATATATATATATATATATGTATAGGAACTTTTGCTAGTGTCCGAATACTTTTGCTGCCGACTGTACAAAAATCTTATTATCCTTTTTACAAAAAGATTCAATGTTTTGGTGATAGATTTAAATGTAGAAATAAACCGAACCGTTAACATTTGCGTTGTAAATTGTGTTTGACGAATCCGGTAGCACTCGCTAGAGATGCCTCAGTCACCCCAGAGGGGGATTACTTGGTTATGTTCTAACGTCACCCTAGTACTGCGCAGTGGATAACTGTGACGATTTGGGATGCACCCATAGGGATGTTTCGTACCCATGCCATCATACTTTTGATCCTCCACAGTAGGTATGACTGCTCCGCTTTCATAACCCCCCAACCCCAATTTATTACGTAATAGAATAAACCCCTGACAAGTGACCTATTTATACCGGAACATTACATTCCCACCAATCCAACAGTTTATTTACCAAACAATCATAGCACTTTCATCAAATCAGGTTTCCACTTCCACCAAAGCGATTATTTTCAAAATAAGATGTCCATTCATCCGAAAACCATAGCGATTTGTGTGGAATTTTCCTCCACTGCTGGTATGGAGAATCTTCACTCTACTTCCTATCAGTAGTCAATGGGTGACCTAAAATGGTATAATTTGGATAGGTACATTTAGAACATTTCTGTCAGTTCGGATTTTAGATGTACCAGCCACTGTTAGTATACATGGCGGTTTTTGCCCAGCTCGAGTATCGAATCCACAATCTTCCCATTACGTGTTCGGTGATCTAACGACCGGGTGACAGCGGCTCTCAGCGGTTTATCAATATATAGCTCTCAATAGTTTATTTGTTCTTTAAAAATCGCCAACAGTGCACAAATATGCATCTTTTAGAAATTGCAACACTCCACTGCCTACGTAAGAGAGTGCGATTAAAAATGCTAGATATGTGTGGGTTAGGTTCGGTTAAATGATGTTGCAGAAAATTTGCATAGTGAGCTGTTCGAAACAGTGTAGGATTTACCCGTAGAGGATCTAAATACGCAGGGGAAAAAAATCGATTCGGTGTTGAATTTGGTGACATGGTGAGCGAATTTGGTGAAAATTTGTAGTTTAGGGTAGAGTCCCACAGGAACTTCTGTAATATTTACAGATGGGGAAAACTTTGACTATCCAGATGATTACCAATGCTAACAGGATTGTTTGAGAAATGAAGAACATATTTATTCTCGTCGATAAATCGGGATTTGGGGGAGGGGGGGGGGGACTTATGAACTTGGAAGCAATTGGATATTAAAAAAAAATCTACGTAATGCTTGCTCGTCGAGTATGTAGAGGTGAAAAAATGTTGGATCCCTTACTGAGTTTCGAGAAGCTTCGAATAGCTTAATAAGTTTTTGTCAAACAGAAATCCAGTCCTTGTATAATTCACTACCAAATAGAATATTCGAAATCATAAAAGCTAATAGTAAGTGTATTCCCTGCTAATTTCGCTTGTTTTTTGTATATTTTTGTTATCGTCTTACTTTTGTTGTAGACAATAAGTGGTGGAATTTTGTTTCTGCTGTCATTAATATTTTATTTTTGAATATCATGGTAAAGATACGGACATTTTCTTTGTAAGCGATCTACAAAATGCTACTCATAGAAATAATTTCAATAAAAATGAAGTATTCGCTTTTTGTTTTTCTAAAAATGTCCAGTGTCCTCCTGTTTTAGCAGTGTATAAAGTATTTTGAAAGCTGTTTAACATGATGTCATTTGGGAAATTTTCGTTCAGGCAACATCAGTGACGAATGCCAGACAATGGGCTTTTCGTTAAAACAAAGTTTCTTTCCGTTTACTTTTTCCGTGAACTACTCCAAAAATCTCTTGTATCACAATTCAAAAGTTTAATCAAATAACTGTGTTAGAAAATTTCAAGGATTTGTTTTCTGAGAAAAAACAAAGTTTAAAACTAAAAACGAGTTTCTTATATATTTTTAGGATCAATTGATTTATTTCGACATTATAAAAATCATTTAGGTAGAAAGCGTTGCACGAAAATGTCAATAGGATTCAGTTTCCAATTTAAAAGTGAAAAATTTTCCTTTTTCATATTTTTCGTAATCTAGAAAGGAAAATTATAACGTTTACTGCTCATAGCTGATATTCTTTCAAATATCTAAGCAATTCTAAACTATTTTTTTAATCTAAAGATATATGGATAATAAAATTTTTTGGAGATTTGTTTGCTACATGAAGCATTAAATTTTTAAACTTTTTTTTTTTTCCGATTTCATTATTATTTTATGAAAAAAAAGCAAATAAGAGTAATGGTAAATGCTTGAGGAATTTCCACGTAATTTCTTATAATAAATATTTCTTAATACACCCACTTCCCGTCATATAATGAAAAGGAAAAATTAGTAAGAAGACAAACATAGCATAATTTAAGGTTTAAGTTTAGGATAGTTACATATCTATTGCTTTTTTATTTTTAAATTCAACTACCCACATTGCAAAAATTAGGACTTTCCTAATTACACAATCAAGAAAAAAAAAAAAGTTCTGTTTGCCGCCAGAAATTTTCTGAATTACAGAACATTTCTGGCAGTAAACTGCCGTAAACATGACTTTTTTTTAGCAGTGTAATTTAAATGATGACTCCTTATATTTTAAGTTTAAAAAAACAATACAAATGTAGCTCTCGTAAAATATCAAAAGTAGTCTGAGTAACACCTTTTAAGAAATCAAGTTGGAATAGTTTTATTAAGTTGAAGGGAAGTAGTTTTTGTCAACCTGCATAGCAACTGTGAATTTATATTTATGGTAGTTGTACACTGTAAAAAATTTTACGGCAATTTACAAATTATTACTTAGTAATAGTACAGGTATTATCTCAACTACTAGGGAAAACTTTGTAACCAGATTCTCTTTGTATTCAATGCTTAAATAACATATGTAATTCTACTCCATTTTTCCTACTATCGCAACATCTCTGTCTCTTCTCTCCCCGTTCGAAGAGAGCGATTTCATTTGAGCAAACGCCAATACTGTGCGCATGCGTAGAAGATACCAGAGAAGAACGAGCCGAAGCGTCGGGTCTGTCGTAAATCGTAATCAGGCGGACTTTTTAAATCTTAATCTCTGATATTTTATTTATTGTTAACGTTATACACATCTGCATTTTAGAAAAAGTAAGAAGTCATAAATATATATCCTTAATTTGTAATACAGTATGCTTAGTTTGACGTTATCTTATTTTAATTTAAACTTTATCAGTTCTTAAGCCTCATTTTGGAAGTGTTGGAAAACTGGAAATCCGTGTGCATGATGGACGCGTTTCAAATATCAGCCCCTGCTAGGTGAAGGTTTGTGTTAGTTAGTGATTATTTATTTAAAATTGCTAGCAACGCAAATACTTTCCTGGCAAAGCTTTTATTATTATTATAATTTACTACGGATAACACAATCAAAAAGTTAAAAAGGTATGTAGTTTTTATTATTATTATTCTGAGGTACTTATTTAATTTAATGTTTTTATTTTTTGTAAAATAAGTATTACATAATTAACCCCTGAAAATGGTATGCATAATTTATGCAGTTTAGAAATACCATATTAAGTTTCACCGAAATATATTTATAAAAATATTAAATGACCTTTATTGTTAATTGAAAAATATGCTGATTTTTTTTACCGAATAAAATTTGGCATAGTACTGCAAAAAATATTTTCTTTTCCCATCATATTTTAAAAGTTTCGATTCTTTAAAATAAAATTTATTAATTAAATGTACAATATTAATATATATACTTATTTGTTTATTTATTTTGACTTATTCAAAAAGAAAATATCTTTTAAAAAACATATTTAATATATTATGTATAAAAGTTAAGGCAAAAACTTTTCAGAGGCTACCCCTGAATTCAGGGTTTTTAAAATTTTTGCTGTCTGAATCACATGTTAAATTATTTTGGTTTCTTATTATTTTTTTATTATTATTTCATTAAATTTTAAATTTAATATTGTGAAATATATGCTCATATTTACCAAATAAAGTTATGCATATATTATTGCAAAAAATGTTTTCTTTTCACAATTATATTTTAAAGGTATCGATTTTTTTAGTTAAAGTTTGTCAATAAAAGTTGATTCCATATACGTACTTATTTATTTATTTTGACTTTAGAAAAAAGTTTAATAAATTATATATAAAAATTAAGGTAATGATATTGATATATGTTTTTAATATTTCAAACAATTTAGATTTTGTAAAAGTATATATTTAAATAAACATTTTCGATCAGCCATCATTTTTAACTAAAACTAAACATAGAAGGTTTTCTATTATTATTCTATTATTTATTTAAATTTTTTAGCAATATTACTCATAATATTAAATATTGTTGATTTAAAAATTTTAGTAAGGTGACATGGGGTATTTAAGGGTAAATTTATTTATATTACTTGTAGTATTTCTGTAAACTTAACTGTAACATTTTTGTGAATATAACCGAAATTCATTTGCATTATTAATTACATTTCCTTAGCACAATTACTGATAAAAAATCTGTATTCTAAACAAAACAAATTTAGTAAGGTTACATGGATATTATTTGAATTTACACTAATAATAACCATGTATCCTACACAAAACATTTCTTGGTAAAATTGCAGTATTACTTTCAGTAATGCTACTAACACAATCTTAGTAAACATAAAAAAAAAGCACTTGACCCGTTAACTAAGAGTTTCTTAGTATATTTACTAACGAAGTGCATGTAATGTTTACTAACTCTAATTGCGTAAGATCACTTTTGAACAATCTGTATTGGCTACTAGAAAAGTTTATGGAATACCAGTTTCCTAGAATTTTTTTAGTAGTACTACAGAATTTTTTTTACAGTGTACTGTAAATTCTTTTTTCATACCATTTATGTGTGGAAAGAGAGCGCGTAAAAGAAAAGATAACAATTTATTTCTTTTTATGAATTTCCACTCACCACAGAAGTCTGGAAAAATATCGACTGATGCTCCCGACTGATTCCCCTAAAAAATGACTTTAATATTTTAATGCTAGTTGAAATTTAAGTTTAATTTTGCTATGATACCATAGGCCTTCGATGAAAAACATCAGTGGCGGAATTAAGGATGGGGGGGGGGGGCGGCAAGGGGGCTGACCCTCCCCCCAAAAGCCCTAACATTCCCAACTGGATGTTAAAATTTTAAATTTTTCATTGATCTGGAATAACATCTTGAAAACTCTTAGCCTCCCCTCCGCACACCAAAGTTAAGTTCTGGATCCGCCACTGAAACATACAATGGAGTTGATAGAGAAACTTTATAATTTTTTTCGTTTTCTTAAATATATATATATATATATATATATATATATATAATCTGGTGTGCCATTCACACGACTTTCTCTTACCCTGAAATTTAATACTATAAGTACAGGTTGGAGATTAAGAGGTAAGATAACGAGAACTGTCACGTAAACCTATGTTAAACAATTCAAATTAGACTTCGAAAGTGTTTTATATCATAATTAGTTCTGTATAAAGAGGGCTACCAAATCCTGAACCCCCATTTCATAAATGCACCTACATGTATATAAAATTTAATACTGTTATTAAAATTAAAAGTTTATTTAAAATTATACAGACAATTTTCACACGCAACATTCCTTGAAACTTATCAATCTTGATCAAACTTTTCCAGCAACAAACTTATATTAACTTCAAAATACACCATTTGGATCTCTTAAAATTACCGTTTTTAAGTCGTTCTAAGAGACACAGACTAAGATCAAGCGTTAAAAAACTTAACTATGGTAATCAGGAAGCCTCCAAATGTGTAAATATACAAAAAACAAGCGATAAATATTTAGCTTAAAACATACATTATTTACCATAGCTCTATGAGGAATTTATTTCAATTCCCGAACAGTTTTCGTGGAAAAGGTAAAATTTTATTAGTAAAGCACATCAAATAACTAGTGTATTGTGGCCACCGCATGACATTCCTTTATATTTTCTTATACAATTTCACCCAGTAAAAAAATATTATTAAAATTATTTAAAAAATTATCTTCCATGATAATGCAGACGATTTCAATATTAGAGAAGTAGTATAACACTAAAAATATATTTAAAAAAAAAAAAAAAAAAAAAATTATCCCTTCGAGGGGAATTTTCCCCGGGGGGTGGGGGGAGGCTAGGCTCCTACATACACAAATTCTTTTTCCCAGTTGACTATCTGTATAATAAAAAATATATATTCGTTTCCTTTAGTTTAGTGTAGTCTATAGATGTTAAACTCTACTTACTTGCAATTTCCCCCATAGACGTAATGTATTTGATTATATTTGAGTGTCCCTGTACACGAACAATTTGCTTCATCTCAACGAAATGCTTAGTGTAGCATGCCTATATGATACACATTTAGAATAACAACTTTGGAGTTTCTGCTACTATTTGTTCTTGAGATATGCTGATAACAGACACACACACACAGAGAGACCATTCGCTAAAAGAATGATTTTCGCATTCAGGGGACCTCAGAACATGTAAAGATAACAAAACCCCACTTTTCGAAAATTTGACCCTAAAACAATACTTTCTCTACCTGATTATGGGTAAGAGAAAGTAAAAATATCCATCGCGTCACGTTTTCTTGTAAAATTCCATTTTGCTTCGGTTTTAACACATGCGTAATATTTGTGTAATATTGCTCCTCTTTGTCAGTCATTTGTTTTATATAAGTTACCTTAATAAAATAAATAAATTCATTTCGTCAGTTTCATTTAGAAAATGCACCATAATTTGACGTAAAAAATGCTCAAGGACCATCCAGCAACAGTGGATTTCACCCACTGAAAACTATAGTAAAAAAATCGATCGTTGAAAAAACAATTTGCTACACCAAAATCAATCATTTTACATAGATTTAATCGGATAAAAACTACTGCTGCCAAACAGTACATGCAATATTGTTGGAGGGGAAAAACATAGCAATATTGATTTCACTAATAATCCTGCTGTGATGTGAAAAAATGAAGGTCATTTTTGATATCAGAACCCTAAGTAACAAGAATCAGCTATATCTTCACTTGTATTTTTCAAAAACATCAATTTTGAATGCCTATGCAAAGTATCACTATTTAAACGCTATTAGATTGTTAATTTTGTATTTAGCTTTCACTTAAACAACAATGAATGCTATAGATTGAATGTAATAATTTGCAAGAAAAACTAGTATGATGTGGCCACCATATGACTTTTTCTATATCATTTTGCAAAAAATTCATTCAATACAAATCATTTATAAAGTTATTTTCCGTTATAAATGCCGACGATTTTTATCTGACAGAATTATATACATTTTTAGATGCCGAAAGAAAGTCCATTTTTTGCAATTATCGGAAGAAATACGATTTTTTTTCTAAGTTTGTTTTCGGTAAAAAATGAAAAAAATCGGTAAGTTTATTTTAAATTATCACAGATCTATAGTTCAATCATTAGTTTTAAAGGTATTAACGAGATCTTTCGAAAGGTATCCATATTGAAAATTTACTCCCCCCCCCCTCCCAGGGGTGAAGCGATGCTCCCACTTGCACAAAACATTTTTCCTAGTTTACTAATACTACTATTAATAATTCATATGAATTTTACAATCACACATAAAAAAAAACTCAAATTATGTACGTTTATACGAAATTTTGTCCTATACTGCCATGTTAAAAATTTAGAAAAAATGACTTCACAATGTCACCAGTTCAGCGATTGATCCCCAAACCTAATCAGCACCAGTTTATGTCAAACTCCAACTAAATACCATGTTTAGTTACATTTCGTTCATTGGTTCGTGAGATACAGTGTCCATAAAATTATTGATTGCCTATGTGATTGATATACACACAGGCAAACTAACAGATAGACATTTTCTAATAACAGTCAAATAGTGTTCAGGATATCCTAAAACGTGTAAATTCACCGATACATAAAAAATGAAACCTTTAAAATATATTTATAACATTTTCCTTCAAAACTTTGGAAAATTTTGTCGGTGCTTTGTGGTCTTCGGAGAAACTCAGAAATGCGACACACCATTGAGCTTGTCATTGAAATTTCACTCTCTTCAAAAAAGAAATAACTAGTACTTCAACGAAAGATTTAAGAAAAAAAAAATAAAATGTTACAAGGCTATACTTGGAATAAACTGTACCGAAAAAAAAAATTGTTTTATTTTTTTGCATACTATTACCAAATTATATATATATATATTTTTTAGTCCTTTGTTCAAGCACAAGTCAATTCAATTTTGAAGAAGTGTACAAAATTTCAGTAAGATGGGCTTATTAGTTTCAGAAATCGTGTTTAATGATTTTCTGAAGGATTTCCGGAAATTTCGCTCACTGGCGAATGTTCCAAATGTACTAAAAATTTAAAGGTTTTTTTTTAAATATATGTGTGTGTTGAAAATATCAGATTTTTTTCTAATTATGTATTAAAAAAAATGAATAAGAATTTTCCGTTTATAGCACATGTATAGCTCTAATGAAATTTAAACTAATTGGATTATATCATTTTATCAATATTAAAAATATAAGTTGCTGTGCATCTCTCACAATTTCGAACAGTTACATTTGACATTAAGCATGAAAAATTAACAGTCAAACGGTTTTCTTTGATATATGAGCAAGTTTCTCAATTTCTTAACTTTATGACAATTACCAAAAAATTTGCGAACATTATGATATTCTATAGATAATACAAATATTTTATGACCGTGTTCAAGAAAACTACCATTTTTAACTAGCCTAGGATATATGTTAACTGATAACTAACCCTTCATAAAGATTTATGTTTATTAATTATTCTCTATGATACTGGTAAATTGTATTTTCTATCTAATTATATAATGAAAAGATATCTTGCTTTGGTTGGATTAAAATGTAATAATTGTGGTTTTAAAAGAATTTGCTTTGGAATTCCCCCCCCCCCCCCTCCAAATGAGTAAAAGGAAAGTTTTATTAAAATTCATCCATCGAATCTAAATTTTTAAAACTAACATTTTTCTGGAAAGAAAAAATCCTCAATTTTTCCTCTGAAACCTAATAGATTGTTTTTCTAAGATAAATTAAGATTCCGGAAATATACTTAATCAAAATTTGTCATTGACATAACATTTGACTTGTTATGAATTTAAAATGAAATAATTACTTATAAATAATTATAGTTCTTAATTATTGCTAAACACAATTAGTATGTTTTAACACTTCTAGATTAATTAATGCATTAAACGCCCAACTCACAAAGATCAAATATAGTTTATAATGGACAGGAATTAAATGTACATGAATCAAAACGGAAATTTAAAAGCACTTGACAAACCACCGTATGCAGATGAGAAATAAGTTCCTGGAATGCATTTCTTTTTTAGTTCATCAAAAAAATCCTTTGTATTTCTGAATCTAAACAATAATCATAAAAGTAATAATTTCGCAAAATTATTTAAATAAAAAACCATTGTAACAGAATTTTTAATTCTAAGTCATTGAAAATTTTTAATCAGACAAAAATTAAATAGACAAAAAATTGTACGTGGATATTAATTAAATTTCAGATTTAAATAACAATTAAAATCAAATAATTTCGATGTGGAAATATAAACGTACAAAATATTTCATTGAAGATAGTAAATCTTTCACAACACTAGTTAAAAAATCAATGGTAGAATATTTCTTATTGTTTACAGAAGAGCAAATAATTTAAAGTTCAAATACACCATTTTATAATTTTTAAGATCTATACCGTATTTCAGCGTTGCTTTTTAAACTTGTCCTAGAATATAAGATATAGAATTACATAATTATGATTTTTTATGTTATATATTATGTCAGGGTTTTTTTTTACATTATCTAGCTTTAAAACTATTAAGCTGACTTTGTGCAACTATATCAAAATATTCTTTTTCTTCAATTTAAAAAACTTAAAAGAAAAAAAAAATAAAATTTGTTTCATTTGGTATATTTTAAAAGTCTTTGTTGAAATAATATAGCTAGTTAATATGGAATTTTCTTTCAATATTTTAATTATTTTTAATGAAAAATCTCTTCTAAAGGGCGTCATACATTCTAGGAAAGTTAAAGAAGTTGAGGATGGAGTTTAGTTGTTAGCTTATTATAATACATACATTCTTACCAGGCTTTCTTCATCTATCACACATAACATTTATAGCCTCCTTGAAAAGAGATAAATCATAATATATCTAGAAAACAAAATTACTTTGAAAGTTAGGTAACTGCAATTATGGTGACCATAACTTAAAAATTAAAGCTACCTTCTCCGAAACCCCCTTCCTCAATAACAACTTTAAATGGATAAAATATTTAAGATTTAAATTTTTCCTCAAGATAACTTTATGAATGTAAAATTTACATTCCATAAGAAAATAATTTACTTTAGAAAAACAAAATTTCCTATATAACGAATAAATTCCAAGAATATGTTAATCTCAAAAAAGATCTATTTAAAGAGCAACGCAGAAATATATTAACAAATTATTTTCTAACTTTTCGTACAGTAAAAAAATAAAAAACTCGAAAATTATAATACAACGTTTTTCAATAGAATTTTCATAATATTTACACATTGTATTTCCTCCCCTCTTTCTTAAATATCTAAATATATGCGAAGATTAGAAAATTAACAATAAATCATTTATGTGCACGATAAAAAAAAAAAAAAATCTCATTTAACAGTTGAATTAAGTTTCTACATAAAAAGTAATCAAATATATTTAAAAGCATATTTTTCTTTACTGCATTTCATAAAATGCATATTTATTTTCAAAAGGAGATATGAAACAAAAAATGCAGTTACAAAATGTGTATATTCAAAATGTCACTATAAATGTAATAGCTACTTACGAAAAAGAACATAACAGACGAAAAGAATAGCTGGCCCGCTTTATTATCTGTAGCTGTAGGTTTTTTTTCTTGAAGTTTGTGTATTCTGTAATACATAACTATATATCTATTTTATAATACTTTACATAACGATGAACTAAAGTAAATTAGTAAAGTTACAAAAATCGCTGAAATATGCAATTTTTATTTCCATTTTTTAACTTTCATCTCAAAGATGAAATTCTCATTTTTATTAAGTATGAACATAATCTCGTGCAGCAAACAACGACACTTCCCATATTTTCCAAAAGTAATTTCTTGTTACGGACAATTTGTGAAGAGATATGAACAATAACTCCATTGTGAAATCTTTATTTTGCGACAGGCAGTAAAATCTTAGTGTCCATAAGTTTTTATCGTGGAGTTTCAGTTTTTTTCATAAGACAAATTTCAGCACAAAATTGTCTCAACGAAGTTTGTACACCATAAAATTCTAAAAGCACACGTGTCCTTAGTGTATATTGAATGTATCTATTCAATCAAGTCTTTCAATCCATAGCATATACTGTAGATATCGTTTACAGGATTTGTGCTCTTAGGGACCTTAGGAATTTATAACGATAAACAATGCTTTCTTTATATTTTTTAATTCTCACAACTCAGAGGAATAGCTTTGAACAGGAATTCATATTACATCTTGAGCAGCATCGATAAAGTTCAAAATGCTTATTAAGAAAATTATACAACAGACATGTTTGTCTTATTAAAACTAGTTTCCAAAGAATACAGCCAGCTACTTTTCTTCAAGCTGTTTTAATTGTCAGTTGGTAGTAATTCATTTAAGTATGAGAAAACACATACTGTAGATGTCGTTTACAAGATTTGTGCTCTTAGGGACACAAGGAATTTATAACGATAAATTGAAAGTTTTCTTTATATATTTTTTAATTCTCACAACTCGGAGGAATAGCTTTGAACAGGAATTTATATTACATCTTGAGCAGCATCGATAAAGTTCAAAACGCTTAATAAGAAAATTATGCAACAGACATGTTTGTCTTATTAAAACAACTTTCCAACACCGCTACTTTCCTTCAAGCTGTTTTAATCGTCAGTTGGTATTAAATCATTCATATTTGAAAAAACACTCAAAATGTTTAAAGCACATCAACGTCAGTCATACAGTTCAAATTCAAAAGCAGAATGATTGCGAAATAGCAGTTTGGAAGTAGAATCAACCTAACATATAGAGGGCGTTGTATGGTGTTAAGAGGATGAAAGATTCGTCGATAGCATTGACGTCAAATATATAAAAATGATTTTACAGGCAGGATAGTTGAATAGTTGAGTTTTACGTCGCACTAATGCTGCGGCAATTGGCGACGGTTTGGAACACGCCCCCAGAGGTGGTCCGGAGACATGCCATCACAATGTTGATCCTCCACGGAAGATATGGCTCTCCCGCTTCGGTGACCCCCAGAGGTACAATTTTTGATGGGAACATGGAGGGACGCACCCCTAGAGATGTTTCGGAGACATCTCATCACAATTTTGAACCTTCACGGAGGGGATCTCCCTCCGCCTTTGTGATCCCCAGAGGTATAGTGGGGATGGGACATGGAGGAACTTGATACCACTACAAATTTAACGTGCACCAGCCACCATTAGTGTACACGACGGTCTTTGGCCGGCTCGAGCACCGAACCTGCAATCTTCCAATTACGAGGCCGGCGCTCTACCGACTGGGCTACTGCGGCGTTATTTTACATGCAGGAGAAAACTGAATACATACAAAAACTATAAACTGCAGTTATTTAGAAATTTGGTAATCAAGCACTTTCATTTTATAGAAAATTAGAAATTTAATTAAGTTTTATCTACAAAAGTAAATTGATACTTTAGATGTTTTGCACTCTTTGCTGAAATGTACAGTCGGCTGCAAAATTATTCAAGCACTAGCCAATAATTCCTATATTTAAAAAGTACACTTAAGACTGTTTTGATAAGTAAATACTTGTCGAATCATGTTCTTAGACTGATTAAGAACATGACTCGACAAGGATTTATTTAACAAAGCTGTATTAAGTGTACTTTTTTTTTTTTTGGCAAGGATTATTGCTAGTGCTCGAATAATTTTGCAGCCGACTGTATAGTTCTTCGAAGAGTTTCTCTAAGTGATGATCTTCATCTGTCATGAAGTCATTTTATACGCGATAATTAAAATATGATCCATGGTTGTCGTTTGTTTGGTAAGTAGGTAGGGTTTAACATCGTACCAGTACTGCAGTAACGGTAATTGTCGACAGTCAGGGATGCACCCCTAGAAATGTTCTGGAGACATGCCATCACAACTTTGATCCTCCACGGAGGGGATGGGTTCCCCGCTTTGGTTATCCCCAGAGGTATATTTCCGGTAGCAAAAGTATCTGAGCACCAGCAAAAAATTCTATCTAAAAAAAGTGCACTGAAATCAGTTTTGTTATATAAATCCTTGTCGAATCCTGTTTTTAGTCAGTCTATGAAAATTATTCAACAAGAATTTATTGAACAAAACTGAGTTCAGTGCACTTTTTTTATATAGGAATTTTCGCTAGTGTTCGGAAACGTTTGCTGCCGACTGTAATTTTGATGGGAACGTAGCGGACTTGGTGCCACGACGGATTTTGGGAGGCATACTATTGTAACAATCGCAGCTATCGTAGATCACAAGTCGGATCGCACACTCCGCAGCAAAAGTATCCTAGCACTAGCAATAAGCCTCGTCTTAAAAAAGTACACTTAATATTGATTTGTTAAATAAATCCTTGTTGAGTGATGTTCTTAGTCTGTTTAAGAACATGATTCAACAAGGATTTATTTAACAAAGCAGTATTAAGTATACTTTTTTCAGACAGGGATTATTGCTAGTGCTGGGATATTTTTTCTGCGGAGTGTACAATCCGACTTGTGATAGCTGCGATTGTTACAATAGTATGCCTCCCTTAATGTGCACTAGCCACCATTAGTGTAAACGACGGTCTCTGGCTGGCTCAAGTATCGAACAAACAATCATAAAATTACGAGCTCGGAGTTTTATCGGCTGGGGTACCGCGGCCTAGATCCATGGTTATTAAAAAATAAAAAGGATTTAAAGCTGTACTGCAAAAACGTCTAGATATTACGAATTTTTTTGCATTCCGAAAACAAATTATTGATTTCCAGCATTACTTTCATGAAAATAAATAAATAACGTGGTGTTAAATAATAGGTATTTCAATTTGAAATTAAATATGGGAGTTTTATAATATTTTTCTGATTTGGCTTGCATTATGCAATTTTAATATTCCTATTCACTGAGAAAAAAAGTAGAAAATACTCAGGCAGAGCTCTGCATGGGTTGATAAGTAAAGTGAGTCGGAGGAAGGCGAAGCACCTTCGGGGTTGGTGTGAGGAGCGAGCAAGAGGCAAAGCGCCCTGGATTATTAAAAAATAATGTTTTTGGGATTACAAAGAAATATTTCGTTTGTAATTGTAAGTAATAAAACTTAATATTTTGTGAATAGCAAATTGTTCAACCAGGAAATGTTACTTATGAACGGTTTTTAAGTTAAATCCAAATAGTAAACTACTTTGTGCAGGTGGACTCTGTTCAGTTCCCCTTCATATATATGTGCTCATAAATTTCTCGTGTGAGACATATTATAATCATGTTTAGAGAAATGAATTTGACCAAACGCTTGACACAGTGACAGAATGAAATCCCTTCCTAATAGGCTGACCACCGTTCACTTCGATATATTTATCTTATTCTAAACTATTAATTTAATTTATTAGGATCAATTTCGTAGTTTAGTTTTTATGCTACTATTTCTAATGAAACAATCCTCGAAATTCCCATTTATATGGAAAATTTTCAATTTTGCTATATTAATAAATTTTTAAATCTCGAATATCTTACGAAAATTTCCTAATTGAATATTTTTATCCAATCACATTCAAACAAATAAAAAAATGTTATTTTGAGTGTTGACTGATATATTTATTTTCTTCAAAATGGATGTTATGCTTAGTATTGCTCTATTCTGCCATACTGAACAAATCGTAAATTCTAAATAACTTACGAATTTTTTTAATTGAAAAAATCATTGTCTATGATATTCATGCCAGTATCCTAAAGAATATTTCAAAAGTGGTCTGACATCTTTACGATGAAAATATCCCTCAAGATTGATGTTTATGTGAAATATAACCCTATTCTGCCCTGTTAAAAAATTCGTGAATTTCCAATAACTAACGAAATTTTTATATTGGAAAATTCATAGTCATTAATATTTATGCCAATGTCCTAAATAATATTTAAAAAGTGGTCTGACAACTTTACCAGGAAAATATCCCTCAAACTTGACGTTTATTTGAAATTTTGCCGTATTCTGTCGTGTTAAGAAATTCCCAATAACTTGCGAAATTTTCAAAGTAGCATGTTTATCGTTACTGATGCACATTCTGGAATCAAAAATGCTATTTTAAAACTGGTCTGACAATTTTACTGTAAAAATTTTCCATTTAATGCACATTTAAGTGAAAATTTGCCCTATTCTCCGATGTTATGAAAATCGTAAAAGTCTAATAACATACGAAGTTTTTTAATTCGAATGTTGCAAATTAATATGGTTTCTGCCAGTGTAGAAAGCAATATTTAAAATGTAATCTGAGTTCTCTGCGATTATTTGTTCTTGAGATATCGTGTACACAGTCTGACTAACGGACTAAAAAACTAACAAACTTCTGTTATATTGGACAAACTAAGAGAACTCTAGCCAGACGAATACAGGAACATATAAGTAATATTAAGCAAGGAAATAGTTCTCCGGTTGACTTCATTTATGCTAACCCTGACGCTAATCGTATGTGGTATAACGTCAAAATTATTTCAGTACAATCTACGATCCAAGAACGGTATATTTCTGAGGCTATTAATATAACTAAACATAAAAACTCAATAAATTCAAAAGATGCTGCAATTTTGTCAATAATTTGGCACTATATTATAAAATAACTAATAGTTTTTTTTTTTTTGTCTAGAAGAAGTTTTGTAAGAAGCAGGTTCTATTCGATGCACGTTATTTAATGAATATTCGGCTCACAGATACAGTTTCTAATGATAATGAAAAAAAAAAAGTGCTGTCAACATGTTAGCATGCAGGAAGCAATTCTTAAAGAGAGAGGCATATTCTAATTGACAAATACAACCCAGAATGATATTGTTACGACATTTGTTGCCATTTTTGTGTGCAGAAAGTAATTCATAAAGACATATGCAGGTTCTAGCCGATGAATGCACTTCATTTAATAAAAATTTAGCCTGTAGATTATAGTTATAGCACGTAGATGACAGTTATATCAAATAGATGACAGAGCTTATATTTATTGATAAAAAAAAAAAAAAAACCTTTTCGGCATATTAGCGTGCAGAAAGTAATTTTTTTAAAAGGTTCTAACCGACAATTGCACTTTATTTAATAACAATTGAGTAAACAGTTGAATAAATTTCTTTTCTGTGCTTCAAAAATCAATAATAAATTAATATTCTTGAAACAATCCAATGAAATGGTCATTTTTACAACAAAAATCAAATAAATGTTAAATATACAGTCTGTAACAAAAGTCTCCAAACACTAGAAAAAACCCCTATGTAAAAAATGTACACTTAATACAGTTTTGTTAAATAAATCCTTGTCAAATCCTGTTTTTAGACTGACTAAGAACAAGATTCGACAAGGATTTATTTAACAAAACTGTAAAGTGTACTTTTTTTATATAGGAAGTTTTGCTAGTGGTCGGAGACTTTTGTTATACCGATTGTACTACAGGGAATAAATTTAACTAAATATGGAACAATAGAATATTTCAATGTCTCAATGGAATTTGAATTCATCGAGAGTATCATATGTGATTTATGGAATTTTCAAGGTAGTTCTGTGTAAGAAACCAATGCTTAATTACAAATTTTCAGAACTAGACTCTTATTGAGGTAAATATTTCCAAATTTTGTGAATTATGAATCCCGTCCTACCACTTTCAGCCGCATTTGAATGTCCTATTTTAGGTTAAGTCAATGCCCACCACAGATTATTATACAGATAGGACACTCCCGTATATTCTTCGGTAACCGGAATTTGACTGCAACGACCCTATTGTCAACGGCTGTAAGTTTCTCGAGCTCTCCAGCTTATGCAATCGCTCGTCTTATTTTTATTGTATCTATGTTCATATCGTAATATTAGTGCAACGTTAAACCCAACATCCAACGGACTAACCATTTTTATGTTTACGTTTGGACTTTGTTATTGTTTACGAATTTGATTGTCGAAAGCAATTTATTTTAAGAAGCAAGTACTAAATATTAAGGAAATAAATTTCGAAAATATACATAAACCAGAAATATTTTTTTTCATTTTAAAGCATTTTGTATTATTTACACCAAGCAATGTTAAATATTTAAGATTTCATACCATACTGCTAATTCAGCATTACAGTTTGTTATATTAATTTGTACTCTTCAACACGAATGTGTTTGGAAAAATTTATTTTCAAACATAATAAAAATTAGTTTTATTTCTTAGAAAATAGCTGTGAATGTTATGATTTGTTAAATTTAAAAGTAGTAGAAAATGTTAAGGAAAGAAAACTGCACTTACGTTTTCGTTGGCAACTTTATTATTGTTTACAAACTTGATTGTCAAAAGCAAATTATTTTAAGAAAAAAGTGCTAAATATTAAGAAAATAAACTTTGAAAATATACATAAAATAAAAACATTTTTTTTTTCATTTTAAGGCATTTTGTATTATTTAAACCAAGCAACGTTAAATATTTAATGATTTCATACTGCTATTTCAGAATTACAGTTTGTAATTTTAATTTGTACTTGAATATGAATATGTTTCACAAAG
This sequence comes from Salticus scenicus, assembly GCA_963930645.1. Taxonomy (NCBI): domain Eukaryota; kingdom Metazoa; phylum Arthropoda; class Arachnida; order Araneae; family Salticidae; genus Salticus; species Salticus scenicus. The sequence goes on from OZ005652.1 coordinate 235,207,810, forward strand.
CATATTTTTAAACATTATAAAAAATAATTTTTACTTCTTAGAAGAATAGCTGTGAATGTTTTGAGGATAATTTTGTGAATTCAAAAACAATAGAAAGTGAAGAAAAAGAAAACTTCCCATACTACCCTGCTACTAACTACTCGCGAAATAGAAAAACAATTTTTGATCAAAGATGCTATTCATGTAGACTTAACACATGTAGTTCCCCTCTGTTGACACTAGTGGTGCTACTATACTTCCGGTTCGCGTTTTAGCTTCACTGTCCTATCTGTATGATAATCTGTGCCCTAGAGGATCTGTGCCTCGATTTAGTAAGAAAAGATAGTTTAGACATTAATTCTAAAAACATAACGCTTAAAACGTGCAGTTGTTTGTTCCCAGTTTCCTATTCTGTGCACACTTGAACGAGATTGCATATGTTGTAGCGTAGCGGGTGTCATTTATGCTATGCAAAATTCAAAGTATGGTTATTGTAAGCAATCACATCGATTAACGCATGGACATTTTAAACCGACTTCATAACGGAAGAAGTTCTCAATAAAAACCATGTTTCTCATTGTTGTAGTTTTTGAAATTTGTTAGCTTATAACTTCGTAAGAGATTATTTAATTTAAATACTTTTTTTGTTGTCGTAATGATCTTGGCCTGAAACAGGTTTCATTATAATTTCATTATAATATAAGCAAATTACAGGATGCTCACAAAAATCTGTTCTAACTGCTGAACGCATGCAGCTACACTGGTAAAAGCAGTATGTAAGTATCGATGTTGGAACTTCTGTCCGTTAGCTGCAATGCATATTTTGCTCTTTGTTTGAACTTTACGCTGCGTAATTTCCAGCGCATCTGGTGACACCGTATTGAATGTAAAGTTCAATATATATGCCTAACAGAATTTTTGACTACGAATATAGCGTATCCTTTCTTTACATTTCTAAAGACTTTTTAATTTAACGTATGTTCATTCAATAGATAGTTTTTTGCTCACATCCGATAAAGGCAAGAAAAGTGACACAACTTAAAAAAGCAGCATTTGAGAAAAATCAACTTAAAAGTAGCTTGACTAGAAGAGAACTGGCACAACTGTCTCTCGAGGGGATAACTTTCTATATGGAGATGTAACTTTTTTCTTCACATTGGGTGCATTTCATGTATTTTTCAGTGACATAAACCATCTTTTGAGTTATGTCACTTTTCTTGGAAGTTGTGATTTGTGAAACTGCTGTCGAACGTTTTCTGATGTCCTGTTATATGAATAAGTTTTCACTGAAAAGAGAAAAATAAAATCTTTTTGTAAAAAAATAGAACCGACTCCAAAAGGCAACTACTATTCAAACAACTAAAAAAAAAAAAAAAATGGTATGAATTGAAACTGTAAATTGCGCCTAAAAGTACAAAATAATTTCCTTTTCCAAACAACCCATAACATTACAATTAATCATAACTTTTGAAGTCGGCGCAAAATTAAATAAAAATTGATACCTTTATTCAATTAAAAAATCAAATTCTATTCAAAATACACATCTCACGTTGTCACCTAAAAAATGCAGCCCAAAACTACTTTGATTGAAGAAAACAAATAAGATTTCGTAAGCAGCAAATGTTGGCGAAGATGCTGGTATCTCACGTCCTCGGTGAAAGAAAAATCGCAAAATTATCTGACAAACATATTTAATTTTTTTGGGATATCATGACTATCTTGATAAAGTATATTAAGAGAGAATATATCAAGAATATGAAACAATATTTCGTGCAATATATATGATGGAAATATATATCTTGCGTGTATATTTTTGCCTTACATTTTGATCGCGAAATTCAAAAGCCATCAAGGATGATAGTTATCAAGTTTATACCAATTTTGCAAAGGCAACTCTAACTTCGTAGAAACGTAAAAATCGCATTGTGAAGAATGTTCACTGTTCTATGTAGATGATACTAATGGACCAATTGTATACAGTGATAAAATAATAAAGGAAACATGAAAATAGATCATTTGAAACAACAGCATTTGTTGCTACCGATCTAAAAACAAACCTTTAAAAACTAATTAAATTTTATTTAATTTTTCGCCGACTTCATAAGTTATGATAATTGTAGTGTTATAGGTTGTTTGGCGAAGGAAATTATTTTATACTTTTAGGCGCAATTTACAGTTTAAATTTTGCTTTTTGGAGTTTTTTACAAAAAAGATTTTATTGTAAACAGAAGTTTTCTTTTAGTTACTCTAATTTTACAGCATTATAAAGAGAACATTTTTATAAGTTTTGTAACTACTTTTATAAATTTTGAAAAAAATAATAACTTGTTTATTAATATTTAAAAAAAAAAGATTTTCTTATAAATTTCTATCTAGGGTGAATATACTCCCAGAGCCGATTCTTTTTATTTGGAACTACCAAAGTACTCCTTAATGGGGACCAACTGCTATATTTGGAAGAAGAATTTTACCTGGAACGTGTAACCATTCTACATTTAGGACTGTATTATCTACTTGATTTAAACTTCCTGCAGACTATGGCCAATTCTTTAGGCTTGCTGCTGGATTTTCTTGTGAAAGTAAAAATTTGACCAAGAATTTAGTGTAATGTACATGTTGTTCAATAAATTTTTATTTTGGCTTTCATATTAACTTATGTGTATTTTATTATCAAGTTTTACTTTTTTATCTTACTGAAGAACAGAGCTAGTTATAATTATAGGACCCTGAGTAAAGTAAAAACTTCTTTCTTGTAAGATTAACATATAATATTAGGTTTTATCGCTTCTTGTTCAAAGTGTCACCTCCCCCCCCCCCCCCAAAAAAAAAATAAATAAATAAATAAAAAGATAAATAAATAATATATATATATATATATATATATATATATATATATATATTTGGATAATTTAATGTATAAATAAAATATTTTTTTTCTTTAAAATTACTTAGTACAAATTACAAATTGAGCAATTTTATAAGTTGGAATATGTCTAATTATCTGTAATATTTATATAATGTTTAAAGTAAATTTCAATGTAGAAAAAAAAACTAACAATTATTTTCTTAAAAACTATAAAAGTGCAAATTGTACCAATGTTTGGAGATCATAGAATTTAACATTTCAAAACATTCATTACAGGTAAAAGAAAGGAAGTATCCATGTAATATAAAAACAGCAACACACAAAACCAAATCAAGCGGCCCAACAAAGAGATTCAAAAAAAAAAAAAAAAAAAAAGTTTAATCAAAAGGGAAACTACTTTTCTTCTTTAACAGCCATTTGATTTGAGTTGCTCATGTGACGCTTGTGCATATTGTCCTTATATATATATATATATATATATATATATATATATATATATATATATATATATATATATATATATATATATATATATATAATTCCAGTAAATATTCACTTATAATTTAATATGGTACTTTTTATTATTAAAAAGCAATAAAGTTAATTATTAAGGTTGCATTTTTATTGAAAGAACTAGATGATAGTTTGTAAATTTCATATGCAGTTGAACCTCGTTAACGTGAACACGCAAATGTTTTCGCAATTCCCGTTAACTGAAGATTTATTTCTGAGTTAATGCTAGCATAAATTACTGCTAACATGAACAAACTTTTTATTTCCCCAGATTCACGTTAACAAGGTTCGATTGTATTAAGATGCTCCAGTTTAAAGTAAATAATATGCTTTTACTCCTTTCCTTAATTAAAAGAAATAAATAAATAAATAAAACTAACAATTAAATAGATATTGAATGTAAATTATTTTATAAAAGCGAAATCTGAAAACCAGTAGAAAACTCTGAACTGAGTAAATATATGTCAAGTCTAATTAACAAGCTTGGAAAACTTAATATATCAACACTTTTATTAAATCAAAATGGTTTCGGGTTATTTTCCTTCTCTAGATACTTTTTTTATTTAGATTGAAATTTTCCGTTTGGCTTTCTATCAACATTGATTGAAATAAATTTAAAATGAAAAAAAAAATATATATATATGCATACGTCACTCAATTATTTGTTATTTTGAAGTATTATGAGTTGCGTTTTATCATTACAAAAAAATGCCATTAACAAAATGATACTGGAATAAACCTGTGCAAACCAATTTTTTTTTTTTTTTTTTTTTTTTTTTTTTTTAAAGTAGAGCATTGCTACGAGAGAATTTCGGAAAAGATTGTTTTTGCACGTGATTGACCGTTTACTGCGAATTTTACACTTTAAAATCATTATAACTTTAACCCGATCAGGTTATTGTGGGTCATTGGAGACCCAAGAAATTTTTCTTATATCTCATACGTCAAAATCCACGTATAGAAGAAATACCTATCTATCTCGCCCATGAATTTCTTTATACAAATACCACTCTTTAACTTTATTATAGAAATTTGAATTTTTCAAATATCTCAATTTGTTTAAAAAATGTACATTTTTAGTAAATGCCTGCATTTTATAGAAATTGACGTATTTCGGATGAAAAATAAAATATTTGCTTAAATTTCTTTTGCAATATCCATTGTCTGCCCTTAAATAAGAAGATTCAAGAGTGTTCAAGAATTTTACCACATTTTTTTTTCATTAAAAATTACGTGTTCTAACATTGCTCGGGTCTTAAGCGACCCATGATAAACTGACAAGTTGACGAAAAATACAATAACCTGATCGGGTTAAGTACTTCTTCTTTCTATTAGAGTAGTTTAATTAAATCAAGTGTATTTATATTATATAATTTTTAAACATCAATAATTTAACTACATTTTTCTCATTTTTATACAGCTATTCATACATTTTTTTGTCAGATTATCTTGATCATTTTTGAAAATGGATAGAAAAATTTTCTACTATAAATTTTCTTTTGCAAGATTATAATTTCTATTTATCACAGTTTTAAAGTTATCTATCTATAGCATTTTCACCTCCACACATTTATTTAATTTAAAAGCCTGTTTAGCATAATTTCCATAAGTATTTTATTTATTATATTTTTGAACGTTCGTATTAAGGGGGGGGGGGTATAGTTTCAGGAGGAAAAGGCAAGTTGTGCTAATTATGTCATAAAAAATGTCATCAGATTATTAAATATTTGTTAAATGGAATTACTAATACAAATCACACAAAATGAACTGTCAAAGAAGAGGCTCGTAAGGCTCCTCAACCCCCCTTGCAATTTCCTTGTTTTCAATCAACAAATCCAGTGCAAGAATAGTACTTACTTTATAAAATTTTATTTTTTACTTTATTTTAGAGACAAAAGTATGGGAAAAATGTACTTAGTTAATATTCGTATCTCTGAATTCAGAATTTTTAAAAAGTATAATTCAAAAATATCAATTTTTAAAAAACTACTATTAATTTATCTGCTTAATTTTTTCGAATGAAAAAATGGAATAAAAAAATAAATAAATCATAAAATAAAATAAATCACATATAGTGGAGGGGATTTCGTGACTGCAGGAGAAAGAAGAGCTGCATATCAGTCAAATTCCCTCTTTCTTTTTACTTTCTCTTATTACTTTCTCTTACCCATAAGGTAGAGAAAGTATTGTTTTTTTTACTTTCTTACCCATAAGGTAGAGAAAATATTGTTTCGGGGTCAAATTTTCGAACGCGAGAATGTTATATTTGCACATTTTGAGGTCCCCTGAATCCGAAAATCATGTTTTTAGCAAATGGTCTGTGTGTATGTCTGTGTGTCTGTGTGTGTGTCTGTCTGTTATCAGCATATCTCAAATACAAATTGTGGCAAAAAGTTCAAACTTGGTATTCAAAATGTGTACCATATAGGGATGCTGCAGTAAGCTTTTCGTTAAGATCAAGCAAATGGTTCGTGTACAGGGACAATCAAGAGAATTCTAACATATTACGTCTATGGGGAAAATTGCAGGTAAGTAGAGTTTAACGTCTATAGACTGCACTATACCAAATGAAACGAATATAAGCACTAAATGACATACTTTCACAGGATTAATCCATGGCAAGTGAAAAAAAAAATTAATAAAAATATTTCTTTTCTTTTTTACAATTTTATATACTTAAAAACTTCCCCCCCCCCAAAAAAAAGGCTTAAGTATAAAATATTACAACTAATATACTTGAAGTTATGGATGTTCGTAATATGCAAAAATTAATGATTTGAGATTTATTTGCTTATACAGGAACTTTGAATTAACAGAAATTTAACTTGGGCAAAAATTATAGCAGTATTGTATAAAACATTGTCTGTAAAAGACACTGAACTTAACTCAAGGTTATCTGAATTATTTTAATCTCTTAAATTCCGTTATGAAATAGAGGTTTTTAAACGTAATTTTATTCCACTTTTTTTTTTTCCTTTGTACTGATGAAAATTTCATATCAAGATCTCAAAGCGATCACAATCAGTTTCAAAAATGTTTTTGCATATCGTATTAAATTATGAAGCGTCATTTGCATGAAAATTCTGTTCGAAAGCTCATTTTTTATGATTGTGATTTCTGATGATAGATTGTTCTATTCACTTCAATGAAAACTCAATAAGCTAGCGGGAAATATTTAATTCAGGATCCTTTGACATTCCAAGTTCAAATTTCGTAAAGAATTTAGACTTTTTTTTTTTTTTTTTTTTTTTTTTTAAGTTATTAATTATTCATTAATTACACTTAGAGAAAAAAGAGTCACAATAGTTTTTACATATTGGTAGTTTATTTTATAATAAACTCAATTCTTGGCTCAGACTTTCATTAATAATACAAGAGTAAGATTAAGTATAATTACAGGAAACTTTTAATGAAATTTTCTTCTTTGAAAAAGTTTTCTCCATTGCAAGAGTATAGAAAATAGATATTTTTATATATACTTTACCCATACGCAGTGTTGCCAAATTTTAGGAACTTGAACTTTTCAAATATTCCTGACTATTATGCTTTATTAGTCTCTGAAATTATATTGGAGAACAATATCTTTTAAATTTCTTTTACCTAGACAACAGTAGAGAAGGTATTGCTTCTGGATTAAATTTTTGAGATTTTGATATCCTTATGATATGTTCATGAATACAAAAATCAAGTTTTCAGCAGTTGACATTTTTGCGAGTTTTATTAGCATAAGTCAAGCACAAATATTAACAGGAAGCTCTAACTCTATATTCAGAGTGGCTTGCTTTAAATTTTGTCTATATTCCCTGACTTACGTTTCTTATTTCACACAAAAATTGCACAACATCAGCAAACAATTTAAAATAAATGATCTTTCTAATATGGCTTATTTATATAAAATTTGTCCTTTTTTTTTTTTTTTTTTAACTATTCCCGACTCACTCAAATTTCCTGAGCAGTGCCTACCCTGTTTATGTTTAAGTCCTTAAATATAGAACATATTTATATTCAAACTGAGTTAAAATACAGAAAAATAATTTTTAGCTTTAATATTACAATACATATATAATATGTATATATACAAAGTGGCTATAATTAAACTGACAGTATTTATAGTGTTTTGTAGTTTATACTCTTGTGTAGTGTTTTATATGTGTTTTGCATCTAATAGGAATATTAAAAAAGATAGAGTACAAAATATTCCGGGAAAAAAAAAAAAAGTTCTAAAATTTATCACTAGGAGAATGTTTTTTGCTGTTTTTCTATGTAAAGCTTTTGTCAGAGTTTCTAATTTGAAATTAATGATTGTGAATTTCTTTTTCCTTTTGTCCCCAACCATTATTTTCAAATTGGAGACTTTGTGCTACTTTGTACTTGTTTTTTCATATTTTAAAACTGTTTTCTATTACAAAGCACCACCAACGTATTCCCTTAACGTTGACTTTCTGGCAGAATCCTTCATCCCCAGAAACAATACTGAAAGCACTGTCAGTTCAATTATGGACAACCTGTATATATAAAATCTACAAAAATTAAGTCTTCCCTTCCCCCCCCCCCCAAAGTTTTATCAATTTGATCTATAATAAAAAAAAAAAAAAAAAAAAAAAAAAAAAGCGTGACAGTGTTTGTGATGACAGTGATGAAAATGACAGTGATGAAAACTATTTTTTTTAACTTATATTTTAATATAGTTCAGCACTGAAATTATTTATACAATTGAATTATAAGGTTAAATACACTATAAAAGAAAAGGAAACAAGAAATTTCAAATGTATATTTATTGAACACAATACTACAGTTTTATGCATATTTTACTAGAAATATACACACAAAATCATTCTTACATAATACTGTTTCCCTTCATAATATTCATTGTGTGAATACAAAATAAAAGTGATGTTGTTCAAAGCAATAATTAAAACTTTTCTGTAATTTATCGCTATTAATGTTCAATTTGGTGCAAAAAATTATATTTTTCTAGCAGTTGTTCTATCAGTGATATGTATAAATGCAATAGGATTCATACCCATTTAGTTTGCTCATTGTATGTAAACAACACAACATTTAAAAAATTAAAATCTAGAAATATGAATACACGTCAAAATCTCTCTTAAAAGAACTAGACAATATTCATGACAAGTTTACACACCCGATAAAGAGTGGTAACAGCCATTTCTTAAACTTTAAATTATTATTACAAGATTCTCAGAATAAATCTGATGCAAAAATAGTTGAAATACAGACTATTTCTTTTACACAATTTAAATATTTATGAAGAAAATAAAGTCATTGTCAAAGACAAAGTACAAACTTTACTTTTCTACATAATTGTCTTGAAATGTAAGCCCTTTTCTATGTTCAGGAATGAACTTTCTAATACAGTTGGACCTCGAAAATCTGGAATCGGCAGGACCACGGTGTTTCCGGATTTTAGAGATTTATTAAAACTTATTTTTTTATGATACTATAATAATATACGAAATACAATTTTTATGCTAGCGAAAATATACAACGATTAAATCTGCAAATGAAATTATAAAATAGAAATTTAATAAATTTAATTTATTATTGAAACATAAACACATTAAACTAAAATGTTATAGACAATTGATAATGTCTGCTAAATAACTACTAATAAACTATTAATTCATTAAAAAAATACTCAAGTAAAACTATAGAAACAAATAAACTTTATGTTTATTTTTTAAAAACATTTCAGCAATTTAACGCTTTGACAGTCAAGCCAAAATTGTAAATGTTTACCACGGTGCCAGAAACTTATTTTGTGTAATTTGCATTTTTTTTCAACATAAAATTATACATTAAAAAATATTTTTCAATCTGATTCATTTTGCAATACATGGGGCGTTTCTCATCTTCCAACAATCAAACTCCAGAACGATTTTCATGTGACTGATATGGTTTTTATAGCCAAGGACTGAAATGTTGAAAAACTGGCTATCATATCTGATAGCCAGTGCCCCCCAACGGAAACATCACTGGTTATCACATATGATAGCCATGGCAGTCAAAGGGTTGAACCTATTTTACTGCAATGGGACTTTTTTTTTTAAACTAAAACTGGAAAAATGTCAGAATTTTGGAGGTTCAACTATATTCCTTTCAGATTCTACTAAGACTATGAAAGATCCTTTAAAAATAAAAATATCATTTTCTGCAGTTGTCTTCCTTTATGACATTTACCATAAAATCTGAGTGAAATGGTGAAATTTCTTTACAACGTGCTTTTGCATGTCGCAACCAATCTTTAATTACAGTTTCAATGTTACTGTCAGTGCAATGGCTAAATGATGGATTTCTTCGAATAGCACCTAAAATAAAATACAGATGATTAACACTATTTCGAGTTTCAAATAATCAAATTATAAATACTTTTCTTAGATCCGAGTGATAGAAGAATAACATATTAATATTAGGCGAAGCGTGGTTGCATGCTGCTAAAGGCAGTGGCGACCACAATACGTAAATCTACATAGAAGGAAGAAATGAGACAGACTGCCCGATTATTTGCTATTAAAGTAGGAAATTTGAACTGACTGTCTAGATGGACAAAATTCTGCTGTGAAAAATATTAACAACTGAAATTTAAATACTGGCATATTATAAACTATAAGGAAACAAGTCTAATCTTGCAAATCTGCTTTGAACTAATTTTTACTTTCTTCTATATTCAATAGAAAAAAGTATTGGATTTGTAAAAAATTTCGACCTCGGGTATTTGATGGATTTACACATTTTGGGAGCTGTAGAACACGATTTGACCATTTTTAGAAAATGTCTGTCTGTGTGTGTGTGACAAAATTTTGTGGCAATTCTGTCTCAGGAACTACAGTACAGAATTTCATACAAATTGGTATGTAGTTACATCTTGACATATATGAGTGCCTATCAACTTTTGGTAAAAATTGTCTTAGAGGCTGCGTTGCCATCCCGCTTTTCCTAAATTTTTAACATGGTATAGGACAAAATTTTGTATAAATGTGCTTAATGAGAATTATTTTTTTAATAATCATTATGAAATTTACAAGAATTACTTATAATAGAGATAGTCAACTGGATAAAAAAAAAATATATGTAGGTGCATCGCCTTCCCCCTCGAGGGGAATAAATTTTCATGACGGATATCTTTCAAAAGAGCTCGCCAATACCTTTAAAATAAATGGTTGAACCATCGATGTGCGAAATTTAAAATAAAGTTAGCGATATTTTTTCATTTTTTACAATAATAATAATAATAATAATAATAATAATAATAAATAAAATAAATTATGTAATATCTAGAATAAAGTGAACATTTTTGGCTATTTAGTGTTATACTACTTCTCTAATATGGAAATCGTACTGCATTATCATGGAAGATAATTTTATTAAATAATGATAAGTTATTTTTACTGAGTGAATTTGCATAGGAAAATACAGAAGAAAGAAACACTAAATCAGAATTGAGGGGGGGGGGGGGGGGGAGATGTAACATATTAAAATTTTTCACTAATTGTATTAAAAAAAAAAAAAAATCATAATTTAACAAGGGAAAAAATAATAAAAACATTTTACTAAACAAATAATTTAACAAAAATCATTATAAAAATCAGTCATATTAAAAACTGTTTATAAACTTACTCATTAGAACTCCAGTAATTTTCAAGGGTGAGAGAGGCTCTCTGCCTTTACTACTAGTCCAGCTGTAGTAGCATGCAAGTTTATTAGACAATAATTTCGTTAACATTCGCCTTACTGTATTTCCGAGTGATGTTTCTCCAACATGACTTATTTTCTCACTCTAAAAAAAAAAAAAAAAAAAAAAAAAAAAAGAGATCAAAATTTGAAATTAGTTAGACCATTAAGACAGATTATATAATTTAAGAATGTTTTCACACATGTTTCGAAAAAAAAAAATAATAAAAGACATAAGAACTTTCAATGGTTGGACCAATGAGTGCAATGACCTGCGATTGAATTCAATACCTCTCAACCGGTGGCGCTGGTTGGAGGAAAGAAATTTAAATAAAGTATTTTAAATGTGTACCACAGTCCCCTCCACCAGATTTGAAAAAAAAGGCAGGGTGCTGTTATCTAGAAGAAATGCAGCAAGGAGAAGGGGAAAAAAAAAGCATATTTGTGGATGTGTAAAGGAACAATTTTTACAAAAGGGCATTTCACTTTGAGAAAAACGGGCATGTAAAAATTTTACATTTATAAACGTAAGTTTTAAACAATCATTAGTACCAAAGTAATTGGAACCCTTATTTATACATATATGAATAATTTTCAGTTTCTCTGTTATGGTTGTAGGTTCCAGAAATACATCAAAGTATCTAATTAAAAGAAATACAGCACTATTTATAGCAAGGTAAGTACAAGCATGGTGTATTTTGAGGGTCAAAGAGGGTGCAATTTTGTTCTTTAAGGCACATCTACAGAGCAGCACCCTTCTTAAAGGCTCTAGGGTGAACCTCTTTTTTGACAAATTGCTGCAAACAAGTTTCTTAAACATATTGCCTGGCAAATTAAAAACTACAACTCATGCATATATTTTAAATATAATACGTTTAAATTAATATTCTCTCCCTCCCCCTCATAAAAAAAAAAAAAAAAAAAAAGATTAAAAAAAATCACCTTACATGTATTTAATTTACATGACAAAACAAATTGAACTAAGTCTGTGAGGAAATAAATATACTTGCATGTATATTAATTTAATTGCCGGTTTTTTTTTTAAACACTTTATTTTTTTTAATATGGGTTTCAGCAAAGTATAAAAATCTACTGAGTGAAATTAAAAATGTTTCATTTGTTTATCAAAATGAAAATATTACACAAATTGTAATAAAAAATAGACTAACCAAATGTCCTTTTAGGGTATCTTCACTTAATGCTGTCTCCAGAACAGACAAATCCTCCATTGTTTATAGTGGCAGGCAAGGCAGGCTCATTGTCATTACTAACAGGCTGGTTTAATGGAAATCTATCTAAAAAAAATTAAATGAATAAATAATATGTATTAGTCTTATTTTGTTTAGTATCATTTATTAAAATTTATAAAATTAAAAACGATAAACAAGGCAACAAACCCTTCTGTCAGTTAATTAAATTTAAAAATCTTGATAAAAACCTGTTAAAATTATTTTATGTCTGAGAATTTTACTAAATGAAGATTTACTGGATTGAATTATTTAAAAATACATCTAATAATTTTAAGTACAGTGATTCATTTATTTTTATAATTTCAATTTTGTTAACAATTTATCTATTATATCCATATATATATATATATATATAATTTCATTAAACTTTAAGGCATTATACGAAAGTTATATTTCATCATGAAATAATGAAATTAATGAATCAAAAATATTTAAATGTTATAATACATGAAACCACAAATTTTGATTAATATATTTAGACATTGACGACTTTAAATTGCAACAATTAAGGGAAAACTAATTTTATATTAGGATGTAGGCTCTTTTTAAAACACTATCATTTTATTCGTAAAATAAAAAAAATCCATACCTACGAAAAACAATTAAAATATATATATATACACACATACATACATACATACATATATATATATACACACACACATACATACATATATATATATACACACACACATACATACATATATATATATACACACACACACATACATACATACATATATATATATATACACACACACACACATATATATATATATATATATATATAGAAATACATTAATATAATCAGTGCAAAAACAAATTTTTTTTATGAAATTTAAAGATGACTCAACTTCAGTATTAAAACTATTCCTTGGATCACAAGCTAAGACTACCCATATCAAATCAAAGAAGAATTAAAGAAAAATCGAAATAAATATTGTAAATTGGAATAAGAAAAAAAGCATTATTTGCATTCTAACGTTTTCAAGGGCCTGGTAGAATGCAAATAGTCTAAAATATGGATGTTTTTCTGTAACAAAGAAAGCAAAAGCTAAGAATTTCTTTGTTCGCAGGCCCGAAACACCCATAGAAAAACCATTAAACGAGAAGATAAAAACAAAACTATAACCTAATATGACAAACCAAAACCATAAAATTAAGATTAAAATGAAAATACAAAAATTCAACTTACTGAATAAAATATTTGAAATGAACACAACTCAATAAAGAAATAGACATAGTCAATATAGAAAAACGAAGATCATAATGAAACGATAATAAATCGATAATCATAATAAAACCTTTACCTAAATATGAAAAACCATAACCCTTTAAAAATAAGATTAAAATTAAACCCATAAAACTGTAGAATAATAAGATAACTTTAACCTTTCAAAATGAAATTGAAGCAATGAACGTCGCACACTCGCACATGTAAAAATGTAACAATCAGTTAGCAGTTAGATCCACAGTTAATTAGTTCAAAATAGCATTGACCATAGAGTAATTTTTAGGATTCACAGTGGAATTCATGTATGATAAGGATTCAAATCCAAGAAAAAAAAAAAAAGATCAGATGATGATTCCTAATATTGAATCATGAATAGTGCTGCCATCTGGAGTAATAAGATGAAAATAATGGAAAAATAAAATCAAATAAATTTAGGAATCAAATAATCAATGTATTTGATGAAAACCAAATAATAATACCTAAACGTAAATTTAAATTTGAATAAAATGTATGAGAAAAAAAAAAAAAAAAATAAATAAATAAATAAATAAATAAATAAATAAATATAATAATAATAATTAAATAAATAATTAAAAGAATTTTTTTATTAAGTGTTTGGGATAGCCATTAATTAATGCTAAATTTTTAAAGAATCGAAATTGTAATTTTTGATGTTTATCAGACACTAAATATTTGATCCTTAGAGTAAAATTAAGAAGAATATTGACAAATACAGATTTATGTAAGCATGTTTTAAAGTTAGTGAAAAAATTTACCTTAAAGGGGAAATCTTTCTTTTTATCGTATAAGTCAAATTCTAATTGGCCATTACTATTAAGAATAATTTTTAAATCTAAGAAATTAATGACACTAGAATCCAAATCAGTACTACTTAGAGACAGATTTTCAGGATATTTGACAGGTAAGTCTAGATTGGTGTGATTTTTATCCCAATATAATATAATTATATCATCTATGTATCGTAGTAATTTAAAGTTAGTACACTCAATGTCACGCTCATAATAATATAAGTATAGATCAGCTAATATGCTAGAAGCAATTCCACCTTGTGGCAATCCTAAACGTTGTTTATATAAATATTTATTGAATAAAATATAGTTATGGAAAAGGATAAACCTAGTCAGAGTTTTAAAGGCTGAATGAGTTCTGCATATATTTAGATTTAAATACTGCAAATTTTCTACAAAAAGTTTATTAATAATATCAAACATATCTTTAATATCAATATTATTAAAAAGATCATTGAAATCAAAAGTTTTTATACCAGTAATATCAGTAAGATTTTTAATTTTATTTTTGAGTTGAAAACTATTTTTTAGAAAAAAATTACACTTGTTAGAAACAATATAACTATGTAATTTTTTAAGGATATTCAATAACATAATATTAGCATTAGAAGTATAGGCATTGCAGGCAACAGTAACAGTACGAAATTTAATAGGATCTTTATGAAATTTTGGAATTACAACTAAATAAGGGTAATTGTAGTTATTACATTTAGTTTTTAACAACTTATAATAATTAAATATATGCCTATTTTTAATTTCGATACTGTCTTTAATCTTAAGAAAAATATTACTAGTATCCATAGTATCAAAAAGAAGTTGTTTATAATACTTTTTGCAAATAATTGCATAGTTATTAGCCGCCTTGTCAACATAAGTAATAATAAATTTAGACTGTAAGTCTAGAATTGCTGAATGAATTTCTTTGAAATCATAGAACTTGATATTAGAAAGATGGTGCATATTATAAACTAAATCAAGTTTAAATTTCTCCAATAACTTAAATTTCCACTCATTAAAAAATTCCACTGGTTTATAATAATCAATAGCAATTTTGTATATAAAGAGATCCAAGTCTAAATTAAATTGAGTAATGATATCAATAAATTTGAATTTTGAGGGCATCCGAAATTTAGTACCATACTTCATCAAAGATCTAAGAGTAAGATTTTCCACAATATTGATATCACCAGTAATAATATGACCATGATATGTATTGAAAAAAGATTTATATTTGGAATCAGAACAATAGCATGGAGGCTGATCATTAGAAGTAAGAAATTTAGCAAATTTATTGTAGTTAAATATTTTTCTGCCTAAAGTAATATTGTATTTAAAAGTTTTTTGAATGATGAAGTTTTTGATGGGAAAAGGATTGGATGGATCATTAAGTAAATTGTGAATATGAAGTTTATTAAAAACCAGATGAGAAAAATTTATCACCAAGAGAGAGTTATTTATTTTTTGACCAGACTTTAAATCAAGTTTAATATTAAAACACTCAGCCCTATAGTGTAAAATATCAAAGAATACATCACTGAAGTGTGAATCAAAAGAATGAGAATGTAATACTTTAAAATATTTAAGAAGATACTTCTTTTTGATTCCAAAAATAAAATTACGTATAACTTTCCAATTATAAGACTGAAGAAAAATACTTTCTAAGGATTTGAGATTTTGTAATATATATGAAATGTCCAGATGTTGGGAAGACGACCTAGAAGAACCCCTAGAAGTTCTAGTAGTCTTTTTATATAAAGAGTGATTTAGAGTTTTATAAATATTACTGTAAAATTCAATTTTTGAAACCTTGGAATAAACAATATGTTCTTTATTATAAACATTAGAATTTAAACCAAAAGGATAGATAGTATTCAGTGATTTAATATATTGTGATTCAAGTAAGAGTCGTTCATTCAAATTCTTCTTAAAATTAAGAATTTTCACAGTAATGTTATTGAAGTCATGTTGATGGAAGTGCATATATTCAAAATTGGTGGTAAAGTGACGTGATTTTTTAATATCAGAGCGATGTAAGTTAATCCGCATGTGTAATGGATTACTAGTTTGTCCAATATATACCATATTGCATAAATTGCACTTGAGAGAGTAAATAATATTAAAAGCCTTACAAAATGTAACATGAGAAGAGCTATCTCTAAAATGAGAAGCATCAGCAAGAGGGCATGTAAGACATCTAGTAGAATTGCATTTTTAAAAAAATAAATTGCGAAGAGGAGGATGATATAGGTAGCAGGATGACGATCCAGAGTAATCCCTATACATTACTCTGTACCGAGCACAAGACAAACCATAAGATTTGCCTTTTTTGCCAGGCGCTAGGAATTTACTTAGAACAACCATTTAATGAATAAAGAATATAAATATTGGATATATAATAAATTGAGACAATAATTATAAGAAATATGGGAATTTAACTAAGCTTGCAAAATTATAATAGACGCTTAATAAATTCGTAAAAATAGATAAATATGTTTTCCTATACAAAAACTAAAACTTTAGAGAATCTTGAGTAAAATAAATATTTTTTGAGCAAAATAATGCTTTTGAAATTCTGGATTAAAATAAATGTAGCACAAAATTGTATAAATACATAAAAAACCTTTAGTAGAAAAGTATGAAAAATGTATTAATATGTACAAAAAGTAGTCATAGCCATGAAGCAAATTCATCAATGATATATACAACAATATATACAATAATAAGTTATTTAAAATAGACCCCTCCCAAAAAAAAATTAAATAAAAAAATAAATAAAAATAAAATAAAAATAAAAATAAAAAAAGGATGACTAACAAATAATATTGTAGTAAAACACACAATATTAACAGTAAAGAAACTTGCGAAATGATTGATGAAAGTAGTTCAAAATGATCATTAAATTGTAAAACACTGAATGAGAATTGTAATACACTGAACAAGAATTGATATAAGAATTGAAATAATATTATAAATAATATATATATATATATATATATATATATATATATATATATATATATATATATATATATATATATATATATATATATATATATATATATATATATATATATATATATATATATATTCAAATAGCTTTTGCAATGTATAAAAAAATTGACTATTTCTACCGCCCCTATCTCAAAGAATAAAAGTGTGACAAATATGTAAGATTTAAAAGGGTAACATCTTATTGAAAATCATTATAAAAAAAAAAAAATAGTTATTTTTAGTGATCATCGAAAAATATTTCCAAGTTTGATATGATGAAAGGAATATGAGATTATAACTTTATGCAAATTCAACGCATTTAATATTATTATAAAATTACACTTTTGTATTTTAAGAATAAATACATCTCCATTTTTTTCAATGCCATACATATAATAGAAATGAAAAAAAAAATGTATAATAGATGTGATATAAAATACAAATTTTATAAAATTTACATGTATATGATAAAACCAAAATAAATTACATTATTTATAAGCCTACATTCCAGGCCTTTTCCTTTTAGAAACTTAAGAGCTGTTACATGTATTGCATTAAAAATAACTCATCAAGATAATTAGAATTTAATTTTCATCTCAACATGTAGGTTACTACTTCATTAATATAGGTGAGTGTGTGTATATATATTAACAGAAAAAAGGTCCTTTTTAATTCTTTTTAAACGCAGGATTCCGATATACATAGAATGTACAACCAAAAGAGCCATAAAATATTAAAATAAATACCAGGTCTTGCATCACCAAATCCACTCTTTCTCTGAGATCTAAATACTAATTATTCGGCCGAAATAATCATTAGTCATTAACATTTAGTTCTTAATACTTTTAAATTTTGTTCATTTAATTTATAAAATTTTACTATGATTTCTGTATTTATATGAATATTCTTGTAAATTAAAGAAAAATTACTAAATAATAATAAAGTAAAGTAAAAAAAAAACACTCACTCACACACGAAAGTTTACTGGACGCCGAGTACGAAAATTCTGATTGGGTGCTAAAACAAAAATTAAATGTAACTGCATAAATATAAAGTGATTTCATGTCACAAATAAGCATTTCATGCAATTAATACATAACGAAAAATTTAAAATAACTTATCAATCTAAATGACCACCAAAGTGTGTAATTAAATCACAACTGCCACACTTGTATGTTTATTTATATACTAGTATATAACCACGTCAAAAATGACGGAATGTGAAATCAGTTAAGGTCGTGAATCAAGGAATGCTTTGCCAGCTTCGCTGAACATTATATTTAAAGGGGACTAATGTGCAAGTTGCACCTGACGGGACTAATTTGCAAGTTGCACCCAACGAACAAACTATTTCTTTTAGCGAAAATACCTACTAACCCTGGACGATAGGTCTAATATAAGGTATAATATTATATATCGTATTTATCGTAATATAACTCAGTACTTATTTCGGTTCCTTCTTTGACTCGTTTTAATAAGTATTTTTTATATGCATGGGCATATTTAATATTTTTTAATTTTTAATTTTTCGCGTGAAAACATTATTTCATCTTATGCCCCACCCCTTGAAATATATATATATATAACTGGTAAATATTTTTAGCAACAATTAAAAATTTAAATGTCCAATTTTGAAATTATAATCATATTTTAATTAATTCTAAAATATCGAATGAAAACTTCGTTACAAATAAGGTACCAAATGAAAGGTACCATATTTGTAACGAAATAACCTTAGGTACCTTATTTGTATTATATTTATTTTAACTAATTTCATAAATATGACGTCACAATCAACTGTGTTTATATCAGATAAGTACATTATCGTGATTGCAAGAAAATGATATAATAACTATTAGCCCATAATTTTTATGATTGAATTTTACATTACATTTTAATTTTATCCTCCACGGGTATTTTATAATTTCAATGGTAGTTATAAACTTTCGTTGAATTATTTTTATGTATTGAGATAAAAGGAAATGTATAAGCACAAAAAATTTTCAGTTTTGAAAGATCTTTCTAATGATGCAACATTTATGCAGATTAATAATAAAATAAATAAATAAAATTACATAGCATTTCTAAGGAAAAAATAAATAAGTAAAGGCTACCAAAAGTCTCTGTTTTGAAGCGGTCTATCCGGAATTGTTCCTGACAGAAGATGGTCATTGTTATAATTAATTAATTATTTTATACATTATATATATATATATATATATATATATATATATATATATATTATTATTATTATTATTTTTTTTATTTTTTTTGCTATCAAAAAATTTAATAAATATTTTTTTCTTCTTTTTAGTAGATTAATTCTATCAAGCATCATAATATTTTTTACAAAGAAATGTGATGTTAAAAATACGTACAATATGGCACCAATGTAAATTGCGCAAAATGTCAGTTTCTATATTTAGTTAAAAAATAAGTAAATAAATAAAAATGTTGTCATTCGCATTTTTATAGGTGAGTTTAAACCACTCATTCCAAACATTACTGTTACTTATCCCAAAATTATCGTTATTTAAATGAAAAACAAAATAAAAGCATAAATAAACTTATATTTTGCGGTCGGAAAAATCTGCATTTGATCACCAATACTGAAAGTATAATGTACTTTAATATAATTCATTAGCCATAATGCTATTTTTAAAAAATCTAGTGCTTTTAGTACTTTTCTTGGTAAAGTTTAAAGTTTAATTTATTATTCAGTAATGAGTTTTTTTAGCTTTTTGAAAACTAAACGCACTTTTACGCACTTTTTAGTGTAAAAAGTGCGTACGCAGAAATTACAAATTTTTAGAGATTAATTAATGACCCCCACATCTTATTTAACGCACAGTAGCACTAAAAGGATTTTTCAGCAACATTTTTTTTTTTTCCCCGTTTTGGCTTAACTTCACCTATTTTTTATCAAGATATGTTAGATCTGCATATTTCTTTTATTAGAAAAGATATCAAACTTATTTCACAACGGGGTCATTCAAAGTGTCCCATGACTTTACATGTTTTAACTCCTTATCTTTCATCCGAATATTAAATATTAACACATATATTTTATACTATATGATCAGTATACCAATTACATTATTTAAAGTTCCTTAAACTTTTGTAGTTAATGAAAAATGTTCTTGTTGTGACCCAAACGATGAAGATTCTTCGTTTTTCAATGTGCTAGTTTCTTTTTTCCCCCGTAATTTAAATAAAAGCTGTTATATAACTGTTATAGATACAAGACTGTAATAAAAAATAAAGTGGGTGTATATCAACGGCCATTGGTAATACATATTAGAATCTTTACTTCGTTTTTATGCAAAACTGAAAATGTTGCAAAAATCAGACAAAACAGGACACGTTTTCATTTTTATATGCATTTATAGTGTTTTTTAGCATTTATAGTGCACATTAAAATTTCTATATATTGGAGTGTCCTCATCTATACAAATGAAGAAATCTGATTACTTTTCTTTCGTAAATTAATATACACATATAATACGAAAACTATATTTATTACTGAAAATGTCAATGTATACAATTATTACAGTGTCTACAATTTCGGTTAATGGAGTTATTTTAAAAAAGAATTAAATGTACTTAACGAAACATACAGTAATACAAGTAGGTAATTTAAAAATCACTTTGTAATTTGCATTCTTCAACTACTTTCGGTGCAAAATTTTGAACTTCATACATTAAAAAAGTTAGTACAGTATGTCAGTGAATTCTTTTTACCAAAGGATGACAAACGATGCAAACATCATGTGAAACAAAAAATATTTAAAAATTGTTTCAAGCACATATGCGGACACACACACACATATATTAATTTTCTATGAATACTTGTTTTTATTATTTAATTCACTAAAGCACAGAGACCTATTTTTAGACAATTAATAAAACATTCAGTAAAATTTTCTATTTTCATGGATTAATTTATTGATAGTAGGGCCTGATATATTCCAGACAATATGGACCGGAAGTGCCTCGGATAATCGAAAGTTCTGATAACATGGACTGTGTTGTAAACCGGAGAAGTAACATACAGCGGAGTTTTAAAATGGAACCGCCCAGACGGTGTAGTGATAAGCGTCCCTGTATCCTACTTCGTTGGGCCTGGGTTCGAATCCTGGAGAAGGCGTGGATGTTTTGTCCCTGTTAGGGGTAGCGATGACTGGCCATTGATTGGGTGCCCCTTCACAAATGGTCATCACTTCGGCGAGCCCCACGCCAATAACGTGCAAAAACATAAAAAAAAAAAAAAAAAGTTTTAAAATAGATGAACACGTAGTCAAAGAAGTAAAATAAGGCATCTATTACATATTTAAATGGAATCAATTAAAAATGCAATACGTCAAAGACCTATAAATTATTAAATACAATGAGTAAAATTCGTCAACGCTACACATCCTTCGCGGCGTGCACTGTTGGGAAAACCTCGAGTAACCCGGAACTGGATAAATCGGGGCTGGGATGACAGGGGTTTTACAGCATTTTCTTGACAGCCGAATGCAGTATTATAAACAATCCCTTTTACTTTCATGCATCTGCTATTTATTATGCGTTCGTAATTTGGGACATTTTATGGTTTATCAATGAATTCATATCCTCTGAATTCTTGAGCTGATTTATCAGCAAGTATCAAGGTTTAGGAATTTTTATTCATCAACCTTTAAAATTTATTTCAAGTTTGAATTGATAAAGGCCCTGCACGTGTTGAGCGGAGGGTCAGGATGCGAATACTGGCTCTGGTATTTTTCAAATATTTGGTGTAAAAGTCAACCTTTTCTTCCATTTTTTCTGAAATAAATATCAAGATAACTACAAATATATATCACACTAATTAACTTTAAGGATCCGCAATAACAGGTTCATCTATTATCATGAAGTTTGACTATTTCGGAACTTTTTACTGAAATGGTTAGCGTCATTATAAAATAAGGCTTTTACTTAAAAATTACTAAAACTTTTGTTGAAATGCTATGCACACACACACATATATATACATTATTTTTAAGTATTTTTAGAATTGACAGTTGAATTTCCCCAAGAAAATTTCTATAATAAATTTTTCCTAAAAAAGAAGGTTTGTAAATAAACATGATTTTTTAAAAACTGAAAATTGTTACGCAAATAACAGTTATTCTGCTTTTAAATAAAAAAATTACTTAATCGAAACTGTCCCTGTTATTTTGCATTTAAAACAGCTTAAGCTGCACAGTTTATTGAAGAAGAAAAAAAAAAAAACATATTTTCAAAAAGGGAGGAGAAATAACTTAGTTACTTACGCAGGATGTAATTAGTATTTATCCTCGTTAAAAGGGCGGGTTTCCTTTTTTTTGGGTGGTGGGGGAGTTGGGGGCACATCCACTGAAGCTATTGTTGTCATTCTGCTCCAGTGCTCCGATTCTGAACCAGCAGGTGCTACAGAAGATACTGGCACACCAAATCTTCGTGTGGCCCACTTTAACACCCTTTCCTGTACTCGTTCAGAATCGCCTAGTTCAACTAGACCTCCACCCACTCCATCATCCTAAATTAGAAAAGAACTTATATGTAATATAGAGCTAGAGAATTATTATTTGTATGTGTTTTGTTTAGGAGGAAAAGAAAAAAGGCAACTATAATACAAAAATGTTTTGTAAAATCATTGATGTGTCAAGATTTTTTTTTTATTAATTTTGTTACAGCTACTGTCATTTTATAGATAACTAATACCATAATATGGCCGAACACTTTTTATTGTTGTTATCTTTTAAATTCTCTTTTGCCCTCAGAATAAAGCCTACGTTGTGGAACGTAAATGAGGTAGAATGTGTTTCTTACACCCTTGTTATTCAACGGAAATAAATTAAGCTATTCGAATTTTGAATTTAAAATTTTTCTGGTGCAGTGCAGGATAATTAAACAAAAACGGCATATCCATATCAGTATTAGTTTTCAATAAATATTATTTAAGGAATGAAGAATTATTTTATCGACAAATTTTACAATAAATAAAGCATTTAATTCCCAAAATATTTTAATCATCTTGTATTTCAAAAATTGAGTTAAAGTTTAAGATAAAACCAAATTAAATCAAACTTTTAATAGATGAATTATCTGTTAATCCATATATTATTTTGTATTGCTGAATTATCAGAGTATACGAGTCAACGTTGGCCAAATGCGACATTTTTAACGAATAGTGATTAGTTTAATTGTTTGCGAAGCCTAATAGCATAGTTTGTGTTCAGCAATATATTTTTGATCTAACATTTATATCAAATTATGTACATGTACATAAAAAAGCGAAAATACAATTTGTGTGATGATGTTACCAATGAATTCGAGGCTTGTTATTTATTTTTAGTTATAAGACAATAAATTGTCCATGTGTTTAAAAAATAATTAACTCTTTAATCATCCAAAGACACCTGTTCTTGCTCTGTTAAATGTAATTACATTATTAGTCGTCATACCTAAATACTTAAATATAATTTTATGAGAAAGCGAAAAATTTTTGTTCCTGTTCACAAAATTCAGGAAATTTCGATAATCTCGACACTTTAAAAAGAAATCAGATGGATTCAAGAACACGAAAAAATTTGTAAATTATATAATTTACAATTATTCTTTTGATTTAAATGTAGAAAACATGTATAAATGTTTACTAATATTTACTTTTTTAAAGAGGTCAGATAAAAAAATAAGTAATCGTGATAATATTTCATCACTCGTGTATCCATTTTCTATAAATAAAATGCAGTTATAAAAATATTTTAATCACATTCTTACAGAGTAAATTTAAATCATAATAAAAAAATCCCTTTTTTTCAGTAAGAAAACCAAATATACTTAATAATCAAGTTTTATTGAATTTAAACTAATCTTTTTACGAAATGGTTATTTTATCGAGTGAACTTTATATTTTGTCATATGTGGAATATCTAGTAATTAGTAGAATTATTTTGCATAGCCTGATAGCATAAAATATATTCTGTAACATTTTTAATAAATTGTTTGTTTAGTTATTATCGTATTTTTCACTTTATTCATAAAAAAGGGAAAATGTTTACTTTTTGTGTTTGACATTGTAATAAATAACTTTGAAGCTTCTTTTTTATTTTACTTCTTAGTTGATATTTGCTTCTAAAAATATGCTTGAATATTTATTTTTTACTTATTTATTTTTTATTTAAGAAAAAAAAATTGTTTTACTGAGTGAATATTATTAGTCACATGTAGAATAAGCATTTGTTCATTTACTTTGCATAATGTAATGGTAAAATTTGTATTCTACATTATTATTTTAATCAAAATATCTTTTAAATTATTGTATCGTACTAATTACATTTTTTTTTTTTTTTTTTTTTTTTTTTTGTGATACTTTAAATAATGTTTTACTTTTAAAAGAATGGGACTTTTTTTTTAAACTAAAACTGGAAAAATGTCAGAATTTTGGAGGTTCAACTATATTCCTTTCAGATTCTACTAAGACTATGAAAGATCCTTTAAAAATAAAAATATCATTTTCTGCAGTTGTCTTCCTTTATGACATTTACCATAAAATCTGAGTGAAATGGTGAAATTTCTTTACAACGTGCTTTTGCATGTCGCAACCAATCTTTAATTACAGTTTCAATGTTACTGTCAGTGCAATGGCTAAATGATGGATTTCTTCGAATAGCACCTAAAATAAAATACAGATGATTAACACTATTTCGAGTTTCAAATAATCAAATTATAAATACTTTTCTTAGATCCGAGTGATAGAAGAATAACATATTAATATTAGGCGAAGCGTGGTTGCATGCTGCTAAAGGCAGTGGCGACCACAATACGTAAATCTACATAGAAGGAAGAAATGAGACAGACTGCCCGATTATTTGCTATTGAAGTAGGAAATTTGAACTGACTGTCTAGATGGACAAAATTCTGCTGTGAAAAATATTAACAACTGAAACTTAAATACTGGCATATTATAAACTATAAGGAAACAAGTCTAATCTTGCAAATCTGCTTTGAACTAATTTTTACTTTCTTCTATATTCAATAGAAAAAAGTATTGGATTTGTAAAAAATTTCGACCTCGGGTATTTGATGGATTTACACATTTTGGGAGCTGTAGAACACGATTTGACCATTTTTAGAAAATGTCTGTCTGTGTGTGTGTGACAAAATTTTGTGGCAATTCTGTCTCAGGAACTACAGTACAGAATTTCATACAAATTGGTATGTAGTTACATCTTGACATATATGAGTGCCTATCAACTTTTGGTAAAAATTGTCGTACAGGCTGCGTTGCCATCCCGCTTTTCCTAAATTTTTAACATGGTATAGGACAAAATTTTGTATAAATGTGCTTAATGAGAATTATTTTTTTAATAATCATTATGAAATTTACAAGAATTACTTATAATAGAGATAGTCAACTGGATAAAAAAAAAAATTATATGTAGGTGCATCGCCTTCCCCCTCGAGGGGAATAAATCTTCATGACGGGTATCTTTCAAAAGAGCTCGCCAATACCTTTAAAATAAAGTTGAACCATCGATGTGCGAAATTTAAAATAAAGTTAGCGATATTTTTTCATTTTTTACAATAATAATAATAATAATAATAATAATAAATAAAATAAATTATGTAATATCTAGAATAAAGTGAACATTTTTGGCTATTTAGTGTTATACTACTTCTCTAATATGGAAATCGTACTGCATTATCATGGAAGATAATTTTATTATATAATGATAAGTTATCTTTACTGAGTGAATTTGCATAGGAAAATACAGAAGAAAGAAACACTAAATCAGAATTGAGGGGGGGGGGGGAGATGTAACATATTAAAATTTTTCACTAATTGTATTAAAAAAAAAAAAAATCATAATTTAACAAGGGAAAAAATAATAAAAACATTTTACTAAACAAATAATTTAACAAAAATCATTATAAAAATCAGTCATATTAAAAACTGTTTATAAACTTACTCATTAGAACTCCAGTAATTTTCAAGGGTGAGAGAGGCTCTCTGCCTTTACTACTAGTCCAGCTGTAGTAGCATGCAAGTTTATTAGACAATAATTTCGTTAACATTCGCCTTACTGTATTTCCGAGTGATGTTTCTCCAACCTGACTTATTTTCTCACTCTAAAAAAAAAAAAAAAAAAAAAAAAAAAAAGAGAGATCAAAATTTGAAATTAGTTAGACCATTAAGACAGATTATATAATTTAAGAATGTTTTCACACATGTTTCGAAAAAAAAAATAATAATAAAAGACATAAGAACTTTCAATGGTTGGACCAATGAGTGCAATGACCTGCGATTGAATTCAATACCTCTCAACCGGTGGCGCTGGTTGGAGGAAAGAAATTTAAATAAAGTATTTTAAATGTGTACCACAGTCCCCTCCACCAGATTTGAAAAAAAAAGCAGGGTGCTGTTATCTAGAAGAAATGCAGCAAGGAGAAGGAAAAAAAAAAAAGCATATTTGTGGATGTGTAAAGGAACAATTTTTACAAAAGGGCATTTCACTTTGAGAAAAACGGGCATGTGAAAATTTTACATTTATAAACGTAAGTTTTAAACAATCATTAGTACCAAAGTAATTGGAACCCTTATTTATACATATATGAATAATTTTCAGTTTCTCTGTTATGGTTGTAGTTTCCAGAAATATCTCAAAGTATCTAATTAAAAGAAATACAGCACTATTTATAGCAAGGTAAGTACAAGCATGGTGTATTTTGAGGGTCAAAGAGGGTGCAATTTTGTTCTTTAAGGCACATCTACAGAGCAGCACCCTTCTTAAAGGCTCTAGGGTGAACCTCTTTTTTGATAAATCGCTGCAAACAAGTTTCTTAAACATATTGCCTGGCAAATTAAAAACTACAACTCATGCATATATTTTAAATATAATACGTTTAAATTAATATTCTCTCCCTCCCCCTCAAAAAAAAAAAAAAAAAAAAAAAAAAAGATTAAAAAAAATCACCTTACATGTATTTAATTTACATGACAAAACAAATTGAACTAAGTCTGTGAGGAAATAAATATACTTGCATGTATATTAATTTAATTGCCGGTTTTTTTTTAAACACTTTATTTTTTTTAATATGGGTTTAAGCAAAGTATAAAAATCTACTGAATGAAATTAAAAATGTTTCATTTGTTTATCAAAATGAAAATATTACACAAATTGTAATAAAAAATAGACTAACCAAATGTCCTTTTAGGGTATCTTCACTTAATGCTGTCTCCAGAACAGACAAATCCTCCATTGTTTATAGTGGCAGGCAAGGCAGGCTCATTGTCATTACTAACAGGCTGGTTTAATGGAAATCTATCTAAAAAAAATAATATGTATTAGTCTTATTTTGTTTAGTATCATTTATTAAAATTTATAAAATTAAAAACGATAAACAAGGCAACAAACCCTTCTGTCAGTTAATTAAATTTAAAAATCTTGATAAAAACCTGTTAAAATTATTTTATGTCTGAGAATTTTACTGAATGAAGATTTACTGGATTGAATTATTTAAAAATACATCTAATAATTTTAAGTACAGTGATTCATTTATTTTTATAATTTCAATTTTGTTAACAATTTATCTATTATATCCATATATATATATATATATATATATATATATATATATATATATATATATATATATATATATAATTTCATTAAACTTGAAGGCATTATACGAAAGTTATATTTCATCATGAAATAATGAAATTAATGAATCAAAAATATTTAAATGTTATAATACATGAAACCACAAATTTTGATTAATATATTTAGACATTGACGACTTTAAATTGCAACAATTAAGGAAAAACTAATTTTATATTAGGATGTAGGCTCTTTTTAAAACACTATCATTTTATTCGTAAAATAAAAAAAATCCATACCTACGAAAAGCAAAAATGAATATATATATATATATATATATATATATATATATATATATATATATATATATATTCATATAGCTTTTGCAATGTATAAAAAAATTGACTATTTCTACCGCACCTATCTCAAAGAATAAAAGTGTGACAAATATGTAAGATTTAAAAGGGTAACATCTTATTGAAAATCATTATAAAAAAAAAAATAGTTGTTTTTAGTGATCATCGAAAAATATTTCCAAGTTTGATATGATGAAAGGAATATGAGATTATAACACGCATTTAATATTATTATAAAATTACACTTTTGTATTTTAAGAATAAATACATCTACATTTTTTTCAATGCCATACATATAATAGAAATGAAAAAAAAAATGTATAATAGATGTGATATATAAATACAAATTTTATAAAATTTACATGTATATGATAAAACCAAAATAAATTACATTATTTATAAGCCTACTTTCCAGGCCTTTTCCTTTTAGAAACTTAAGAGCTGTTACATGTATTGCATTAAAAATAACTCATCAAGATAATTAGAATTTAATTTTCATCTCAACATGTAGGTTACTACTTCATTAATATAGGTGAGTGTGTGTATATATATTAACAGAAAAAAGGTCCTTTTTAATTCTTTTTAAACGATATACATAGAATGTACAACCAAAAGAGCCATAAAATATTAAAATAAATACCAGGTCTTGCATCACCAAGTCCACTCTTTCTCTGAGATCTAAATACTAATTATTCGGCCGAAATAATCATTAGTCATTAACATTTAGTTCTTAATACTTTTAAATTTTGTTCATTTAATTTATAAAATTTTACTATGATTTCTGTATTTATATGAATATTCTTGTAAATTAAAGAAAAATTACTAAATAATAATAAAGTAAAGTAAAAAAAAAACACTCACTCACACACGAAAGTTTACTGGACGCCGAGTACGAAACTTCTGATTGGGTGCTAAAACAAAAATTAAATGTAACTGCATAAATATAAAGTGATTTCATGTCACAAATAAGCATTTTATGCAATTAATACATAACGAAAAATTTAAAATAACTTAATCTAAATGACCACCAAAGTGTGTAATTAAATCACAACTGCCACACTTGTATGTTTATTTATATACTAGTATATAGCCACGTCAAAAATGACGGAATGTGAAATCAGTTAAGGTAGTGAATCAAGGAATGCTTTGCCAGCTTCGCTGGACATTATATTTAAAGGGGACTAATGTGCAAGTTGCACCTGACGGGACTAATTTGCAAGTTGCACCCAACGAACAAACTATTTCTTTTAGCGAAAATACCTACTAACCCTGGACGATAGGTCTAATATAAGGTATAATATTATATATCGTATTTATCGTAATATAACTCAGTACTTATTTCGGTTCCTTCTTTGACTCGTTTTAATAAGTATTTTTTATATGCATGGGCATATTTAATATTTTTTAATTTTTAATTTTTCGCGTGAAAACATTATTTCATCTTATGCCCCACCCCTTGAAATATATATATATATAACTGGTAAATATTTTTAGCAACAATTAAAAATTTAAATGTCCAATTTTGAAATTATAATCATATTTTAATTAATTCTAAAATATCGAATGAAAACTTCGTTACAAATAAGGTACCAAATGAAAGGTACCATATTTGTAACGAAATAACCTTAGGTACCTTATTTGTATTCATATTTATTTTAACTAATTTCATAAATAAGACGTCACAATCAACTGTCTGTTTATATCAGATAAGTACATTATCGTGATTGCAAGAAAATGATATAATAACTATTAGCCCATAATTTTTATGATTGAATTTTATATTACATTTTAATTTTATCCTCCATGGGTATTTTATAATTTCAATGGTAGTTATAAACTTTCGTTGAATTATTTTTATGTATTGAGATTAAAGGAAATGTATAAGCACAAAAAATTTTCAGTTTTGAAAGATCTTTCTAATGATGCAACATTTATGCAGATTAATAATAAAATAAATAAATAAAAATACATAGCATTTCTAAGGAAAAAATAAATAAGTAAAGGCTACCAAAAGTCTCTGTTTTGAAGTGGTCTAACCGGAATTGTTCCTGACAGAAGATGGTCATTGTTATAATTAATTATTTTATTTTATACATTTATATATATATATATATATATATATATATATAATTATTATTATTATTTTTTTTTTTTTTTGCTATCAGAAAATTTAATAAATATTTTTTTCTTCTTTTTAGTAGATTAATTCTATCAAGCATCATAATATTTTTTACAAAGAAATGTGATGTTAAAAATACGTACAATATGGCACCAATGTAAATTGCGCAAAATGTCAGTTTCTATATTTAGTTAAAAAATAAGTAAATAAATAAAAATGTTGTCATTCGCATTTTTATAGGTGAGTTTAAACCACTCATTTCAAACATTACTGTTACTTATCCCAAAATTATCGTTATTTAAATGAAAAACAAAATAATAGCATAAATAAACTTATATTTTGCGGTCGGAAAAATCTCCATTTGATCACCAATACTGAAAGTATAATGTACTTTAATATAATTCATTAGCCATAATGCTATTTTTAAAAAATCTAGTGCTTTTAGTACTTTTCTTGGTAAAGTTTAAAGTTTAATTTATTATTCAGTAATGAGTTTTTTTAGCTTTTTGAAAACTAAACGCACTTTTACGCACTTTTTAGTGTAAAAAGTGCGTACGCAAAAATTACAAATTTTTAGAGATTAATTAATGACCCCACATCTTATTTAACGCACAGTAGCACTAAAAGGATTTTTCAGCAACATTTTTTTTTTTCCCCGTTTTGGCTTAACTTCACCTATTTTTTATCAAGATATGTTAGATCTGCATATTTCTTTTATTAGAAAAGATATCAAACTTATTTCACAACGGGGTCATTCAAAGTGTCCCATGACTTTACATGTTTTAACTCCTTATCTTTCATCCGAATATTAAATATTAACATATATATTTTATACTATATGATCAGTATACCAATTACATTATTTAAAGTTCCTTAAACTTTTGTAGTTAATGAAAAATGTTCTTGTTGTGACCCAAACGATGAAGATTCTTCGTTTTTCAATGTGCTAGTTTTTTTTTCCCCCATAATTTAAATAAAAGCTGTTATATAACTGTTATAGATACAAGACTGTAATAAAAAATAAAGTGGGTGTATATCAACGGCCATTGGTAATACATATTAGAATCTTTACTTCGTTTTTATGCAAAACTGAAAATGTTGCAAAAATCAGACAAAACAGGACACGTTTTCATTTTTATATGCATTTATAGTGTTTTTTAGCATTTATAGTGCACATTAAAATTTCTATATATTGGAGTGTCCTCATCTATACAAATGAAGAAATCTGATTACTTTTCTTTCGTAAATTAATATACACATATAATACGAAAACTATATTTATTACTGAAAATGTCAATGTATACAATTATTACAGTGTCTACAATTTCGGTTAATGGAGTTATTTTAAAAAAGAATTAAATGTACTTAACGAAACATACAGTAATACAAGTAGGTAATTTAAAAATCACTTTGTAATTTGCATTCTTCAACTACTTTCGGTGCAAAATTTTGAACTTCATACATTAAAAAAGTTAGTACAGTATGTCAGTGAATTCTTTTTACCAAAGGATGACAAACGATGCAAACATCATGTGAAACAAAAAATATTTAAAAATTGTTTCAAGCACATATGCGGACACACACACACATATATTAATTTTCTATGAATACTTGTTTTTATTATTTAATTCACTAAAGCACAGAGACCTATTTTTAGACAATTAATAAAACATTCAGTAAAATTTTCTATTTTCATGGATTAATTTATTGATAGTAGGGCCTGATATATTCCAGACAATATGGACCGGAAGTGCCTCGGATAATCGAAAATTCTGATAACATGGACTCTGTTGTAAACCGGAGAAGTAACATACAGCGGAGTTTTAAAATGGAACCGCCCAGACGGTGTAGTGATAAGCGTCCCTGTATCCTATTTCGTTGGGCGTGGGTTCGAATCCTGGAGAAGGCGTGGATGTTTTGTCCCTGTTAGGGGTAGCGATGACTGGCCATTGATTGGGTGCCCCTTCACAAATGGTCATCACTTCGGCGAGCCCCACGCCAATGACGTGCAAAAACATTAAAAAAAAAAAAAAGTTTTAAAATAGATGAACACGTAGTCAAAGAAGTAAAATAAGGCATCTATTACATATTTAAATGGAATCAATTAAAAATGCAATACGTCAAAGACCTATAAATTATTAAATACAATGAGTAAAATTCGTCAACGCTACACATCCTTCGCGGCGTGCACTGTTGGGAAAACCTCGAGTAACCCGGAACTGGATAAATCGGGGCTGGGATGACAGGGGTTTTACAGCATTTTCTTGACAGCCGAATGCAGTATTATAAACAATCCCTTTTATTTTCATGCATCTTCTATTTATTATGCGTTCGTAATTTGGGACATTTTATGGTTTATCAATGAATTCATATCCTCTGAATTCTTGAGCTGATTTATCAGCAAGTATCAAGGTTTAGGAATTTTTATTCATCAACCTTTAAAATTTATTTCAAGTTTGAATTGATAAAGGCCCTGCACGTGTTGAGCAGAGGGTCAGGATGCGAATACTGGCTCTGGTATTTTTCAAATATTTGGTATAAAAGTCAACCTTTTCTTCCATTTTTCTGAAATAAATATCAAGATAACTACAAATATATATCACACTAATTAACTTTAAGGATCCGCAATAACAGGTTCATCTATAGTTTGACTATTTCGGAACTTTTTACTGAAATGGTTAGCGTCATTATAAAATAAGGCTTTTACTTAAAAATTACTAAAACTTTTGTTGAAATGCTATGCACACACACACACACACATATATATATATATTATTTTTAAGTATTTTTAGAATTGACAGTTGAATTTCCCCAAGAAATTTTCTATAATAAATTTTTCCTAAAAAAGAAGGTTTGTAAATAAACATGATTTTTTAAAAACTGAAAATTGTTACGCAAATAACAGTTATTCTGCTTTTAAATAAAAAAATTACTTAATCGAAACTGTCCCTGTTATTTTGCATTTAAAACAGCTTAAGCTGCACAGTTTATTGAAGAAGAAAAAAAAAAAACATATTTTCAAAAAGGGAGGAGAAATAACTTAGTTACTTACGCAGGATGTAATTAGTATTTATCCTCGTTAAAAGGGCGGGTTTCCTTTTTTTTGGGTGGTGGGGGAGTTGGGGGCACATCCACTGAAGCTATTGTTGTCATTCTGCTCCAGTGCTCCGATTCTGAACCAGCAGGTGCTACAGAAGATACTGGCACACCAAATCTTAGTGTGGCCCACTTGAACACCCTTTCCTGTACTCGTTCAGAATCGCCTAGTTCAACTAGACCTCCACCCACTCCATCATCCTAAATTAGAAAAGAACTTATATGTAATATAGAGCTAGAGAATTATTATTTGTATGTGTTTTGTTTAGGAGGAAAAGAAAAAAGGCAACTATAATACAAAAATGTTTTGTAAAATCATTGATGTGTCAAGATTTTTTTTTTATTAATTTTGTTACAGCTACTGTCATTTTATAGATAACTAATACCATAATATGGCCGAACACTTTTTATTGTTGTTATCTTTTAAATTCTCTTTTGCCCTCAGAATAAAGCCTACGTTGTGGAACGTAAATGAGGTAGAATGTGTTTCTTACACCCTTGTTATTCAACGGAAATAAATTAAGCTATTCGAATTTTGAATTTAAAATTTTTCTGGTGCAGTGCAGGATAATTAAACAAAAACGGCATATCCATATCAGTATTAGTTTTCAATAAATATTATTTAAGGAATGAAGAATTATTTTATCGACAAATTTTACAATAAATAAAGCATTTAATTCCCAAAATATTTTAATCATCTTGTATTTCAAAAATTGAGTTAAAGTTTAAGATAAAACCAAATTAAATCAAACTTTTAATAGATGAATTATCTGTTAATCCATATATTATTTTGTATTGCTGAATTATCAGAGTATACGAGTCAACGTTGGCCAAAAGCGACATTTTTAACGAATAGTGATTAGTTTAATTGTTTGCGAAGCCTAATAGCATAGTTTGTGTTCAGCAATATATTTTTGATCTAACATTTATATCAAATTATGTACATGTACATAAAAAAGCGAAAATACAATTTGTGTGATGATGTTACCAATGAATTCGAGGCTTGTTATTTATTTTTAGTTATAAGACAATAAATTGTCCATGTGTTTAAAAAATAATTAACTCTTTAATCATCCAAAGACACCTGTTCTTGCTCTGTTAAATGTAATTACATTATTAGTCGTCATACCTAAATACTTAAATATAATTATATGAGAAAGCGAAAAAATTTTGTTCCTGTTCACAAAATTCAGGAAATTTCGATAATCTCGACACTTTAAAAAGAAATCAGATGGATTCAAGAACACGAAAAAATTTGTAAATTATATAATTTACAATTATTCTTTTGATTTAAATGTAGAAAACATGTATAAATGTTTACTAATATTTACTTTTTTAAAGAGGTCAGATAAAAAAATAAGTAATCGTGATATTTCATCACTCGTGTATCCATTTTCTATAAATAAAATGCAGTTATAAAAATATTTTAATCACATTCTTACAGAGTAAATTTAAATCATAATAAAAAAATCCCTTTTTTTCAGTAAGAAAACCAAATATACTTAATAATCAAGTTTTATTGAATTTAAACTAATCTTTTTACGAAATGGTTATTTTATCGAGTGAACTTTATATTTTGTCATATGTGGAATATCTAGTAATTAGTAGAATTATTTTGCATAGCCTGATAGCATAAAATATATTCTGTAACATTTTTAATAAATTGTTTGTTTAGTTATTATCGTATTTTTCACTTTATTCATAAAAAAGGGAAAATGTTTACTTTTTGTGTTTGACATTGTAATAAATAACTTTGAAGCTTCTTTTTTATTTTACTTCTTAGTTGATATTTGCTTCTAAAAATATGCTTGAATATTTATTTTTTACTTATTTATTTTTTATTTAAGAAAAAAAAATTGTTTTACTGAGTGAATATTATTAGTCACATGTAGAATAAGCATTTGTTCATTTACTTTGCATAAAGTAATGGTAAAATTTGTATTCTACATTATTATTTTAATCAAAATATCTTTTAAATTATTGTATCGTACTAATTACATTTTTTTTTTTTTTTTTTTTTTTTTTTTTGTGATACTTTAAATAATGTTTTACTTTTAAAAGAATGGGACTTTTTTTTTAAACTAAAACTGGAAAAATGTCAGAATTTTGGAGGTTCAACTATATTCCTTTCAGATTCTACTAAGACTATGAAAGATCCTTTAAAAATAAAAATATCATTTTCTGCAGTTGTCTTCCTTTATGACATTTACCATAAAATCTGAGTGAAATGGTGAAATTTCTTTACAACGTGCTTTTGCATGTCGCAACCAATCTTTAATTACAGTTTCAATGTTACTGTCAGTGCAATGGCTAAATGATGGATTTCTTCGAATAGCACCTAAAATAAAATACAGATGATTAACACTATTTCGAGTTTCAAATAATCAAATTATAAATACTTTTCTTAGATCCGAGTGATAGAAGAATAACATATTAATATTAGGCGAAGCGTGGTTGCATGCTGCTAAAGGCAGTGGCGACCACAATACGTAAATCTACATAGAAGGAAGAAATGAGACAGACTGCCCGATTATTTGCTATTGAAGTAGGAAATTTGAACTGACTGTCTAGATGGACAAAATTCTGCTGTGAAAAATATTAACAACTGAAACTTAAATACTGGCATATTATAAACTATAAGGAAACAAGTCTAATCTTGCAAATCTGCTTTGAACTAATTTTTACTTTCTTCTATATTCAATAGAAAAAAGTATTGGATTTGTAAAAAATTTCGACCTCGGGTATTTGATGGATTTACACATTTTGGGAGCTGTAGAACACGATTTGACCATTTTTAGAAAATGTCTGTCTGTGTGTGTGACAAAATTTTGTGGCAATTCTGTCTCAGGAACTACAGTACAGAATTTCATACAAATTGGTATGTAGTTACATCTTGACATATATGAGTGCCTATCAACTTTTGGTAAAAATTGTCGTACAGGCTGCGTTGCCATCCCGCTTTTCCTAAATTTTTAACATGGTATAGGACAAAATTTTGTATAAATGTGCTTAATGAGAATTATTTTTTTAATAATCATTATGAAATTTACAAGAATTACTTATAATAGAGATAGTCAACTGGATAAAAAAAAAAATTATATGTAGGTGCATCGCCTTCCCCCTCGAGGGGAATAAATCTTCATGACGGGTATCTTTCAAAAGAGCTCGCCAATACCTTTAAAATAAAGTTGAACCATCGATGTGCGAAATTTAAAATAAAGTTAGCGATATTTTTTCATTTTTTACAATAATAATAATAATAATAATAAATAAAATAAATTATGTAATATCTAGAATAAAGTGAACATTTTTGGCTATTTAGTGTTATACTACTTCTCTAATATGGAAATCGTACTGCATTATCATGGAAGATAATTTTATTAAATAATGATAAGTTATTTTTACTGAGTGAATTTGCATAGGAAAATACAGAAGAAAGAAACACTAAATCAGAATTGGGGGGGGGGGGGAGATGTAACATATTAAAATTTTTCACTAATTGTATTAAAAAAAAAAAAAAAAAATCATAATTTAACAAGGGAAAAAATAATAAAAACATTTTACTAAACAAATAATTTAACAAAAATCATTATAAAAATCAGTCATATTAAAAACTGTTTATAAACTTACTCATTAGAACTCCAGTAATTTTCAAGGGTGAGAGAGGCTCTCTGCCTTTACTACTAGTCCAGCTGTAGTAGCATGCAAGTTTATTAGACAATAATTTCGTTAACATTCGCCTTACTGTATTTCCGAGTGATGTTTCTCCAACATGACTTATTTTCTCACTCTAAAAAAAAAAAAAAAAAAAAGAGATCAAAATTTGAAATTAGTTAGACCATTAAGACAGATTATATAATTTAAGAATGTTTTCACACATGTTTCGAAAAAAAAAAAAATAATAAAAGACATAAGAACTTTCAATGGTTGGACCAATGAGTGCAATGACATGCGATTGAATTCAATACCTCTCAACCGGTGGCGCTGGTTGGAGGAAAGAAATTTAAATAAAGTATTTTAAATGTGTACCGCAGTCCCCTCCACCAGATTTGAAAAAAAAGGCAGGGTGCTGTTATCTAGAAGAAATGCAGCAAGGAGAAGGAAAAAAAAAAAAAAAGCATATTTGTGGATGTGTAAAGGAACAATTTTTACAAAAGGGCATTTCACTTTGAGAAAAACGGGCATGTAAAAATTTTACATTTATAAACTAAGTTTTAAACAATCATTAGTACCAAAGTAATTGGAACCCTTATTTATACATATATGAATAATTTTCAGTTTCTCTGTTATGGTTGTAGGTTCCAGAAATATCTCAAAGTATCTAATTAAAAGAAATACAGCACTATTTATAGCAAGGTAAGTACAAGCATGGTGTATTTTGAGGGTCAAAGAGGGTGCAATTTTGTTCTTTAAGGCACATCTACAGAGCAGCACCCTTCTTTGATAAATCGCTGCAAACAAGTTTCTTAAACATATTGCCTGGCAAATTAAAAACTACAACTCATGCATATATTTTAAATATAATACGTTTAAATTAATATTCTCTTCCTCCCCCTCATAAAAAAAAAAAAAAAAAAAAAAAAAAAATGATTAAAAAAAATCACCTTACATGTATTTAATTTACATGACAAAACAAATTGAACTAAGTCTGTGAGGAAATAAATATACTTGCATGTATATTAATTTAATTGCCGGTTTTTTTTTTTAAACACTATTTTTTTTAATATGGGTTTCAGCAAAGTATAAAAATCTACTGAATGAAATTAAAAATGTTTCATTTGTTTATCAAAATGAAAATATTACACAAATTGTAATAAAAAATAGACTAACCAAATGTCCTTTTAGGGTATCTTCACTTAATGCTGTCTCCAGAACAGACAAATCCTCCATTGTTTATAGTGGCAGGCAAGGCAGGCTCATTGTCATTACTAACAGGCTGGTTTAATGGAAATCTATCTAAAAAAAATTAAATGAATAAATAATATGTATTAGTCTTATTTTGTTTAGTATCATTTATTAAAATTTATAAAATTAAAAACGATAAACAAGGCAACAAACCCTTCTGTCAGTTAATTAAATTTAAAAATCTTGATAAAAACCTGTTAAAATTATTTTATGTCTGAGAATTTTACTGAATGAAGATTTACTGGATTGAATTATTTAAAAATACATCTAATAATTTTAAGTACAGTGATTCATTTATTTTTATAATTTCAATTTTGTTAACAATTTATCTATTATATCCATATATATATATATATATATATATATATATATATATATATATATATATATATATATATATATATATATATATATAATTTCATTAAACTTGAAGGCATTATACGAAAGTTATATTTCATCATGAAATAATGAAATTAATGAATCAAAAATATTTAAATGTTATAATACATGAAACCAAAAATTTACTTTTAAATGACTTTTAAATGAATCGTCATGTTTCTTCGTTATTTTTATAAGTTGAGATAAAATATTTAAATTGAATCAATGTTTATTTTTATCAAGGCTTTTGCTGGTTCTTTATTAGACCACATCTTTTACATGCATTAAACTTTCAGAATCGTTTGCAAGGCTTTTCCCCGATGAAGTAGTAGGAAAACTGCAATGTAAAAAAAAAAAAAAAAAAAAAAAAAAAAGTGGTAATAAAACAAGGGACAGAATTTAGCTATAAGGAATATCCCTGCTACTGTATTTCCCATTAAAAATAACTTTTTAACTCGAGCTCTTGTCGCAACTGTAGCATTTTGCAAGATATAAAGAAATTTTTATATCTTTATTGGATATTCAAATGAACTTTAAGA
Organism: Salticus scenicus; assembly: GCA_963930645.1. Classification (NCBI taxonomy): domain Eukaryota; kingdom Metazoa; phylum Arthropoda; class Arachnida; order Araneae; family Salticidae; genus Salticus; species Salticus scenicus. Next base: position 235,247,141 of record OZ005652.1, read on the forward strand.
TTTCTAAGCTTGTTAAAATTTCACAGTTTTTTAAAAAATAAACTGCATTTTTTTAAATTAAACATTACTTTATCGTATTAAAACACATGTGCTATCTCTATTAAATATAATTACTTTAAAAGTGTTAATTTATGAATTCCTATTCTAATTTTAAAAAGTGGAGAAACGGAGTTCGATACTGATCCTGAAAGTACAATAAATTTAAAATTATTTAGCTTCTTTACGGAAAGTCAACAGAGATTGTATTTCTTTAGAAGAATTCTAAAATATAATATATGTTATTAAATAAAGGTTTAACAATCTTCCATTCTAATCTTATGTATGCAAATTTATACACGCGATCTTAAACATTTTTGAAAGAGGCGAGATAATATAATAAATATATTTTAAGAAAAAAAAATTATCTAAATTTTCGAACGAAAGTGCAGTTAAAAAAATTATTTAGCGACATAATTACAAAATTTATTCGATTATTTTAAGAAACCTCGCATTCATTTATTTTCTTTCTATAGAATAACCCTTATTTTTATTATTTTCTTAGCTTGATAGAAGTATCTATATCACCCTACTTTATTGTTAATAAAGATTTGTTTAATTTATGATAGTCTCTTTCAATACTTGTTGCGTTAAATCAAAAATTCTATATACGTATACCTATGATTAATATATATATACATATGTAAATATACATTTTGTTTCATGAATTGACCAGCATAACGTTTATTCATGTGTAAAATGACATCTAATAATTTTAAGTACAGTGATCCATTTATTTTTATAATATCAATTTTGTTAACAATTTGTCTGTTATGTCCATATATATATTTATCTATCTATTTATATATATATAATTTAATTAAACTTGAAGGCATTATAAGAAAATCATATTTCATCATGAAATAATAAAATTAATTAATCAAAAATATTTAAAAGATAATACATGAAACCACAAATTTCGATTAATATATTAAAGCATTGACGACTTTAAATTGCAAGAATTAAGGAAAAAGTGCAATTTTATAGTAGGATGTAAGCTCTTTAAACACTATCATTTTATTCGTAAAAAAAAAAAATCCATACCTACGTAAAACAAAAATGATTTTTTTTTTAAACAGCTTTTTACAATGTGTATAAAAAAGGAGACTCTTTCTACCATCCCTATCACAAAGAAAAAAAATTATGACGTACATATAAATTTTAAAAGTGTAACATCTTATTGAAAAGCATCATAAAAAAAAAACAAATTAATTATTTTTAGTGATCATCGAAAAATATTTTCAAGCTTGATATGATGAAAAGAATACCAGATTATAATTTTATGCAAATTTAACACATTTAATAATATTATTATTATAAAATTACATTTTTTGTATTTTAAGAATCTATTACATCTACAATGCATCTACATTTTTTTCAATGCCATACATGTAATAGGAATGAAAAAAAAATTGTATAACAGTTATGATACATAAATATAAATTTTATAAAATTTACGTGTATATGATCAAGCCCAAATAAATGAAATTATTTATAAGCCTATTTCTCAGGCCTTTTCCTCCTTAAAAATTAAGAGTTGTTACATGTATTGCATTATAAGTAACTCATCAAGATAATTAGAATTTAATTTCCATGTCAACATGTAGGTTACTACTTCATTAATATTGATAAGTGTGTGTTTATATATTAACAGAAAAAAGGTCCCTTTTAATTCTTTTTAAACACACGGTTCCATTATACATAGATTATATAACCAAAAGAGCCATAAAATATTAAAATAAATCCCAGGTCATGCATCATCAAATGCACTCTTTCATTGAGATCGAAATAATTATTCGGCCGAAATAATCATTAGTTATAAGCATTTAGTTCTTAACACTTTTAAATTTTATTCATTTAATTTATAAAATTACCCTGTGATTTCTGTGTTTGGTGAGATATTCTTAGGTAGCAATTTTAAAGAAAAATTACTAAATAATAATAAAATAAAGTAAAGTAAAGTAAAAAAAAAATCACTCACTCACACTCGATAGTTTATTGGACGCCGAGGTCGAAGCTTCAAAGGGGAGGCTAAAACAAAAATTAAAAGTAACTACATAAATATGGTTTCATGTCATAAATGAACATTTTATGCAACTAATACATAACGAAAATTTTAATATAACTTTAACGATCTAAATGACCACCAAAGTGTCACACCTGCCAACTTGTATGTTTATATATATATATATATATATATATATATATATTATTTTATGTATTTATTTATTTATTTGCTACCAGAAAATTTAACAGTTTTTTCTTCTTTTTAGTAGATTAATTACATCAAGCATGATGATATTTTTTACAAAGAAATTTGATGTTTAAAATACGTAAAATATGGCACCGATGTAAATTGCGCAAAATGCCAGTTTCTATATTTAGTTAAAAAATAAGTAAATAAATAAATAAAAATGCTGCCATTCGCATTTTTATAGGTGAGTTTAAACTACTTCATTACTTATTCCAAAATTATCGTTATCTAAATGAAAAGCAAAATAAAAGCATAAATAAACCTTTATTTTGCGGTCGAAAAAAATCTCCATTTGATTCCCAATGCTAAAAGTATAATGTACTTTAAAATAATTCGTTGGTCATAACGCTATTTTTAAAAAATCTAGTGCTTTTAGTATTTTTCTTGGCAAAGTTTAAAGTTGAATTTATTATGCAGTGCGTTTTTTAGCTTTTTGACTGTGTAAACAATGCGTACGCAAAAATTACAAATTTTTAGAGATTAATTAATGACCCCACATCATATTTAACGCACAATAGCACTGAAAGGATTTTTCAGCAACAGATTTTTTTTTCCCGTTCTGGCTGAACTTCACCTATTTATTATTAAGTGATGTTAAGATCTGTGTATTTCCTTTATTAGAAAAGATCTCTGAATATTTTATTTCACAACGGGGTCATTCAAAGTTTCCCATGACTTTCCCTTATCTTTCATCCGAATATTAAATATATTATTAACATGCATATTTTACAGTATACCAATGTTGATATGATTTAAAGTTCCTTAAACTTGATAGTTAATGAAAAATGTTCTTATTTTGACCCAAACGATAGAGATTATTCATTTTTTAATATGCTGTTTTTTCCCCTCGTAATTTAAATAAAAGCTGTTATATAACTGTTATAGATACAAGACTGTAAAAAAAAAAAAAAAAAAAAAAAAAAAGGGGGGGGGTGGTATATCAACGGCCATGGAAATACATATTAGAATCTTTACTCCTTTTTTATACAAAATTAAAAATGTGCAAAAATCAGGCAAAACAGGGCACGTTTATATTTTATATGTATTTATAGCGTTTATTAGCATTTATAGTGCGCATTAAAGTTTCTATACATTGGACTGTCCTCATCTATATAAATGAAGAAATCTGATTACTTTTCTTTCGTATTTAATGTACACATACAGTACGAAAACTATATTTATTATCCAAAATGTCAATGTATACAATTATTACAGTGTCTACAATTTTGGTTAATGGGGTTATTTTAAAAAAAGAATTAAATGTACTTAACGAAACATACAGTAATACAAGTAGGTAATTTAGAAATCACTTACTAATTTGCATTCTTCAACTAATTTCGGTGCAAAATTTAGAACTTCATATATTAAGAATGTTAGTACAGCATGTTAGTGAATTCTTTTTACCAAAGGAAAACAAACGAAGCAAACAAATTATTATCATGTGAAACAAAAAATATTTAAAAATTGTTTCAAGCACATATGCGGACACACACAAACACATATATATTATTTTTCTATGCATACTTGTTTTATTATTCAATTCATTAAACCACATAGTCCTATTTTTAGACAATTAATTAAACATTCAGTAAATAGTTGTGGTTTCATTGATTAATTTATTGATAGTGGGCCTGAAATATTCCAGACAACATGGACCGGAAGTACCTCGGATAATCGAAAATTCTGATAACATGGACTCTGTTGTAAACCGGAGAAGTAACATACAGCTGAGTTTTAAAATGGAGCCGCCCAGACGGTGTATAGATTAGCGTCCCTGACTCCTACATGGTTGGGCCTGGGTTCGAATCCCGGAGATGGCGTGGATGTGTTATCCCTCTTAGGACTAGCGATGAGCGGCCGTTGATTGGGTGCCCCTTCACAAATGGTCATCAGTTTGGTTATCCCCCGTCAAATGCCGTAAAGTTGAGTGCCGCGCCATTAAAAAAGAAAAAGTTTTAAAATAGATCACCGCGTAGTCATATAAGTAAAATAATGCATCTATTACATATTTAAATGCAATCAGTTAAAAATGCAATTTGTCAAAGACACATAAATTGTTAAATACAATGAGTAAAAGTTGTCAACGCCACACCTCCTTCGCGGCGTGCACTGTTGGGAAAACCTCGGGTAACCCGGAACTGGATTAATCGGGGCTGGGATGACAGGGGTTTTACAGTATTTTCTTGACAGTCGAATGCAGTTTTATAAACGATACCTTTAATTTTCATGCATCTGCTATTTATTATGCGTTCGTAATTTGGGACATTTTATCGTTTATCAATGAATTCATATCCTTTAAATTCTTGAGCTAATTTATCAACAAATATCAAGGTTAAAGAATTTTTATTCATCAACCTTTAAAATTTATTTCAAGGTTGAATTGATGAAGACCCTGCACGTGTTAAGCGGAGGGTCGGGGTGCCAATACAGGCTCTGGTATTTTTCAAATAGTTCGTGTAAAAGTCAACCTTTCCTTCCAATTTTTCTGAAATAAATATCAAGGTAAATACAAATATATATCACACTAATTTACTTTAAAGATCCGTAATAACAGGTTGTAGAAAATTCATCTATTATCATGAAGTTTTAATATTTGGGAACTTTTTACAGAAATTGTTAGCGTCTTTATAAAATAACACTTTTATTTAAAAATTAATAACACTTTCGTTGAGATGATATATACACACACATATACATTATTTTTAAGTAATTAAAGAATTGACAGTTAAATTTCCATAAAAAAAATGTCGATAATAAAATTTTCTTAAGAAAGAAATTTGTAATAAGAATGATTTTTTTAAAATTGAAAATTGTAACGCAAATAACAGTTTTTCTGCTTTTAAATAAAAATTTACTTAATCGAAACTGTCCCTGTTATTTTGCATTTGAAACAATTTAAGCTGCACAGTTTATTAAAGAAAAAAAAAAAACATTTTCAAAGAAAGAAGGAGAAATAACTTAGTAGTTACTTACGCAGGATGTAATTAGTATTTATCCTCGTTAAAAGGACGGGTTTCCATTTTTTGGGTGGAGGGGGAGTTGGGGGCACATCCACTGAAGCTATCGTTGCCATTCTGCTCCAGCGCTCCGATTCTGAACAGCAGGTGCTACAGAAGATACTGGCACGCCAAATTTTCGTGTGGCCCACTTGAACACCCTTCCCTGTGCTGGTTCAGAATCTCCTAGTTCGTGAAGAACTCCACCCAATCCATCGTCCTAAATTAGAAAAGAACTTATATGTAATATAGAACTGGAGTATTATTATTTGTATGTGTTTTGTTTAGGAGGAAAAGAAAAAAGCAACTATAACACAAAATATTTTTGCTAAAAGCATTAAAATGTCAAGAAATTTTTTTATTAATTTTGCTACAACTACTGTTATTTTATAGATAATTAATACCAGGGTATGCCCGAACACTTTTTATTGTTGTTATCTTTTGAATTCTCTTTTGCCTTCAGAATAAAGCCTACGCTGAAGAACATGAATGAAGTAGAATGTGTTTCACACACCCTTGTTATTCAACGGAAATAAATTAAGCTATTCGAATTTTGAATTTAAAATTTTTCTAGTGCAGTGGAGGATAATTAAACAAAAACGGCATAACTATATATCTGTATTATTTTTCAATAAATATGATTTAAGGAATGAAGAATTATTTTAACGACAAATTTTACAATAAATAAAGCATTTAATTTCCAAAATATTTTAATCATCTTGTATTTCAAAAATTGAGTTAAAGTTGAAATTAAAACCAAATTAAATCAAATTTTAAATAGATGAATGTTATCTGTTAATACATTATATTATTTTTTACTGCTGAATTATCAGGGTATACGATTAAACGTTGGACAAAAGCGATATTTTTCACTTGTAAGTTAATAGAATATGAACGAATTTAAATGTATTTCAAATAATAAAATATAAATTAAAACAATAATAATAATAAAAAAACATAATTTTATAACAAAGCCTCTCTCTCTCTCATATATATATATATATATATATATATAGGGAGAGAGAGAGAGAGAGAAACTTATTGTAATCGTAGTAAAATTTAATTCCTTGAAATCCGAGCCAAATATTAAGTCAAAAAATGAGGAGGTTTTCGCAGCTATTTTTTTTTTTTTTCACATTTCATTTGGAATTTCAATCCTGTCAGTGAATTTCATTATCACATAAAACATAATATTATATATAATATATATATATATATATATATATATATATATATATATTTCTATATATATTTCAAAAGGTAGGTGTTTTTTATAATGGATATGCCCTTTTCATCATGCATATATTATGTGATATATATTGGCCTAACATTACGAAATTTTATTAAAAAATTTACAAATTAATTACTTGTGTAAAAGTTTTAAAAAAGTTTCTGGTGACAGAGAATTTTATTTTTTACAAGTAGAGAAATATTTATGAAATGTCTAATTCCTGAGGAACGTTAATTCTCAAGTTCAATTATTACTTAATTAAAAACTATCAAAATTTAAGGAATTAGAAAAAAAATGAATGCTTACCTGTGAAGCTTCTTCCCTTTGGCCTTCGTCCACACTACCACCCTGTTACGCAATAAGAAATAAAATAAAAACACAATCAAAATAGCTGAGAAATATTTAAATAAATATTTTTAAGAAATAATTTATGATTATGCATATAGTATATGGATATTTACAATCCAAGAAGGGAAAATTTTTCAAATTCATTATAATTTTCACTTTGTTGAGCAATAAAATACAACTGAGTTTCATTTCCATTTAATATTTTTCATAATTATTAAGCATTTTTAAAATGAAATTTTGTATAAGTAAGGGAGAACCGAGTAATGTGGACCATCGAGTAATTCGTCCCATGATAAAATTTATATGTCCATCAATAGATGGTGAAACCATCTCATTGCCTTTAGTGAATACTATTGTTATACAAAGCAGGAGGTGACTTGTACATGCGTACCTCTATTTGGACGATTATGATATGGAGTTTTCGGTTTATATGATCACTGATGTACTAAGTATGTTAAAATAAAAGTCTTACTTTCTACTGTTTGGTAATTGTAATATAATTTTCCCGTTTATAGTAGCAAACGTGAACAATTTAGACATGTGTTTCTGAACAATTTAGACATGTGTTTCGTAGGCTCCAATTTGCATAGCTATATGTGACAGAAAACAACTTTGCTATATTTAAGTGTGTAATATGAACTATGCTCTGTGCGTAATATGGACGAGTGGTCTGTGATAAAAAGAGAGATTTTGTTAATGCTTTGCGCACATATGTCACAAACTCAAAATCATGAGGCAATAGAATGGGCCAGAGAAGCAGGTGTAATCAAGCTATGACTTCCTTCGCATACTACCTATTGGATATAGCCTTTGGAACTCCCTTTTTTCGTCCATTTCTACTCTTCCCAAGGGATGGACAAGTGTGTGAGGGGACATGCTGGACAGTTCCTTTCACAATTCCAAATATGTCAACCGTTCGGGAACACTTCGGAAAAGACCACTTGGTCAATATTACACGAACGTATGTGTAATATGGATCATGGATACATAAATAAAATAATTATTTACTGCAATTGTTAATATTTCTCAGAGTGCTTTACCAAGTTTTAACCATGCAACTATACAATTGTAATCATCAGACAATAAATTAAATCTTTTTATTTTAATAATTTTAGTTTTATAAGCATTCTTGACTAGGGGGTCCACATTACGCGGATCTCTCCTATGTATTCTTTATACTTGGTGAGAAAAAATGAAAGAAAATTCAGAGTACACTAACTTACAATAACTTCTGGCACATAGAAAATTTGAAGTGCAGATAATCATTGCATATAAAATATTTTTAATCTATTAATTTTAAATTAACTAAAATAAATAGATTAAAAATATTTTGTTTATGTATTATTTATGTACACTCCTTCTCATAATTATAAGGACACCCGTTTTTCTATATTAACTAAACACTGAGCACTTTTATTTGAATAAATATACTTTTAATTAATTTGAATTTCATTAATAGACGATATTTAAAAAAGTTTTATCGTTTTTCTATCTTAAAAAACTTTAAATACGGCCAAAAAAAGGATTTTTCAGGTGTTCACAATTATAAGGACAGCTCGAATCTTAGAATTTTTTTTTTTTTTCAATTATTCTTAAAATTAATATTTTTTAGGGTCTTTTTAGGGTGAAACAGTCAGACTTTCTCTCTGGTATATACATATATATTTTTCTTTAATATTTAGTTTCAATACCATTTCATACAGCATAGATGATATTTTGAATACATTTAAACTATTTAAAATTGCTTTCCACTTGCACGCACTTTTCTAATATGATAATTTAAGGCTTTTTAAACTTTTAGGTCACGGGGAAAGGCAAAAATAAAGAATTTTCTTTCTTCAAGCTATTTTCTATTGCTCTAGAAGTAGAGCAAAAATGTAAGTCTTGATGAAAAAAAATATTATTACCCCCCAAAATCTAACAAAAATCTGAGAATTCCAAGTTTAAAATTTGCGAATATTCTTCTTGATGTTCATAATAATAGAAAAAATTACTAAATTCATTTTGCCTTCAGTAGAAACAGCTCCCCAGAGCACCATAGATCCACCTTTAAAATGCTCGATTCATATCTGCCTTTAAAAAATCTGCTCTGTCTTTCACTATCTTCAGATCGTGCCAGTAACTGTTAAAACCATTTAATTAATCAAGAACAAAATGTTTTTCATCTAAAAATGCAACATTTTACCATTTAATATTGTCTTTATTCAGCTTTAACACAGACGTTCTTTCCCCCATTAAATGCTTATTGATTATTACAGGGGTTTTTTATTCATTTTAACATATTATTAATTATTTTAAACATGCATAAATGTGGACCCAAACTTTTCGTTAAAAATTAGGAGCAAATTCAGCAGCAGTCATTATGAGTAGAACAGTAAGAAGAATTATGAGTCTTCGATCTCTGTAAAACAACTCCGATTTTGCATCCGATCTCTCTCCTATCGAACCAGTAGTTCAACGTTTGATCACATTTCCTTCAGCAATTTTAGATCTTCGAATTTCATTAGAAATTCGGCGAATTGAAATTATCCTTCCACTTAAAAAACACTCTTATCATACTTCACCACATGAACGTTCTTTTTTTCGAGGAATTATCAGTAATGTCCGTCCAATAAAAATTGAAGGCTTATATATGAATTAATCTAGCCCAGTAGTTAACGAATTCGCATGTCAACTGTAATTTATCCGCTCCTAAGTTAAATAAAACAAAAAAATCTTGATTGTCCCTATAATTATGAACATCTAAAAACGTGGAGAAAAAATATTTTGCATAATGTTTTAATAATTTTGTTTCATATTAAAAAAATTATAGCAGTTTTGGTTTTTAGAATACTAGATATATTAAGTGCACTTGGTATAATCTTGTTCAAAATTATTTTTACGTTAGTTATTTCAAAATATAAAGTGTCCTTATAAATATGAGGAGGAGTGTAATTACACACTGACGTATATTAAACAGCCCATTGACATACATATACATATATATATATATATATATATATATATATATATATATATATATATATATATATATATATATATATAGTAATAGTTAGTAAGCTTTGAAATATTTTGACCATTGTAGAAAAAATTAAAAATGTATTAATTTGTTGCTTTTGAATAAGTTTCTGAAACGTAGAAATGTTCTAAATCTTAACTTAAGAAGTAACAGTTAAGTTTAATAAAAATTTTGTTTATAACAGATGGATATTTCTGAAATATTTCTGAAAATCAAATAGCAAACTTTTTATATAGGCGCCTAAAAAAAAAATACTAGAATAATATTATTATTAAATAGTATAAACACAAGAAATACAGAGTCATGAAACATTATTAATATTTATGAAATGAAACAGAAAAAAGAGAAATATGCAGACGTCCAATTTAAAATATACACTCGATATTATAAAATTTAACAAAACATAAAATATGAGAAACGTAGATTTTTTTTTTTTTAAGATAACAAATTTCACCAAGCTTTAATACATACCTCAGTCAGGGGAAGCAAAGTGTGCTCCATCCATGGCGGAGGGGTTGGCTCCAACAAATTCTGGTAAATAAAAAGAAATGCAAAATATTTATTGAAATTATGCAATTAGCTCGACTGAGTTTCTTACAAATACATTTAAACAATTATAATATACGCTGTAAGAGGTGTATTTAAAAAGGATATACTAATAATTTTGCAATGTAAATAATACTTTATATTAATATACAAAAATCTATGTATTTTATAAAATACAATATTTATGGTTCGATAAGCATTCAGTTTCACATGTCCATACAAGCGTTTTCAAAATATACATGTTATTTAATTTGAAATCTTGTATTTAATTTGAACAGAGAGATCATTGCATGAAATCTTAAATACATAACTAAACTTTAAATTTTAATTTCATAAAAAATAAATAGCAGAAATTTTTATACAAGGTCTCGCAATACGAAATCATACTTTGGTTTACAATACACATTTGGTGATATATAAATATATATATATTAATAAGCATATTTAATGCTGTGTAATAAATAAAAATTGATTGCCGTTTGCTCAGATATGAGAAATACGATTTCCCTTCAAACATACTTGTCTACAGTTTATCCTAAATGCATCCCTTTCATCCACATTACATCCTAAAGATGTATGTTTCATTCTCAAGATTTCCTCTAAATGTCCTGAAAAGAAAATGTAATTGTAGGGTTATTACATTAGATAAGAATGTGGAGTTAATGGAATAGAAACAAAAGTTGTAATGATTGCCATTTGTTTATCTTTTTACTTTATTTTATTAATATGGATAGAGGAGGTGGTGTTTTTGAGTTCCATACTACCCAAACTTGATTTTAGCTAAAATTGCAAACTTTATGGCCACCTTACATAGAATTGCAGGTATTTTACGTTGGTCTTCAAGTATATGCGCGTATGAGACTGATTTTAACGTAATTCAAAAAACATATTTTAGCAAAATATTTATCTTCAGTATACGGAAAAAATATAGCATAATTTTAGCAGTCATTTATGCAGAGCTTTTTACGTCAATCATCCTTTTAGTCACAGGGCTTTAAATAATAAGTAATTAGATTTTTTCAAATAAAAAGCATTTTGTACATTAAATGCGGAAAAACATCATTTTGCATGGTAAAAATACTATTAATATTATATGTAGAATAGAATTGTATGAATATTATATATACAGGGTGATTAGAAAAAAACTACCGCGATATATGAGACCATAGCTACCATTCCGTTCCGAGAAACTGAATAAAAATTCGTTTGAGGTATTTTGAGGTATGCGCTCAAGAATTATATAAAAAACATCAGTTAAACTCTAACAGTTATGGTTACAGTGACAAAATTTCGAAAATTTTATATGGCAACACCTACTTTTTTTTTTTTTTTTTTTTTTTTTTTAATGGAATCTCCATAGCAAAAAACCATAAATAGCATTGGAACGATTCCTCTAGCATGAAAATCACCAACGCTAGGCATACTAAGGGAAAAAGAAAAAACAGCTGTGATGTACCTACCAGAGCACGACTTACATTTTCTTAATGATGTCACATTTCACACTGTGTCTTCGGCTCTCACTAAGTCTACTGATTCTGCTTCGAAACGAGAAGAATAGACCACGGTATCCTGAATTTCATGTAGGTCTACTGAATAAGGGTTTTAATTTCGTTATTAGTTGTAAGACACCGTAATGAATGACGTAATCACACTAAGTGAAAAATAAGGCATTGTGAAGCGCGTGATGTGTATCTTGCTTTTTTGTTCTGTGAACAATATGCCGCTTACTGGGAAACATCATTATTATCATCAAAATCGGTTTTGATTGTCATTTTACAATGCCTTGTTTTTCACGTACTGTGATGACGTCATCATGACAGCGTCTTACGACTAACAGCGAAATTAAAGCCTTTATTCAGTAGCCTTACACGAAATTAAGGATACCTTGGTCTCTTCTTTTCATTTCGAAGCAGAATCAGTAGACTTTCGTCTGAACCAAAGACTCAGTGTGAAATGTGACGTCATTTTTTTTGTTGTTGTTAGCCTGCTAGCGCTGCCGATTTTCGTGCTAGAGATACCGTCTCAACGCTATTTATGTTTTTTTGCTATGGAAATTACATTTGAATAAAAATAGTAGTTGTTGCCATTTGAAATTTTCGAAAATTTTTCACTGTAACCGTAACTGTTAAAGTTTAACTGTTGTTTTTTATATAATTCTTGAGCGCATACCTCAAAATATGTTCCACCAAATTTTTATTCAGTTTCTCGGAACGGTATGGTAGCTATAGTCTCATATATCGGGGTAGTTTTTTTCTAATCACCCTGTATTAATATTGTATAAATACTATGGATTTCATATAGAATATGGTATAGAAGCTCTCTCTTTCTCGTTTATTGGAAAAGCCACGTAAAAATAAGTTATTCTTAGTTAAATTATGAAAAATCTAGTTTAGAAATTACTCTTAAGAGATTTCAAGTTGATTTATGCATTTTGTATCTGCTGTGTGTTGTGTAATATGTACAGGTGATAAAAAAGTCTCAGAAAAAAAAAAATATATATATTAATAAAAATTATTGACCGTAGCACTATGCAATTTTCACTAAAATACACGAAGAGTTTTTTTTTTTTTTTTTGGAGGAGGAGGAGGTGCAACAATATTTATTAGAAAAATAATTTAAAATGTCTTTATCAGGCGGTGTTTTAATGGTAAAATATTTTTTTACAATGGCGTAGTGTCGTTTAGTAACCTAAGTAGAACTATAAATGATCATTGTAACCAGCATATTTCGATAGAAGAACAGTAAGAAGTTGCGCATTGAAAATTTCCACAAAAAAACTTTCAGTATTCGAAATATTGTGCATATGACCAGGCAGATCTCAACAAAATGTTAGAGGATACAGTAGTTAAAGCGCGATTTATTCGTGAAAAATGTCATAGTTTTCTCTAATATATACTGAAAAAATCCCATACTTTTCAGTACAGCTCAGTGAGAAACCTCATAGAGCTACAGTCAGTAATTTTTGAATAATATATATTTTTATTTTTTCTCTTATTTTTGAACCACCCGGTATGGTACATATTTTGTTCTTGTTGTTTCTAATCTGCAACCTAGTGGGGCTGAGTCAAATCAAATCTAAGAATACCCTGATAATCACGAAGTTAATGGCGAGAAGGAGAGATGCATACATTTACTCCCGAAAATAACCCAATTGATCCAATATATGTTCAGCTAGACCCTCGTATTGGTGGCATTTTGGGTACAATGTTAGATCTTTCTTATCTTTAGAAAATAAAGATGGCTGCTAGGATTTTCTGTCACGTGAAAGAATTAAAGATAGATCTTGTTTACTACCCTTGTACAAGTGGTAAGGGAGTTGGGGGGGGTGGGAGTTCAGCATACAATCCTCCCTAAATTAAGGATTTTTTTTTTTCTGAAAGAAAAGTTCTAGACAAGCTCTGAAGAAAACCGTTGGGTGATTGAATTCGCCTTTGCACAATTCTCTGCCAATTTGTAATGTTCAAGATCTTTTAATGATTGATTAATGTTAAAGTGAAATGAGCCTCAATATGTGTAGGATAGAGATTTTTTTTAATCAATTTTGGATCCAGTTATTGAGAAGTTACGTTGAGACGCGGATATAAATAAGTATCCAGGATTCCCATCTTTATTCGTTTAGAATAATCTTAAAACCTGCATAAATTACAAATATTTGGCTTCTGAAAATAAATATGAATTACACTGGCAAAGGAAACATTCATTAAGGAAGGCTTAAATGTACCGGGTGTGCCATAAGTCTGTAGACGTTTTAAAATTTCATAAAAATTGAAGGTATAAATAGAATTGAATGCGGTTAGCAAAAAAGTTATTCTGGTTAAGGGGGATTTTTTTATTGGTCAAGAAAAAAATAGTTAAATGTTTCGTCGCGGGCGAAGGTCGTTGTAAGGCGCTGGATGAAAGCATCAGTGTCTTATAAATTGCATGGTTTTACAATTAACACAGTTTATTGCATATATTGCCTCTTTGTAATTTCTGATGATGGCGGACACACAGATAGGATTTATTTGGATGTAACCATTTGCAAGTAAATAAATATAGCTATTCACGGATATACGTGATTTGCAAATGTGCAGTGCCATCTATCGACTAAAATATCAACTATTATTTTTTCTACCCAAAATGTATGCGCCTACACAGGAATAACTTTTTTTCGCAAACAGCATCCAATTCTAATAATAGCTTCAATTTTATGATTTTTAAAAACATCTAAAGACTTATGGAACACACGGTAGATGCCACAAACAGCGAAATTGACGATATTGCTGCCATCAGTATATATCCTAATGTCACTTTCAGCATGCCACACACCGTTTTTAAAATTTTACACGTATTTTATTATATTTTCATCCCTATATTAAATCAACACTTTTCTACACACTGTATACACATGCTTTAGCATTAAAACATCCAAGAAAAATTTCGTATTGGCAATAATGTTAAAAAAAAATAATAATAATAAAATGCGAAGAAAATTGCAGAAGGGCTGAGAGGCCGGCCTTCAAGAATTTTGCTTATGGCACCCAATCCAACTGTCTAAGATGTGATACAAATTGCGTTTCATTATCAGTAATATAAATGTCATTGAAAGTAATCACTGGAATATTCTTTCTAGGTATTCATACAACAATGAAAAGAAAGCCGCTCAACATTGATAATAAGTAGGTTTTGAGACATAATTTTACTAAAATAACTGTTTTTCATAAGTCTTTGATAGATTGTTCAATTTATTTGTTGAGGGTTTGTTGTGACGAGGGATTGAGCCACTAAATCATTTGTCATCTGATTCATAAATAGGAAATGCGTGTAACTTTTGTTTGTCCAAAGACCGGAGCACCTGGTGGTAGAAGACTGTATTTGCTTCTTTTGCGGCAGATTTTAGACACGAAGGTAGAAAGAGATTTTAGATTGGCATATAGAATAGCATTCACACCTTCTGTGACCATATCAGGAGCTAACTTCTGACGTACTTTGGTCTACCATACACGGACGTCTTTACTCCATGATGAAGCGATCGTTGATAATTTGAAACAATATACCTCAAATGCATCTTTTCTATTGGATATAATTATTCGAATTATTTTATTAAATGATTCCATATTTAAGAATATTACTTATTTACATGAACAGAAAAGTTTAAATAAGAATGTTTTTGTAGATAAAGTTCTTTCTTTTATACTAGAGAAAAACAGAAAGTAATTGTTCACTATAATCTTTGACGCATCGTATTCTTTATTACATCCCCATATAGATATAAAAAAATAATGAAGCCTTTTTATTATTATAGTATAACTAAAATACTTGTTTATATGTTATTTATCTTTAAAAAAAAGGAGGGCGAGGGGTATTGGAGATTTTTACAGAGTTCAAAATGATAGTATTTTGATAATAAATAAAATAAAATGCTATAAAATAATAATAATAATATGCTTGAATAAAATAATAGTAAAAAAAAATTTCATTATATTCTAAAAGGATCAATTGCATTATATTCCATATATATTTTTTTTATTTGAAATGCAACACGTAAATAAATTATATCTTTCGGTACAAAAAACAGAGTTGAGTTATTTACATATTAAACAAATTATAACTGCAATATTATAAATAAAGGTAATTCTATATACATACAGGATCCAACCTCGGAGTAAAACTCATCGAGATAGTCCTTTCATAATTTTCCAACTCCTGGCCTGGCAGTTTCCTTTTCCCAAGAGGTCTGAACTGTATTTCAGACAGCTCCCTTTCAGCTGTCGTTAGTTGAGAGGAGGTACCTGGTGTCGGCTCTGTACTCAGGCCAGGAGTCGCTAATGCTGGCTGTGATGTGGAGGCCCCAACAAGTCCACTCCCGACAGACTGGCTAGTTACTGATGGCCTGGCTTCTAAATAGACCAGAAAAAAAAAGCTACATTAATTTTCTTAATGTACAATAAAATAAGATATGACCCATTATAGCTAATAATTATAAAATGTTTAAGTATCAAAGATTTTATAGGGTGGTGTTTAATGTATTTTATAAAATGTGAAAATAACAAGTAAACATTCCTTTTTTTTTTTTTTTTTTTGTATAAAATTATTTATTAAAGATGAACCATTTCATTTAAATAAACATTTCTGTGGCTCAAATTAAACTAAAAAAAAAAAATGTATTAATCTAAATATCCTGAAATCCACTCATGCAGAACAAAGAACTGGTAGAATGCTTCTTGCAGTTAATATGTGCAATAATTCGGTTACTCCTCAAACTGAACAAATACTGATGCTTGACATCGACCGACATCTTTGCGATAGATTGAATTACTGTAATGTGAAATAATGACGATTTTGCGTCAAAATTTCATAAATTATCAAAACGTTTTAGAGTGTGATTTGAAACCGTTAAAACGAGATTCTGTATGAAAACGATGTGAGGTACCGTCCAAAATTGCCCAAAATTCACAAATGTTTACTAAGTCTAATATCAGCCACTCGCTTAGCACTATAAAAGAATGATCTATATTATATATCTGTATTAAACACTAAACATCACAACAGTATTTTCAGAGAAATATTTACAATTGACACCGTCAGCTGCGAATATTAATCGTGATATATGCCATCCCATTTTCAGTCCATCAGCGGTTTGCATCGTCTTCAAATATGAACATGAACAATTTTTGTTTAAATTAAAATTTCGAACGACAACAGTGACTGAAAACAGTGTGGTATGTTATTATTTACAAATCTTGCTTCAAATTAAATACATAATTTTTGTTTCAAAACAATATTAAAATATGAGTAATTCGTATTGGAGAGCTGCAAAGATTACAACGTTGGGATAATCACATTAATTGCTAAGCGGCAAAGAGATGAATTTATTAAGACTCCTCTTCATCTTCTTTAAGGTGCTGGTGTTTCCAATCTAATATTCACCGATGGACTGCTTCTTTAATATTCTTCAAATAGCACATAAAATCAGTTTATGGAAAATCCTAATATTAAGATTTTCGCATCGATTCGGCACGCATTAACATTATCCCATAGAGCTGATAATTTGCTAAAACGTGTTTAGCGTCAAATAGGAATAAAATATATGGTGTATGTGAATCGAATAAAAAAAGAAAAAGAAGAAGAGAAAGGAATCGCTCCTCACTTAAGGGACACCCTAGTGTACAGCCATCTTTACATCGTAAATCGTAATTTGTAAATTTGTTCCATCTACATTAATTTCCAAATTTTCGATAATAATATTTCATAGTTGAGATATTTTATGTGTATTAAAATACAGAATATAAAATTTATGGATTTTATGAATTTTATATTCGAATATACACACATATTATTGTTTGCTAAATAGATCATTTACCATATTTACCATTATTTCTACAGCAAAGAGAAAAAGACACCTTTCAAATTTTTACCTAAAATTATTCCTTTTTTTTCATATTATAAAATCCAATGTTTTATTATTCTTTAAAATTATATATTTGAAAATTAAAACTTGATTTTCCGTACAATAATTGTTAAATAAATTCCGCGCTGCCATTTTTCTTCCCCTCATCCAAGATCTGTAATTTGCATACGGAGTAAAACGCCATATCTTGGTATAGCTTTGCCTTTACTAATATTTCTAATTTTTTGTTAAATAAAAATTGCATTGCAGCAGAAAATTTCTCAAACAATATCTTTTGAAATCTACTCAATTAATAACTATTTGTTAATTTCATTCTACTGTGTGCAGAAAAGATCTTTCACGTCTGCAAAAATATATTAGAATTTCTTTTTTGGTTCAGTTTTTAACCTATTTTTTCCCCGAGAAATATTAGTAATTTTTAAATGTTTAACCATGTCAATATTTTCATTATATTAATGTTACTGTTCGGGCGGAAACTTTATTTGGACTTTTTTTTTTTTTTTTTTAATATTTCTTAATGCCTAGTATTGTTAATCGTCATAGAGATTTTCAATGTGACAATACAAAAAGACCCTAAATATTGGTATAATATTATACATGGAAATATTTTTTTTTTCTTTGAAAATAATAGATTATGTTGTTACACCAACTTTATCACCTAATTTTTTCGCACTAATAGCTGCCTTTAACCTGAAGTCTACGTCAAGTTTTCGGTTATGCGTTAGGCCTGCTTTTATATAATAGTAATAGGAAAGGCGCAGATGAGTGGATATATTCACATTGTGTTGGGGTTGGTTCAGCTGTAGTTTATTTAATTATTTCTTTTCAATGATTTTAAATAACTTTTGCTTTTATTATCACAGAGTTATTACTTTTTCATTACTATTGGAGGCCGCATAAGAAAGTCACAGAGGCCGGGTATTACTCACATATGGCCTAAACTATTTCTTTTATTTTACACATTTTCATTTAGATGTCAGGCGAACAGCTTCTTGAAGAAGAAAAAAGGCTTGGAAATGTTAAAAAAAATCTTCATGCTTCATTAAAGAACTGACTACAATTGTTTATGGGAAGTCATTCTGTGCTATTTTATAACGACACAAGATGCAATGTTAATGTTAAGATAAAAGATTTTTATCCCTGGAAGCGCTTCTAAATTCTTTTACTTGAACAAACATTAAAAATCCCTTTTAATGTACTCTGAAATGACACATTTAAGTAAAAAGTTTCTTCTTAACCTGCGTACTATTTTTATAGGACTTAATCTCAGAATCTTACAGGAAGATAAAAAAATCTACACGTGTAATGTTTTCTTGATAAAAGAGTATTTTAAATAAAAGGATTTTAACGAAAATTGTTTCATTATTTGTAATGAATAATACTGGCATATTATAATACTGGCATAATAATAATTTAAATACTGGCATATTATAAACTATAAGGAAACAAGTCTAATCTTGCAAATCTGCTTTGAACTAATTTTTACTTTCTTCTATATTCAATAGAAAAATTTTTGGATTTGTAAAAAATTTCGACCTCGGGTATTTGATGGATTTACACATTTTGGGAGCTGTAGAACACGATTTGACCATTTTTAGAAAATGTCTGTCTGTGTGTGACAAAATTTTGTGGCAATTCTGTCTCAGGAACTACAGTACAGAATTTCATACAAATTGGTATGTAGTTACATCTTGACATATATGAGTGCCTATCAACTTTTGGTAAAAATTGTCTTACAGGCTGCGTTGCCATCCCGCTTTTACTAAATTTTTAACATGGTATAGGACAAAATTTTGTATAAATGTGCTTAATGAGAATTATTTTTTTAATAATCATTATGAAATTTACAAGAATTACTTATAATAGAGATAGTCAACTGGATAAAAAAAAAAAATTATATGTAGGTGCATCGCCTTCCCCCACGAGGGGAATAAATTTTCATGACGGGTATCTTTCAAAAGAGCTCGCCAATACCTTTAAAATAAATGGTTGAACCATCGATGTGCGAAATTTAAAATAAAGTTAGCGATAGTTTTTCATCTTTTACAATAATAATAATAATAATAAATAAAATAAATTATGTAATATCTAGAATAAAGTGAACATTTTTGACTATTTAGTGTTATACTACTTCTCTAATATGGAAATCGTACTGCATTATCATGGAAGATAATTTTATTATATAATGATAAGTTATTTTTACTGAGTGAATTTGCATAGGAAAATACAGAAGAAAGAAACACTAAATCAGAATTGGGGGGGGGGGGGAGATGTAACATATTAAAATTTTTCACTAATTGTATTAAAAAAAAAAAAAAAAATCATAATTTAACAAGGGAAAAAATAATAAAAACATTTTACTAAACAAATAATTTAACAAAAATCATTATAAAAATCAGTCATATTAAAAACTGTTTATAAACTTACTCATTAGAACTCCAGTAATTTTCAAGGGTGAGAGAGGCTCTCTGCCTTTACTACTAGTCCAGCTGTAGTAGCATGCAAGTTTATTAGACAATAATTTCGTTAACATTCGCCTTACTGTATTTCCGAGTGATGTTTCTCCAACATGACTTATTTTCTCACTCTAAAAAAAAAAAAAAAAAAAAAAAAAAGATCAAAATTTGAAATTAGTTAGACCATTAAGACAGATTATATAATTTAAGAATGTTTTCACACATGTTTCGAAAAAAAAAATAATAATAAAAGACATAAGAACTGTCAATGGTTGTACCAATGAGTGCAATGACCTGCGATTGAATTCAATACCTCTCAACCGGTGGCGCTGGTTGGAGGAAAGAAATTTAAATAAAGTATTTTAAATGTGTACCACAGTCCCCTCCACCAGATTTGAAAAAAAAGGCAGGGTGCTGTTATCTAGAAGAAATGCAGCAAGGAGAAGGAAAAAAAAAAAAAGCATATTTGTGGATGTGTAAAGGAACAATTTTTACAAAAGGGCATTTCACTTTGAGAAAAACGGGCATGTAAAAATTTTACATTTATAAACTAAGTTTTAAACAATCATTAGTACCAAAGTAATTGGAACCCTTATTTATACATATATGAATAATTTTCAGTTTCTCTGTTATGGTTGTAGGTTCCAGAAATATCTCAAAGTATCTAATTAAAAGAAATACAGCACTATGTATAGCAAGTACAAGCATGGTGTATTTTGAGGGTCAAAGAGGGTGCAATTTTGTTCTTTAAGGCACATCTACAGAGCAGCACCCTTCTTAAAGGCTCTAGGGTGAACCTCTTTTTTGATAAATCGCTGCAAACAAGTTTCTTAAACATATTGCCTGGCAAATTAAAAACTACAACTCATGCATATATTTTAAATATAATACGTTTAAATTAATATTCTCTCCCTCCCCCTCAAAAAAAAAAAAAAAAAAAAAAGATTAAAAAAAATCACCTTACATGTATTTAATTTACATGACAAAACAAATTGAACTAAGTCTGTGAGGAAATAAATATACTTGCATGTATATTAATTTAATTGCCGGTTTTTTTTTAAACACTTTATTTTTTTTAATATGGGTTTAAGCAAAGTATAAAAATCTACTGAATGAAATTAAAAATGTTTCATTTGTTTATCAATATGAAAATATTACACAAATTGTAATAAAAAATAGACTAACCAAATGTCCTTTTAGGGTATCTTCACTTAATGCTGTCTCCAGAACAGACAAATCCTCCATTGTTTATAGTGGCAGGCAAGGCAGGCTCATTATCATTACTAACAGGCTGCTTTAATGGAAATCTATCTAAAAAAATTAAATGAATAAATAATATGTATTAGTCTTATTTTGTTTAGTATCATTTATTAAAATTTATAAAATTAAAAACGATAAACAAGGCAACAAACCCTTCTGTCAGTTAATTAAATTTAAAAATCTTGATAAAAACCTGTTAAAATTATTTTATGTCTGAGAATTTTACTGAATGAAGATTTACTGGATTGAATTATTTAAAAATACATCTAATAATTTTAAGTACAGTGATTCATTTATTTTTATAATTTCAATTTTGTTAACAATTTATCTATTATATCCATATATATATATATATATATATATATATATATATATATATATATATATATATATATATATATATATATATATATATATATATATATATATATAATTTCATTAAACTTGAAGGCATTATACGAAAGTTATATTTCATCATGAAATAATGAAATTAATGAATCAAAAATATTTAAATGTTATAATACATGAAACCACAAATTTTGATTAATATATTTAGGCATTGACGACTTTAAATTGCAACAATTAAGGAAAAACTAATTTTATATTAGGATGTAGGCTCTTTTTAAAACACTATCATTTTATTCGTAAAATAAAAAAAAATCCATACCTACGAAAAACAAAAATGAATATATATATATATATATATATATATATATATATATATATATATATACCGGGTGATTCAAAATAGATGTTACAGCAATTATCTCGTAAACTAAGAAAGATAGAAACATACTTCCAATTACAAAATTGGAGCAAATTAAGAGTAGATTTCAGATATGGCATTTTTTTGTCAAAGGGGCTGTATACATATTAAATACCAAATTTAATTTTTATACGGCCCCTCCTATCATGTGACTTATATTTAGAAAAATATTTTCCTCGCTCTAACAAGCAAAATAAAAAAAAAATCATCTCTCTAAGTCAAAATCTCGCTGAGTTATTGCAATTTGAAAATCATGACTTACACCACTTTTTCTTCAATTTTGGCATCTATTTTTCGACGCCAACGGACTAACTTTAGGGGGTTATCTATGAGATGAGAAAAATTAAAAAAAGATCCTTTATTTTAAAATAGCAACAAAAATCGTTCAAACACGTGAAATCAGCAGTTTTAAGAATTTAATGCAAATTTACATTATTTCGTATTGTTAAAAAATTTAATAGTTAAATTTCTTAGGGGGTCACCTGCAAATTAAAACACGTTAAGTGAGGGAAAAATCTAAAAGACTAGCAAAACTGTGTGAAATTTTCGCGCTTTATTTTTGCCACTTTCCATCATGGTTGATAAATTTTATTATTAAGGCTCTTTAACAATTCCAGCAAGATTGAAAAGTGTTGATGACTTCGATTTGTCTGTCTCCATCCGTCTTTCTGTGTGTCTGCGCTCTAACTCCCGTGAATATTCATAGAATTTTCTGAACCTGATATATGTTATTTGAGTTCACTATCTGATGTTCCTTATTGAAGATGGAGTGATTACCTCTGCTAGCTTGTGCACAGGGACACCCGAAAGTATTCCAAAGCATTGTGTTCTATGAGAGGTATTTTTGTAAACCATATTTTAATACCTTTAATTTATGCATATATTAATAAAATTGAAATACGTTATTATAGTTTTCTATCGGATATTTTCTATAGAAAATGAAGTAAACACCATCACTGGTTTGTATACAGGGACATCCGAAAGAATTCCTAAGCATTGCGTTCTACGTGAAAATATTTCTATAAACCAAAATTTAATTATTTTGCATAAATCTTAATGAAATTGAAATATGTTGTTCATATGCACAAAAGAATGCTTTCTATACTGTACAGTACGATTAGCATTAAATTTACAGGGCACACAAAAATATTCAGTTACGTGAAGGGTTATTATTGATCATTTGCTGGAATTGCATTTTCGTTTACATTAAACATTTTCTAATAATTTTTAACTGTGAATAAGATTTCAATTTGCATTTTTTTTTTTTTTCTTTTTGTCTGACTGTCTATCTGTCCGTCTGCCCGCCCCCAGCGTCTGTAAATATTTTCAGAAATTTTCAGAAATGATGTATGTTGTTCAGGTTTACTATATGATATTCCCTATTTAAAATGGCATTAATTAATTCTCTACAATTGGTTTATGTACAGGAACGCACAAAAAATGCCAATGTATTGCGTTTTGGTACAGATTTTCTTATAAATTATATTTAAATAACTTTATACTGTAAAAATCATAAGGAAATTCATATTTATTGTTAATATTGTAAAATAATGTTTTGTATAGAATATGATATGGTACAGATGTATAATTCTATGTCAGGGGGGTTACCGCCCTTCTCAACCCCCGTCTAATTATAGTGCCTATACTTATCAAAACAAAAATCAAGTCTGTTATCAATTTCTTTGAAACTTGCAAACCTTCATCAACTTTTCAAGTGGCAACTAGATATGGAATCCAAAGTACCAAATTCGTATTTCCTGTAGTTATTACTTTCTCATACCCATAAGGTAGAGAAAATATTGCTTTTGGGCCAAATTTTCGAAAGTGAGTTTTTGCTATATTTAGTCGTTTTGAGGTCCCCTGAATATGAAAATCGTGTTTTTAGCGGTTGGTCTGTGTGTGTGTCTGTCTGTTATCAGTTTATCTCAAGAACAAATAGCAGCAGATATTCCAAACTTGGTATTTTAAATATGTATCATATAGGGATGCTACACTAAGCTTTTCATTGAGATGAAGCAAATGGTTCGTGTACAGGGACACTCAAGAATATTCAAATACATTACGTCTATGGGGAAAATTGCAGGTAAGTAGAGTTTAACATCTATAGACTGCACTAAACCAAATGAAATGAATATATATTTTTTATATGCATACAAACATGCCTCATGTAGAATATGGCAGGGAAATCATTCACTGTTCATTTACAGGGCTACACAAAATAAATAGATTATAATGCGACAATAGCTGAAAATTGATGGAAGTGCATTTTAGGTTGCGCCGTATATTATTACTATAGGATTATACTTAGGTGCAATTTGTGGTTTGTACATATTCTTCAAAAGATATACAGGGTTGCAAATATTTAAGCTATAAAATTCTTTTTTATTGTTAGTGAAAGTGCTTTACTATAATATTTTACCATGTCCAGGGAAGCTGCTCAGGAATCAAAATGAATTCTTCATAGACATATGATAAATAATGTATGTTTTTAAGCTAAATATGCGTCGCTTGTGTTTTCTGTATGTACACGTTTTAAGGCTTCCTTATTACCAACGCCAATTCTTTTGAAGTTTGATTATTGCCTGCGTCGAATAATTTCAGGAAACGAATAGTTTCAGGAGATCCCCACCCCCCCTCACACAGAACTAATTATCATATAAAACTCTTCCGAAGCCTAATTTGAATTATTTTAACATAGGTTTACATAACAGTATTCTTCATGTTACCTCTTAATTTCCAACCTATATTTATGGTATTAAGTTTCAGGGTAACAGAAAGTTGTGTGAGTGGCACACCAGATTATTTGTTGTTAAATTCATATATATACAGATCAACGAATAAAAATTTACCTTTCGTATTCAGGAGGCCTCAAAATGTGATATTATACAGAAAAAACAATCGCTCTCCAAAAGCTACTTTGTTTACATTATGGGTATGAGAAATTAATTTTGCGTTCTGTGTCAGCAGTGTTCTTCGAAAAAAAAAATGCAGCAAACACTTACACCAATTACATTTAATAATAATAATAGAAAAAATGTTTACCTTAATTTTGGGTAGCCCTGTATATTGTCTATAAACTATATACACATGACTGTGTACGTAAATTTAGTTTTATATGTAAAACAAGTAACACAAAATGAAATACACTTCCAGCAATTCCCAAGTATAGCTCCAATATATCGAAATACCTGGGTAAGCCTGTAAATGAATTATGAATGGTTGCTATACCACAATCTACATAAAACATGCTTTTATGCGTATAAAAAAATTTGTTCTTTTCATTTTGTTTAAGGCAGTCTATACATGTCACACTGTACATATGAGAAATTTCGCTCACAGACGTAATGTATTTGAATTCTTTTGGATGACCCTGTAAACAAACAATTGTCTGATCGTAACGAATACTTTAGTGTAGCGCCGTAATATGATACGGATTTAGAATATCGAATTTGGATTTTCTGATACTATTTGTTCTTGAGATATTCTAATAACACACAGACACACGCATACAGAGAGAGAGAGAGACCAACCGCTAAAAGCATGATTTTTGAATTCAAAAGGATCTGAAAACGTGCAAATATAACAAAAGCTAATTTTCGGAAATTTGACTCAAAAACAATTTTTTCTTTACACCGTGTATATGAGTAAGAGAATGTATAAAGAAAGAAAAGTGAATTTGAAAATTCCCTTTTAGGAGATTATCAATGAGTATTCTCTTGTGTATTCACTAGGGGAAAGAGAGACATAACAGGTTAAAATAGCCGTCTTTCCCTGAATGATTTCTTTTTCTTTTTTTCCCCCCAAACGCTGATCAACGTGTGTATTACAAAAGCAATAGTAATTATAGTTTCTCACTTTTGATACAACCCCTTAAGATTTGGCGAAAAATGTTAGAATTTTCAAATTGCAATAACTCAGCGAGATTTTGACTTAAAGAGATGATTTTTTTTTTAATTTTGATTGTTAGAGCGAGGAGAATATTTTTCTAAATATAAGTCATATGATAAGAGGGGCCGTACAAAAATTAAATTTCGTATTTAATATGTATACAGCCCCTTGTAGAAAAGAATGCCATATCTGAAATCTACTCTTAATTTGCACCAATTTTGTAATTGAAAGTTTGTTTCTATCTTTCTTAGTTTACGAGATAATCGCTGTAACATCTATTTTGAATCACCCGGTATATATATTCAAATAGCTTTTGCAATGTATAAAAAAATTGACTATTTCTACCGCCCCTATCTCAAAGAATAAAAGTGTGACAAATATGTAAGATTTAAAAGGGTAACATCTTATTGAAAATCATTATAAAAAAAAAAAAAAATAGTTATTTTTAGTGATCATCGAAAAATATTTCCAAGTTTGATATGATGAAAGGAATATGAGATTATAACTTTATGCAAATTCAATGCATTTAATATTATTATAAAATTACACTTTTGTATTTTAAGAATAAATACATCTACATTTTTTTCAATGCCATACATGTAATAGAAATGAAAAAAAAAAAAAATGTATAATAGATGTGATATATAAATACAAATTTTATAAAATTTACATGTATATGATAAAACCAAAATAAATTACATTATTTATAAGCCTACTTTCCAGGCCTTTTCCTTTTAGAAACATAAGAGCTGTTACATGTATTGCATTAAAAATAACTCATCAAGATAATTAGAATTTAATTTTCATCTCAACATGTAGGTTACTACTTCATTAATATAGGTGAGTGTGTGTATATATATTAACAGAAAAAAGGTCCTTTTTAATTCTATTTAAACGCAGGATTCCGATATACATAGAATGTACAACCAAAAGAGCCATAAAATATTAAAATAAATACCAGGTCTTGCATCACCAAATCCACTCTTTCTCTGAGATCTAAATACTAATTATTCGGCCGAAATAATCATTAGTCATTAACATTTAGTTCTTAATACTTTTAAAATTTTGTTCATTTAATTTATAAAATTTTACTATGATTTCTGTATTTATAAGAATTTTCTTGTAAATTAAAGAAAAATTACTAAATAATAATAAAGTAAAGTAAAAAAAAAATCACTCACTCACACACGAAAGTTTACTGGACGCCGAGTACGAAACTTCTGATTGGGTGCTAAAACAAAAATTAAATGTAACTGCATAAATATAAAGTGATTTCATGTCACAAATAAGCATTTTATGCAATTAATACATAACGAAAAATTTAAAATAACTTAATCTAAATGACCACCAAAGTGTGTAATTAAATCACAACTGCCACACTTGTATGTTTATTTATTTATATACTAGTATATAACCACGTCAAAAATGACGGAATGTGAAATCAGTTAAGGTCGTGAATCAAGGAATGCTTTGCCAGCTTCGCTGGACATTATATTTAAAGGGGACTAATGTGCAAGTTGCACCTGACGGGACTAATTTGCAAGTTGCACCCAACGAACAAACTATTTCTTTTAGCGAAAATACCTACTAACCCTGGACGATAGGTCTAATATAAGGTATAATATTATATATCGTATTTATCGTAATATAACTCAGTACTTATTTCGGTTCCTTCTTTGACTCGTTTTAATATTTTTTTTTTTATATGCATGGGCATATTTAATATTTTTTAATTTTTCGCGTGAAAACATTATTTCATCTTATGCCCCACCCCTTGAAATATATATATATATATATATATATATATATATATATATATATATATATATATATATATATATATATATATATATATATATATATATATATATATATATATATATATATATAACAATAACTGGTAAATATTTTTAGCAACAATTAAAAATTTAAATGTCCAATTTTGAAATTATAATCATATTTTAATTAATTCTAAAATATCGAATGAAAACTTCGTTACAAATAAGGTACCAAATGAAAGGTACCATATTTGTAACGAAATAACCTTAGGTACCTTATTTGTATTCATATTTATTTTAACTAATTTCATAAATATGACGTCACAATCAACTGTCTGTTTATATCAGATAAGTACATTATCGTGATTGCAAGAAAATGATATAATAACTATTAGCCCATAATTTTTATGATTGAATTTTACATTACATTTTAATTTTATCCTCCATGGGTATTTTATAATTTCAATGGTAGTTATAAACTTTCGTTGAATTATTTTTATGTATTGAGATTAAAGGAAATGTATAAGCACAAAAAATTTTCAGTTTTGAAAGATCTTTCTAATGATGCAACATTTATGCAGATTAATAATAAAATAAATAAATAAAAATACATAGCATTTATAAGGAAAAAATATATAAGTAAAGGCTACCAAAAGTCTCTGTTTTGAAGCGGTCTAACCGGAATTGTTCCTGACAGAAGATGGTCATTGTTATAATTAATTAATTATTTTATTTTATATATATATATATATATATATATATATATATATATATAATTATTTTTTTTTTTTTTTTTTGCTATCAGAAAATTTAATAAATATTTTTTTCTTCTTTTTAGTAGATTAATTCTATCAAGCATCATAATATTTTTTACAAAGAAATGTGATGTTAAAAATACGTACAATATGGCACCAATGTAAATTGCGCAAAATGTCAGTTTCTATATTTAGTTAAAAGATAATTAAATAAATAAAAATGTTGTCATTCGCATTTTTATAGGTGAGTTTAAACCACTCATTCCAAACATTACTGTTACTTATCCCAAAATTATCGTTATTTAAATGAAAAACAAAATAAAAGCATAAATAAACTTATATTTTGCGCTCGGAAAAATCTCCATTTGATCACCAATACTGAAAGTATAATGTACTTTAATATAATTCATTAGCCATAATGCTATTTTTAAAAAATCTAGTGCTTTTAGTACTTTTCTTGGTAAAGTTTAAAGTTTAATTTATTATTCAGTAATGAGTTTTTTTAGCTTTTTGAAAACTAAACGCACTTTTACGCACTTTTTAGTGTAAAAAGTGCGTACGCAAAAATTACAAATTTTTAGAGATTAATTAATGACCCCACATCTTATTTAACGCACAGTAGCACTAAAAGGATTTTTCAGCAACATTTTTTTTTTTCCCCGTTTTGGCTTAACTTCACCTATTTTTTATCAAGATATGTTAGATCTGCATATTTCTTTTATTAGAAAAGATATCAAACTTATTTCACAACGGGGTCATTCAAAGTGTCCCATGACTTTACATGTTTTAACTCCTTATCTTTCATCCGAATATTAAATATTAACACATATATTTTATACTATATGATCAGTATACCAATTACATTATTTAAAGTTCCTTAAACTTTTGTAGTTAATGAAAAATGTTCTTGTTGTGACCCAAACGATGAAGATTCTTCGTTTTTCAATGTGCTAGTTTCTTTTTTCCCCCGTAATTTAAATAAAAGCTGTTATATAACTGTTATAGATACAAGACTGTAATAAAAAATAAAGTGGGTGTATATCAACGGCCATTGGTAATACATATTAGAATCTTTACTTCGTTTTTATGCAAAACTGAAAATGTTGCAAAAATCAGACAAAACAGGACACGTTTTCATTTTTATATGCATTTATAGTGTTTTTTAGCATTTATAGTGCACATTAAAATTTCTATATATTGGAGTGTCCTCATCTATACAAATGAAGAAATCTGATTACTTTTCTTTCGTAAATTAATATACACATATAATACGAAAACTACATTTATTACTGAAAATGTCAATGTATACAATTATTACAGTGTCTACAATTTCGGTTAATGGAGTTATTTTAAAAAAGAATTAAATGTACTTAACGAAACATACAGTAATACAAGTAGGTAATTTAAAAATCACTTTGTAATTTGCATTCTTCAACTACTTTCGGTGCAAAATTTTGAACTTCATACATTAAAAAAGTTAGTACAGTATGTCAGTGAATTCTTTTTACCAAAGGATGAGAAACGATGCAAACATCATGTGAAACAAAAAATATTTAAAAATTGTTTCAAGCACATATGCGGACACACACACACACATATATTAATTTTCTATGAATACTTGTTTTTATTATTTAATTCACTAAAGCACAGAGACCTATTTTTAGACAATTAATAAAACATTCAGTAAAATTTTCTATTTTCATGGATTAATTTATTGATAGTAGGGCCTGATATATTCCAGACAATATGGACCGGAAGTGCCTCGGATAATCGAAAGTTCTGATAACATGGACTGTGTTGTAAACCGGAGAAGTAACATACAGCGGAGTTTTAAAATGGAACCGCCCAGACGGTGTAGTGATAAGCGTCCCTGTATCCTACTTCGTTGGGCCTGGGTTCGAATCCTGGAGAAGGCGTGGATGTTTTGTCCCTGTTAGGGGTAGCGATGACTGGCCATTGATTGGGTGCCCCTTCACAAATGGTCATCACTTCGGCGAGCCCCACGCCAATAACGTGCAAAAACATTAAAAAAAAAAAAAAAAAAAAAAAAAAAAAAAAAAAGTTTTAAAATAGATGAACACGTAGTCAAAGAAGTAAAATAAGGCATCTATTACATATTTAAATGGAATCAATTAAAAATGCAATACGTCAAAGACATAAATTATTAAATACAATGAGTAAAATTCGTCAACGCTACACATCCTTCGCGGCGTGCACTGTTGGGAAAACCTCGAGTAACCCGGAACTGGATAAATCGGGGCTGGGATGACAGGGGTTTTACAGCATTTTCTTGACAGCCGAATGCAGTATTATAAACAATCCCTTTTATTTTCATGCATCTGCTATTTATTATGCGTTCGTAATTTGGGACATTTTATGGTTTATCAATGAATTCATATCCTCTGAATTCTTGAGCTGATTTATCAGCAAGTATCAAAGTTTAGGAATTTTTATTCATCAACCTTTAAAATTTATTTCAAGTTTGAATTGATAAAGGCCCTGCACGTGTTGAGCGGAGGGTCAGGATGCGAATACTGGCTCTGGTATTTTTCAAATATTTGGTATAAAAGTCAACCTTTTCTTCCATTTTTTCTGAAATAAATATCAAGATAACTACAAATATATATCACACTAATTAACTTTAAGGATCCGCAATAACAGGTTCATCTATTATCATGAAGTTTGACTATTTCGGAACTTTTTACTGAAATGGTTAGCGTTATTATAAAATAAGGCTTTTACTTAAAAATTACTAAAACTTTTGTTGAAATGCTATACACACACACACATATATATATATTATTTTTAAGTATTTTTAGAATTGACAGTTGAATTTCTCCAAGAAATTTTCTATAATAAATTTTTCCTAAAAAAGAAGGTTTGTAAATAAACATGATTTTTTAAAAACTGAAAATTGTTACGCAAATAACAGTTATTCTGGTTTTAAATAAAAAAATTACTTAATCGAAACTGTCCCTGTTATTTTGCATTTAAAACAGCTTAAGCTGCACAGTTTATTGAAGAAGAAAAAAAAAAAACATATTTTCAAAAAGGGAGGAGAAATAACTTAGTTACTTACGCAGGATGTAATTAGTATTTATCCTCGTTAAAAGGGCGGGTTTCCTTTTTTTTGGGTGGTGGGGGAGTTGGGGGCACATCCACTGAAGCTATTGTTGTCATTCTGCTCCAGTGCTCCGATTCTGAACCAGCAGGTGCTACAGAAGATACTGGCACACCAAATATTCGTGTGGCCCACTTGAAGACCCTTTCCTGTACTCGTTCAGAATCGCCTAGTTCAACTAGACCTCCACCCACTCCATCATCCTAAATTAGAAAAGAACTTATATGTAATATAGAGCTAGAGAATTATTATTTATATGTGTTTTGTTTAGGAGGAAAAGAAAAAAGACAACTATAATACAAAAATGTTTTGTAAAATCATTGATGTGTCAAGATTTTTTTTTTATTAATTTTGTTACAGCTACTGTCATTTTATAGATAACTAATACCATAATATGGCCGAACACTTTTTATTGTTGTTATCTTTTAAATTCTCTTTTGCCCTCAGAATAAAGCCTACGTTGTGGAACGTAAATGAGGTAGAATGTGTTTCTTACACCCTTGTTATTCAACGGAAATAATTTAAGCTATTCGAATTTTGAATTTAAAATTTTTCTGGTGCAGTGCAGGATAATTAAACAAAAACGGCATATCCATATCAGTATTAGTTTTCAATAAATATTATTTAAGGAATGAAGAATTATTTTATCGACAAATTTTACAATAAATAAAGCATTTAATTCCCAAAATATTTTAATCATCTTGTATTTCAAAAATTGAGTTAAAGTTTAAGATAAAACCAAATTAAATCAAACTTTTAATAGATGAATTATCTGTTAATCCATATATTATTTTGTATTGCTGAATTATCAGAGTATACGAGTCAACGTTGGCCAAAAGCGACATTTTTAACGAATAGTGATTAGTTTAATTGTTTGCGAAGCCTAATAGCATAGTTTGTGTTCAGCAATATATTTTTGATCTAACATTTATATCAAATTATGTACATGTACATAAAAAAGCGAAAATATAATTTGTGTGATGATGTTACCAATGAATTCGAGGCTTGTTATTTATTTTTAGTTATAAGACAATAAATTGTCCATGTTTTTAAAAAATAATTAACTCTTTATTCATCCAAAGACACCTGTTCTTGCTCTGTTAAATGTAATTACATTATTAGTCGTCATACCTAAATACTTAAATATAATTTTATGAGAAAGCGAAAAAATTTTGTTCCTGTTCACAAAATTCAGGAAATTTCGATAATCTCGACACTTTAAAAAGAAATCAGATGGATTCAAGAACACGAAAAAATTTGTAAATTATATAATTTACAATTATTCTTTTGATTTAAATGTAGAAAACATGTATAAATGTTTACTAATATTTACTTTTTTAAAGAGGTCAGATAAAAAAATAAGTAATCGTGATATTTCATCACTCGTGTATCCATTTTCTATAAATAAAATGCAGTTATAAAAATATTTTAATCACATTCTTACAGAGTAAATTTAAATCATAATAAAAAAAATCCCTTTTTTCAGTAAGAAAACCAAATATACTTAATAATCAAGTTTTATTGAATTTAAACTAATCTTTTTACTAAATGGTTATTTTATCGAGTGAACTTTATATTTTGTCATATGTGGAATATCTAGTAATTAGTAGAATTATTTTGCATAGCCTGATAGCATAAAATATATTCTGTAACATTTTTAATAAATTGTTTGTTTAGTTATTATCGTATTTTTCACTTTGTTCATAAAAAAGGGAAAATGTTTACTTTTTGTGTTTGACATTGTAATAAATAACTTTGAAGCTTCTTTTTTATTTTACTTCTTAGTTGATATTTGCTTCTAAAAATATGCTTGAATATTTATTTTTTACTTATTTATTTTTTATTTAAGAAAAAAAAAATTGTTTTACTGAGTGAATATTATTAGTCACATGTAGAATAAACATTTGTTCATTTACTTTGCATAAAGTAATGGTACAATTTGGGTTCTACATTATTATTTTAATCAAAATATCTTTTAAATTTTTGTATCGTACTAATTTTTTTTTTTTTTTTTTTTTTTTTGTGATACTTTAAATAATGTTTTACTTTTAAAAGAATCCTCATGTTATTTCTTTATTTTTGTAAGTTAAGATAAATATTTAATCAGAATCAATGTTTATTTTTGTCGAGGCTATTTCAGGGCATTTGCTGGTTCTTTATGCATTAAATTTTTGGAATCGTTTGCAAGGCTTTTTCCTGATTAAGTAGTAGGAACACTGCAATGTAAAAAAAAAAAAAAAAAAAGTCGTATTAAAACAAGTGTCAGCATTTAGCTATAAGGGATATCCTTGTTATTGTATTTTCCATGAAAAATAACTTTGTAACTAGAGTTCCTGTCGCAACTGCAGCATTTTGGAAGACATAAAAATACTATGAGTGACATAAAAATACTATACATAAAATTTTTATGTCTTTATTGGATACTCAAATGAACTTGAAAATTTCAAGGCTTGTTAAAATTTCATAGTTTCAAAACCATTAGCTGCATTTTATTTTTTTAATTAAAAATTAATTTATCGTATTAAAAACACATGCGCTAGCTCTATTAAATAATAACTAGTTTAAAAAGTATTAATTTATTAATTCCTATTCTAGTTTAAAAAAGTGAACAATCCGAGTTCGATACTGATCCTGAAAATACAATTATATTATTTAGCTTCTTTGAAGGAAGTCAACGGAGATTCCATTTCTGTTAGAAGAATTCTAAAATATGAAATATGTTATTAAACAGAAGTTTAATAATCTTCCATTCTAATATTATGTATGTAAATTTATACAGCCGATCATAAAAATTTTTGAAAGAGGCGAGAAAATATATTTTAAGAAAAAAATTTTCCAAATTTTTGAACGAAAGTGCAGTTTAAAAAAAAAAAAGAAAAGAAAAGAAAAGAAAAATCTTCTAGCTACATAATTACAAAACCTATTCAGTTCGTTTAAAAAACCTTGCATTCATTTAATTTTTTCAATAACTTTTATCTTTATTTTTTCTTAACTTGATAGAAGTATCTACATCATATACTTTATTTTAAATAAAGATTTACTTAAATTATGATTATCTTTTTCGGTACTATTTGCGTTAAATCAAAAACTCCATATATATGTACACACACACACACATACATATATATATATAATTTTTATATATAAATTTTGTTTTGTGAACTGATTTGCATAATGTATCTTCATGTGCAAAAATACATCTAATAATTTTAAGTACAGTTATTCATTTAAATTTAAAATTTTAATTTTGTCAATAAATTGTCTATTATTTATATATATATTTATTAGAAACTTGAAGACCTTATTTTATTATTAAATAATGAAATCATTGAATCAAAAATATTTAAATGTTATAATGTAAAAAACCACAAATTTCGACCAGCATATACTACTGATGATTTTAAATTGCATGAATACGTAAAGGGAAAAGTGCAGTTTTATAGTAGGATATTGGTTCTTTGAAAAGCACTAACATTTTATTAACAACAACAACAAAAAAAAATTTCATTAATATAGCTGAGTGTATATATATATGTATCTTAACAGGAAATAAAGTCGCTTTTAATTATTTTTAAAACAAGGGGTTTCATTAATTATGAAATATACAACCAAAAAAGCCATAAAAATTTTAATTCCAGGCCATGCATTACCAAATCCACCTATTCTCTGTGATCCAAATGCTTATTCAGTTGAAGAAATTTGACTCACACTTGCTTCTTAATAGTTTAAATGTTATTAATGTAATTTGTAAAATTTGACTGCGATTTCTAATAAATATTCTTACGTTTCAGTTTTAACGAAACATTACAAAATAATAACAACAATATTAATAAAAAAAAAAATAATAATAAAAAAAAAACCTTACACACGGTAGTTGACCGGACGCCTTGGGCGAAATCTCTGGCTTGATGCTAAAATGAAAATTAAAAATATCTGCTTAAGGATAAGTCACAAATGAGAATTTCATGCAAATAATATGCAACATTTTTAAAAATAGCTTTAATAATCGAATGCAAGGTGCGTAATAAAGTCACAGCTACCAACTTGTACGTTTTCGTCCCCCCCCCCCCCCAGAAATTTTAATAGATTGTTTTTTTCTTTTTAACAGTTTCCTTCTATCAAACATGCTGAATTTTTTGGCGAAGAAAGAGTGTTGTTAAACATACATACAATTTGGTATCGATATAAATTTTACACTGACAATCTCCATGAAATATTAAAAAAAAAAAAAAATGTTGCGCTTTCGAATGTTTTATAGGTGAGCTTAAACTACTTCTTTACTTATTCCAAAATTATTGCTACTTAAATGAAAAACAAAATAAGCGCGTAAAATACCTTATTTTACAGCCAGAAAAATCCCCATTTGATCGCAATTCTTAAAAATATAATCTACTTTAAAATCATTCATTTGCCATAATGATATTAAAAAAATGTAGTGCTTTTAGTATTTTTCTTGTCAGACTTTAAAGTTTAATTTATTGCTGACTAATGCGTTTTTTAGTTTTTTTGACAGTGTAAACAACGTGTAAGCAAAAAATAATAAATTTTTAGGATTAATTAATGACCCAACATCGTATTTAACGTCACATTTGTCTTTAAAGGATTCTTCAGATACAGATTTTTTTTTCTTCGCCGTTATCGTTAAACCTCACATATTTCTTATTAAGAGATCCTACTATCTGCATATTTGCTTTATTTGAAATTATCCTTAAAACATTTATTTCTCAATGGAGTCATTGAAAGTTTCCCGTGACTTTATATGTTTTAAATCCCTATCTCTCACCCAAAGAAAAAATATATTATAACATAAGGTAATTCCGGGACAGATGCCCCACTTAAGGAAAGGGAGCTATAAAATAAATTGGGTATTGACGATGACAACGAAAATTTGTGGGAAATACATAATATATATTGTTTATTAATGCTAAGTAGTTTTTTTGTACCGTATTGTAAATTTTCCAAATAAAAAGTAAAATTGCCGGACTACTATATTTGACTATCTTTCCCGAAGTTGCGGGTGAGATGCCCCACTCACGTGGGATAGATGCCCTACCTGTAAAAAACATAATAAAAAGTTTTAACAATGGTCAATAGTTTATAAAAGAATTTCAGTAGTTTATAACATATGAAACATAAGCTATTTAAAAAAAAATATGACCTTAACGTTAATTTATAAAATATTAAAATATTTAGCTACCATGGACAAGATGTAAAAATTAGAATAAAACACGTAAACTATTGAAAAATATTTCAAATATTTTTTTTCTTTAATATATGGGAAATTTTCATATTTACAGCTTAGAAAGTATAATAAAAAATATTACGAAATATGTCAAATTTATTCAGATAATATTTTTCTTTTTCTCTTCTCTAATATTCGCTTTTCCGCAAATATTGCACAGATCTTCGTACATTGTGCATGATTAATGCAATAATTTATGGCACTGTATGTATTTTATCCAATCTACTGTTTTTCGTAAAATAATAGTTCTCCTCACATTCGAGGCAATTGTTTGTAAGATCACTTTCTTCATTTTCAATAGGCATGTCCATCACCAGCTGCTTTGAAGCTTTGCTAAATTTAACAGCGGATTTTAGGTTTTTTTTTTTTCTTGGATGTGCTCTTGGGATGTAATGACCTTCGCCGACTGTATCTTTCTTTTTCGGCATTTTTCCTTTAAGCTAGGTACAGGGGGAATCTGTTCCAATATTTTTGTCGGGGAGGATGTTTGTTCAGTTGATTCAGAAATTTGGAACTGTTCACACGTCTGTTTCAATTCTTCTCTTACGGAAAAGAAGTGGTTTGAAATTGCTGCTTGGTTTAGAGGAAAAAAATCCCGTCTCCCGAAAGCCATTAACAGCAGTATCAACAGAAGCTGCCCTTTTCCAGGCTATACTAATCCGTTCTGCAGCTTTTATTCTCCAAATGGTCCTTCCTGGATGATTCACAATCCATTTCCTTGCTTCCTCTTTAAAGTAGTGTTTTTGGGGCTTAAAAAAAACTGGTCAAGAGGCTGAATAGTTTGTGTCGTATGGCTGGGCAGGCATACAATTATACTGTCATTCTTGTCCGCAAATTTCAGCAAAATTCCAGTGAAATATTGTCCTTCTGCATTGGAACAAGCTATCACTAACATTTTCTCCTCTCTCTGTAGACGGCAAAACATGAACATATTTTGCCCCTTTGGTAGCCACGACCTTTCTTGGAACTTTATTTAACTGACAGCGGTTTCGTCCATATTATAAATACTCCCCTGCCTGGTAAAGAATTGATTTTCTTCAAACACTCGTGAAAGAATTTTTAAAAAATGATCAACACTTTCTTTGTTCATGCCTTCCCCCCCTTGCTAAAGAGAGCCCCTGGGCTTGTCTAATACTTAGTACTGGGTTTCTCTTAAAAATGATGACAGCCAGACGTACCCAGCCATTCTTGCTTCTAAATTAAATCGATTCTTGAGACCTAGTTTTTCAGCAAACTGAAATGCAACTGTCCTTATTGTCTCTCTGTCGGGTGCAAATGCACATTTTCCTAAACGTTGGATGTGCTTAAAGAGATGTTTTTCGTTTTCAACTCCAAACACTCCTTGAGGTCCCAAAGAACTTGTTTTGGTATTATTACCCGTTTTTCTTCGACGACGACGAAGTGTCCGAGAAGGAATTCCATAGTACCTAGCAGCTTCATTGACACCAATTTCCCCTGCTTCTAGTCTCCTGAGAGCCTCTTTTATATCGTCTTCTGTCCAGGTCTTACGAGCTGCTTCAGTACTTTTTCTTTTGTACACTGTAGGATCTTTCCTGAAACAAACAAGAAGCACTGAACAAATACAATAATATGCATACACTGGCACAATTAACCGCCCTCTACAGTTTCGTTAGCGCCCAAATTTTATTTATGTTATATTTTAAGTGTCAATATTCAGTTTAAATGTCAAAGGTCAGTCTGACATACCTGTGCGTTTTTTGCTTTTTTATCTGGGTTTAATCTCTATTTTTGCGATTTCGTTTTGAGTTGTCCCTTCCCGCGAATCACGCAAATTTGAAATTTATTTCATGTTTTAATCTAAATTTATAGTTGAAAAAAATATTTTTAAGGTGAAAAATTTACCATTTACAAATATTAAGCATTTTATAAAAACAATATGATTTAAAAATTATTAGTTTAAAATTTGAACAATTAAAAGACTTCTCCCTGAATATGTATGTGGGGCATCTCGCCCGAATATTATCTCGGGCGTCTATCCTTTTGTATGGGAGAGATGCCCC
Source organism: Salticus scenicus (assembly GCA_963930645.1). Taxonomy (NCBI): domain Eukaryota; kingdom Metazoa; phylum Arthropoda; class Arachnida; order Araneae; family Salticidae; genus Salticus; species Salticus scenicus. Next base: position 235,286,248 of record OZ005652.1, read on the forward strand.
GGAAACTGTACAAAGTACAAGACAGCAAAAATTGCCGCACAATGCCCGAAGTCGACTGATCAACTTCTTACTACAGGTTTTTAAGCTTATATTAAAAAAATCCCTATTTATTAAGTAGTGCTTGCCTTACAATGCAACATCACATTTATGACAGTAGAAAAAACATGGTACTTACTTGAAATATTGTTGTGGTAGCAGAAAACAAAGAAAGGACTTCACGTAACTTCTACAGCACACTATTTAACATCTATCTGAAATAATAATCGGACTCGCAGAGCAATCTAGCGTTACGTCTCGAAATTACATAAAGTGGGGCATCTCTACCGGTGGGGCAACTCTCCCGGAATTACCTTATATTTTTATTTTTTTATTTATTTATTTATTTTGTTTTTTTTGTTTCAGTTCGCCAATAGCGAAAATTAATGTTCCTTAAACCTGGGTAGTTATTGAAAAAAGTTCTTTTTGAGACCCAAATGCTGAAGATTCTTCGTCTTTTAATATGATAGATTTTTCCCCCCATAATTTAAATAAATTATGTTATAACTATTACAGATATAAGACTTTAAAATAAAAAGTTATATTAGCGTCTATTGGTAATACATATTAGAATCATTACCCCGTGTTTTATACAAAATTGAAAATGTGCAAAAATCAAACAAAACCGGACACATTTTCTTCTTATATGCATTAATAATGTTCATTAGCATTTGTAGAAAACATTAAATTTCGTATAAATTAGAGTGTCCTTCATGTATATAAATTAAGACATCTGATTGTTTTTCTTTCGTTATTTAATATTTACATATAATACGAAAACTACCTTAAAAAAAAAAGAAAAAAAAATGAATTTACTAAACAAAAAATACAGTAATATAAGTTGGTAGTTTAAAAACCATTCTTTAATTTGCATTTTCAACTATTTTATGTGCAACATTTTGAAATTCATGCATTCAGAAAGTTATTACAGTATGTCAGTGGAATTCTATTTAAGGAAAGACGATAAACAATGCAAATGAATTACTGTCATGTAAATTAAAAAGATTTGAATCTGTTCTAAGCACACACACATATATATATGCGTGTGTGTGTATATATTCTTCTTCTAGGAAATACTTATTTTATTATTTAATCCATTAAAGCACAGAGTCCTATTTTTAGAGAATTAATAAAACATTTCGTAAAATCTTTGTAGTCTCATGGACTGATTTATTTACAGTAGATTCCAGCTTATCCGAGGCATTGTGGACCGAAAAAACCGCGAGTAATCGACATCTCTGATAACACGGACTCTGCTGTAAACCGAAGGCGTAACATACGGCAAAGTTTCAAAATGAATGAATCCGTAGTCATCGAAGTAAGTCATAGTATAATAATACATATATTACAAATTTGAATGTAGACAGTTAAAAATACAATACGTCATAGATATATAAATTATAAAATATGTGTAGTAAAATAACTGTCAAAGTTATCCACGCCACACCTACTTCGGGACGTGGATTTTCGGGGCCACATCGGTTAACCCGGAACTGGATTAATAGGAGATCCGATAACTGGGGTTTTGCTGTATTTTCTTGATAGTCGCATGCAGTTATAAAGAATCGCATTAATTTTCATGTATCTAATACTTATTAAGCTTTCGAAATTTTATGGTTTATAAATCATAACACATCTACTAAATACTTGAGCTAAATTATAAACAATTATCAAAGTAAAGTATCTACCAAAAATATTTTGACCACATTCTTACAAATTAAGTTTAATACATAATAAAACGCTTCTTTTTCTTTTGAACAACGAAAGCAAGATATAGTTAATAATTAAATTTTGTTCAATTTAAATTAATATAAATATTTAAAGAGTCGCGTAATTTTTAATCTATGTTTCAATGCATACAATTTATTTCTCCTACTCCTATTTGATTTGCCATATCATCTTTGTAATCATCTTTCTAAATTAGGAGCCATTCACAAAATTTAAGCATTTTCATTAATGCACAAAAACAGGTTGGACATAGCTATTCTTTTTGTGAAATGATTAAAAAGATTTTTTTTTAGCGGACGAACTTTATTATTTGTCATACGCAAAATAGTAATTAGTTTAATTATTTGATAGCATAGTGCATAGTTTATGTTCAGCAATATTTTTTTGATCTAACATTTATTTAAATATTATCAAATTATGATACATGTACATAAAAATGCATATATATATATATATATATATATATATATATATATATATATATATATACGAGTGTATAAATTGTGTGGGTGTGTGATTTTGTAACAAATTAATTCGAGGCTTGTTATTTATTTTTAATTCAGACAATAACCTATCCATGTGTTTAAAAATAATTAACTATATAATCGTCCAGAGACACATATTCTAGTTCTGTAAACGTTACAATACTAGTCGTCATACCTTAATACTTAAATATAATTTTATGAGACAGCGAACAAATTTTGGTCCTTTTCACAAAATTTAAAAAAAAAAAAAAAAATCGATAATCTCGACACATTAAAAAGAAGTTAAAAGAATTCAAGAACAGTAGAAAATTTATAAATAATATAATTTACAATTATTCTTTTGATTTAAATGTAGAAAACTTTTATAAATATAGTAACTAATATTTAAATTTTTAAAGAGGTGAGATGAAAAACAATTAAAAATAAGCTATCCATTTTTTTAAATACTGAATAATATTCGTGTACCGATTTTTTATAAATAAAATGCTGTTATAAATATATTTTAATCACATTCTTACAAATTAAACTTATATTCTTAAAAAAAAAAAAAAAAAAAAAAATCATTTCTTTTTAGTAAGAAATTTAATATATAATTAATAAACAAGTTTTACTGAATTTAATCTTTTTACGAAATATTTGTTTTATCGAGTGAAAATTATCTTTTGTTATATGCAGAACATATAGTAATTAGTAGAATTATTTTGCATAGAATGATAACATGTAATATGTTCTGTAACATTTTTAATAAATTGTTTGTTTAAATATTATCGTATTTTTCAGTTTGTTCATAAAAAAGTGAAAAGGTTTACATTTTGTGTGTGATATTTTAATGAATGAGTTTGAAGCTTCTTTTTTTTATTTTACTTCTCATTCGATATTTGTTATAAAAAATATGCTTAAATTTTTATTTATTATTTATTCTTATTTATTTAAGAAAAATTGTTATACTGAATGAACATTATTATTTTTCAGATGTAGATTAAGAGTTCATTCATTTACCTAGCGTAACTTGATGGTACAATTTGTATTCTACATTGTTATTTTAATCAAATTATCATTTAAATTATTATATCGTATTAATTACTTTTCCTGATACGATGAAACAATGTTTTACTTTTAAATGAATCGTCATGTTTCTTCGTTATTTTTATAAGTTGAGATAAAATATTTAAATTGAATCAATGTTTATTTTTATCAAGGCTTTTGCTGGTTCTTTATTAGAACACATCTTTTACATGCATTAAACTTTCAGAATCGTTTGCAAGGCTTTTCCCCGATGAAGTAGTAGGAAAACTGCAATGTAAAAAAAAAAAAAAAAAAAAAAAGTGGTAATAAAACAAGGGACAGAATTTAGCTATAAGGAATATCCCTGCTACTGTATTTCCCATTAAAAATAACTTTTTAACTCGAGCTCTTGTCGCAACTGTAGCATTTTGCAAGATAAAAAAATTTTTATATCTTTATTGGATATTCAAATGAACTTTAAGATTTCTAAGCTTGTTAAAATTTCACAGTTTTTTAAAAAATAAACTGCATTTTTTTAAATTAAACATTACTTTATCGTATTAAAACACATGTGCTATCTCTATTAAATATAATTACTTTAAAAGTGTTAATTTATGAATTCCTATTCTAATTTTAAAAAGTGGAGAAACGGAGTTCGATACTGATCCTGAAAGTACAATAAATTTAAAATTATTTAGCTTCTTTACGGAATGTCAACAGAGATTGTATTTCTTTAGAAGAATTCCAAAATATAATATATGTTATTAAATAAAGGTTTAAGAATCTTCCATTCTAATCTTATGTATGCAAATTTATACACGCGATCTTAAACATTTTTGAAAGAGGCGAGATAATATAATAAATATATTTTAAGAAAAAAAAAATTATCTAAATTTTCGAACGAAAGTGCAGTTAAAAAAATTATTTAGCGACATAATTACAAAATTTATTCGATTGTTTTAAGAAACCTCGCATTCATTTATTTTCTTTCTATAGAATAACCCTTATTTTTATTATTTTCTTAGCTTGATAGAAGTATCTATATCACCCTACTTTATTGTTAATAAAGATTTGTTTAATTTATGATAGTCTCTTTCAATACTTGTTGCGTTAAATCAAAAATTCTATATACGTATACCTATGATTAATATATATATACATATGTAAATATACATTTTGTTTCATGAATTGACCAGCATAACGTTTATTCATGTGTAAAATGACATCTAATAATTTTAAGTACAGCGATCCATTTATTTTTATAATATCAATTTTGTTAACAATTTGTCTGTTATGTCCATATATATATTTATCTATCTATTTATATATATATAATTTCATTAAACTTGAAGGCATTATAAGAAAATCATATTTCATCATGAAATAATAAAATTAATTAATCAAAAATATTTAAAAGATATAATACATGAAACCACAAATTTCGATTAATATATTTAGGCATTGACGACTTTAAATTGCAAGAATTAAGGAAAAAGTGCAATTTTATAGTAGGATGTAAGCTCTTTAAACACTATCATTTTATTCGTAAAAAAAAAAAAAAAAAAAAAAAATCCATACCTACGTAAAACAAAAATGATTTTTTTTTTTTTCAAACAGCTTTTTACAATGTGTATAAAAAAGGAGACTCTTTCTACCATCCCTATCCCAAAGAAAAAAAATTATGACGTACATATAAATTTTAAAAGTGTAACATCTTATTGAAAAGCATCATAAAAAAAAAAAAAATAATTATTTTTAGTGATCATCGAAAAATATTTTCAAGCTTGATATGATGAAAAGAATACCAGATTATAATTTTATGCAAATTTAACACATTTAATAATATTATTATTATAAAATTACATTTTTTGTATTTTAAGAATCTATTACATCTACAATGCATCTGCATTTTTTTCAATGCCATACATGTAATAGGAATGAAAAAAAAAATTGTATAACAGTTATGATACATAAATATAAATTTTATAAAATTTACGTATATATGATCAAGCCCGAATAAATGAAATTATTTATAAGCCTATTTCTCAGGCCTTTTCCTCCTTAAAAATTAAGAGTTGTTACATGTATTGCATTATAAGTAACTCATCAAGATAATTAGAATTTAATTTCCATGTCAACATGTAGGTTACTACTTCATTAATATTGATAAGTGTGTGTTTATATATTAACAGAAAAAAGGTCCCTTTTAATTCTTTTTAAACACACGGTTCCATTATACATAGATTATATAACCAAAAGAGCCATAAAATATTAAAATAAATCCCAGGTCATGCATCATCAAATCCACTCTTTCATTGAGATCTAAATAATTATTCGGCCGAAATAATCATTAGTTATAAGCATTTAGTTGCTAACACTTTTAAATTTTATTCATTTAATTTATAAAATTACCCTGTGATTTCTGTGTTTGGTGAGATATTCTTACGTAGCAATTTTAAAGAAAAATTACTAAATAATAATAAAATAAAATAAAGTAAAGTAAAAAAAAAAAATCACCCACTCACACTCGATAGTTTATTGGACGCCGAGGTCGAAGCTTCAAAGGGGAGGCTAAAACAAAAATTAAAAGTAACTACATAAATATGGTTTCATGTCACAAATGAACATTTTATGCAACTAATACATAACGAAAATTTTAATATAACTTTAACGATCTAAATGACCACCAAAGTGTGTAATAAAATCACACCTGCCAACTTGTATGTTTATATATATATATATTATTTTATGTATTTATTTATTTATTTGCTACCAGAAAATTTAACAGTTTTTTCTTCTTTTTAGTAGATTAATTACATCAAGCATGATGATATTTTTTACAAAGAAATTTGATGTTTAAAATACGTAAAATATGGCACCGATGTAAATTGCGCAAAATGCCAGTTTCTATATTTAGTTAAAAAATAAGTAAATAAATAAATAAAAATGCTGCCATTCGCATTTTTATAGGTGAGTTTAAACTACTTCATTACTTATTCCAAAATTATCGTTATCTAAATGAAAAGCAAAATAAAAGCATAAATAAACCTTTATTTTGCGGTCGAAAAAAATCTCCATTTGATTCCCAATGCTAAAAGTATAATGTACTTTAAAATAATTCGTTGGTCATAACGCTATTTTTAAAAAATCTAGTGCTTTTAGTATTTATCTTGGCAAAGTTTAAAGTTGAATTTATTATGCAGTGCGTTTTTTAGCTTTTTGACTGTGTAAACAATGCGTACGCAAAAATTACAAATTTTTAGAGATTAATTAATGACCCCACATCATATTTAACGCACAATAGCAATGAAAGGATTTTTCAGCAACAGATTTTTTTTCCCGTTCTGGCTGAACTTCACCTATTTATTATTAAGTGATGTTAAGATCTGTGTATTTCCTTTATTAGAAAAGATCTCTGAATATTTTATTTCACAACGGGGTCATTCAAAGTTTCCCATGACTTTCCCTTGTCTTTCATCCGAATATTAAATATATTATTAACATGCATATTTTATTCTATATGTTTCAGTATACCAATGTTGATATGATTTAAAGTTTCTTAAACTTGATAGTTAACGAAAAATGTTCTTATTTTGACCCAAACGATAGAGATTATTCATTTTTTAATATGCTGTTTTTTCCCCTCGTAATTTAAATAAAAGCTGTTATATAACTGTTATAGATACAAGACTGTAAAAAAAAAAAAAAAGGGGGGGGGGGTATATCAACGGCCATGGAAACACATATTAGAATCTTTACTCCTTTTTTATACAAAATTAAAAATGTGCAAAAATCAGACAAAACAGGGCACGTTTATATTTTATATGTATTTATAGCGTTTATTAGCATTTATAGTGCGCATTAAAGTTTCTATACATTGGACTGTCCTCATCTATATAAATGAAGAAATCTGATTACTTTTCTTTCGTATTTAATGTACACATACAGTACGAAAACTATATTTATTATCCAAAATGTCAATGTATACAATCATTACAGTGTCTACAATTTTGGTTAATGGGGTTATTTTAAAAAAAGAATTAAATGTACTTAACGAAACATACAGTAATACAAGTAGGTAATTTAGAAATCACTTACTAATTTGCATTCTTCAACTAATTTCGGTGCAAAATTTAGAACTTCATATATTAAGAATGTTAGTACAGCATGTTAGTGAATCCTTTTTACCAAAGGAAAACAAACGAAGCAAACAAATTATTATCATGTGAAACAAAAAATATTTAAAAATTGTTTCAAGCACATATGCGGGCACACACAAACACATATATATTATTTTTCTATGCATACTTGTTTTATTATTCAATTCATTAAACCACATAGTCCTATTTTTAGACAATTAATTAAACATTCAGTAAATAGTTGTGGTTTCATTGATTAATATATTGATAGTGGGCCTGAAATATTCCAGACAACATGGACCGGAAGTACCTCGGATAATCGAAAATTCTGATAACATGGACTCTGTTGTAAACCGGAGAAGTAACATACAGCAGAGTTTTAAAATGGAGCCGCCCAGACGGTGTATAGATTAGCGTCCCTGACTCCTACATGGTTGGGCCTGGGTTCGAATCCCGGAGATGGCGTGGATGTGTTATCCCTCTTAGGACTAGCGATGAGCGGCCGTTGATTGGGTGCCCCTTCACAAATGGTCATCAGTTCGGTTATCCCCCGTCAAATGCCGTAAAGTTGAGTGCCGCGCCATTAAAAAAGAAAAAAAAGTTTTAAAATAGATCACCGCGTAGTCATATAAGTAAAATAATGCATCTATTACATATTTAAATGCAATCAGTTAAAAATGCAATTTGTCAAAGACACATAAATTGTTAAATAGAATGAGTAAAAGTTGTCAACGCCACACCTCCTTCGCGGCGTGCACTGTTGGGAAAACCTCGGATAACCCGGAACTGGATTAATCGGGGCTGGGATGACAGGGGTTTTACAGTATTTTCTTGACAGTCGAATGCAGTTTTATAAACGATACCTTTAATTTTCATGCATCTGCTATTTATTATGCGTTCGTAATTTGGGACATTTTATCGTTTATCAATGAATTCATATCCTTTAAATTCTTAAGCCAATTTATCAACAAATATCAAGGTTAAAGAATTTTTATTCATCAACCTTTAAAATTTATTTCAAGGTTGAATTGATGAAGACCCTGCACGTGTTAAGCGGAGGGTCGGGGTGCCAATACAGGCTCTGGTATTTTTCAAATAGTTCGTGTAAAAGTCAACCTTTCCTTCCAATTTTCTGAAATAAATATCAAGGTAAATACAAATATATATCACACTAATTTACTTTAAAGATCCGTAATAACAGGTTGTAGAAAATTCATCTATTATCATGAAGTTTTAATATTTGGGAACTTTTTACAGAAATTGTTAGCGTCTTTATAAAATAACACTTTTATTTAAAAATTAATAAAACTTTCGTTGAGATGATATATATACACACACATATACAATATTTTTAAGTAATTAAAGAATTGAAAGTTAAATTTCCATAAAAAAAATGTCGATAATAAAATTTTCTTAAGAAAGAAGGTTTGTAATAAGAATGATTTTTTAAAAATTGAAAATTGTAACGCAAATAACAGTTTTTCTGCTTTTAAATAAAAATTTACATTTGAAACAATTTAAACAATTTAATTATTTTGCATTTGAAACAATTTAAGCTGCACAGTTTATTAAAGAAAAAAAAAAAACCTTTTCAAAGAAAGAAGGAAAAATAACTTAGTAGTTACTTACGCAGGATGTGATTAGTATTTATCCTCGTTAAAAGGACGGGTTTCCATTTTTTGGGTGGAGGGGGAGTTGGGGGCACATCCACTGAAGCTATCGTTGCCATTCTGCTCCAGCGCTCCGATTCTCAACTGCAGGTGCTACAGAAGATACTGGCACGCCAAATCTTCGTGTGGCCCACTTGAACACCCTCCCCTGTGCTGGTTCAGAATCTCCTAGTTCGTGAAGAACTCCACCCAATCCATCGTCCTAAATTAGAAAAGAACGCTGAAGAACATGAATGAGGTAGAATGTGTTTCACACACCCTTGTTATTCAACGGAAATAAATTAAGCTATTCGAATTTTGAATTTAAAATTTTTCTAGTGCAGTGGAGGATAATTAAACAAAAACGGCATAACTATATATCTGTATTATTTTTCAATAAATATGATTTAAGGAATGAAGAATTATTTTAACGACAAATTTTACAATAAATAAAGCATTTAATTTCCAAAATATTTTAATCATCTTGTATTTCAAAAATTGAGTTAAAGTTGAAATTAAAACCAAATTAAATCAAATTTTAAATAGATGAATGTTATCTGTTAATACATTATATTATTTTTTACTGCTGAATTATCAGGGTATACGATTAAACGTTGGACAAAAGCGATATTTTTCACTTGTAAGTTAATAGAATATGAACGAATTTAAATGTATTTCAAATAATAAAATATAAATTAAAACAATAATAATAATAAAAAAACATAATTTTATAACAAAGCCTCTCTCTCTCATATATATATATATATATATATATATAGGGAGAGAGAGAGAGAGAGAGAGAAACTTATTGTAATCGTAGTAAAATTTAATTCCTTGAAATCCGAGCCAAATATGAAGTCGAAAAATGAGGAGGTTTTCGCAGCTATTTTTTTTTTTTTCACATTTCATTTGGAATTTGAATCCTGTCAGTGAATTTCATTATCACATAAAATATAATATTATATATAATATATATATATATTATATAATTATATATATATATATATATATATATTTCTATATATATTTCAAAAGGTAGGTGTTTTTTATAATGGATATGCCCTTTTCATCATGCATATATTATGTGATATATATTGGCCTAACATTACGAAATTTTATTAAAAAATTTACAAATTAATTACTTGTGTAAAAGTTTTAAAAAAGTTTCTGGTGACAGAGAATTTTATTTTTTACAAGTAGAGAAATATTTATGAAATGTCTAATTCCTGAGGAACGTTAATTCTCAAGTTCAATTATTACTTAATTAAAAACTATCAAAATTTAAGGAATTAGAAAAAAAATGAATGCTTACCTGTGAAGCTTCTTCCCTTTGGCCTTCGTCCACACTACCACCCTGTTACGCAATAAGAAATAAAATAAAAACACAATCAAAATAGCTGAGAAATATTTAAATAAATATTTTTAAGAAATAATTTATGATTATGCATATAGTATATGGATATTTACAATCCAAGAAGGGAAAATTTTTCAAATTCATTATAATTTTCACTTTGTTGAGCAATAAAATACAACTGAGTTTCATTTCCATTTAATATTTTTCATAATTATTAAGCATTTTTAAAATGAAATTTTGTATAAGTAAGGGAGAACCGAGTAATGTGGACCATCGAGTAATTCGTCCCATGATAAAATTTATATGTCCATCAATAGATGGTGAAACCATCTCATTGCCTTTAGTGAATACTATTGTTATACAAAGCAGGAGGTGAATTGTACATGCGTACCTCTATTTGGACGATTATGATATGGAGTTTTCGGTTTATATGATCACTGATGTACTAAGTATGTTAAAATAAAAGTCTTACTTTCTACTGTTTGGTAATTGTAATATAATTTTCCCGTTTATAGTAGCAAACGTGAACAATTTAGACATGTGTTTCTGAACAATTTAGACATGTGTTTCGTAGGCTCCAATTTGCATAGCTATATGTGACAGGAAACAACTTTGCTATATTTAAGTGTGTAATATGAACTATGCTCTGTGTGCAATATGGACGAGTGGTCTGTGATAAAAAGAGAGAGATTTTGTTAATGCTTTGCGCACATATGTCACACACTCAAAATCATGAGGCAATAGAATGGGCCAGAGAAGCAGGTGTTATCAAGCTATGACTTCCTTCGCATACTACCTATTGGATATAGCCTTTGGACCTCCCTTTTTTCGTCCATTTCTACTCTTCCCAAGGGATGGACAAGTGTGTGAGGGAACATGCTGGACAGTTCGTTTCACAATTCCAAATATGTCAACCGTTCGGGAACACTTCGGAAAAGACCACTTGGTCAATATTACACGAACGTATGTGTAATATGGATCATGGATACATAAATAAAATAATTATTTACTGCAATTTTTAATATTTCTCAGAGTGCTTTACCAAGCTTTAACCATGCAACTATACAATTGTAATCATCAGACAATAAATTAAATCTTTTTATTTTAATAATTTTAGTTTTATAAGCATTCTTGACTAGGGGGTCCACATTACGCGGATCTCTCCTATGTATTCTTTATACTTGGTGAGAAAAAATGAAAGAAAATTCAGAGTACACTAACTTACAATAACTTCTGGCACATAGAAAATTTGAAGTGTAGATAATCATTGCATATAAAATATTTTTAATCTATTAATTTTAAATTAACTAAAATAAATAGATTAAAAATATTTTGTTTATGTATTATTTATGTACACTCCTTCTCATAATTATAAGGACACCCGTTTTTCTATATTAACTAAACACTGAACACTTTTATTTGAATAAATATACTTTTAATTAATTTGAATTTCATTAATAGACGATATTTAAAAAAGTTTTATCGTTTTTCTATCTTAAAAAACTTTAAATACGGCCAAAAAAAGGATTTTTCAGGTGTTCACAATTATAAGGACAGCTCGAATCTTAGAATTTTTTTTTTTCAATTATTCTTAAAATTAATATTTTTTAGGGTCTTTTTAGGGTGAAACAGTCAGACTTTCTTTCTGGTATATACATATATATTTTTCTTTAATATTTAGTTTCAATACCATTTCATACAGCATAGATGATATTTTGAATACATTTAAACTATTTAAAATTGCTTTCCACTTGCACGCACTTTTCTAATATGATAATTTAAGGCTTTTTAAACTTTTAGGTCACGGGGAAAGGCAAAAATAAAGAATTTTCTTTCTTCAAGCTATTTTCTATTGCTCTAGAAGTAGAGCAAAAATGTAAGTCTTGATGAAAAAAAATATTATTACCCCCCAAAATCTAACAAAAATCTGAGAATTCCAAGTTTAAAATTTGCGGATATTCTTCTTGATGTTCATAATAATAGAAAAAATTACTAAATTCATTTTGCCTTCAGTAGAAACAGCTCCCCAGAGCACCATAGATCCACCTTTAAAATGCTCGATTCATATCTGCCTTTAAAAAATCTGCTCTGTCTTTCACTATCTTCAGATCGTGCCAGTAACTGTTAAAACCATTTAATTAATCAAGAACAAAATGTTTTTCATCTAAAAATGCAACATTTTACCATTTAATATTGTCTTTATTCAGCTTTAACACAGACGTTCTTTCCCCCATTAAATGCTTATTGATTATTACAGGTTTTTTTTTATTCATTTTAACATATTATTAATTATTTTAAACATGCATAAATGTGGACCCAAACTTTTCGTTAAAAATTAGGAGCAAATTCAGCAGCAGTCATTATGAGTAGAACAGTAAGAAGAATTATGAGTCTTCGATCTCTGTAAAACAACTCCGATTTTGCATCCGATCTCTCTCCTATCGAACCAGTAGTTCAACGTTTGATCACATTTCCTTCAGCAATTTTAGATCTTCGAATTTCATTAGAAATTCGGCGAATTGAAATTATCCTTCCACTTAAAAAACACTCTTATCATACTTCACCACATGAACGTTCTTTTTTTCGAGGAATTATCAGTAATGTCCGTCCAATAAAAATTGAAGGCTTATATATGAATTAATCTAGCCCAGTAGTTAACGAATTCGCATGTCAACTGTAATTTATCCGCTCCTAAGTTAAATAAAACAAAAAAATCTTGATTGTCCCTATAATTATGAAAATCTAAAAACGTGGAGAAAAAATATTTTGCATAATGTTTTAATAATTTTGTTTCATATTAAAAAAATTATAGCAGTTTTGGTTTTTAGAATACTAGATATATTAAGTGCACTTGGTATAATCTTGTTCAAAATTATTTTTACGTTAGTTATTTCAAAATATAAAGTGTCCTTATAAATATGAGGAGGAGTGTAATTACACACTGACGTATATTAAACAGCCCATTGACATACATATACATATACATATATATATATATATATATATATATATATATATATATATATATATATATATATATATATATATAGTAATAGTTAGTAAGCTTTGAAATATTTTGACCATTGTAGAAAAAATTAAAAATGTATTAATTTGTTGCTTTTGAATAAGTTTTTGAAACGTAGAAATGTTCTAAATCTTAACTTAAGAAGTAACAGTTAAGTTTAATTAAAATTTTGTTTATAACAGATGGATATTTCTGAAATATTTCTGAAAATCAAATAGCAAACTTTTTATATAGGCGCCTGAAAAAAAAATACTAGAATAATATTATTAAATAGTATAAACACAAGAAATACAGAGTCATGAAACATTATTAATATTTATGAAATGAAACAGAAAAGAGAAATATGCAGACGTCCAATTTAAAATATACACTCGATATTATAAAATTTAACAAGACATAAAATATGAGAAACGTAGAATTTTTTTTTTTAAGATAACAAATTTCACCAAGCTTTAATACATACCTCAGTCAGGGGAAGCAAAGTGTGCTCCATCCATGGCGGAGGGGTTGGCTCCAACAAATTCTGGTAAATAAAAAGAAATGCAAAATATTTATTGAAATTATGCAATTAGCTCGACTGAGTTTCTTACAAATACATTTAAACAATTATAATATACGCTGTAAGAGGTATTTAAAAAGGATATACTAATAATTTTGCAATGTAAATAATACTTTATATTAATATACAAAAATCTATGTATTTTATAAAATACAATATTTATGGTTCGATAAGCATTCAGTTTCACATGTCCATACAAGCGTTTTCAAAATATACATGTTATTTAATTTGAAATCTTGTATTTAATTTGAACAGAGAGATCATTGCATGAAATCTTAAATACATAACTAAACTTTAAATTTTAATTTCATAAAAAATAAATAGCAGAAATTTTTATACAAGGTCTCGCAATACGAAATCATACTTTGGTTTACAATACACATTTGGTGATATATAAATATATATATATTAATAAGCATATTTAATACTGTGTAATAAATAAAAATTGATTGCCGTTTGCTCAGATATGAGAAATACGATTTCCCTTCAAACATACTTGTCTACAGTTTATCCTAAATGCATCCCTTTCATCCACATTACATCCTAAAGATGTATGTTTCATTCTCAAGATTTCCTCTAAATGTCCTGAAAAGAAAATGTAATTGTAGGGTTATTACATTAGATAAGAATGTGGAGTTAATGGAATAGAAACAAAAGTTGTAATGATTGCCATTTGTTTATCTTTTTACTTTATTTTATTAATATGGATAGAGGAGGTGGTGTTTTTGAGTTCCATTCTACCCAAACTTGATTTTAGCTAAAATTGCAAACTTTATGGCCACCTTACATAGAATTGCAGGTATTTTACGTTGGTCTTCAAGTATATGCGCGTATGAGACTGATTTTAACGTAATTCAAAAAACATATTTTAGCAAAATATTTATCTTCAGTATACGGAAAAAATATAGCATAATTTTAGCAGTCATTTATGCAGAGCTTTTTACGTCAATCATCCTTTTAGTCACAGGGCTTTAAATAATAAGTAATTAGATTTTTTCAAATAAAAAGCATTTTGTACATTAAATGCGGAAAAATATCATTTTGCATGGTAAAAATACTATTAATATTATATGTAGAATAGAATTGTATGAATATTATATATACAGGGTGATTAGAAAAAAACTACCGCGATATATGAGACCATAGCTACCATACCGTTCCGAGAAACTGAATAAAAATTCGGTTGATGTATTTTGAGGTATGCGCTCAAGAATTATATACAAAACATCAGTTAAACTCTAACAGTTATGGTTACAGTGACAAAATTTCGAAAATTTTATATGGCAACACCTACTTTTTTTTTTTTTTTTTTTTTTTTAATGGAATCTCCATAGCAAAAAACCATAAATAGCATTGGAACGATTCCTCTAGCATGAAAATCACCAACGCTAGGCATACTAAGGGAAAAAGAAAAAACAGCTGTGATGTACCTACCAGAGCACGACTTACATTTTCTTAATGACGTCACATTTCACACTGTGTCTTCGGCTCTCACTAAGTCTACTGATTCTGCTTCGAAACGAGAAGAATAGACCACGGTATCCTGAATTTCATGTAGGTCTACTGAATAAGGGTTTTAATTTCGTTATTAGTTGTAAGACACCGTAATGAATGACGTAATCACACTAAGTGAAAAATAAGGCATTGTGAAGCGCGTGATGTGTATCTTGCTTTTTTGTTCTGTGAACAATATGCCGCTTACTGGGAAACATTTATTATCATCAAAATCGGTTTTGATTGTCATTTTACAATGCCTTGTTTTTCACGTACTGTGATGACGTCATCATGACAGCGTCTTACGACTAACAGCGAAATTAAAGCCTTTATTCAGTAGCCTTACACGAAATTAAGGATACCTTGGTCTCTTCTTTTCATTTCGAAGCAGAATCAGTAGACTTTCGTCTGAACCAAAGACTCAGTGTGAAATGTGACGTCATTTTTTTTTTTTTTTTTTTTGTTAGCCTGCTAGCGCTGCCGATTTTCGTGCTAGAGATACCGTCTCAACGCTATTTATGTTTTTTTGCTATGGAAATTACATTTGAATAAAAAAAGTAGTTGTTGCCATTTGAAATTTTCGAAAATTTTTCACTGTAACCGTAACTGTTAAAGTTTAACTGTTGTTTTTTATATAATTCTTGAGCGCATACCTCAAAATATGTTCCACCAAATTTTTATTCAGTTTCTCGGAACGGTATGGTAGCTATAGTCTCATATATCGGGGTAGTTTTTTTCTAATCACCCTGTATTAATATTGTATAAATACTATGGATTTCATATAGAATATGGTACAGAAGCTCTCTCTTTCTCGTTTATTGGAAAAGCCACGTAAAAATAAGTTATTCTTAGTTAAATTATAAAAAATCTAGTTTAGAAATTACTCTTAAGAGATTTCAAGTTGATTTATGCATTTTGTATCTGCTGTGTGTTGTGTAATATGTACAGGTGATAAAAAAGTCTCAGAAAAAAAATATATATATATTAATAAAAATTATTGACCGTAGCACTATGCAATTTTCACTAAAATACACGAAGAGTTTTTTTTTTTTTTTTTTTTTGGAGGAGGAGGAGGTGCAACAATATTTATTAGAAAAATAATTTAAAATGTCTTTATCAGGCGGTGTTTTAATGGTAAAATATTTTTTTACAATGGCGTAGTGTCGTTTAGTAACCTAAGTAGAACTATAAATGATCATTGTAACCAGCATATTTCGACAGAAGAACAGTAAGAAGTTGCGCATTGAAAATTTCCACAAAAAAACTTTCAGTATTCGAAATATTGTGCATATGACCAGGCAGATCTCAACAAAATGTTAGAGGATACAGTAGTTAAAGCGCGATTTATTCGTGAAAAATGTCATAGTTTTCTCTAATATATACTGAAAAAATCCCATACTTTTCAGTACAGCTCAGTGAGAAACCTCATAGAGCTACAGTCAGTAATTTTTGAATAATATATATTTTTATTTTTTCTCTTATTTTTGGACCACCCGGTATGGTACATATTTTGTTCTTGTTGTTTCAAATCTGCAACGTAGTGGGGTTGAGTCAAATCAAATCTAAGAATACCCTGATAATCACGAAGTTAATGGCGAGAAGGAGAGATGCATACATTTACTCCCGAAAATAACCCAATTGATCCAATATATGTTCAGCTAGACCCTCGTATTGGTGGCATTTTGGGTACAATGTTAGATCTTTCTTATCTTTAGAAAATAAAGATGGCTGCTAGGATTTTCTGTCACGTGAAAGAATTAAAGATAGATCTTGTTTACTACCCTTGTACAAGTGGTAAGGGAGTTGGGGGGGTGGGAGTTCAGCATACAATCCTCCCTAAATTAAGGATTTTTTTTTTTCTGAAAGAAAAGTTCTAGACAAGCTCTGAAGAAAACCGTTGGGTGATTGAATTCGCCTTTGCACAATTCTCTGCCAATTTGTAATGTTCAAGATCTTTTAATGATTGATTAATGTTAAAGTGAAATGAGCCTCAATATGTGTAGGATAGAGATTTTTTTTAATCAATTTTGGATCCAGTTATTGAGAAGTTACGTTGAGACGCGGATATAAATATGTATCCAGGATTCCCATCTTTATTCGTTTAGAATAATCTTAAAACCTGCATAAATTACAAATATTTGGCTTCTGAAAATAAATATGAATTACACTGGCAAAGGAAACATTCATTAAGGAAGGTTTAAATGTACCGGGTGTGCCATAAGTCTGTAGACGTTTTAAAATTTCATAAAAATTGAAGGTATAAATAGAATTGAATGCGGTTAGCAAAAAAGTTATTCTGGTTAAGGGGGATTTTTTTATTGGTCAAGAAAAAAATAGTTAAATGTTTCGTCGCGGGCGAAGGTCGTTGTAAGGCGCTGGATGAAAGCATCAGTGTCTTATAAATTGCATGGTTTTACAATTAACACAGTTTATTGCATATATTGCCTCTTTGTAATTTCTGATGATGGCGGACACACAGATAGGATTTATTTGGATGTAACCATTTGCAAGTAAATATAGCTATTCACGGATATACGTGATTTGCAAATGTGCAGTGCCATCTATCGACTAAAATATCAACTATTATTTTTTCTACCCAAAATGTATGCGCCTACACAAGAATAACTTTTTTTCGCAAACAGCATCCAATTCTAATAATAGCTTCAATTTTATGATTTTTAAAAACATCTAAAGACTTATGGAACACACGGTAGATGCCACAAACAGCGAAATTGACGATATTGCTGCCATCAGTATATATCCTAATGTCACTTTCAGCATGCCACACACCGTTTTTAAAATTTTACACGTATTTTATTATATTTTCATCCCTATATTAAATCAACACTTTTCTACACACTGTATACACATGCTTTAGCATTAAAACATCCAAGAAAAATTTCGTATTGGCAATAATGTTAAAAAAAAAATAATAATAATAAAATGCGAAGAAAATTGCAGAAGGGCTGAGAGGCCGGCTTTCAAGAATTTTGCTTATGGCACCCAATCCAACTGTCTAAGATGTGATACAAATTGCGTTTCATTATCAGTAATATAAATGTCATTGAAAGTAATCACTGGAATATTCTTTCTAGGTATTCAGACAACAATGAAAAGAAAGCCGCTCAACATTGATAATAAGTAGGTTTTGAGACATAATTTTACTAAAATAACTGTTTTTCATAAGTCTTTGATAGATTGTTCAATTTATTTGTTGAGGGTTTGTTGTGACGAGGGATTGAACCACTAAATCATTTGTCATCTGATTCATAAATAGGAAATGCGTGTAACTTTTGTTAGTCCAAAGACCGGAGCACCTGGTGGTAGAAGACTGTATTTGCTTCTTTTGCGGCAGATTTTAGACACGAAGGTAGAAAGAGATTTTAGATTGGCATATAGAATAGCATTCACACCTTCTGTGACCATATCAGGAGCTAACTTCTGACGTACTTTGGTCTACCATACACGGACGTCTTTACTCCATGATGAAGCGATCGTTGATAATTTGAAACAATATACCTCAAATGCATCTTTTCTATTGGATATAATTATTCGAATTATTTTATTAAATGATTCCATATTTAAGAATATTACTTATTTACATGAACAGAAAAGTTTAAATAAGAATGTTTTTGTAGATAAAGTTCTTTCTTTTATACTAGAGAAAAACAGAAAGTAATTGTTCACTATAATCTTTGACGCATCGTATTCTTTATTACATCCCCATATAGATATAAAAAAATAATGAAGCCTTTTTATTATTATAGTATAACTAAAATACTTGTTTATATGTTATTTATCTTTAAAAAAAAGGAGGGCGACGGGTATTGGAGATTTTTACAGAGTTCAAAATGATAGTATTTTGATAATAAATAAAATAAAATGCTATAAAATAATAATAATAATAATAATAATATGCTTGAATAAAATAATAGTAAAAAAAAATTTCATTATATTCTAAAAGGATCAATTGCATTATATTCCATATATATTTTTTTTATTTGAAATGCAACACGTAAATAAATTATATCTTTCGGTACAAAAAACAGAGTTGAGTTATTTACATATTAAACAAATTATAACTGCAATATTATAAATAAAGGTAATTCTATATACATACAGGATCCAACCTCGGAGTAAAACTCATCGAGATAGTCCTTTCATAATTTTCCAACTCCTGGCCTGGCAGTTTCCTTTTCCCAAGAGGTCTGAACTGTATTTCAGACAGCTCCCTTTCAGCTGTCGTTAGTTGAGAGGAGGTACCTGGTGTCGGCTCTGTACTCAGGCCAGGAGTCGCTAATGCTGGCTGTGATGTGGAGGCCCCAACAAGTCCACTCCCGACAGACTGGCTAGTTACTGATGGCCTGGCTTCTAAATAGACCAGAAAAAAAAAGCTACATTAATTTTCTTAATGTACAATAAAATAAGATATGACCCATTATAGCTAATAATTATAAAATGTTTAAGTATCAAAGATTTTATAGGGTGGTGTTTAATGTATTTTATAAAATGTGAAAATAACAAGTAAACATTCCTTTTTTTTTTTTTTTTTTGTATAAAATTATTTATTAAAGATGAACCATTTCATTTAAATAAACATTTCTGTGGCTCAAATTAAACTAAAAAAAAAAAATGTATTAATCTAAATATCCTGAAATCCACTCATGCAGAACAAAGAACTGGTAGAATGCTTCTTGCAGTTAATATGTGCAATAATTCGGTTACTCCTCAAACTGAACAAATACTGATGCTTGACATCGACCGACATCTTTGCGATAGATTGAATTACTGTAATGTGAAATAATGACGATTTTGCGTCAAAATTTCATAAATTATCAAAACGTTTTAGAGTGTGATTTGAAACCGTTAAAACGAGATTCTGTATGAAAACGATGTGAGGTACCGTCCAAAATTGCCCAAAATTCACAAATGTTTACTAAGTCTAATATCAGCCACTCGCTTAGCACTATAAAAGAATGATCTATATTATATATCTGTATTAAACACTAAACATCACAACAGTATTTTCAGAGAAATATTTACAATTGACACCGTCAGCTGCGAATATTAATCGTGATATATGCCATCCCATTTTCAGTCCATCAGCGGTTTGCATCGTCTTCAAATATGAACATGAACAATTTTTGTTTAAATTAAAATTTCGAACGACAACAGTGACTGAAAACAGTGTGGTATGTTATTATTTACAAATCTTGCTTCAAATTAAATACATAATTTTTGTTTCAAAACAATATTAAAATATGAGTAATTCGTATTGGAGAGCTGCAAAGATTACAACGTTGGGATAATCACATTAATTGCTAAGCGGCAAA
The DNA here is from genome assembly GCA_963930645.1 of Salticus scenicus. NCBI lineage: Eukaryota > Metazoa > Arthropoda > Arachnida > Araneae > Salticidae > Salticus > Salticus scenicus. The sequence continues at coordinate 235,307,055 of OZ005652.1, forward strand.
GAGATGAATTTATTAAGACTCCTCTTCATCTTCTTTAAGGTGCTGGTGTTTCCAATCTAATATTCACCGATGGACTGCTTCTTTAATATTCTTCAAATAGCACATAAAATCAGTTTATGGAAAATCCTAATATTAAGATTTTCGCATCGATTCGGCACGCATTAACATTATCCCATAGAGCTGATAATTTGCTAAAACGTGTTTAGCGTCAAATAGGAATAAAATATATGGTGTATGTGAATCGAATAAAAAAAGAAAAAGAAGAAGAGAAAGGAATCGCTCCTCACTTAAGGGACACCCTAGTGTACAGCCATCTTTACATCGTAAATCGTAATTTGTAAATTTGTTCCATCTACATTAATTTCCAAATTTTCGATAATAATATTTCATAGTTGAGATATTTTATGTGTATTAAAATACAGAATATAAAATTTATGGATTTTATGAATTTTATATTCGAATATACACACATATTATTGTTTGCTAAATAGATCATTTACCATATTTACCATTATTTCTACAGCAAAGAGAAAAAGACACCTTTCAAATTTTTACCTAAAATTATTCCTTTTTTTTCATATTATAAAATCCAATGTTTTATTATTCTTTAAAATTATATATTTGAAAATTAAAACTTGATTTTCCGTACAATAATTGTTAAATAAATTCCGCGCTGCCATTTTTCTTCCCCTCATCCAAGATCTGTAATTTGCATACGGAGTAAAACGCCATATCTTGGTATAGCTTTGCCTTTACTAATATTTCTAATTTTTTGTTAAATAAAAATTGCATTGCAGCAGAAAATTTCTCAAACAATATCTTTTGAAATCTACTCAATTAATAACTATTTGTTAATTTCATTCTACTGTGTGCAGAAAAGATCTTTCACGTCTGCAAAAATATATTAGAATTTCTTTTTTGGTTCAGTTTTTAACCTATTTTTTCCCCGAGAAATATTAGTAATTTTTAAATGTTTAACCATGTCAATATTTTCATTATATTAATGTTACTGTTCGGGCGGAAACTTTATTTGGACTTTTTTTTTTTTTTTTTTAATATTTCTTAATGCCTAGTATTGTTAATCGTCATAGAGATTTTCAATGTGACAATACAAAAAGACCCTAAATATTGGTATAATATTATACATGGAAATATTTTTTTTTTCTTTGAAAATAATAGATTATGTTGTTACACCAACTTTATCACCTAATTTTTTCGCACTAATAGCTGCCTTTAACCTGAAGTCTACGTCAAGTTTTCGGTTATGCGTTAGGCCTGCTTTTATATAATAGTAATAGGAAAGGCGCAGATGAGTGGATATATTCACATTGTGTTGGGGTTGGTTCAGCTGTAGTTTATTTAATTATTTCTTTTCAATGATTTTAAATAACTTTTGCTTTTATTATCACAGAGTTATTACTTTTTCATTACTATTGGAGGCCGCATAAGAAAGTCACAGAGGCCGGGTATTACTCACATATGGCCTAAACTATTTCTTTTATTTTACACATTTTCATTTAGATGTCAGGCGAACAGCTTCTTGAAGAAGAAAAAAGGCTTGGAAATGTTAAAAAAAATCTTCATGCTTCATTAAAGAACTGACTACAATTGTTTATGGGAAGTCATTCTGTGCTATTTTATAACGACACAAGATGCAATGTTAATGTTAAGATAAAAGATTTTTATCCCTGGAAGCGCTTCTAAATTCTTTTACTTGAACAAACATTAAAAATCCCTTTTAATGTACTCTGAAATGACACATTTAAGTAAAAAGTTTCTTCTTAACCTGCGTACTATTTTTATAGGACTTAATCTCAGAATCTTACAGGAAGATAAAAAAATCTACACGTGTAATGTTTTCTTGATAAAAGAGTATTTTAAATAAAAGGATTTTAACGAAAATTGTTTCATTATTTGTCGTTTTATCCTAACTATTTCTAATACAAGACGTCTCATTACATTTTTAGGATTTCATAGCCGTGTCCGATTTCAGCCAATTTATTTATAAATATCATATTGTTACATAAGTTCAATAGCAATGCGATTAGAGAATCCGGATTTCAGTTTTACCGGAAAATAGAAGAGTTGCTGTGAAACATTCATATTCGTACATTTTCCACCATCCTACAGTTTAGATCCTAGAAGTGACTAATTAAGAAAAAAGTTTTAATTATGTGTTTTGTTCATGAAGTCTAATGACAAGTTCATAACAAGTATTTTATTTTTATTTATCCATTTGTGAAACAATTTAAAATCATGTCACAGGAGTTAGTTTTGCAGATATTCATGTAAAGAGACTGCTTATAATACAAGCATTTATATCAGATATTTTATAATTTGTTTTACTAGATGGCATAAATAATGCAACATAAAACCTAACTTACTTAACATATATATTTTTAAGAATGTTCCAAAATGACTCGATTTTAACACTAAAGGATTTATAGGAAAAAAAAAAAAAAAACATTATGATGAATTCCCTAGAATTCTGAAAGCTCATTATCTAAAAATGTAGATGAGTTGAATGATCGGGAAATAGACAGAAATTTAAAAAGCTTCGTTCAAAATATGTATATCTTATATTTTGAAATTTCTGCTGTTCAGTCAATTATTTGCATTCAAACGCAAAAGTATTACAACGTACTATTATATCGATATAAACACATGTAATATAGTGGAAGAAACAGTGTTAAATATTTATCTATAATTGTTGTTATATGTATTTATTCTATTTAAATATTGATTATTTGTTAATCAAAAGTTTTATTTGCTTAAAACTCATGTAAGTCATATATATATATATATATATATATATATATATATATATATATATATATATATATATATATATATATATATATATATATATATATATATATATATATATATATACACTAGTATATAACCCCGTCAAAAATGACGGAATGTGAACGATAAATCTTGAAAACAATGTTTAGATCATGAAGATTACCACGTGATCATTTAAATGTATTTTCAATTATTGTTTATAAATCAAATGTGTTTCGATATTTTATAATTTTCGTTCTGAAATTAAAAAAATTCTACCCGATCAATAAATATGAATGACAATATAAAATATACAGACACGACATTATTTCATTATTAAAAACATGAAAATCTGACATTGACAGATTTTAATTTAGTGCCAGAGGCCTACTGCTAAACTTGTTAATATCGACAAATTCTTCTTTAGTTAATTCGTGTCGTGACGATCTATATTCCATGATAAAGTTTTCATTAAATCAAACCAATGTGTTTCAGCTGCAGATACTGTAACAAATAACGTTGGAAGTCCAAGCTGTCTTATAGCCGCAAAACACCGTTTTTTCTCTTTTTCCCAATGAGGGGGAGGTGTGCCTTGGGGGGGCCTCATGTCAAAGGTGTGCCTTTGGGGGGGGACTCATGTCAAAGTTCTACCTTGGAGGGGACTCATGTCAAAGTTGGGCCTTGGGGGGGACTCATGTCAAAGTTGGGCCTTGGGGAGGACTCATGTCAAAGTTGGGCCTGGAGGGGGACTCATGTCAAAGTTGGGCCTGGAGGGGGACTCATGTCAAAGTTGGGCCTGGAGGGGGACTCATGTCAAAGTTGGGCCTGGAGGGGGACTCATGTCAAAGTTGGGCCTGGAGGGGGACTCATGTCAAAGTTGGGCCTTGGGGGGGGGGACTCATGTCAAAGTTGTGCCTTGGGGGGACTTCATTCAATAAATCCCCATTCAATACCGACTGAAATAGGCCCTTAGCACTATTAAGAGTGACGTATAAAAATTCGACAACGCTGTACCGACTGAAATAGGCCTCTAGCACTAAAAAAAAACTGCTCGCTGACAAAAAATATAGGCCCGACAACACAACAGCAACAACACATCCCAGTGTTCCGTTAAGTGCTCTATTTAAAGTCCTCATAATAAGAAAAATCTGGTGTGTCACACACACGACTTTCTCTTACCCTGAAATTTAATACTATAAGTATAGGTTGGAGATTAAGAGGTAAGATACCGAGTACTGTTATGTAAACCTATGTTGAACAATTCAAATTAGGCTTCGGAAGAGTTTTATATGATAATTAGTTCTGACCCCCCTCAACCCCCGGTTTCATTAATGCACCTACATTTATACAGAATTTAATTCGGTTATTAAAAATAATTCTGTTTTTAAAAAATTATTTATTAAAATTATTATTTAAAAAAGTTATCTTGTATGATAATACAGACGATTTCCATATTAGAGAAGTAGTATAACACTAAATATCCAAAAAAACGTTGAATTTATTCTCAATATTAAAGTAAAAAAAAAAAAAAAAAAATTTTTTTTTTTTTTTTGTTAAAAATGAAAAAAATCGATAACTTTGTTTTAAATTATCGCAGATCGATGGTTCAACCATTCGTTTTAAACGTATTGTCGAGCTCTTTTGAAAGATACCCATCATGAAAATTTTCTCCCCTCGAGGGGGGGGCGGCGAGTCTCCTACATACACAAAAAAAATTTCCCAGTTGACTATCTCTATTACAAAAAATATATATTCGTTTTATTTGGTTTTGTGCAGTCTATAGATGTTAAATTCTACTTACCTGCGATTTTCCCCGTAGACGTAATGTATTTAAATACTTTTGAATGTCCCTGTACACGAACCTCTGGCTTCATCTTAACGAAAAGCTTACTGTAGCATCCCTATATGATACACATTTAGAATACCGAGTTTGGAATTTTTGCTACTATTTGTTCTTGAGATATGCTGATAACAGACACACAGACATCCAGACAGATACACACACACACAGAGAGACCATTCGCTAAAAATATGGTTTTCGTATTCAGGGAACCTCAGAACATGTAAGAAAAACAAACACCCACGTTCGAAAATTTGACCCTGAAACAATACTTTCTCGACCATATTGGTAAGTAAAAAACTATTCACTTCATTTTACCAAAATACTTTTTTTTAAGACTATCGAAGATCGTGTTTTCAAATACGCAAGCGAAGTGTGACGTCACTGACCTTCCGTGGATGCAAGAAAAAGATTCCCTATGTTAATCGTCCATTGGATTTTTTGTAAAAAATTATTAAAAATCGAGGAAAATTATTTCCCGATTTTAATACCTGTATTTGTGTATAGATATGCTATCGTATCCATGTGTTAGATTGAGTTATTTTGCTGTCAAATTGACAAAATTTTAAATTTCAAAACTGTGTCATCTTTGTCGTTTTTTGTATTTGGCGATTAAAAACATAATACGAAAATATACATGACAGATGTTTATTTTCGTAATATGTATTGTACGAAATATTGTTTCATATAATTCATCGCTCTCTTAATATAAGTTGTTAAAATAACCATGATTTTTGAAAGGAATTAAATATGTTCGCCAAAATAATTTGGCGATTTTTTTTTTCCACCAAGGATGACAGATATATTAAATCTATTCCGCTGCAACATATGAGTATCTTATATCAGACACTTTATTTAGGCATTTGAAAACAAATTTGACTTCAAATTATGATAGAACATTTATAATTTTCCTTTTAATTAGTATATTAGTTGGATATTTATTGTGTAAATATCATCCTTTGAAATGAAATGTTTGTGTTTTGAATCGATTATGGAAGTTTGCCATTTTTTTTCCTAGAGTTTTGAAATTTAAAATTTAAATTTTATCAATTTTACAGCAAAAACAACTTAATCTAACACATGCAGACGATAACTAATACATATCTATACCGAAATATGGGGATTAAAATCGGGAAATAATTTGCCTCAATTTTAATAATTTTCTACAAAAAATCCAATGGGCGATTAACATAGGAAATCTTTTTCTTGCATCCACTGACGGCCAGTGACGTCATCACTTTGCTTGCGTACTTTCTAACTAACTATCCAATAATTACAGACACTCCATTCTAACCCAAATTCAACTCTACTCGATTCTTCCAACAAGCTATCTCACCCGCAACATCGCCAAAATATTCGGGATCCAGCTAGGGTTTTTCTCATTCTCAACCGAACATTTTATCTTGACTCGACATTATCATCTTAGACTACTCTACTTTCAATACTCATTTCAACTGGTGACATTTACTTGCCCAACCAAACATTCTATCCCAACTATAAATTTACACTAATTTCAAAACTACAATCAACTGGCGACATTTACGCACTGAATTCAACGCCAATCATACCTTACAATGTAAACAAACAATGAAGCTTGATAAAAATATTTAAAGACTTTAATATGCTTTTACAAATATTTTAAGAGTTTTAAGGCTTTAATTTGTTTTAGAAATACTTTAAGCGTTTTTTTTTTTTTTTTTTTTTTTTTTTTTTTTTTTAAGAAACAGTCAAAGAGTCGTTCATTCGGAATCCATTTGGAATTTGTATTTTCTGAATGGCAACAGTTTTGGTTTGTTTTTATTTGGTATTCCGTTGCTTACAATCATGAAGTTACATTATTCTAATTATAGGTTCATGTTTATAATAGCCAGTGATACATTATATTTAATTCAGACCTTTAAACATTACAACTGAATAGTTTTTTAAGGTTTTAAGGAAAATAAATAAGAATACGTGCGATAGAAAACATATTATATGTATGTTTCTTGAAGTTGAACCACCTCAGTGAGTTGAACAAACGGGAAAAAAAAAAAAAAAAAAAAAAGGCTGCCAAAAGTTTTTGTTTTGAAGCGGTACTAACCGGATTCGTTCTTCATATTTCTTCAAAGTAAATGTTAAATGATAAATTGAAAATCTCAAAAGAGCAATTATTTTCCCAGAAATTAAATATTAATATTAATAATGTTAAATTGAAATGTTATTTAATGTAATTTCAAGTAATTACTTAAAGAACTTTTTTCCACTCCACTAATCAATGAAAATATAATGGAAAGCGTGATATAAGAGTAAAAATGGACTCTATAATTATACTGACGAATTATTTATTTAGGATCTAACAAATGTTATAAATCGATACAAAAGCACAATATTTTAAGTGATGTAAATGTTTCAAAGTTCTAAATCGATGCATTGTCATCACCATTTACTAGGAATAGTTTAATACCAATACTATAGTAATAAGGAAGAAAAGTAAATAGTGAATATTATCCGCTTCTTTCGTATCGCTCTCGTCATTAATATCGGATTACATTATGCAGGTAAAATATTATGTGAATTGTTTTAATTGTTAAAAATCAGCAGAAATACAAGCTACCGAGGAAAGCGACGGTTTGAGTGAGGATTGGTTTTTCTCACTTTATAAATATCCAACAAACTAATGAAATTCGGAAGCTAAGCATTACCTTATGAAAATTATGTGTGCATATGTACTGAACATGATGAAAATGGAATTGAAAAGAGATTATAAAATAGAGGATATTGGTTTTTAAGTAACTAATTTTCACATTGAATGAAAAAAAAAAAAAAAAAAAAAAAAAAATACGCATTTTAAATTACTGCCATTGAATTTTGCAACTGATGGCCAAAGCTTACATTGACGAATAAGGAATTAGAAATTTATTCGAAAAGGCTTGAATTAAAATTGATTGACTGGTATACGTTGGATTTTGTAAAATCAGAATTTTCTAAAAAGTAATATACGATTCAATATTAAAAAAATTATAATTATTATATATATATATATATATATATATATATATATATGAAGAAAAATATTGTAAATTCAGAAGAAGAGGCAAAATAGTTTAAATTATTCTTTTTCAAAAGAATTATCTTTTGAAAAGGATCTATAAATCTTAAGAACATAGAATTAAAATATTTTTCTTAATATTTATTTAATTTAAACTAATGGATTTGAATAGAGGAGGATATCCTAATATGGGTAAAAAGGTACATCCAATGCGTTATACACTATTGATGTACAAGTTATTTTTTATACAATAAAGTTTAAAAGGCTGTTCACACTTTAATGAGACAATCTTATAACTTTTCACTTTTGCAGTTTCAGATAAAAGTTTGGCAACTTTAAAAAAATCAACTGCTGCTCCTATTTTTTGACTGAAATATAAAAAATTATAAGATTTATTTAAAAATGATTACGAAAGTTATTAGACTGCTCGAAAGTACCTCAACGGCACTTTCCGAATACGGAAAACATTCGTATAACAAAACTATACACCGGTGTAGAAATAGTAGTTATTCCTTTTCTAAATAAAGCATTTACAATGTATGAAATTTGAAAGTAAAGAAACATCTAAGTGAAAGTAAAAATGAAAACATGACCCCAAAATTTCATCCTAAGTTTGTTTGAACTCAGGTAAATATCAAGAAAATGAATTCTCTGATCATAAAAGAAAATATGTCGTCTCAAAGATTCATTGAATCGAAAGTAAGAATGTCTTCTGGCTTTGTAAATAAAATTATTCATAAACATTTGAAGTAAAAAACGCTCCTTAAACCAAAAGTTCATCTGTATTTCCCAAAGCATATTGGTGAAAGAAAAACAACCTATAGAAAAATACATAGCTGCTGCAAAATGGAAATCAGCGTTAAAACTTTATGAGACATAGATATTTTAAAAATATTGTAATAAAAGATTTTCTATTGCTCAGCCCACGGTATTGAGAATACGAAATGGACTCGTCAGTGTACAAAATAGTTCCAAAAAAAAATCATCAGAGTTGCATGATTTTGTTACGACGGGAAATTAAAAAAAAAAAAAAAAAAAAAAAAAAAAGCCTCAAACAAGCCTGATTTTACTCCGTAAACATATAAACCCCTGAATTAATATGCTTTTTTTTTTTTTTTAAACCGTGTGGTGGCTTCAAATTTGCCATCCTCTAAGTACTGTTTGTTTATTATGTTTTGTTTATTAGAGTTGTTTTCTGTTGGATTCTTTGAAAATTTATATTATAGTCTATTCCATTTTAAATTCCATGTACCACAGAGGATCCACCAGGAATTTGCTATTATAGCCACTACCCCAGCAGCAAATCTTCTCCGAAAAACATACCCAGGGTATCCCGTGGAAAATAAGGAAATTCTTTGGACCACCTCAGGATGTTCTGTGGCCAAGTGTGCTTCTAGGGTAGTGAACGAAATCGTACATTTGTGCTCAAGGATAAAAAGGGTCTCTCCTAACGAATTCTTTTCACCTTTCTGAGATACTCTTACTTGAAAAAAATCATTCTTATTGATCTATGTGGTTTCAGTGATACTGTATCTCTTGCTTTGCTTTTGCTACGTGTAATGATTCAATATATATATATATATATATATATACTGCGCTGAAAAAAATAAAAAATAAATTCGACCCCTGATACCATTCTTGCTGATTCTTATGTAAAATTTCCTCCTGAATTCGAATATGACTATCCTTTTGCCCAGTCACTTACCGATTTCTAGGAACACCTTTCCCGATTTACATCACTGTGAAATTTTATGGTCATGAATTCGATTTGAAGAATGAAAAAATATTAATTTAACACTTGAAAACTATATATATATATATATATATATATATATATATATATATATATATATATATATATATATATAAATATATAATGGTTAATAAATAATATTAATAATGGATTTAAAAAACATAAGAAATGTAATACATAATTTCAGTGGCAAATCCCCCCCCCCCCTAAATTTTCCCCTTGCCGAAAATATTGATGTTTTAGATTTTTCCAATTCTGTAGCCCCTCAGAAGATATTTAACAGTTAAAATAATCTTTTCCCCCTCTAAAAATCAAATTTATAGCCATAAAATTATCGAAAAGTAATAAAAATAGGGGGGCATCCCGAAAAACTGGTGAGTTTAGGTCAAAATGGACGTCATATTTAGATTCATGAGTTCATTTTACATAAGAATTGGCCAAAATGGTGTTGGGGGCAATTGTCATACCGAACAGTGTATGTGTGTATATATACATATATACGTGTCACGTGTGTGTATGTATGCACTCATATGTAAAGAGTTAGTTACCAATCTGCGTCCGTCTTTGGTATTTTCCCCATACAAGCAGGACAGGCCCTTCATCATCATCATCTTCAGCACCATCAGCAACATTGCCTCCTGAAAGTAATTATAAAATTTAGAAAATAAAAGCAAAAATTTGTTTAAATATTATTATAAAGAACATTATATAATGTATATTTATAATTATATAATAACATTAATTCCAGAATTTAAAATATTCGTTAAGTAAAATTACCTAATGATAAAGAGGAATTAAAAAATGATATATATATAGACCAAGTGATTCAAAATAGGTGTCACAGCAATTATCTCTTAAACTACTGTTATAGAAAGTTACTTCTATTTTCAAAATTGGTTAAAATCAACAATGGTTTTTAGATATAGAATTTTTTTGTACAAGGGGGTGAAAAATATTGCCTTTTCTATATAATAAAAACAAAAGAAATCACTCTTATCTGAGAAGGGTAATTTAATTCTGTAAAATTGCTATTGAAACCAAACCAAGCTTAAACTACAGAGCACGTGCGAAAATATAGTGTACACTGCAAAATTTGCACCCCCCCCCCCCCATGAATTAAAATATTACCCTAATAGTTTTAACTATTTCTAAAAAAGCCAACAAAATACAAATCAAAACAAGATAAGGTGGAAGCATCGAGATTGCGTGCCACCAAAAAAGTTATGCATATTAATTTTTTATTTAAACTATTTTATTTTAAATTTTAAATTAAATTAAATCATTAATTTAAGAGAAAGCATTTATTATATTAAGAAGTTTTATATATATATACCAATTAATAAAGTGTTACCCAGGAATTTATATAATAAAATCATGTATAAAGTTACAAATATAGTTTCTAATTTACAATGATTATGATTAAAAGTAAAAAAAATAAAAATAATAATCAATGTATAAGTCTTTTTTCCCAATGAAAACAAGGAACATAAGAACAATAATCACAATTAACTGCATTCGGAGAAACTGGGGAGCCTTGGCCACAATGGAGTCTTGTTCTACCCTACAAGTTTTGTATTTAAAAGTATTTTGGCATTTTCTCACTAAATCGTAGACGAATCTATTGGTATCATTGGATATATACCTTAATTACATTGGAGTACTTCTTAGCAGTGTTAAGAGAATCAAAAAAGAAAGTTTTTTCCACTAAAAGTAATTTTTTTAAACATAAATTGTAAGACTTTGAATTACAGCGAAATACGTTTAACACGAAAACGCTTAACATGAAAAATCGGTTAACACGAAATGATATAGCGATCCGGACATTTTTGTTTCTTTTAACACGAAACAAAAATCGTTTAATACGAAAACAACTCGCTTTCGATCTTCAGTGACATGTTTCCTACAACAGAGATGCCAACATTTAAATTTATTCCAGAGCATTTTTAACTCCGCCTTTATCTCCATACCACATTTTTCTTAATAGTAATATTTCCTTATTTTATCGTAGTTATATATTGAAGGAAAATAGTCTATAAATAAAGTGCTGCGGATTAAAGGCGGAGATAAAAATGCTTCGGAATAAATTATAATGTTGGCAACTATGCTACGATAGGTTGCCGTCGATGATCATGTGTGTACAGCACCGATATTGAGATTTTTGACATCGTTCATAATTAAAATGATTCCGCTTATATAAATTTTGATGACGAATCTGAAAACTGAATCAGTGATGTAGTTCCTGTCCCCTCTACTTCAGAAATGAAGAAAGTAATGAGTATCCGCAGTTGTATTTAGATCGCATTTGAATTGAGAGATGAATAAAGCAATGGATGATCTCAATCCATTTTTGAACAATATGGTGCCGAAAAAGACACTTCATTAAAATATATCTGAATTTTTTTCCAAAAAACAATAATATTTATACTTAATTTTTATCCTTATGGATGCAAGTTAGTGGTAGTTTTACAGGAAATGAAAATAAAAATTGACGACATGAAAGCATTGGCGAATTTTGTACTTTTTCTACAAATCTTTTTACACGAAATTCTTTTAACACGAAAAAATATTTCGGTCCCCTTAGTTTCGTGTTCAACGTTTTAAACTGTATGTTTAAGTAATTGAGATTTTCTAAGTTCTATAATATTAAGGTTTTATTTAAGTTATAAAGTTTGTGCAATAAAGTAGGCTGAAAATCACAATGTGTCATTCTTTACAAAATGACTAGTTGGAGAAGCTTGGCGCACTCTCTCTAAGGGAAAATTGGCCACTAGGCCATGGCTTTCTTAGTTAAATATTTTTGAAAATCTATACAGGTATCTATGCATCCCTGTTGAAGTTATAAAGGCAGCAGTAGCAGTGATGAAGGTTGCTAACAAAGGTTTTAAGGTTCATAACACAGCTGTAGATTATGGTATTGCACAAATAACTCATTAGAGGTATATAAAAAAAAAAAAAAATACAAATTGAGTAAAAAGAGAGGAGATGTGGATATGCATTTTAGTAACAAAACTAGGAAAATAAATGTTTAATATTGAAGAAGAAAACTTTTGACTGAATATCTGATAGTGTGATACTTATTACATTATGGATTATCTCCAAAGAACACTAGGTAGATTGTACTATGAGTTTGCAGCAAAGAATAAACAAATCTTACACAAATGGATTTCGAGGTATAACTGTTTTTCCTGATTAACTATGTGGAAATATGTACATACATCGGATTAAATATGTACAGACATCGGGAGTTATCGCTGGGAAAACTTGAAATTACAAGTTTAAGTAGATAAATTACATTCAATAAATTCACGATTAGTGCATTTCGAGATAATTTGAAAAAAGTTCTTCAAGAATTTAAATTTGGACCAAAATCTATTCAAAATGTGGGCGAAACAGGTATTAGCCCTGTTCTATAAATATACTAAAAACTTTTTCATGAGCTGATATTCCTCCTTTAATGCATTTTTTTAGTGATGAAGATTTCCTTGGTGCAGCAGATACAGATAAGCCAGGAATTGAGATAAATAGTTTCTAAGAATTATTCTGCAATAAATTGCTCAAATGATGTAAATATTGCTGAACCTTCATAAACAGTCACTCAACTCAGAATTCATCTATTACCCTCGAACAGAGGTGTTCCTTTCTGAAAACTGGACCTAGGAAGACTGAAGATGGAAGAATTCCTGCAAAGTCAACTGAAATGAAATAAACGAAACAAAAGGGCGGAAAGAAGGTAAAATTCAGAACACCAAACTCCTAAGATTTCAGAAAGTTAAAAAAAAAAAAAAAAAGAAAGAAAAGAAAAAGAAAGAAAGAAAAACATTTTAAGTAATATAGAGGAATTTGATATGAATACGATCTCTTGATATGAAAACACGGAAGAATTTGAAAAGGAGAGTAAAACATTTTATGAATAGTGACATTGTACTAAAATTTGCAACAAAGATTAGTGTTTTTTTTTTTTTTTTTTTTTTCTGCATGACACATAAAATTGTAAATGATGAGAGTGAAGTCACCTTCTTATGACGATGCGAATAAACACTGTAATTTTATGCATATCTTGAAAAGAAAGACTTGTCTTTTATTCAGTTCACAGATATGACTAAATTAACATGGCATAGCTGCCAAGTGTTCAGAGTTTCCCGTATTTGTTCCTTTTTTTTTTTTTTTTTTTTTTTTTTTTTGGCCTTGTTCCAAAATCTGATTTTACTCGAAAATATTCCGAATTTTAAGCTTCGTAACATTTAAAAAGAAATAAAACGATCGGTGATCAAACGCCTTGCAGAAGACTTGCTATTTTCAACCTTTCTCCATACTCAACATAAATGCCAATGTTCATTTTATACTTTCTTTATTAGATTCTAGAATCTATAAAGACTTCGAATTTTTTAATATTTCCCACTCATGTAATTGTTTGCCATCCCCTCTCCGCCACATTCTAATGACCGGCAATCGAAAATATCACAGAATCCTTGCGATTACCAGTCTTTCTCCTTCTGCAACATAAATGCCAATCTTCTTTTTAAACTGCCTTTATTAGATTCTAGAACCTATAAATAAGTAGAATTTTTCACTATCTCTCACTCATATTATTGATTAGTGATTAAAACGCCCACAAGAAGCTTTGAGGTTTTCAATTTTTCTTTATTTGCAGCATAAATGTCAAGTAGGATTCTAAACTTGCTTTATTAAATTCTAGAATCAATAAAGAGGTAGAGTTGTTGAATATCTCTTATTCATGTAAGTTTTGTTGTGACCCCGCCTCCCTTTACCTGTTTAAAGAATGCTTAAAAACTGTTTAATAAAAAGTTTTTATAGTTAAAATAAAATAATTAATAATTAATAATCATTTTACTATAATTAATCTAACTAATCAATTTATTAAACAATTTTAAGTGTTGAAAAAACTGTGCATATGCATAAAATAACGCGTAAATATGGGAAGAAAAATCCTGAATTTGTCCTTCGCACAAAGTGTTCCTATTTTTATTCCTGGTGGGTTGGCAGCTATGCCATGGCTAATGTTTTGAGTAACTATGAAAGTGCAGTTTAATTTTGATATTTTCCAGTTCATGCCATTAAGATAAGCGTTTATATTCAAGCTATGATTGATGCATTTAGTGCATTTAATATACGTATAAACTTAATAAAATATATTTCACATAAAAAAGGCCTATTTACTTGATTTGTGTGGCCAATTTTATAATTAAATTATTTATTTTCTAATGTTTATTACAGCTAAAGCACTATAAATCTATTACTCAATTGCAATAATGGTATGCATAATTTTCAAATGAATTCATAATGTACAATCATAGTATTAAAAAATTCACCCTTAATGTGGTTTTAAAATTAGTAAAAAAAAAAAAAAAAAAAAATATTATTGTGCACCTTAAAATCATATATTGTTACAATTATATTGTTACCATATATCATATATTGTTACAACGAAGAAAAATTTTTTAATACTATTGCTGTAACTACTGGTCATTTAAAACTAGTCTGTATATTAGTGAAAAGTTATTTGGAAAAGATCTGTCACACTTGGCACCCCGCCATCACATTTTAACTTATGCTAAAAATTTTTGATTGCAAAATGGGTTCCACAGATAGCCCTCAACTACACATTTTTAAACATTTTTAAACAGAGCGATTCAAAATTGACAATATAAATACATAAATAAAATTTGTCCTGGTGATGAGGGAAACAAATCTAAAATAAAGGTAAATGGTCTTAAACAGTTACCTATTTTAAACATGACAACAGCCCAGTGAAGATTATGCAGATTTTTCTATAATGTTTAATATTTATAAGTCATTTTAGTCCAGAAAAGTTTTCTTTTATAGCTTATGCATCCTGCCAGGCGGCTGACAAAAGCTATTTACTCTCTATAAAATTTATCTTTAGTAGTCAAATTCTTATATGTGATGCCAAGACAAATCTTATCAGAAGTATTTATGTATTCACAATTGATATCTATGTCAACATGTGGTTTAATGTTCCTAAAGAAAAATTGTCCCCAAACCAAGATTTCCAGTTTTAATACCTAAATAAAATAAATTAAAATGATATTTCTAGAGTAGTATTGACTAAACATATAAAATATTTGTGTTTTATAAACTCATAAGACGTTTCTTTTTTTTTTCTTGATGGAACTTCTATTTTGATCTTAGTCAAGAGGCAGAGAAGCAATTTCATACTTAAGACAAAAATAAAATAAAATAAAAAATAAGAGTTGCAAAAAATCTACTATTTTCTCTTTTGAATAGTGCGATGATGACGATTAGGACGATTTGAATAACAAGAAGAAAAATCATTCAATACGATCAGATAATTAAAGTGAAAATTACTGGTGAAAGAAACTCACTTAATCTATATCTTTATTAAAAACTATTTTCTTACTCCATTATCACTCAACGGCTTTAAAATATTGAAATTTTAACTCGTTTTTCACATTTCGAGTCAGACGTTTAGAATTAAGACATAGATTTTTTTTTAAAAATTATAGTATATTGTCAAATATCTTAGATTGTGATGTGATTCTAATAAATAATTACATCATGGTATAATTTTTTTTCTAATATTCTCTCACTTGTTTTTTACTCATTCTTCTTTTTTATATACCTAGATTAAATTTTATTTCTAAAATGCATCTTATTTTAACTAATTGGTGTTAAATAATTTTAAAATATTAACAAAAAAACCAAAAGCAAATAACCAGGTTTTGCTACTTAAAAAAAGTCGAATATTTGGGCTTAATCAATGGAAAATTTTTATGTTTTCTAAGAAATTTGTAGAAATCTAAACTAAGGTCAGCAATACTGTCTACATAATTATGATTTAAAAAAAAAAAATGTCTTTCGAATTTAAGGGGGAAAAATCTGGTGTGAAACAAACACACGACTTCCATTATCCACTATTATTATATACATTTTTTGGAGATGTGATCAGAAAACATAAAACTGACCTAAAAAAGTAGAAACCTAAAATTTTTCCGGTATGGGAAACTTAATATACGTATAAAGACGCATAAAACAAAGTTTACATAGCAATTAAAAAATAAGAAATAATAGAAGAGTTATTTTTTGAAACACCGTTTTCCGAGATTTAAAATTAACTTACCTAAGCAGATTAATTTTTCCTGTAATACATAAAAGAGGATATCTAAAATTGATTTATGTAGCAATTTTCAAGAAAATAGTTAGAACCGTTTTTGAAATACCGACTTTTACAAAAACTTGGCACATTCAATTTTTGACCAGAAAACAATAATTACGTGTGAAAGGATATTTGAAAGGGAAATAATATTTTGAGTCTGAAAAACATCCGTTCAATAGTTTTTAAAGGAATGAATCTGCGAGACCTAAAATTGAGTTATTTATGCAGAGCGCCTATCAATTTTTCTGAACTAACCAAGTATATCGTTCGGAAGGATATGTAAAAGAGTGTTTATACAGTAACATTGAAGAAAATCTTTAGAGCTCTTTTTCAGATACGGACTTACGGTCCCACATCCAATTTCCGATGACTTATTTCCGGTTTTCCAATTTTCACCAAAATCTGGAAAGTTCATTTGTACATCAGACCTGTCTCAGTTCTGAAGTTTTGTGGTTCTATCTTTATAAGTTCCGGAGATAGATAGAATATTCCGCACATACATACATACAGAATATTAACACACGCTGACCAATGGTCAAAAACTACTTTCTTTGACTCATGAGTCCTTAAAACGTATAAATCAGGTGAAAACACGATATCGAATTTTTGGACCGTATACAGTACTTCCATTACTTACTGTAGTAGGATAATGGAAGTAAAAAGAAAAAAAAATAGAATAATATCTATATTTAAATATTTTAGAGCTGGTGAGACAGGTTTTAATATTATTTGACTACGCTCAAACGATGGCAATTTCATTTTTACATCAATTGGCAATTTTTAAAGGGTTCCCGTAAAAAAAAAATAATAATAATAAGAGATCGATTTCTATAATAATATGATCAGACGATCAACACATGCTACTTATTAGTGACGTCGAAAACAAATACTGAATGAAAATTTACATGAAAAACTACACAAAGTCCTAAATGAAATAAAACTATTTCTACTTAAATTATTCATTTTTTTTTTTTATTATTAAAGGAAAATGGTTAAAAATTAAAATTTATTAAATTGTTAAAAAAAAAAAAACTTTGTAATGCAATAAATATCAAAATTTTTTTAAATAACACTCATCATTTAAAAATGTAAAAAAAAAAAAAAAAGAGAGAGATTTCTACTAAAACAAAAAGGAAAAGTCATGTGGTACGCATTGATTATTAACACTTTCCCAACAGTACATAATTGTTGTATCATAATGATTTCTTATGGACTTATGATTTATTTGTTAATAAGGTACTATTCAAATTTTAAAATAAAATTCATTGGGTTTAAATTGGTCATTTACTTCAATTTAAAACATAAAATACAGACTTTTCATTTGGCATTAAATAATTTTACAATAATAACATTAAATTGAATTTACTCCCTGCAATAACAATGATTACAATTTACTAATTAAATTTACTTGTTTACTAAAAAAGGAAAGGATCGTATAGTTTTTTTTTTTTTACAAACAATAAATCTATCATCGCGTTGTGTTCTTAAAAATATCTTTTACTTATTAACTTTTCAATCGCAAAACCCTAGGTCAGAAAAAATAGGTAAAACGATACCCGCAGTCAGAAGTAACTAAAGAAAATAAACTTGTTTCTCTAGAGTAATTAATCTTTCATTGTTATGTTTTCTCTGACACAATTAAATAAAAAACCAATACTTTCACAAAGGAGCACAAACACTAAAATTTGAGTTTTTAACATATACAAATTTTTAATTAGACTACAGCAGAATTACACTATATTTCTTAATGTTTAACTTGCAGCAGAATAAGGAGAAAATTTACCATCATGATACAGAAGCTAGTATTGATCTGGACCATCCGTCCTTACATACCAACACAAAGTTACTCTCTTTAAAAAAAAACTTAATACATTTTAAGTGAAGCAACGAGATACAAGAAGCAGGAATATTAAAGACATGAATATATTAATTGACTTACATAACATGTGGCCTTTTAGCTGCAACAGTTCCGCCGAGCGTCGAGGAGAGTCTTTTCCACAAACACTTTAAGGACAAAGCCATGCATCGGGAAGCATCCATACTTGCTTCACTACCCATACATTCGTTCAGGAACAGCTAATATATCCACATTTTCAGCCATACGCTCACTCGTCTCTTTTATTAGGGCTCCGACCACTTTTGCTTTCAGGGAAAAATATAGCTACGGCCCGCCTTGTCTTTCTCCTTTTACCAACACCGGGCAACGCTAGCCCCAGCTTAATTTTATCGAAAACACACCACCGGCATAGCTCGTACGGTTCACTACCTTCTCATATCACTCTTCGTTTCTTCTTCCTTCTTTTACAACTCGCAGCTCTACCTTCCTTACAACCCGTCTCATAAACTACCAAAATTCTCTCGACATTTCATCATTATCTCCAGCCCACCACTAGATATCAAGAGGAAAAAACAGAACAGCCTCCAATTTCTTCTCTCTAAAACAGCTATCTTACGACCTCACTCCGCCAAAGACCAGCGAGACTAAATCAGATCAAGCACAAACTACTTCCCAAACGAAAAAAAGAGATAAGATCTTTACCTTGCTGAAAAAAAAAAAATAATAATAATAATGTCCACTTTTTATCCAAACCGGGAGGGGAAAGCAGTCGCCCCGCCTTCCTCTCCCCATGATACATCAGCAAACCCACTACGCCGAATGAGTGCGTAGCAACACCACGAGATACAGCTCGTGACTCCTCCCCTGTGATTCTCATATGGTAATTCTTGCGCTCACGTCACAGAACGGGGTGACAAAGGGAACCCCCCGCTTAACAGCTGTTTTCTTCAGCTATGTTTTTCGAGGTCACGTTTCACGCTTCACTTCGATAAAAAGGGAAAAAGAGAGAAAGGTTTTTGAATACTAGTTTTCACCATACAGATGCAATATGCATTCCAGATCGATGGCATTTACAGCTGTTTCCCAAAGCAGCTTAACAAAATGAATGCTTTACTCGTGACACTGGAACAAAGAATCTCATATTTTCTACATACTTTCTAGAATATATTTTGTTTACCCAAATTCCCCCATGGAATTCTTCTCCTGACCACATACACAAAAGATGCCTTCACACTAGGATTATCTATATACAAACTATTCTTATTATTTTCCTAAGCATTTTTACATATTTCTTAACATGTATTTACATTTTTTATTTAATCACCCCACCTGTTAAGCTATTTGTTTAATTGGAAAAGAAAATTTCTTGAAAAGGAGGAAAAAGTTAATCATAGCACAAAAGATTAATTATACATGTTAAATAATTTATTTAATTGCGAAAGATAATTTCTTGAAAAACGAAAAAAGTTAATCACAGCACCAAAAGACTAAATATACGCTGTGATAGTTGTATCGTAGAACTTTCAGTGTGTTTTGCCTATGTCTTCACACAAGGGACATATAGTAGTTCTGAAAGGCATACAGAGAGACTAATTGAATTCCTGATCATTCTTAAACATTGTTAAAAAAGTGTTTAAAATGCTTAACTCAAAAGAAAACTTAGCCCTTATTTTCTAATTACAGCCCTTAATGCATCTGAATATTTTAGTGTAGCTCTGTAAATCTAATGGTTAATAACAATATTATATTCTATACAGAGCATATATCTAAGCATATTAACAATAAATGACAATTTCTGTATGATTTTTACAGTAGAACGTTCTTTAAATGTAATTTATAAAATTATCTTTCCTAAAGCTCAATGAATAGGCTTTTAATTTATTTATTTTATTTTTATTTATTTATTTGTGTGTGTGTTCCTGTACGCAAACCAGTCACACAGGACCTATTAATGCAACTTTAAATAAGGAACATTCCATTATGAATTTGAATAAAATACATAATATTTTTAAAAAATTGAAAATTTTTACAGATCCGGCGGCGGGCAGATGGATAGTCGGACAAATAGATGCACAAATTTAAATCGTATTTGTACTTAAAAATTGCTAAAAATTATTAAATGACTTAATGTAAACGAAAATGCTATTCCAGCAAATTTCTAATATAAGCTCTCAATGTAACTGGATATCTTTGTGCTGCCTTTAAATCTATTACGAATCATACTTCATTTTATAGAAAGCATTCTTTTGTGCATATAAATAACATATTTCACTTTTATTAAGATTTGTGCAAAGTAAAGTTATTAAAATTTGGTTTACAGAATTACCTCTGATAGAAAGACAGCTTTGAATAATTTTAGGTGTCCCTGTGCACAAAAGATGGGTGGTATTTACTCCATTTTCTATAGAAAACACTCAAAAGTGAACTTGAATAACATATTTCAATTGCATTAAAATTTGTGTAAAATAAAGAAGTTAAAATATATTGTATAGAACGTTCAATGGTTTGTGTCCCTGTACACAAACCAATAGAAGTATTTAATTCATTTCAATAGGGAACAACAGATAGTGAGCATGAATAGCATATCAGTTTAAAGAAATTTCGTGAATATTTACAGAAGATTGAGCATTTACAGTAAAAATGAAGTAAAACTATGTATTTAAATACAATCAGTAAACTTAACCGAATGAAGCACACTCAAACTCATAAAAACAATTATTTTACAGTCATCCCCTAAAAAAAAAAAGGAGACGTTAATAATTCAAAATTAAACCGTTTAACAGGGTTATAGCCTAGCTGAACACTGAACACATGAACACTTTGTACAAATAAAAAGTAAAAATAAATAAAGTCCCTTCCTTAGTGACCAATATAAATACTGCGCGCCGTTTCGCAGTGGCTGCTGAACTATTCCGCTTAGAGACTTCATAGCGACAACCAAGCGATAACGCGTGATCGGGCGTTTTGTGAGAACTCACTTCATGCGATATCGCGTGTTTGGCAATTAACGTGTTAAAAATAAGGGTAAATATACCAATTAAAAAAGAATAAAAATATGTTTCAACGAATTGCTGAAATCAACTATTGTAATAAAGAGTAACAAATTGGCTATTATATCAGCATAAGGAAACTTAACAAGAATAAAACAACACTAAACCGACATCAAATACTACAGAAAAAAAAACTACGCTAGCAAATAAAAATAGCGAAAAAGAAATTACAATAAATTTTATAAAAGGCCAAAATAACCCAATTACAGTAATCATAGTTATATACTGAAACGCGAAACCATACAATTTAGCCAATAAGCGATTTTATAATGAAGTATAGAGCCCAACAATACATTATTGAGAGAGATTTTTTTTTTTATGAGAGAGTGTTATTGTTCGTATTAGGATTAAGGTCATTTGGGCACTTGAAGGTCCTGGCCCTGAGGTAGAGTGCTCTTCGTGTGTGTGTGTTTGGGGGGGGGGTGTTTATAAAGGATCCTAGCCTATGTTTACGCAAATTTCGGAAGAAATAACGGAAATCTCAAAACAGCTAGGCCGCCGAGCGTTAACTGAGATTTTTATGCACGAGAAATCAAGAAAGATTGAGGGAAGTAGACGTCAAAACACTACTGATGATGGGTTGGGATCCCAACTGAAAAGCTTAACACAAAAATCATTACAAAGCATTTTTCTTTTTAATTATGCGCAATCGATATCAATGAATAATGCTCTTAGGGTATGCTGAATTATATTATACGATTCTAATCTTTAACAAAGTTAAAAACTGTTTATGACATTGGTTCTTCTAATTTGCTTGTCTGTCGATCTGTCTACGTTCTTATTTGTTAAGAATCACATTTATCCTGGAATATCATGTATGACGTTTAGGTGTACACAATTACTTCTGAAAGTAGTTTAATAAAAATTGTACATGTAGGAAATCTTGAAAGTGAACAGGAAAATATTATTTGGTTCTCATACAGTAATGTCCAAAAATTGATCATAGGTACATTCAATGTCTTCATACAACACTAAATTAGAAGTAAATTGAGATACATTTTCTAGGTGTAATATAGGAGTGCTTGCTATACAAATGATGTGAACAAGTGATGTGAATTAAAAATCTGATTACAGGCCAATAAAAAAGTATTCGGATTTACTACGGGAAATTACTAGAGGTTAATTTTTAACTGTGTTAGTTGTATGCCGAAATTTAGGATTCAATCATTTAATCTCTGTATGTATATGCCTGTTGTCAGCATTATTCAAGAATAAATATTAAGATTAAATTTAAATTTTGCGTACTAAATTCAAGTTTTTCATGGTTGCTCTTTGTGCATGTCTCTTATCAACTCTTAAAAACAAATAACACTACTCGGCGTAAAAATTGCCTCTGACACCATTTCAGCATATTCTTATGCAAAATGACCTCCTGAATCCGAATACAACGTCCATTTTGCCTTATTACCCCCGTCCACATATTTTTTATCATTTTTCGGTAATCTTATGGCTATAAATTTGATTTCTAGGAGGAAGGAGGATTATTATAACCGTTAAATATCTTCTGAGGGGCTACAGAGTAATAAAATTCTAAAACATGGGCATTTGCGACAAGGATTTTTTTTTTTTTTTTGGAGCGGGAGGGGGGGGGGGATTTGCCACTGAAAATATCCATTACATATCTTATATATTTTTTAAATCTGTTATTGATGTTATTTTTTAAACATATATATATATATATATATACATATATATATATATATATATATATATATATATATATATATATATATATATATATAGTCTTTAGGTGTTAAATTAATTATTTTTCATTTTTCAAATTAAATTAGATAAGAGATAGATTAGATAAGATTAGATAGATTAGATAGATTAGATAAGATTACATAAGAATTAGCAAGAATGGTATCAAATCTAGATTTTTTTTTCAGAGCAGTGTATTTGCTGGCAATTGAAATATTTTAATTTAAAGTTCAATGATGTTGCTAAATGAAAAGTTCGATCAATATCAATATTAATAAGTTTCAAGGAGCGAGCGGTGTGCGTAAAGTTTGTCTGAATAAATTGTAACGAACTGTTAAATTTAGTAACAGATTTTTAGTTCTATATAAATGTAGGTACAATATTCAAAAGGGTTGATTGAAGGCGAATGCTTCCTCATCCCGCCTCACACAAAATTATTTGTAAATTAAAGTTTGAATTGTTTTTATAATATTTTTGTTCACAGTACTTTTCGGTAATCTTATGGCTATTTGGCCATTATGTTTTCCATTAACCTGCAATCTCATTATAGTACTGAAATGCTTGGTGATAGAAAGTCGTACGACATCCACAAAGTTGTTTTTTTTAACACTTTCCAACAAGATTGAAAAGTGTTTATGACTTGGGTTTGTCTGTCTTTCTGTCCGTCCGCGCTCTAATTCCCGTAAATATTTATGGAATATCTTTAAACTGATATATTTTATTCAGGTTTACTATCGGATGTTACCTTTTGAAAATAGAGTTTATACATTTACTGGTTTGTATACAGGGACACCCGAAAGTAGTTCAAAGCATTGTGCTCTATGAGAGGTATTTCTATAAATCATATTTTCATACCTTTACTGTACACAAATCTTAATGAAATTGAAATATGTTATTCAGGTTCATCATCGGATATTTCCTGTATAAAATAGAGTAAATACCACCACTGATTTGCGCACAGGGACACACAAAAGTATTCCAAAGCATTGCGTTTTATAGAGATATTTCTATAAACTAAATTTTAATAACTTTACTTTGCACGAAGGTTTTTTGAAATTGAAATGTGTTATTTATAAGCACAAAAGAAAATGCTGCGCATAGAATATAGTATGATTAGCATTAGATTTACAGAGTAACACAAAAATATGCAGTTATATAAAGAGCTATTAATAAATATTTGCTAAAAGTGTACTTTCGTTTACATTAAGCGTTTTTAAAATTTTCTAGCATTTTTAACACTTCCCAACAAGGTTGAAAAGTGTTAATGACTTCGGTTTGTCTGTCTGTACATTTGTCTGTCTCTCCGCACTCTAATTTCCGTAAACATTTGTGGAATTTCTTTTAACTCATATATGTTATTCAAGTTTACTATCGGATGTTACCTTTTGAAAATGGAGTTTATACATTTACTGATTTGTATACAGAGACACCCGAAAGTAGCTCAAAGCATTGTGTTCTATGAGAGGTATTTCTTCAAATCGTATTTTCTTACTATTACTGTACACATATCTTAATGAAATTGAAATATGTTATTCCAGTTTACTATGAAGCAGATGAAATTTTCAGAAGAAAAAATTTTGAGCAATTCGATCAATCATATTTTTCTTTTTCTTTTTTTTTTTTTTTTTTACAATATTGTGCGGCCACATAAAACTTTCAAAATCAGAGGGAAAATGTACTTATGAGGGAATAGCTTCACATTTTCGTTATGTTCAAAGTCATATATGCTTCCTAACCAAATTTAGTTTTCCATTTTTTAAATTTAGTCCTCTGCAAGAAGAGAATATAAAATTCCAGCAGGAGTGACATGTTTAGATTTGTAAGACATACATTTGTTTAAAAATTATGTATTTCAATTCATTTCGTCTGGTAATAAAATCAAACATAATAAACTGCGAAATTGAAATTTAATGAAGTTTTAAAATACCACTGTATAATATAATTGCAATAACGTGTATTAATTCAAAGTAACAATCACGAAATCATCCTATTTAAATAATTTCAAATAAGTGAAAAAGTCCGATTTTTCCAGAAAAATATGAAGTAACAGCATTTACTTACATATATATATATATATATATATATATATTAAATACATATTAAATCGTACATAAGTTTAAGCACTTAATTTTTTTTTTTTTTTTTTTTTTTTTTTTTTTTACACATTTATAAAAATGGCATCTAATTGTACAAAAGCATCACAAAAAAATGTGAGAATTTTCAAAATTTTATACTTAGTCTATTATCGAAAGAAATACTTAACAGATCTTAAAGGTATATTTATGCAAAATAAAGGAATAATTTTCATTAAGTGGAATCTACTGTTTATTTACAATTTACAGATATCATTTGAAATTTGGCTTCTTTTCCATTTCAACGTGTTGAAAATAATTGCTGAATACAGTCACGTTATGAAATATATTTTATTTACTCTATATTGTATATAACGAACAATCTTTCAAGCTATTATAATATATATATATATCTGTATATATATATAAATTACGTGTCACGATGTTTGTCCAGGGTAAACTCCTAAACTAAGGAACCGATTTTAATGAAATTTTGCACACTGTGTGCAGTTTGGTACAACTTGAGAGATAGGATAGTTTTTATCTCAATTTATTGTCACAATATTGTTTTATTGCAATTATTTGTTAATTATAGACCTTTGTTACAGTTGCTCCAAAATATCTATGAGTTCCATTAATTTAATTGTTGCCAAAAAAAAAAATAAATAAATAAAAAAAAAATACGAGTTCATTTTCTTTCGACATAAAAATAAATACATTTAATCAAACGTGAACGTTAAAAAATTATAAAAAGTGAAATTATGCATCTCACGAAAATTGACGTCATAATCAATTTAAAGATTTTACACACATTGCTAAAGTGCTAATGTAAATACGCAAGCGAAGTGTGACGTCACTCACCGCCTGTGAAGTCAAGAAAAAAAATTCTTATGTTAATCGCCCATTGAATTTTTTGTAAAAAATTATTAAAAATCGAGGAAAATTATTTCCCGATTTTAATCTTCATATTTTTGTATAGATATGTATTAGTTATCATGTGCATACGTTAGATTGAGTTATTTTGCTGTCAAATTGACAAAAATGTAATTTTAAATTTCAAAACTCTGTCGTCCTTGGAGTTTTTTTTTTTTTTTTTTTTGTATTTGGCGATCAAAAACGTAACGCGAAAATATACAAGCCAGATGTATATTTTCGTAATATGTGTTGTGCGAAATATTGCTTCATATTATTCATTACTCTCTTAATATAAGTTGTTAAAATAACCATGATTTTTGAAAGGAATTAAATGTGTCCGCCAGATAATTTGGCGATATTTTTTTTTTCTGCCAAGGATGACAGATATGAAATTTATTCCACTGCAACATGTTAGTATCTCATATCAGACACATTATGTATATGCTACAATTTATTTCACGTGACACGTGTGTTAAAAATTTACTTACGACATAACCTTGCTTTTTCAATTTTTGTTGCATTAATGTAATTTGTATCATTTCGTTTTCTTTAAGAAATTCGTGATCTATACATATAATGTTCTAAATAAAAAGTAACCGTTTCAATATTTTAAAACTTATTTAAAAGTCTGTTTTATTTAACATTAAATTTTAAAACTTAATTTAAAACTTATTTAAAAGTCTGGAAGATTTTAAGTCTGTTTATTTGTTTTGTAACGCTAATCTGTATGATCGAAGTTTGAAACTTTAAATAATTATTTCTCTCATTTTTCTTTAATAACTTATCAATTTACCGTTCCTGATTAAATTTGTGATTTATACATGTATTTTACGTTAAATTTTAACTCATATTTACTGCTAAAAAAGCGATCTTAAAATCTTGCAATTTTCTTATCTTAATCGTCAATGCCTTACCTCTTGATTAACTTGAATTTACTATTAAATTTTAGCATACTCAAAATCTTCTCACCACTTCGTTAAAATATATTAATCTTTTCCAAGCTTTTTCTATTTAAAATAATACATGTATTTATTTTAAATTCCCAATATTTCATGAGATATCCCATTTTAAAGTTTTAAAATATTTGTCAAAGGAACAACTATATAGTATTTCCCCACAACTGGATTTGGCGATTATGGCTAAATCATAAATCTAAAAATCATAACTGATAAAATCATAAGCTAAATCATAAATCTACAATAAAAGCATGCAGGTTGCCATATTTTATTGCAAAAAATCCAAAACGACATCGTTATCGTTCAAAACGGCACCAAAAAAAAATCGCCAACTCCAGTTGTGGGGAAATACTATATATACCTTATCAAATTATCAACGTATAACTTAGCCACAGCAACGCGTGGCCGGGTCTGCTAGTATACTATATATTAAAAACAATGCTGTTATTAATATCTCTCTAAAAGCAAAAGTCTGAAATTCACTAATAAAAAAATAGAGAGAAACACTGCTTTGGAGTAAAAAGAAAGTTTTAAAGTTATGAAATGAATAATTAAATAAAGATAATTAATAAAGCATAATTTAAGTGCCTGTAGGTGCAGCAGGATCATCAAATAAGTTGAGCTAGCCATGACTGCAAAATAAATAAATATAATTATGCATTTAATTTAATCTGAATAAAATTCAATATTATAGAATACGTAAAAGGACAATGGTTCTGAATATTTTGGAAGTTAATGTGCATTTAAAATTCTGAAAAGAAGAGTAGTTCCAGCAGATACAAAATTCTGAGAAATAATTTATGAAAATGAAGCTGAATCGTTTGGCAAACCCTCATTTTCTCGCCAATAACACACAGAAGAATTTTTTCCTCTTTTACCAATAATTTAGCTAACGATAGATGATACGAAGCCATGCATTTGGGAACTTATAAAATACTTTCATTATAGTTTCAAAGTACTCTGCGACACTTTTTTAATAAACTTCTGTTCATTTAAAGAACACGATTTTCAAAATATAGCGCTTCTTTTATATACATTGGATTTCCTTATATGGTAAAAAGTAACAGTCAATGATACAACAACTCTTAAAATATTAATTTTAAGTAATGTATATTGCGAATAAATAAACGTGTTTTTAGAAAAAGAAATATGTTTATTATCATAATCAAATGATGAGTTTACATTGGGACACAACATGGTGCACCATAAAATTTTCTATGGCGCATCAGTATTTCTGGACACAAACTTTAAATAACAGTGACACACAAGGATAATTAAAAAGTACTATCCGAAAACAAATTGCACATTTATTTACCAAGCTTTACCCACTAACCCTCATCTTGTAAATACTTGTATTACGAATTTTTAGTTAAACTAAGTTATAAAATCACTATTTTTAAAACTTTTTAACCTTGGTGAAAAGATTTAATGACTTCGGCCTGCCTTTCCGTTTTCTAATTCCCGTAAATATTTGTGGAATTTCTTTAAACAAATATACATTATTCAAGTTCATTATCATTTATACCTGATTGAAAATGGAGTGAATACCTCTACTGGTATGTGTGCAGGGACACCCGAAAGTATTTTAATGCTTTGCGTTCTATCAGAGGTATTTCTATAAACCAAGTATTAATTACTTTATTTTGCATAAATATTAAAGAAATTGAAATATGTTGTTCATATGCTTTCTCTAGTACATAGTATGATTAGCATTAAATTTATGGGGGTACAAAAAATATTGAATTACAGTATAGCCTATTACTGGAAATTTGCTGGAATTGAATTTTCGTTTATACGTATTAAACATTTTAAACACTTTCTAACATTAAAACCCGAATAAACTACTCCGTCAGAAACGCCAAAGAAAAATATTTTAGATGCACACAGCTGTTTTGGTAGCCTTAAGCGTACCGTCTTCAGTGCAAAAAGAATACAGAAAGAATACCGAAACAGCTGTATGCATCTCAGATATATTTCTTTGGCGTTTCTGATGTAGTAGTTCATTCGGGTTTTAATATTCCAACGCCAAATCTCCTGTTATTACTTTCTAACATTTTTGAAGAGTGATTATGATTTTAATTTGTGTATCTGTCTGACCGACTATCCATATCTTCATACGTGTTTGTCGGCCCGCCTCAAACCTTCTTAAATATTTTCAGATTAAAAAAAAAAGATTCGTGTTATTTAAGTTTACTATGCTCCCTATTTAAAATAGCATTGAAAGGTTCTGTACATCTGGCTTATATACAGAGACACACAAAACAATGCAATACGTTTTAGAATAGACATTGTTATAAATCACATTGAACAAGATTTCTACTGTAAAAAATCACAAAGAAATTTATATTTACTGTTATTTCGCTAAAATAATATGTTGCATGGAATATGATATGGTTAACCTTCAGATTTACATGGCAACTCTAATATAATGAGATACGTTAAGGGCTGCAATTATAATCTAAAGAATGCATTTCCTTTCGCAATAAACATTTTTAACACTTTCCAACAATATTTAACAGTTATTATGAATTTAGTTAATCTATCTGTATGCCTTTCAGTCTTTCTGTCTGCCTGTTGCGTGATAACCTAGTCAAAGAACAATGAAGTTACATGACACAACAAGTATTTCATTGTACGTACCCAAGTAGCACAGGAACGTTCTGTGAACGTCTAATAACGGTTTCAATAGTTCAAACACCGTGTTTCGTGTCAAAAGAACGTTCTAAAACACGTTCAGAAATAGTATTATTTAGAACGTTCTGAAAATGTTTGATTTGTACCATCTATAAAACGTACAATTCTAGTTCTATATAGAACGTTCAAGTGTGACACCGTCATAACACGTTCTGTAACAGTGTAATTATAACGAATATGACAAAATGACTTTTTAGTACTATTGGTTGGGAAAATAGGTTAATCATGAAAATTTTTGACTTCAGTTTTTGATTTTTTTACACGTTTTGTGGCGTGAGGAATCCGGAAGTCAAAAGGTTAGTATGGTATCTGTTAATGTGTATCGGCTTCGGCACCTATTAGTGTGATAGCCCGTTAGTTCATGTACACGATATCTCAAGAACAAATGATTGCAGAGAGATCGGACCAGTTTTAAAATATCACTTATGATATTGATAAGAATCTTATTGAGAGATTTGCAACATTCTAATTTAAAAACTTCGTAAGTTATTCGAAATTTATAACTTTTAGCATGATAGAGAATAGAGCATTTTTTACATTTTCAGTTTAACGTTTTGTTAGCACGTCAGTAAAGAATGCTTCTTAATAATCAGTAGCGGTGAGGTGAAAAAAAAATTATAAAATTTTAAACTCATGGAAAAATTTTGTGGATTTTGTATTTCAGGAATCAAATGGAATTCAACCAAAATTGTTACAATATTAGATCTTGCCCTAAATTGGAGTTTATTTGAATTTCATTTGGGATATATCGTCCGATAGATTGCGGTGCTATGCAATGAAACCCTCCATTTATGGGACGGCTATATCTCAGCTTCTATAGTGTACAAATGCATTAAACTTGATATATTGGCATGTATCATCATAACCTTTGCTAATACAATTTGGATGTATACATTGTCCAACAGGTGGCGTTGCTAATCTGCAATTTAATCATTTTAACGGAAAGGCAATATTTTAACTCTTGTGATTTAACAATAAATTTTGTGATACACTGAAGTTATAAGTGAAATCGATTTTATGTAAAGCTTTACTGGTCCATTTTGGATGCACATCGGCCAACAGGTGGCGTGGTTATGTTGCAATTTAATCTCATAACGGAAACGGAAAATCTCAACTTCTGTGATTTATAAATATTGTAAATTTGGTAAGTGAAATTAATATTACGTAAAACTCTACAGATTGCCTTTGGGTGCATATCGAAAGACAGGTGGCACTGCCACGTTCCAAAATTTTCCATTCACAGAAAGGCTATCTATCAGCTTCTGTAATATATATACTCACCAAACCTTCTGCGTGACATACATTTGATATATATTATTGATTCAATTTGGATGTATAACGAGTAATAGTCAAACAGTTTTTTTTTATTATTATTATTCATAGGACATTGTTTTTTCCCCTAGGAATAAGTATACATCATCCCTGGAGGATTGGGGAGGGGTGGATAAAAATTTTCACTATGATTATCTTTCAAAAGAATTCCATATCACCCTTAAAACGAATAATTGAAACATCGTTTTCTGATGATTTAAAACAAATTTACCGTTTTTTTTTTTTTTTTTTTTTTTTTTTTTTCATTTGTAATAATAATAATAATAAACCCTTAGAAAAATACATTTTCTAAGATCTTCTATACAGCATAAAAATGATTGTCTTCTGTCATGAAAATCTATGCATTCCCCAGACCCAGAGTTTAGATACAAAAAGCTAATCACGAATGTTATTGAATAAGTAATATAGTGCTTTACGCGAGTTTCAAAGAAAATCACGGGAAAACTCCGAAAACCTAAGTCGACGAGCGTGACCAGGAATCGAAAACAACACTTCCCGTCTGTAAGGTTCGAGAGTAGAACCTCGCGGTCTCTAATACTCATCGGGAAGTTACAGAAATGAGTTTTTTTCTTCTTTTCTTTAAGTTATGGTTCTATTTAAGTTTAAATGTTACTGATAAATTATCAATATTGATCATGTTGTTAAATCATTACTCTGTTTGATTGGTCTTATTTTATTTTATTTATTTTCACTGAATATTTTGTTCAATACTGAAATATACACTAAAACAAGATATGCTTTTCCGTTTAATTCGAGATTTTAAAATGGAAAAATAAAGTGATCTCATAAGTTTTTAAAATACTTTATAAAAATTTAAATAATTGTTTAACTCCACTAAATTTTTCCTTAAAATATTGACTATATGTTTTCTTTCAAATGTTGAACTTTGAAACATGATTATTGCGGATGCAAGGAGGGAGAGCAGATGGTAACATCGACATCTGTGGATTGCATTTATTTAATTTTCGCTGACCGTGCAACTTGCAAAGTCAAACGCCAGGCGCGGCGCTGGGTCTATTCTGGCCTGTTCGCTTCGTTAGGTCTTGGGAAAGTCGTGTCGTTATGTGAGGCGGTAATTTTAAAACATGTAATCTGATTTGTTCAGTTTTAGCGTTATAGCCGTTATAAAGACTAGGATAAGCTTTAGAAAAGGTAAAAATGTAATATTTTTAACCTGTAATATTCTCTATGTTCTATTTATTAAAGTCTTATTTTAATATCAATTAAACAATCATTTTCATATCTGCGTAAGTTCTTAAGGCTACTTTTGGTACTTGAAAGCAGCGATGAATCGCAGAAAAATCTGCTCCTGTTACAGACAACCGCTTAGAAATTATGGATTCATTTTATTAATTTAGTCTTCTGAGATGGAATTTGTTAAAATAACTATTTTTGGTTATTATAATTCTGAATGAAGTATGGACAAGTCCCAAAGAATTTGCAAGATAAGAGCTAATTTTAAGTGAATGCCTTTCCGACTGGTCATTGTGTATTTTAAAATGCTAGTTGGAAGGATGTTTTCTTGAAGAAAATTCTTATGAAAATTCAAAAGGTTCGTAATTCTTTTTTTCTTTTCTTTTTAAATTCTGAAGTATGTATTTAATGTTTATATGATAATATATATACAATCTAGGTTATGCAAATTGCACATTTTTAAAATAATATCCTAAGTTTCACTGACTTACAATTTTAAATATCTCTTTACTGTTATTTATTAAATAAAATATATGAAATTGTTTAACTGCATAATAAAACAAAGATTCAATTCAATTTTATTCCACATCTTTATAAAAAAAAAGATATTCTGCTTTAAAAAAAAAGCACGATTTACCATATTATTTATTAATACTAATAATATTTACATTTATCAATTATTTAATATGCAATGATAGCATAATTACATCAAATGAGGTAAAAATTGCGTTGACTCAATTTAAAGAAATTTAAACATTTAAAGAATACCAATTACATTGCCATGTGGAATAAATTTAAATACCTGCAAACATCTTTTTTGTAAACTGCTGCTGTAAACTGAAAATATTTATACACACATGCACTGAAATTTAAAAATATGAAGTATGTTAAATATTTTAGAAAAATATTTTGATTAAAAATATATATATGTATTTAAGTATTTGGAAATTTTTTAAATTTCCTCCTTCTAACTAATTTTTAATTTTTTGTTTCAATTTCTTATTATTATAAATTAACAATATATTCTAAACTCAATTATATATTATTTTAGCGGTGTATTGGTACATTCATTTTTGAAATTATTTTTTATGTTGGAATATTAAAACTTTCTATGAACTTCAGCATTCAAATATATTTATAAACTATCCATGGACTTACAAAGTAGTACCCAGAAATGTTTAGAATATACAGGGTGCAAAGTCGAGAGCAGGCCTTTATTTGCGCAACAATTGGTCTCAGACGTCCTCCAATAAGAAAATGTATTTAAAAAAAAAAAAAAAATGTAAGAATTCATTATATGACATGTTTAAATTTAAAAAATCAATTTATTAAAACTCACAAAAACTGATAATTTTTATACAATTTTCATGACACTAATAGTGAAAGTTGAGTTCCAACCTAAAAAACCTATATAACACAAAAAGTTTCACTTTTGTGCACCCAAAATTGTCTGAGATAGTTAGTTTCAAAATTTAGGATTATTTCGCATTTTCTCGGGCTTTATTAAAAAGTCAACGAAAAATTCTTTAATAAACCCAGGGAAAATGCAAACAAAGTCCAATTAGGATTTTTAAACCGATCCCTTATTGAAGGCCGAAATATGTTAGAAAATCTAAACTTTAAATATCTTGTTCCATTTTGGAAGAATATAAATGAAACTTCTTGTTAGGATGAGTGTCAATTTTTCTAAATATCACTATAGGGATCTGGGACTGTACAAAAATTTAGATTTTGTAATTTTGAAAAAATAGATATTTTAAATTTAAACATGTCATACCGCAAATGCTCATATTTTTTAAAACATTTTGTAACTGAAACTATATGTTTGCGACCAATAGTTGCGGAGATAAAGACATTCTCGTGACTATCTTTGCACCCTGTATTTAAAAAAAAATTAATATATATATGTATAAATGAATTTTTAATCGTAGTTAAAACCAGGCAACCGATATAAGATCTCTGAAACCACATAGAACAATGAGAAGAAAATTACAACAAATTTAAATAACCTGTGGAGACTGATTGTGATTTATTGAAACATTTATTTTTTGTTTAGTGATTTTTATTTTATTTAACTTCAATCTAATCATACATTTATTCCTAGATTATCCGTTGCAATTTTAATAATTTTGCCGGTGCGTAAAAACGACATGAAACTCAAATCAAAAGATACAAACAAGCAACGAGAAAAAAAAAAAAAAAAAAAAAAAACAGCATTTTTTTTTAAGGAAAAGCTCAGAACGGTGAAAAAGAAGAAAAAAAAAAAAGAAAAAAAACTCGTCAGTGGTGACCTTTTTCACCATTGAGCACCAATGTACGATTTCGTTCGTTAGAAGCTATAATAGCAAATCGTCAGCAGACACCAAATCGTACAAGAAATTAATTGAAGTTAAAAATGAAGAATAAAGTGGAATAAACCAGGGGTGCAGAATAGGCCCGAACGAGGTTCGGGGGAAATTTTGAATATTTTTTTAAGAGAAAATAAAAATGTAAATCAAAAATAACAATTTGCTACTTTGAAGTGCTTATACACTAACAGCGATATTTTTATGTTACACTGTATATTTATTCTCTTAAAGATTTATTACATAGAACAAATGACTTTGTATAGCAAAGTAGATTTTTGCATTATTGAGGGAAATTTATATTGTGTTTGGGGGAAATTTCCGAGGTTTGAACATTTTCTGCATCCCTGGAATAAACTATTAATTCAAGAAATCAGAAAATCAAACAGAAAACAACTATTAAAAACAAACATTACTCACAAGATGATGCATTCGGAATCCCAAGGATTAAAACAAGCAAAATAATTCAAGAGTTTAGTTGTACATAGCAGATAAAGAATGATACAACACAGCAACAGGGATATGAATTACTTTTTTTTAAATTCAAATAATGTTTGTGAAATTTTAACATACTTAATTTCAACGTATGTGCATGAGAAACTCCATATTCTACGACAATAATTCCCAAAAATTGTCATAACATCTCTATATCCCTTAAAAAGTTCCTTAAATTTTTGCATTTAAAAAAATTTTCTTTTTTTCCCCTAATCTGAAGATAATGGCGTTATAGTATTAATTACGAAACTTTAATAAACACCATAAAAGGCAAGAACTCGCAGCTGCTACAAAAAAAAAAAAAAAAAAAAAAAACCCGGCAACGCATTCAACACACTCAACGTGCTTGATTGCAGCTCTCGCGCTTACATTGTTCGCCTGATGAAGGGTTGTGTCTTCTTTTAACCCGAAACAATTGTTTCGAGTTCTTCCATTTTATGGTGTTTATTCAAAGTTTTGTAATTAATACTATAACTTCATTATCTTCAGATCAAGGTAAAAAAAGAAATGAAAAAAAAAAAAAAAAAAAAAAAAAAATGAAAAAATTTAAGAAATTTAAGAAATTTTTTAAGGGATAAAGAGACGTAATGGCACATTTTTCGGAAAACTGTCATAGAATATAGACTTTTTGATTCATATACGTTAAAATAAAGGAATAGTAAGTATGTTAAAATTTCTCAAACATTATTTGAATAATAAAAAAAAAGTAGTTTATATTCCTGTTCCTGTGTTGCATCATTATTCGTCATCAGCTATGTACTTTTTAATAAAAAAACACCACAAAACTAGCGTTGTAAAAATTATTACTTACAAACTTTGAATAAACACCATAAAATGCAATAAACTCGCAACAATTGTTTCGGGTCGAAAAAACACACGACCCTTCATCAGGCGAATAAAGTAAGCACGAGTGCTGCAGTCAAAGCGGCAACGCAATTGGTGCGTTGCCGCTTTGACTGCAGCACTCGTGCTTACTTTATTCGCCTGATGAAGGGTCGTGTGTTTTTTCGACCCGAAACAATTGTTGCGAGTTTATTGCATTTTATGGTGTTTATTCAAAGTCTGTAAGTAATAATATGTACTTTTTACTTTTAAACGCCCGTACTGTGGTGGTTTTTTTTTTATAATGACGTCACAGTTTTTTTTTTTCTACACTATTTTAGAACGTTTTAAGTACGTTTTCTAGAACGTTCTGAAAATGTGTATAACGTTTTGAAAACGTTCTAAAAACGTTTAGAACGTTCTGAGACCGTATACGTAGAACGTTCTCAGAACGTTTCTATAACACCGATGGTGATAGTTACACGTTCATTGAACGTTCTCTGAACCGTACTATTGTACGGCTTCAAGATGGACAAATAGACGTCTATAACACGTTCAAAGTGAACGTTCTTAGAACGTGTTTGTAGAACGATTTTTGAACGTTCAGAGAACGTTTCGGTGCTGCTTGGGTACAGTTGGAAAGTGTTAATAATGAATGCAAATCACATGATTTTTCGTTCTTCGCATTTCTCTGATATTTGTAAACTGGTATTAATTAGAGGGTCTTGGCTTCAAAAACTAAATTATAATTTTCTTTAGTTTTTTCCTTTATTTTTTTTATTATTTTTACATGTGAATAAATTCATAAATTCTATACATGAGAAAGAGAAAATATGATAAAATGTAAATTATAAAATTATATACAGAATGTTTTATAATTCTGCTGATATTTATAACTTTATTATTATTTGATTTCATAATTGTATCCGTATATCTAATTTGATGTTAAGAAAAATCTCATAAATAAAATTAAAGATTAATCATTTTAAACTAACAATATTAAGAAGCTATTCCAAGTGAGTTTAAAATGATACACAATATTCTGTAATTGATAATCATAATTCAACATTTGATTGTTGTAATGTTTAATTTGAACGTCTAATCTTATAAGAGGTTTACATGTTTCAGGAATACGTCTTCACGGCATAATATATTTAAAAAAATATATCTGAAAAAAATTCCAGTATCCACTTTTACAAGTATTTAAGTCATTTAGTGATAATTTGGCCAGATGACATAAAACTGACCAAACAAATCAGACATCTAACAATTTTTCTGTAAATAAAAACTGATAAATATGTAAAAACATAGAAAACAGAGATTACCTAGCGATTTTTTTTTTTTTTTAAGCAAAAGTAGAACAAGTATTTGAAACACCAATTACAGAGATCTAAAAGTGGCATACCTAATCAGGGTGACTATTATTTGTCCTATAAAAACTGCGCATTACATACAAAAGGATGCCTTAGAAGGTGTTTATATAGCAATTAAAAAAAAAAAAAAAAAATCTCAAAGCTCTTTTTGAAATGCGGACGTTCACTAAAACTTTGTAAACTTAGTTGTTGATTGGAAAACAACAACTACATATGAAAGGCTATGTAATAGGGAGTTTATTTGGCGTGATTATATATATATATTTATATGTGTGCATGTGTGAGTGTTTGTATACAGCCGTTTTTAAAGTAAAGAACATGCGAGATCTGAAATCCATCTAAGGAAGTCTATTAATTTTCCAGAACTAACCAGCTAATACGTGCGAAAGGAAACCTAATAAGCTGTTTATATAGCAACTTTGAAGAAATTCGTTACAGCAATATTAAGAGATATAGACTTACGGATCCACTTACGGTTTTTCAAATTTCACAAGATACTGGATAGCACGTCTCTATACCAGACTTCGCTTAACTCAGAAGTTTCGTCATTCTATCTTTATTAGTTTCGGAGATATGATAATAAAAATGTTGTAGAAATTAGCAGGGTTGAAAAAAAGAAGGGTTTTTTTCAAAAAAAAAAAAAAAAAAAAAAAAAAAAAATCCTGGGTTTTTTTTGTCTAAACCGCAGAGCTGCCAACCTAATTCAGCAAATTGTTAGTACCGCCCCTTTTTCTACACCAGTCATTTCTTAGAGTTTTTTCTTTTTTATTCATCACAAATATATTTTAAGAAAATTATTTAAAAACTAAGTGGTGTAGAAAAAGGAGCGGTTCTAACAAATCGGTTGGCAGATCTGGATTAACCAACCGGATAAGCCAGCCGGATTAGGTTGGCAGCTCTGAAACCGGGTTTTTTTTTTTTTTTTTTTTTTGTTTAAACCAGGTTTATATTAGTATATGTTTCCCAGTCACATTATACATATTTGTAAATAAAATTACCTCTTTTAAAAGTAATTAATATTCCAAATATTACTCATTACTTCATCTAAATATAAGTTAAATCATTAATAATAAATATGGATGAGATTTTCAGCTTTCCTTGTAGGTTGCGATTTTCTGTCTGTAACAATGTATGCAAGAAAGAAAGTTTGTACTTTCAGACATGAAAATCTCTTATATCTCATCTAATTAAAAAAGTTTTCACATAGTCATGTTAATAAAACATTTATTTTTAAGTTTAAAAATAAAACAATCAAATCATTTATTTCTGTGACAGGCTTTTTCCACCAGAATTCTTATATTTTGCTAATGTTTATCTTCACATAAAGTTTTATTTATTTTAAACTTTTACCGATCTCATCCTTTAACTAAAGAACTGTTCTATAAAATTACATTAAATTTTATTTTAGCTAAAACCTTTTATATGCAGAACTTCTAAAATATTCTATAATTGTAGTACTGAGTTTTCCTTACAATGATGTAAATGGTAATAACAGGATTACTGTGAGTTGACTTTTTTTTTTTTTTTTTTTTTTTTTTTTTTTTTAAGTAGTGAATGTTAAACCTAACATGCCTTTCCTACAAATTAATGATAAAAAATTAACTTAATAACAATAAAATTCTTAATTTTAGGAATTAGGGAAAAAATTAAAAAGCTCCAATAAAAAAAGAGTTATAGTAAGAGATTTAAGAAAAAAAAAAATATATACTTTTGGATTATGTAATGGAATATTGCATACCATTCGAAAGTTACATATTGAATAGAATTTACATTTAATATTTTTAATAAAATTAGAAGTTTTATAGACTTTTTTGAAACTAAATTTTCCATTTTAAAGA
This sequence comes from Salticus scenicus, assembly GCA_963930645.1. Classification (NCBI taxonomy): domain Eukaryota; kingdom Metazoa; phylum Arthropoda; class Arachnida; order Araneae; family Salticidae; genus Salticus; species Salticus scenicus. Next base: position 235,346,243 of record OZ005652.1, read on the forward strand.
AACACTATTCATCGGAAGTAGAATCTTTTGCGAATAGAATTATTTAAAAATTTTCAATACTTAAATATATATTAAAAAAAAAAAAAAATATTGTTATTTTCGTAACTGCGCTAGAATTAACTAGCGCAGTTACATTTTTATAAAATAATTCTCAAAATGTCCTTGAATGAAGAATTTTTGCATAAAATTTTATAATCAAAGTTTTTTTTTTTTTTTTTTTTTTTTTTCCCTTTAAATAATTGCCTGGACAAATTCTAATGCAACTTCTTTTTTTATTTGATGATTCAAAATCAGTATAGATTGTTTTTGGACTTAGTATATAGATAAGAAAATGCGCTGCTATTAATAACCATATTATAACAAATACCATATACGTAATTTTTTTTAAGGCCACTTTTTTCAGTTTTGAATAAAACCAAGATGAGATCAGTTTTTCTAATTTTACAATTTTCACTTTATATCTTTTACAAAATAAATGTGTTTTCCATTATTACTTATTTTACTTTACTGCTATTAGCCTTAGAACCTTTCATTTATAATATTTCAAGATAATTAAAATAGCCATTTTCTTCAACAATTTCTAGATTTTTTTTCCCCCCAATATATAACAATTTTAATAAAGCCAGCTAATGACACATAAAATACGTAACTAAAACCTTCTCTGAAGCAAAATTACAATTGAAATAAACTAAATTAAAAGTAAAAGTCATTTTCATAAAAATAATTTATATATATAAATATTTTTTTTTGTACAGTATTCAAAAAAAACATGACAGTATTAAAATTGTAAATTTTTTTTTCCGAAATATACTTTTCAATGAATGGAAATTCGAATTTATCATTTATATTCACAATTTACATGTATCACATTCTTAGATAAAAATTCTAATACCCATCTTAAAAAAAGAAAAAAAAAATCTCAATTTTCTAGTCTTTTATCTGGTTGGCAACCCGTAGAATATTTTCAAGTTCACTATCTAATGCTCCGTATTGAAAATTTGAAAATGGAGTAAATACTTCTCCTGGTTTGTGTTCAGGGACACCTGAAATTATTCTAAATTATTACATTCTACGAGATATATTTCTAAAAACCATATTATAATAATTTTGCGAATGCTTTCTAGAGGACATAGTATGATTTGCATAAAGATTAACAGGTCCACAATAAAACAAAATAGAGGTTATTATTGAAAATTTCCTGGAATTGCATTTCCGTTTATTTTAATCATTTTCAACAGTTTCTAACGATTTTTACGCGTGAATTGGATTTGAAATAGTGTATCTGTCTGAGTGTCCGTCTTTTTACTTCTTAATCTGCCCGCCTCCTGCGTTCTTTATTAGATTTAGAATTTCTTAGAAATAATATATATTATTGAAGCACATTATGTAATGTTCTCTATTTAAAAGGCACCTATAGGACCTGTACAATTGGTTATACAGAGGGACACCCAAAACAATGCAATGCATAGCGTTTTAGAAGAGACATTTGTATAAATTTTATTTAAATAACTTTCTACTAAAACAATCATAAAGAAATTGACATTTATTGTTAAAATGTTAAAACAATATTTTTCATAGAATATAATATGCTTAGCTTTCAGATTTGCAGGGCTACACTAAAATATACAGTTACATAAAAAGTAGTGATTTGAAATGACTTGAATACCCTTTCTTAATTCTGCTAAGTGTTTTAAACATTTTCGAAGTGTCATTAAGTGTTTTCTCTAGTGTCATTATGAACTGAATTAGTCCCTCTGTCTACATTCATTTTCTTCTGACTGTCCGCTTCATAGTAACGTAAGCAAAGATCATTCAAGGTTAAATGGTACGAGGTTTCCCAAGATATTAGTGGTACCTTGGGAAAGAGTTTTTCACCGAAACCTACAGCCTGATTTTTCGTTCTTATTTTTATTAACACAATAGACCCAGAGATTTCATTTTTATGACATTGGTTTTTGTATGAGTTACTTTTTTAACAAAAGCGATTTGCGTTCTTTTAAATGAATCAAAAACTTAACTGACTCCCGTTTTCACAATTCTAATAATCTCGTACACGTTTTAAAAAATCAATAATTAAAATTACGTTTTTTACTACTGCGGGAATTTCCACAATGATTTTCTTTTTCTTTTTTTCATTAACACTTTCCGAAAATTGTAAAAGCGTTTTTAACTTCGATCTGTCTGTCTGTCTGCCCTCTAACTCCCTTAAATGCTCATAGAATTTCATGAAACTGATAAATTTCATTTCAGTCCAGTAGGTGATGTTTTCTATCGAAAATGAAGTAGATTCCATCGCTGGTTTATGTACGGGGGCACCTAAAAAAATTCTAAAGCTTTGTGATCAATGAAAGCTATTTTTACAAACCATATTTTAGTAACTTTATCTTGCACAAACCATAATGAAAAAGACATTTATTATCCTCACGCACACACACACACACAAGTTTTCTATGGAATATAGTAAGATTAGCATCAAGAATTACAGAGCTGCATAAAAATATTAAAATATATTTAAGTTCTCTATTTAAAATTGCATTAATGTCACAACTGGTTTGTGACCAAGGACTCCCAAAACAATGCCAAAGTATTTTGATCTATGACAACCATTTTTAAAAATCTTACTTAAATAACTTTGTACTTGATATTTCATTGTGAAATTGACGTTTATTTTCATGCACTTAAAAATTGTATTCTGTAGAATGTAGTATCCCAGCGTTAAGATTTACATGGTTACACTAAAATATTCAGATATATTAAGGATTACAGTTAAAAATTGAATTTCCGTTTCTGTTAAACGTTTATTACCACTTCCAGAAAATGTTTAAAGTTGACTATGAATTCAATTTAACAATTTGTCTGTTTTTTACCTGCTAATTGTGTGATCGCAGAGGAAAACTATATTAATCTGTAAACAACGAAATGAGCACGTACAGATAGAAAATATTAATAATCAATATGTCAGGGAAAGTATATCTCACATAGAGACACATTTAAAAACACGTGTATCATTCTAAATTTATAAATAAAGCCCTTTAAAAATTTGTACAAGTTAAAAAAAAAATTAAAAAGAAAAAAGACGTTTCTAAGCTTTTTGCCCTGATTAACAGGGCATCATCAGGAAAACTACATGATTGTATAAAATGTGCAGTTGTGTACAAGTACATATATATATATATATATAAATTAGCTGAAAATTACTCCGAAAAATCTTGGCCTCCAATCTCATTCACGTTTCTATATGCGTGAATGAGTATTGGAGGCGTAAGGGCGGAGACCATTTGCCTTTACTAAAATCTAAGATGTGGGAGTACTATTTCAAGCATGTTGGGTAAATTATTTAATGACCTTAATAATAACTTTTTTTGTGTGTGTGTGACCTAATAGTACCTGTTATCTATTCCAAAAACTTAAAAGATTTAAATAAAAAGTATATTACGAACCCCAAATTACTCAAATTCAGAATAACGAATTTAATCGTCATTATGAAGCTCATTTCTAATTTAAAAATATTAATAACTAGCAGGCAACGTCCGCTTCGCTAGTCACTGTTTTTAAACGAATCACTATAGTTAATGAATTCTCAAAATTGCATTAATTTGTATCATGCGGAAAAAAAAAAAGTTCTGAATGGAAAAAAGTCACAGCGGGTCACAGGCCATTGTGCGCTGCTCGCGCGCATTTATGTTCGACAATGATAATATAGTAACTCTTAATGAATCACTATATTATCATAAGGAAAAAAAAAAAAAAAAAAAAAAAAAAAAGAAAGAAAAAAGAAAGAAAAATTCTGCAATTAGTGGACTAATCGGTCCGGATCCCCAATGCAGCATATACCGGCGCGCAAGTTCCTTCCCGTTTCCGCCCCTCCTAATTATTTTAGACTTTAAAAAATGCTCGCAAAAATGCTCTCGGACTTTTAAACCTAATGATACTAAATTCCAACATTCTATCAGAATTTCTTTATTTTTACCTCTTCGCTCGTCCCCCTTCCCGCCCCTCGTAATAATTCATTCTGTACTTTCGAAAATATCCGCTATCGATTTATCGGGCCTCAAAACATAACACTAATTTCTAGAGCTCTAACTCTTATTTATATGTTTTTGCCCCTTCCCGTCTATCCTAGTAATTTTACAAATTCGAAAATATTCGCAATCGATTTATAGGTATTAAAAATCTCCATGTACCAATTTTGAGCGATACAACTCTATTTTTATTTTTTTCCTTACCGATCCCCCTTCCCACCCCCTCCGAATAACTTTACAAATTCGAAAATTACAGCAATTGATTTATAAGTATCAAAAGCCTCTATGTATCAATTTTGAACTACCTAACTCTATTTTTATTTTTTTGCCCCTCCGCCCCTCCCACTTCTCGCCCTCCTAATAACTTTACAAATTCGAAAATATCCGCAATTTATTTGGCGGTATCAAAAACCTCTATGTACCAATTTTGAACAATCTAACTTCATTTTTATTTTTTTGCCCCTCCACCCCACTCTTTTCTGACCTTCTTAATAACTTTACACTTTCGAAAATATCCTCATTCGACTTGCAGGTCTCTAAAACCTATCTGTATAAATTTCGAACGGTCTAACTGTATTTCTATTTTTTTGCCCATTTCTTGGCCTCACTTGGGACAAATTTCTAATATTAAAGAAATTTCTTTTTATGTATTTGGAAGAGATACATTTTAGAGCAAAAATCTCACATATATCTTTTTTTCTGTTTACGATATAAAGGATTATTTAAAATCATTTTGACCCCTCTCTTCCCCTCTTGGAGATAAATTTCTAAAACTGCGGAAATTGGTTTTTAGGTATTTGTATAAGCTATATATTAGAGCAAAAATTTCCCGTATATATACTTTTTTGAGATATATAGGAGCATGGGAAACCGCGTTTTGCGCATGTGAAATCACGTTTTACCCCCTTTCTCCCATTGGGAACCGATTTTCTAAAATTCCAGAAATTGGTTTTCAGATATTTTTGTTAGCTATATTTAACAATTTTGCATGATTCGGCAAAAAACCTAATTTAAAATAAGTCTGAATGAATGTTTGCTTAAAACCTTTTTAAAATAAACTTTTAATCTGAATGAGACTGCATGTAATATGGAGACTCAATACAAAACAGTGTGTTCAGAGCTGAAGATTACAAAAATTAATTCATGTAGAGAATGTTCTGGTTTTCGGATTAAGGGGAATATTTTGCACAAGAGATCAGGGTCTAAATGGGGATGCTCTGCGTAGGGGGTCTTTCTAAAGGGTCCTAGCATGTATATTCATGAGAGATTCGAAGAAAACTCTGGAAAATTTCCAACGACCGGGTCGACGAGCGTCACCTAGAATTCTGTACACAACAAATTACTATCATAAATTATAATAACGCTAAAAGTTAAGTTGAAAAAAAGAAAAATGAACTTTTTTTTCCTTTTTACATTTTCTTACCCATAAGGTAGAGAAAATCTTATTTATGGGTCAAATTTTTGAAATTGAGTTTTTGTAAAATTGCACATTTTGACGTGCCCTGAATCTAAAAATCATGTTTTAAGCGGTTGGTTTCTGCGTGTGTCTGTCTGTTACCAACATATTCCTAAAACAAATTACAGCAAAAACTTCAAAATCCGTATTTTAAACGTGTATCATAGAGATACTACACTAAGCTTTTCGTTGAGATCAAGCAAATGGTTCGCGTACAGGGACACTCAAGAGAATTCAAATGCATCGCGTCTATTGGGGGAAATTGCAGGTAATTAGAGTTAAACATCTATAGACTGCACTAAACCAAATGAAAAGGATATATATTTTTTGTAATAGAGATAGTCATCTGGGAATTTTTGTTTTGCGTATGTAGGAGCCTCGCCTCCCCCCCCCCCAGTTAATACGTTACATACGTTAAAACATGCTTCATGTAGAGTATGGTATAAAAATCCTTCTCTGTTCGTTTACAGGGCTACACAAAAGAACTAGATTATAATGCAACAATACATGAAAATTGATGGAAGTGTAATTCAGGTTGTACCGTGTGTTATTAATATAGGATTATATTTATGTGCAACATGTGATGTGTACATAACTTTCAGAAGATACACTGGGCTGCTAATAATTAAGCCATGACATTCTTTTTTATTTGTTATTGGAAGCGCATTACTGTGATATACTATATCATGTAATATTTTACCATGTCCAAGAAAGCCGCTCAGGAATTGAAATTAATTCCATATGGTAAATAATGTAATTTTTTAAGCTAAATATACATAGATTATATATATATATTTACATGTTTTCAGGCTTCCTGAATACCGAAGTCAAGTTTTATAGTTTGATCTTTTCCTGTGGCTGTTAGAATAAACGAAAAACAATTTCAAATGATGTATTTTGATGTGAATATGTTTGTTACTACAAACGATTGTTCAAGATTTATAAGTTTCAAGGAATGATTCGTGTGAAAGTTGTCAGAATAATGTTCAATGAACATTTGAACTTACTTTTGAATAACAGATTTGAATTCTGTATAAATTTAGGTACAATAAGGAAACGGAGGTTTGATGGGACAAATAATTATATGTGTATCTTACCACCCCCTTCACACAGAATTATTTGTCAAATAAAACTGTTCTGAAGCCAAAGTTAAATTATTTTAACATAAGTTTACATAATGGTACTCGTTATCTTAACTCTTAATCTTCTATCCGTACTTATAGTATTAAATTTCAGGGTAAGAGAAAGTGTGAGTGACACCATATTATTTTAATTTAAATCAACAGGATTTCTGTATTTAATTTTGCAGAGTATTAAAATATTTTTTCAAAAAAATAATTTTACATGATATTTAATATTCCACATTCATATATAATGCTGAAACACATTAAACTGTCACAATACATTTTTTTCCTTTTAAAATGTAAATGATATGTAATGTAAACGTTATAGTATATATATATCTGTGAAGTCTAAAATAAAAAATAATGCACATAAAATAAATAAATTTTTATCTTTATTTATTGCCATGAAAATTAGATACTATTTTATTTTAAAATCAGATAATTTATTACCGTAAAATCCTGAAAGTAACCCCGCCCCCCATCGAATATAACCCCCCTCCCTTTTTTCGCTGAAAGTAAAATATCTCCGTTATCCTGAAAGTAACCCCCCCCCCCCTTTTTTTTTTTCTCCATCCAACAAAGCTGCATCCAATCTTCGGGTGCACTTACGGTACGCCGGCATTGCAAGTTAAGTTTGGCATTAAATCAAGTTTTAATATTTATATATGATTTCTAATTTAACTAATTTTTCATAAAGTGTCGGGTGCATGCTATCAATGGAATCATTACACAGTTTTTTTTTTTTTTTTACCTTTAATGTAAGAAATTACCTTTAATATTTCCTTTTAAGTACCGTAAAATCCCAAAAATACCCCCTCCATCGAATATAACATCCCCTCCCTTTTCTTCATTTTTTTAAAGAATCTCGATTATAACCCCCCCCCCCCCCACACACACACACACCTGAAATTTATCCGTCTTGCGTTTCAAAAAGGGGAGGGGGTTACTTTCGGGATTCTACGGTATTTAAATTAATGAAAATTTCTCAATCAAAAATGTTGTAGATATTTTTTTTCTTTTTTTAAAGCTATATAATTATATTTTGAGTTCTTTATTCCACTCATTTTCAGATTTCGATATTTTTATGTTAATCAGTATTGAATAGTTATATTAATGTCCGAAATTAAAAATATAAAATACGATTTTTCATATATATGTTTCAATTAACGATTCCTTTTATTTTAAATGTTTTATCTCACTTTCAAATGTAAATTGCCCAAATTTTTTGTTTGATCGATGCTATCTTATGTTATAACTAAATATTTTGCAAATACATTCAATCAAATGTTTATTTATCACAGAACATGAAAACTGCAATTCAAAATCATATACAAAAGATGATTTTCGATCACTATATAAGAATTTTCAAGAAAATATCGAAATGAAAAAGAAAAAAGAAAATAATATTTATCATAAATAAAGTAATTATGTAGGATTTCAGCTTAATTAGGAAAAAAAACACAACCAACTCACCTAAATTCAAATACAATAATAAGTTATAAGTTAATGGACGACTAGAACGAGGCGGAGTTTCCTTTTGTTTGTGGGTAAAAGCTGCGCTATGATTCTCTATAGTCCTTTATTTGTGAGGTAAATGAAGACTCCTATAGGTTAAATTTCACCATGACGTCGAATGACGACAGACGTTCTAATCGTCAATTCTGTTCATTTTAACGAAATTGAAAGCAGAAGCGCAGATTCAGGTAATATTTTGCAGTTCTCAAAACGCAGTTAACAAACAAATATATTGCAGATCGCAGTTGACAAACATCGAGTTTCTGGGATGGATGGTTGGGTTTTACGTCGCACTAGTGCTGCGCAGATGGGCAATTGGCGACGGTCTGGGACACACCCCTGGATGTGGTCCGGAGACGTGCCATCACAATTTTGATCATCCACGGAAGGGATAGATCTCCCGCTTCGGTGACCCTTTAGAGGTAAAAATTTTGATGGGAACATGGAGGACATTGCGGCCACGACAGATTTTACGTGCACCAGCCACCATTAGTGTACACGACGGTCTTTGGCCGGCTCGAGTACCGAACCCGCAATCTTCCAATTATGAGGCCAGTGCTCTACCGACCTGGGCGAGTTTCTGGGAGACACTTTTGCTGATTGTCTAGCGATACGTCATCTCAATTTTGAATGCACTCCAGAAATGATTGCTATAATGCTTCTGTAAACTTTAGCATACTACAAAATCCTACATAAATGTTAGGCTGCTGTAGCCCAGTCGGTAGACCACCGGACTCGTAATCGGAAGAATGCGGGTTCAGTCCTCAAGCCGGCAAAAGACCGTCGTGTACACTAATGGTGGCTGGGGCACATAAAACCTGTCGTGGCCGCAATGTCCTTCATGTTCCCATCAAAAATTATACCTCTGGGAATCACCGAAACGGGTGAGCCTTCCCTTCCGTGGAAGATCTAAATTCTGATGGCATGTCTCCGGGCCACCTCTAATGGTGAGTCCCAGACCATCGCCAATTGGCCATTGCGCAGCACTAGTGCGAAATAAAAACAAAGCAGTATTAAGTGTACTTTTTTTCAACAGGATTACTGCTATTGCTCGGATACTTTGCAGCCGACTGAAAAAGGATCATCGTAATTAAGGTTTTAGGTTTAGTTTACCGAAATTTCAAAAATAGTAAATTTGTTTATAATTTTGTGATTTGACTTCCCGGGACAGTAAATCTTTTCATTTTTTTATATTAATATTATTTTTTATTTATTTATTGTTATTTATTTATTTATTTTTTGGTTTTTTCATGTCAGATAAATTTTAACTCATGCTTTTTGTTGGCTAATGTTTAAAACTCGCAAATAAATGTTCTCGTTTAACACATGTATCAGGTTAACTATTTAATGCCAACCGGATAATAAGGATCAATGTAAGAAATATCTATCTACAATTTTTTCCTAAAACTACGCTACGAAACTTAAAGAAATCTTTCCTTAGGTAGAGGTCAATGTTTAGATTGATGCTGAAGGGATTTAACGGTACAAAGCAAATACAATCGGCTATAGAAGTATCCGAGCACTAGCCAGTTATATCCGATATGAAAAAAGTACACTTAATACTGTTTTGACACATGAATCCTTGTCGAATCCTGTTCTTGGACTCACTAAGAACATGACTCGACACAGATTTATTTAACAAAGCAGTATTTAGTGTACCTTTTCTAGACAGGGTTTATAGCTCGTGCTTGGATACTTTTACTTTTGCTGCCTTCTGTAGGCTGTGAGTAATTGGCGACAGTCTTGGAATCACTCCTACAGTCGGCAGCAGAAGTATTCGAGCACAAGCCAATAATTCCGAGTGAACACTTTCGCTGCCAACTGTAGGATATTAAATACTCAATTGCAAATCAAATGCGAGTATAGTGACTCTGCGGGAAACGGCTGTACAGTCAGCAGCAAAAGTATCCGAGCACTGGCAATAAGCCCTGACTAAAAACAATACGCTTAATATTGCTTTGTTAGACATTTCTCCAGAAAATTTCGTCGTCTTAGTATTCGCACATCTCTCATATTATTAAAATCTGCGAGTCATTTTATTAGAATTTATTTATAACATATATATCAGATTTGTATGCTTGACTCTCGAATCCCGCTTCTAAATCTTCATCAGATAAAGACAGATAGTACATGTCAGAATTACTGTACGAAGAATTGGAAAAACACCCAGGGCAAGCACAGGAATCGAACCCGCTCTCCTATGCTCGAAAACCATTAGCAGTGCGGTGACATGACCACTCGGCCATGGAATTTCCATTTGTGAGTCTCTGCTTGTTGATAATTGATAACACATACAGTCGCCAGAAGAATTCTTCGAGCGACTCCACCCCGTCAGAATTTTTCACGATCGGTTTGAATAATAAATTTTTAGAATTTAAATATATTATTTAAATATTTTATTTTAATGATAAAATTTTTATTATTTGAATATTTTATTTAAATATATTATTTGTTTATCGAATCGTTAAAAAATGTATTCAATATTGGTACAGCATCCATTTAAAAAATGTCCCTATCCATTTGTTTCAAATTTTATTCAATATTGTCCATCTCAGATTCAAAGGCGTATTTTATATCTCAGATTCAAAGACATTAGCATTTTGTATCGTTTCAATATTGAGATATTAGTATTATCTATCTCAAAGACTTATACATTATCTCCCAAATTCAAAGTCTCAATTTGTACCCATCCAATATTGGCACTCTATCTATCGCAAAAAAATGGGCCGAACGAAGCGTCAATGACAGAAAATCTGCCATGAGACGCTTCGTTCGGCCCATATTTTTGCCCCCTCCAATTTAAATCTCTAAGGCATCAGCTTGTACCATCGAGATCGATCCCCCACGAAGACTTTGATTTCAGACGGAGGGGTGTCTGTCCAAGAAATTGTCACAAATTTATCTTCGTGGAGGCGAGGGTCGTCATCGTGGTCTCCATCGAAGAACAGCATGGTTCTTTCTATGAAATCTTTTAGGAATTCGTCTATGAAGACCTCTGACTCCCTCACGATCGGAATTCTGATTGCTTTATGGATGCAGGTAGTGGGTACTATAGGATCTAGAATATGGATTTTAGAAGATGTCAGCATGGCCTCGAATCCCAATGACGAGAGCGCATCTCCAAAATGAATCTCGTCTACTGGATAGACCCAGGTATTGGCTAAAGAGATGGGTAGCCTGACCCTCCTGTAAACGAGATCGCTCACCTTCAGCTTGGTCGTTTTTTTCACGTAAGCGTTAGATTGGCCCATCAGCTTGGCCACGTCAAACGCCCTGACGAAAAAAAGTCCATCCACAGAGACTACGAATAGGATTTTAGCATCAAGCTGTGGATGTTCAATAGTGAATAGCATGACTTGATAACAATGAAGTCAAAATGATGCATGTTCTTAGAGGCAGCTCGTATATATACCCGATTCGCGACCTCATTTTATCAAGCTTTACTAAGAAAACAGGATGCAAGATGTATCTGTTGGACGGGATATTATATCATATGTTTCCTCAAAAACAGGACGTGATAAAATTTGTTTGTCGCTTAAACAGGATGCAGGATGTATCTAATTCTTCTAGAACTAATCCTCAAAAACAGGACGTGATAACGTTTTTCATAGAATTAGTTTGAGCGGGTTCTTGCATAAGCTACCGATAGCAAGTGCGTCACAGGATGAGATAAGAAATTTACGTAGAATTTAGATAGAAATAGAGATCGCTGCTAGTATAAATACAGGCTGCTGGACGAGACATTTCATTCCGACTGCTTGATATTTCTACTTGCTAGTCATGTTTACTTACTCCATAATGATTTTTCAAATTTTATCTGCGGAATTCAATGTCAATTGAAATGTTTTTTGTCGTTTGACAGTCAAATTTTTATTAAAGGTAAAGACGTGGCTTATTTAATGGGTCATGCAAACCCTACTAGAGTCTTGAACCTATGTCATCTGACTGTAACGGACATTGCTCCCGAAGGCTTAAATCTACCACCGTCTTTGGCCAAGACACGTATTTTTGGAATGGAGGACGCTAAAATTCTAATGGACATGCATCCAGGCGAATTTGATTCTTTGTTCCAGGGAAAGTTCGAAATTCTATCGCCGATAGAGTGCACCTTTAACCTGAGGAGGCCCGTACAATTTAAGATCGTGGCAATGACCTCTTCAAACGCTACCATGGAGGGTTTCTTGGCCGATTTCAAAAATGTCATAGATGAGTACCTGAATTCAGTGATGACTGATAGCTATGTCTTCAGAGAAAGGTACGGAGACTTAGAGTTGGGGTATTTTCCCAAAAAAATCAAAGTTTTGGTGGGAAACAAACCCTACTGGTATAAATCGTCGTCTTAAGATCAGGACGAGGTGCAAAAAAATGGGTCGAGCGAAGCCTCTCATACTTTTCTTAAAATGCATTGTTTTAGAATACTTTCCGGTGTCCCTGTACACAAAACATTAGTGGTATTTACTCAATTTTCACTAAAATACATGTGATAGTGACTTTGAATAACATATTTCAATTTCATTAAGATTTGTGTAAAATAAAGCTATGAAAATATGGGTTATAGAAATTCTTCTCAAAGAACGCAATGCTTTGAAATATTTTCAGGTGTCCTTGGACAGTTGTCCTCAGGCGGGCGCACCCTGCCTGAGAGTCTAGGTAAATACTTTATTGTTATTTCCGTTTATTAATTTCTTTTCACTCCTAATAAGGTCACCATATGAGTGTTTTTGAATTAAAAATCAAGTGTAGGATATTTAGAGAATAAAAACTAGAACGGGCCTCTCAGGCAGGGTGCACCGACGGAGGGTTAACACCTTTCAGACTTGTTGGAAAGTGTTAAATAGAAATTTTAAAAAATAAAAAGAAAATAATCGAAAACATTTTATGGAAATCAGCCAAAGCCTCGAGCCTGAGTCCCACTGCACTCAATAGCGATTTTCTCAAAGACACAATGATCACCTAGTTGACTGTGGTGGCGTCTTATCCAAGTGCGCAAGAACAAACGAATTCGTAAAAGAACCAATTTCAATCTCGCCGATACTATACTGGGCCCGGTATCTAATGAGTGTAGTAGCGCAATACCTATGTGCACTGTGTGCATTCTTTTGCACCAAAATAATTTAATTTTACAGGCACGAAAGAAAGTGTAATCAATTCTCAGACGCAAAACACTACTTACACACACACGAAAAAAAAAAGAGGTAGTTTGGAACAAATTTACGCTTGGATACGTGTTCTTTACCATCACTCCCCCCCCCCACATACACATCTATATAAATAAAGAGAAGTGTCTGTGTGTGTGTGTGTGTGTGTGTGTGTGTGTGTGTATCTGCGCTCTGGTACTCACACTACTAATCGCAGAGTCTCCAAATTTGGCATATAGGTACCTGGGACCCTGCAGGTGTGCACCTCATCGAGATTTTTTCGAATTTGAAATTTTTTAATTAATGTTTTTTCGATTTTAAATATTGGCTTTAACGCTTAATTTTTCATGAATTTATTCTTCGATTGTAATCGTTTGCGTATCTTAGCAACGGCTATTAGGCAATTCATTTCTTATTTAATACATTCATTTGAAGACGATTTTCTTTTTTCTTTTCCTTTTTTTTTATTATTATTATATTTAGTGAAAATGAAATGGTAATGCAATAGAAATAAATTGTTACGTTTATGTATAAATTTTATACTATAGCAACTTTTCATTTTTCTTTTTTTTTAAATAATTCCTTTAAAAGAAAAATCTTTTTATTATTATTATTGTTATTTTTATTATTATTTATAATATTTTTTGGGTGAAAAAAATGGTAGTTTATAGTAGAAAGGATAAACTGATTAAAATTCGTTTTTTAGTGCTAGAGGCCTATTTCAGTCGGTACAGTTGTCCAATTTTTACACGTCACTCTTAATAGTGCTAAGGGCCTATTTCAGTCGGTTTATTGAATGGGGATTTATTGAATGAAGTCCCTCCAAGGCACAACTTTGACATGAGTCCCCCCCAAGGTACCCCTATTTCAGTCGGTACAGCGTTGTCGAATTTTTATACGTCACTCTTAATAGTGCTAAGGGCCTATTTCAGTCGGTTTATTGAATGGGGATTTATTGAATGAAGTCCCCCCAAGGCACAACTTTGACATGAGTCCCCCCCCAGGCCCACCTTTGAAATGAGTGTCCCCCAAGGTACCCCTATTTCAGTCGGTACAGCGTTGTCGAATTTTTATGTATTTAATTCCATTTAAAAGAAAATCTATTTTTTTATTTCCTTTTATTACACTGGTCGGAATCAAATCGTAATATAGTGTAAATAACGGGGGCTATAAAACACATGGTTCAAAAACTAAAATAGATAATAGATGCTGAGATACAGACATCTTTAAAATCGTAGTTCTTAAATAACAGAAAATCCACAAGTCGTCGATAAATACCCAGATTAAAGTGCCCGGGAAAAACCTTCCTGTAGACAGGGGGAAACGGTACCCGATGAAGTACGGGTAGAAAAAAGAGTTGCCTTAGGCAACGGGTACCCGAAGAAGCGAGATCTAAAGCGATTTCAGTGTTTTTTTTTTAATTTTTATTTGTAATGCGATGTAAAAAATAAATGCTGATCCAATTCTTTTGAAAATTCATTTAAATATAGTGACCAGCGAAGTGGGCGTAGCCTGCTAGTTTTAAATAAATAACACTTGGAAACGTATCCACGTCTTCCTCCTGCCTCCGAAGAAGCGAACCGTGGAATTTAATAGTACCTCGTATATAAAAATCACGGGAGTATTCGAGTAGAACGTTGCGTTAAAATTTCAAAGCAATCGGTCAAGACTTTTCGTAGATTTAAAATTTTGAACAAACGAACTTACATATTTTTATTTATATTGATTTCTACAACTAAAGCATTAAAATATGGCTATTGAGCAGTCTTGTACATTGGGTAAAATTTGTACACGAACAATACAGCCTAATAGGAAAAAAAAATCGTTTTCATCCCATTATGTATCTGAACAAGTGTGCGGGATATGTAAAGCAATTAATTACCATTGTAATTCTTTATTCTTCAATAAAAAGGTTTAATATATCTTTAAAATGTAGATAAGTTTCATTATGCTTTATTAAGTATTAAAATAATGCTTTAAAAAATCTCTTATAGGGGAACTTTTATGGAAGTCCGTTTAGATGAGTCCCTGAAGTATGAACCATTAGTGTAATTTTTGCCATTTTTTCGGAAGAAAATACCATAGTGAACTTGAATAACATATACAAATTTCACGGCATTCAAAAAATATTTACGAAAATTAGAGTACGGGAAGGAATATATTAAAAATGTTAGTATGCTGAAAAAATGTCAAAAAAAAAAAAAATAATAATAAACTTTTGTAATCAAATTATCATTCGTTTTGATGGAAATTAATGAAAATCTTAACAATATCTCTAACGACACATTTATATCATATATTTCTGTCAAAAGAAATCTTCAAAGCTTTATAAGCTAACCATTATAGGAAATATGCAGAATTTTATTTTATAAATGAAAAGTATTTTAGAAAATGATAAAAGTTTTTAATTTTTCACTTTAAATCTTTTTTTTTTTTTTTTTTTTTTTTACAAGAATTCATTTTGTTTGACCTAACTTGCATTTACGCGTTTTAAATTATATATTTCGGATTAATCGAAGCGGGGAAGCCATCCTCTTCATCGAGGATCAAATTTGATATGATGTGTCTCCGGATCATCTTTAGGGGTGCGTTTGAGGCCGCCGCTAATTCCCCATATCGCAGTACTAATGCGACGTTAAATCAATAAACCCCCCAATCAACTCATATTTACGAGCAAAAACTGCGATAAAACCACGGAAAGTTCAGTATGGATAAGCCGACGAGCACAAGTACCAGCTACAAGAGATGAACATCTCGGCCACTGATAAAACTCATTTTATTTCGTAATACTCGTTTGTGTGATACAAATAAATATTTATTTATAAACACAGTCATAATAGACTGTTATAGACTTTACTTAAATATATTATTTTATACCGCCATCAAATATATATACATATACCAAATAGGTACATACAGATGAATATATTTAAAGACACTTATAAAAAAGAAGAAAAGGCATTTGTTTTTTTATGCAGAAAAATTGTGAAATTTACTTCATGATTTGTTTGGGAAATGATCCTGATAAAATAAAAAATGAATTCACTTACCTACTACGTTCAGTATGTGTAAATTTCTACGTAAGGTAACGACACCAGTGCTCGTCACTCTTAAGGCCTTATTTTTAAAATGTTTGTTTTTTTCGCGTGGCATTCATGTGGAATTTATGTATCAATATTATACTTTGGTCTATTTTATACACTGATTCTTCTAGTTGTTGTTAGACACTTTCAATTTTTCAATACGTTAAGCCAATTTAAAAAATAAAATAAAAATTAAACCTATAAAAATGCACCAGTGCTCGTCACTTCAAAACTGCGTTTTACCAGTAGTCGTCAGGTGTTTGCACCAGTGGTCGTCATGTAAATAAAACGCAACAGTTTGCTCAATAGTTTCATTTTAATTGCGTTTTTGCAAAATTAAATGAAACAGAATATCTTTGGAACATATTTAGAACCCAAATCCATTCTTAGGGTTTAAAACACAAAACATTAAATGGTAAAATTCAAAATATTGCGAATAAAACAAATTCATATGTGAAATATTTTAAAATTCTTTGCTTTTAAGAAAAGTTTTCAAAATTTTATTCGTTCTCAAAAATATCTTTACTTAAAGCAGAGGGTAAGTAGAAGGGGAGGGGGTAATAACCTCGTTTATAAGAGTGACTTTGTTCCAAATTATCGCAGTAAGATTGATTTTAAGATGCTTTTTATTAACGCGTATTCTTGTTTGTTTGTCCAGTACAAATAATACAGTTGATTTTTAACTAACTTCCCGACTACCTAGACATTTGAAACTTTCAGAATAGTTCAGAACACGATGAAAATGCATTTTTTAAATACTTTTAGCCAACTGCTCCGAGTCCCTGCAGCCTTCGGCAGCGTTATCAGTACAAATCTTGCAATCGATTTTTAACTGACTTCTCGTCTAGCTAGACATTTGAAACTTTCAGAAAAGCTCAGAAGACGGTAACAATGCATTTTTAAAATATTTTTAGCCAATTTTTTCGGGTCCCCGCTGCCTTCGGCAGCGTTTATATGGTTCAACAGAAAAATTATTTAACTTTTTTTCCGACTAGCTAGACATTTGAAACTTTCAGAATAGCTCAAAACACGGTGACAATGCATTTTTTAAGTATTTTTAGCAAACTGTTTCGGGTCCCCGCTGCCTTCGGTAGCATTCAGATGATTCAACAGAAAATTTATTTAACTAACTTCTCGACAAGCTAGACATTTAAAGCTTTTAGAATAGCTCAAAACACGATAACAATGATTTTTTAATAATTTTAGCCAATTGTTTCGGGTCCTCGCTGCCTTCAGTAGCGTTTTTATGATTCATCAATCATATACTCATCCCGATCATCAATCTTCCCGACTACCTAGACTTTTGAAATTTTCAGAATAGCTCAGAACACAGTGACGATGCATTTTTAGATTACTTTTAGCCAATTGTTTCGGGTTCTCGCTGCCTTCAATAGCATTTATATGATTCAATAGAAAATTTTAAAACACGGTATATAAAAAATTCTTTTTGTATTGCAATTATATTTTTTTAAACGTATGGGTTGATTATGCGTACCTAACATATACTATAAAGGAATTTTGAGAAATCCTTCGCCTCTCCTTCTTCTTTAAGTGTAGGGTGGATGCAAAAACACGTTTTCAAGAGTAATTATTCTCCAAATTATATCAGTACAAATTATATCAGGAAAGCATTTTTTTGATGCGTTGATTGGTTATGCGTACCCAAAAATACTGTAAAGGTATTTTGCGTAATTCTTTTCGACCGAATTTTGAGAAAGGGTAGCAAAAACGTATTTCTATGCATAACTCTGCTATAAATAATGTTACAAAGACGATTTCTGATGTGTGATTTGGTCATATGCATCCAAGTATAAAGAGATTTTGCGAAGACCTTTCGTCTATGTAAGGGTGGCAAAAAAAAAAAAAAAAAAAAATATATATATATATATATATATATGTGTGTGTTTTCAAGCTCAACTCTGGTTGCAAATTACTTTCGGGAGGGGATTGTTTTTATGCGTTGGTTGGTTGTGTGTGTGTACTTTATACGCATTATAAGGCGATTTTGCAAAATTACCCTTCCCCTCTTCCCTCGGCCGGGCGGACAAAAAACACGTTTTTAACCTTAGCTCTACTCCAAATTAACTCAGAAAGGCGAGTTTTGATGTGTGGGTATTGGTTAAAAGTACGCAATATGTAATTTCATAATATTTCGTTAAAATTCTAAATTTACCCGTGGGAGAGGGGGGGAGGGGTAAAAAGCAGTTAAGTCTATGCCGCAGGCAGTAGAAGCCAATCATCATATTGCGGAACGGAAAGCTATTATAGAAGCCAGCGGGAGCATTAACTGCGGTTTCGTCTGATTACAAAGTTTTTTTTTTTTTTTTTTTTTTTTTAATTTTTGATAATGATAGGGTTTTCTTCCTATTTTATTTAAATATAGGGACCAGCGAAGGTGGCAAAGCTTGCTAGAATTATTCTACACATCAAGCTAATGTTATCAAATGTTATGGATATTAATGTTATCAAATGTTAATGTTAATTAATGTTATCAAATATTATCTTACAATTTTAATTATTTAAGAACAACAGTCAACAGGGTAATTTTTAACAACATTTTAACTATTTGTTTATCTTACATAATTAATCTAATGTATAAACAGAAAACTTGCCTAAGAAATGTTTTTAATGTTTAATATTTTCTATATAAGTTTTTATTCACCTGCAGCTAACATAACAAAAAAGCCTTAACATAATTTTGAACCGACTCACAGTCATGCTGACTATGAAGTTAAGCCTTTGTATTTTATCATTTTTGAAATATATATGAATTAAAATTAAATTATCACGGTCAATAAAAAACTTAAACATCACTTAAATACATCTTCGCAAAAGCATGACATCATAAAAATTTAAAATACATTAGACAGATGTATGGAGTAATCATGTCTGTTTTTCTAAAATATATAACAGAAGACTAGAAAAAGCTCTTTATAACTAAATATGTTTATGTGCCATTCTTTAATTTTTCCAGCAAAATAATATGGAAAATTTTAGGTGGTTTAAAGTCAGTCATAGTGAATTAAAGGTACCATGACTGACTTTATTTAAACAAGCTAAACAAAAGTTACAAGTGCAATATAGTTCACGTTCTTGAGGTTAAAATACATTTGTTTACATTTACGAATACCCCTGACGACTACTGGTGCCGATAGTCAAATTAAAGTAAAAATTATACCATCATAATTCTAAACGAAAATATAGTATTTTTCATCAAAAAAGTTACCCAGTTATTAAAAATGTTAAAACACCAGTGTTCGTCAGGGGTGACGAGCACTGGTAAAACGTACAAAATATGCACCAGTAGTCGTCATACCTTAAAAACCTTTATATTATGTCAAATTTTAAAAAACTGCACATAAATCGTATTCTGCATTTCATAAACATTGCATACAATGCTTTATGGGCAATGTCAAATGCAGCAAACAACAAAATATATCAAGAAATGCATATCTATTCCCTTAATCATTTGCTTTACGTTGAATCAATCCAATTGTAATTTAGCGTATACTTCCCTTTTTTTGCTTCTCCCTACTCTTCCCCAATAGTTGAAATCGAACTTTTTATGTTATAAGAAGCAGAAGGCTTTGGAGAATCTTGTACGGGTAGATTCAAATCCATACAGGTTATAAAACGCTTATTTTAACACTTTTTTTAAGAAGGTGACGACTACTGGTGCAGATTTTAGGGGTGACGAGCACTGGTGTCTTTACCTTAATCCAAAACTGTCTATGCCAATAAAATCAACATGCGAATTTCCAATAATAAGGATCACATTATTTTACGAGAATACTAATACTATTTTCAAAATGAAATCCTGACGATTTTCGAAAGTTCACTTCATAAACCACTTTTTTTTTCTACTAAAATCATGAAACTAATTAAAATATCACAGAAGAATAACTTTTTTTGTCATTTTGAAAATTTAAAACACATAAGATAAATATAAATATTTACATTTTTGGTTGGTTGGTTTGATGAGTACTGAGATTTATTGCTTGCCTCTAAGGCCGCTTATATCTCGAAAAATCCACACCACAAGGGTTTACAAGTTTTTATTATACAAGTACACAATATTTTGAAGACATAGGACAACACAAACATCCATGCCCGCACCAGGTTCGAACCTGGGACCAGTAGATTCGGAAGGCAGCGCTCTACCGACCGAACCACCTGGCCGGCGTTTACATTTTTATTAAAATGTGCAATCAAAATTAAACTCAATCCGTTGCCAAAATGTTTTAATAGTTAACGATATAATATATCAGTGGAAAACAATATGTTACCGATGTATGATGCCACTCTTCTGGGATTTCGTCTGCTCAGTTCAAGATGACTCTAACGACTAACATTAAAAGAGGCATACTATTGTAACAATCGCAACTATCGTAGATCACAAGTTGGATCGTACACTCTGCAGCAAATGTATCCGAGCACTAGTAATAATCCCTGTCTAAAAAATGTACACTTAATACTACTTTGTTAAATAAATCCTTGTCGAATCATGTTCTTAGACAGACTCAGAACATGAATCAACGAGGATTTATTTAACAAGGCAGTATTAAGTGTATTTTTTTAAGACGGGAAATATTGCTTGTGCTCGGATACTTTTGCTCCGGGCTGTACGATCCTACTTGTGATCTACGATAGCTGCGATTGTTACAATAGTATGCCTCCCTAAATTCTCATACCAACTAGCATTGTGCAGTACTAGGGCGACATTCAACATAACCAACCGACCTATAAAAATTAGTTCTTAATATATGCATTCACATGTGGCGAAATTTCAGAGCAGTGACATCCTTACGCCGATAACTTATTTTTTAGGTTCCGTTAGATTGAGATGATTAACAACACATTTCAGAGGTTTAATAAGTTATGGACATTTCTTTTTATATTTGCTTAGATTCACACACAGTATTAATCTTGGCAGAAACCTGTCCCCTGGGCAGTGATCAAAGTTATGGTGGCATGTCTACGGATCATCTTTAGAAGCAAATTCAAGCTGTCGACAATAGCCGGTAATGCAGAACTATAGTGACATAAAATTCGCTCAACGCAGTTTAACTCCAGGTTCGAGACTCTCTTGAACTGGGTTCAAGACAGTTCTATAGTTAACTTTAAATTCTCATACTAACTAGTTCCTAATGTACCGAGCAGACAAAGTGTGCTCAGTGCAGTGACGTCATCACATCACATCACTAACTTATTTCTTAAGTTCCGTAGGATTGGGTTGAATGACATCACATTTTTTTGTGGTTTAATGAGCTCTGGACATTTTTTTTTAATTTGCTTAAAACTACATATAATATTAATCCTGGCAGCTAGCCATTCCCTTCACAGTGATCAAAATTGTGTTGACATGTCTCCGGATCACCTTTAGGAGTAAATCTAATACTTTCGCCAATGTCCCATAGTGCAGCACTAGTGCGACATAAAACTCGCTCAGCTTAACTCAACCTTAGCAGAAATCAAAATGAAATTCATTTGATTAAGGCACTTAGCTGAAGAAAAACTGGAGCAAATGCTTTCAGTACCTTTACACGGTGTTCGTGCGTGCCAGTTTTTCAGCAATCATTTGCCGTGCAAATTCAAATCCGTCACGGTAGGCAACATTTGTCGGGTCGTATATTACTATTATACACTTTAAAAAATTAAAATGTATAATTGTAAAATCATATTTAGCCCATGGTTGTTAGAACAGACAACCTTTACACAATTTTACTTTGAAATATAGAGATATCAAATGTTTTCTGCCGTGCAACGCTCGGAAGACAAACCTTTAAAAAAAAAACCGGTCTAGCATATCCTCCAGTTGTTCTTCAGCTCAGTGGTTTAAGGAGATATGATTCACTAATTCAAACCGTGTATGGCTTTTCGGATGGTTGGATGGTTGGGTTTTACGTCGCACTAAAGCTGCGCAGATGGGCAATTGGTGACGGTCTGCGGCACGCCCCTAGAGGTGGTCCGTATGGCTTTTCGGATTTTTCTAAAACATAAAAAATAGATTATTTTATTTGGATAGTATAACATTAAAGTTGGTTCGTTTGTTGGTTGGATTTAACGTCACATTAATACAGTGCTATAGATATAACATTAAAAATCTGAGAGATTAAGTGAGTAAATTTTTACTTCGGATTTGTGTATCATATGGATAATAATTTAATTTTTCAGAAAATTGTCTCTAAAATAACTTAATTTATAATGTATTTTAAATTATTTGTTAACGAGAAAAGAAAGATTATAAAAATGTTTCAAGAAAGTAATATTGCTTATTGAGTTGAGTTGAGTTTAATGGGTTCACCATCGCACCACAGCTACATAAGTGGCAAGTAGCAAAGATCTGGTATTCACCAATAGACGTGGACTAGATGTATGTCATCCCAGTTTTGATTCTTAGCGAATGGGATGCTTTGCCCCTTCAGTAACCTCCAGAAATATTAACACGTGATGACACGCATGGGGTCCAATGGACCCGTTTTCAATGAGTCTCTCAACACAGAGGTTCCGGCAAATTCCATGATGGGAAATTGCCATTTCTTGTAAACACAATTCACCCTGTACTATGATGACGCAATAGGAAGAAGCTTAGAAGATTTGATTGTTTCATTGGGCTTTCTGTGATCGTTTGTTTTGTGAACAGAAAGCTGCCTTGGGTGGGTTTTACGTTGAACTAGATTTACGCAATGAGCAATTTGAGAATGTCTGGGAGTCAGCAATTTGTTTTTTATAATAGAAGTAGGGAAATAGTTACACAATGTCTGCTTTTAAATCTATTTTGTTGGTGTCTTTTTCAAATAAATTGTGCTGATTTTTATTTTTGGTTTACATTTAAAACTATTTCTTTTTCTCTTTTTTTTTTTTTTATGATGAAAAATTGTTGAAAAGGTAATAAATTTTTCTCGTTCTGAATTTTACTTAATTATGTAATTAGGCTTAGAAACATTAAAAAAAAAAAAAACTGAGATATTTCTTGTCGGATTAGTGAATTTTGCAGACGTGAAGATACGTGCATGACTGTAATTAACTACGGAACTGAAGTTTGTGCAATTTGATATTAATGTATGCAAACGAAGTGCATGCATCCCAGTGAAGTTTTATGCTATTTTTATGTGTGCGAAGTATACATACTTAGCAGATAGTGATTGCTGCGGAACCGAGTTTTCTGCATTTTGATATTCATGCAAGAAAGGTAGTGTAGTGTTATTATTATTTTCTTCTTTATATGTGTGAAAGAGAATGTTGTGGTTCGGTATTTCATGAAACTTGGGAATTTTGCGGAGGAATGTATCTTTATCCACAGATGTTTCTATTCGTGGGGTCAAGCTTACCGAAGCAAAAGAGCCATCTTCCCCACGGACAATAAAAAAATGTCTCCCGACAATGGCTAGAGATAAATCTGAAACCCTCGTTATTTCCCCATTGTGAAGCCATGTTGTGATGTTGAACTTACCTAACCGGAATTTTTTGTTCATTAAGTTATACATGTAGGGTGATTATAATTAAAGTTACGATCTCAAAACGCTATAATTTTAAAACTAATCACCACAGCAATTAGATATTTTACCAGAAAATCGTGTGGCAATGAGATTTTGTTCGAGGAAGGAAATAAGTACAGTCGACTGCAAAATTATTCAAGCACTAGCAATTATCCTTGCCAAAAAAAAGTACACTTAAAACAGCTTTGTTAAATAAATCCTTGTCGAGCCATGTTCTTAATCAGTCTAAGAACATGATTCGACAAGGATTTACTTAGCAAAACAGTCTTAAGTGTACTTTTTAAATATGGGAATTATTGGCTAGTGCTCGAATAATTTTGCAGCCGATTGCATACTAGTAGAGGGAGAATTACCTATCTTCAGTAGAGGAGAAAATCGTACCCAACATGCATTGTTTAGAATGCACGTATTGGGCTATTTATCGCTTTCTTGGCGACACCTAAACATCTTTGGAAATACCCATAATTTATTTTGTGACTTTTATAATTATTTTAGTTTATTGTTATTGAGAACTGCTTTTCTTTTCTGCCTTACATTTTATACAGCATTTTATTTTCATTTGTGTACCTGATTTAATACTTTTATACATATTTTTATATAATAATAAATTTTTATTTACTTAGGTATTTACTATTAACATATACAGGGTGATTATAAAAAAAACTACCCCGATATATGAGACCATAGCTATCATACGGTCCACAGAAACAGAATAAAATTTTGGAGGAAGGTATTTTAAGGTATGCGCTCAAGAATTATATAAAAAATAATGGTTAAACTCTAACAGTTACGGTTACAGTGACAAAATTTCGAAAATTTCAAACGGCAACACCTACTTTTTACTTTCTCTTACCCATAAGGTAGAGAAAGTATTGTTTTTGGGTCAAATTTTCGAAAGCGAGATTTTGTTATATTTACACGTTTTGAGGTCCCCTGAATACGAAAATCATGTTTTTAGCAAATGGTCTGTGTGTGTGTGTCTGTCTGTCTGTCTGTTATCAGCATATCTCAAAAACAAATTATGGCAGAAAGTTCAAACTTGGTATTGTAAATGTGTATCATATAGGGATGCTACAGTAAGCTGTTCGTTAAGATCAAGCAAATGGTTCGTGTACAGGGACAATCAAGAGAATTCTAATACATTACATCTATGGGGGAAATTGCAGGTAAGTAGAGTTTAACGTCTATAGACTGCACTAAACCAAATGAAACGAATATATATATATATTGTAATAGAGATAGTAAACTGGGAAAAAAATTTTGTGTATGTAGGAGCCTCGCCTCCCTTCCTGGGGGGGAAGTCCGCCCTCGAGGGGAGTAAATTTTCATGATGGGTATCTTTCAAAAGAGCTCGCCAATAGCTTTAAAACGAATGGTTGAACCATCGATCTGCGATAATTTAAAACAAAGTTATCCATTTTTTTTACTTTTAACGAAAAAAAAACTTAGAAAATAATCTGGTGTCTCACTCACACGACTTTCTCTTACCCTGAAATTTAATACAATAAATACAGGTTGCAGATTAATAGGTAAGATAACGAGTACTGTTATGTAAACCTATGTTAAACAATTCATATTAGGCTTCTGAAGAGTTTTATGTGATAATTAGTTCTGTGTGCCGTTTCATTAATGCACCTACATTCATATAGAATTTAATTCTGTTATTAAAAAAAAGTCTGTTTTTTAAAAATAATTTATTAAAATTATTATTTAAAAAAATTATCTTTCATGATAATGCAGACGATTTCCATATTAGAGAAGTAGTATAACACCAAATATCCAAAAAAAAAGTCCATTTTATTCTCAAAATTCAAAAAAAAAAAAAAAAAAGTAAAATTTTTTTTCTAAGTTTTTTTTTTTCGTTAAAAGTAAAAAAAATCGACAACTTTGTTTTAAATTATCGCAGATCGATGGTTCAACCATTCGCTTTAAAGGTATTGGCAAGCTTTTTTGAAGGATACCCATCATGAAAATTTACTCCCATCGAGGGGGGGACTTCCCCCCAGGGGGGAGGCGAGGCTCCTGCATACACAAAAAAAAAATTCCCAGTTAACTATCTCTATTACAAAATATATATATTCGTTTCATTTGGTTTGGTGCAGTCTATAGACGTCAAACTCTACTTTCCTGCAATTTCCCCCATAGACGTAATGTATTAGAATTCTCTTGATAGTCCCTGTACACAAACAATTAGCTTGATCTTAACGAAAAGCTTACTGTAGCATCCCTATATGATACACATTTAGAATACCAAGTTTGAACTTTCTGCCATAATTTGTTTTTGAGATATGCTGATAACAGGCAAACACACAGACAGACACACAGACAGACAGACAGACACACAGACAGACAGACACACAGACATACACACATACCATTTGCTAAAAACATGATTTTCGTATTCAGGGGACTTCAAAACGTGTAAATATAACAAAATCTCGCGCTCGAAAATTTGACCCAAAAACAATACTTTCTCTACCTTATGGGCAAGAGAAAGTAAAAAATCGTTTTTTTTGAAGTGAAAACTTCTTTATTCTCGTTGAGCACTTTTGGGTGAACAAAATTCATTGAACTCCCGTCATCGTCAGCAAATGCTTTCCATCCTTCTATGATACAAATAATGTATCATACGATTAACTTGCTAATGTGAAGTGTTAATAATTATATACTGTATTTTGTTTTAAAATCTGGTGCGGCTCTGCACGACTTCTCTCATCTCCGGGCACTGTCTCTATTGCAGTTAGACTTCACAGAACCATGAGACAGACCAAAGCCGCCGTTTTTCTCACGTTTTTAAAATCTGGTGCGGCTCTTCACGACTTCTCTCATTTCCGGACACTGTCTCTTAAAGATTGCAGTCGTAAACGTTCCAGCTAGACCTCACAAAACTGTGATAAAGGCCAAAGCCGTGATTTTTCTCACGTTTTTACAATCTGGTGCGGCTCTACACGACTTCTCTCATCTCCGGATACTGTCTCTATTCCAGTTAGACCTCCCAAAATCGTGAGAAAGGCCAATGCCGCCATTTTTCTCACGTTTTTACAATCTGGTGCGGTTCTACACGACTTCTCTCATCTCTGGAGACTGCCTCTATTGCAGTTAGCGCATTAAATAAAATTTTAATATATTTTTAGTAGTAGTAGTTTATATTAATGAATAAAAAAACACTTAATTTAAAAGTATTTCCTACACAATAAAATATTTCCTGACGATTCAAGAAATACACACGTAATTGTTCACGTTTTCACTTTTGTCGGCACTCCCGAAATGCAACTGTTTTTTTTTTTTTTTTTTTTTTTTTTTTTTTTTTTTTAAATATTGAGAATAAAATGGACATTTCTCGGATCTTTAGTGTTACACTACTTCTCTAATATGGAAATCGTCTGCATTATCATAAAAGATAATTTTTTAAAATAATAATTTTAAGAAATTATTTTTTAAAAACAGAATTATTTTTAATAATCGAATAAAATTTTATATAAATCTAGGTGCATTAATGAAACGGGGGGTTCAGGGGGGCGGTAGCCCCCTCACACAGAATTAATTATCACATAAAACTCTTCCAAAGCCTAATTTGAATCGTTTAACATAGATTTACATAACATCGTTATCTTAATTCTTAATCTCCAACATGTATTTATAGTATTAAATTTCAGGGTAAGAGAAAGTCGTGTGAGTGACACACCAGATTATTTAAATTGGAATGAGATCCCCATACCAAAAATCTATAAATAGCGTTGAAACGGTACCTATAGCACAAAAATTGCAAGCGCTAAAAGAAAAGAGAAAACAACTGTGATGCACAGATTATCATACAGATAGGACAGTGAAGCTACAACGCGAACCGGAAATATAGTAGCACCACTAGTGTCAACAGAGGGGAATTACCCGTGTTAAGTCTACATGAATAGCATCTTTGATCGAAAATTGTTTTTCTATTTCGTGAGTAGTTAGTAGCAAGTTAGTATGGAAAGTTTTCTTTTTCTTCACTTTCTATTGTTTTTGAATTCACAAAATTATCCTCAAAACATTCACAGCTATTCTAAGTAATAAAAATCAATTTTCATAATGTTTAAAAATATGCTTTGTCAAACATGATCAAAACAAATTAAAATTACAAACTGTAATTCTGAAATAGCAGTAAGAAATCCTTAAATATTTAACGTTGCTTGGTTTAAATAATACAAAAGGCTTTAAAATGAAAAAATGTTTTTATTTTATGTATATTTTCGAAGTTTATTTTCTTAATATTTAACACTTGCTTCTTAAAATAAATTGCTTTTGACAATCAAGTTTGTAAACAATAATAAAATTGCCAAGCGAAAACCTATGTGCAGTTTTCTTTCCTTTACTTTTTCTACTACTTTTAAATTCACAAAATCATAACATTCACAGCTATTTCCTAAGAAATAAAACTAATTTTTATTATGTTTGAAAATTAATTTTGCCAAACACATTCGTGTTCAAGTGTACAAATTAATATTACAAACTGTAACGCTGAAATAGCAGTATGGTATGAAATCATTTAACACGTTCGCTGCCGATCCCGCGCCAGCGCGGGATGTGACGTATCGCTTTACAGGTGAAAGTTTACTTTAGGCTGCCGCTTGGCGAAATTTCGAAAATCGCCAAGACGGCGCCATTTCGCATCGTGTTCCGAATAGCAACCTTACACCGGCGGCATACGAAAGCGAGCTTTTCCGCGATCTAACCTAAAAAGAAAACGAGTCTTGAAAAAAAAAAAAAAAATCCGAATAATAATAATACATAGGACAAAAGGAAAATTTTCATAAAATAGAATTAAAAGAAAAAAAAATAATTACGAATTTATAACTAATCACAAATACAAAAATAAAACTTAGATTATACAATCACACCAAATGTCCCTGAAAAGTGTGCTGCTTTAGTAATTGATGATAAGTGTTTACATGATAGTTTTCTTATTTCCAATAATTTAACAGCTATAAGTACAGTCGGTAACAAAAGTGTCCGAACACTTCCAAAAATTCCTATGTATAAAAAGTACACTTCATAAGGTTTTGTTAACTAAATCCTTATCGAATCATGTTCTTACACTGACTAAGAACAGGATCCGACAAGGATTTATTTAACAAAAATGTATGAAGTATACTTTTTTACTTAGGAATTTTAAATTTAAAAGTTTTCAAAAGCTGTATAAAATAAATTATTTATTATTAATATTTCATTTATAGTCCTCATTCATTAGGAATGAAAAAATAAATCCGCAACTGGACAATTATAGCAAATTTTAACGATTCTCTATTATAATGGTACTCTGATCTGTTCACTATATCCCTATCTCAAAATGCATGAAATTAAAAAGTATACAAAATTTTGTACTGTAGCAACCAGTATTGTCATAAAACGCAAAAATATGCCTCTAAAATTCAGAACCGTGGTTGCCCAGTCGGTAGAGCGCCGGTTCGGAATTGGAAGATTGCGGGTTCGGTACTCGAGCCTGCCAAAAACCACTGTGTATACTAATGGTGGCTGGTGCTCACAAAATCTGTCGTGCCCGCTGTGTTTTCCATGTTCCCATATTAATTATACCTCTGGGTGTCTACGAAGCGAGAGAGTCATCCCTTCCGTGGAGGATCAAAATTGTGATGGCATGTCCCTGGACAACTCTAGGGATGAGACTGAGACCATCACCAATTCCATTGCGCAGCACTAGTGTGACGTAAAACACAATCAGCAAACCAACCTCTTAAATTCAAAAGTACCTCTTAAATTCCAACTCTATTCAACCAGCCAAACAGTACTAACGCAAACATCACAAATATTCATATTTCAAAATAGATGATTGGTTTTGTTTTACGTCACACTAGTGCTGCGCAATGGGCGATTGGCAACGGTCGGGGACTCAGCCCTAGAAGTGGTCCGGAAACATGCGATCAAAATTTTGATCCTCCATGGAAGAAAATTTCAAAATAGAATACTTTCTCTCTAATAAAACACGTATCATCAAATATGCAACCGAAATGAGGGCGTCAGCGAGATATTTTTTCTGCTCAGTACAAACGAAACTATTTGCTATGGAAATTTAACTTATTACTCATTATCTCCAGAGTTTACTTGTAACGAGCAGATGAATTTTTACACGTTTGACGTAATACAGCGTATTGACGTAACACATGACGCAAACAAGCAAAAGTAAACACAAATCCTATAACATCTGGCGATGTAGCGCTTTTGTGCAACACGTGAAACATATTCGGCGGGTTAAAGGAAAAAAACATCATTTCAAATTTTAGTCACGTGAAACCGGCAGCGAACGTGTTAACATTGCTTGGTTTAAATAATACAAAATGCTTCAAAATGAAAAAAAAAATTTCTGGTTTTTGTATATTTTCGATATTTATTTGCTTAATATTTAGTACTTGCTTCTTAAAATAAATTGCTTTCGACAATCAAGTTCGTAAACAGTAACAAAATTGCCAAACGTAAACATCAATACAATGGTTAGTTGGTTGGATGTCGGGTTTAACGTTGCACTAATATTACGATATGAAAGTAGACGAGCGATTGCGTAAGTTGGAGAGCTCGAGAAACTTACAGCCGTTGACAATATGATCGTTGCAGTGAAATTTTGGTTACCAAAGAATGTACGGGAGTGTCCTATCTGTCTAATAATCTGTGCTGTGATGTGCCTACCAGAGCCAGACAAAGGACGTCACATTTTCCACTGACTGTACGGCTTAAAGCTCCTATAAACGTAAGCCGACTTGTGGAGGCTGGTTTACAGCCGCAACGTGTGGATTATCTCCCATCTTAAATAAGAAGTGTAAAGGAGTGAAATGAAGACGACAACTTAAAACTAATCTTTATTCAACAGGACACTTTCACCGAAACTATCGCAATCTAACACTGAAATCAACTTTTGACCTTGACATTTCCAATGCAACTCTTCTATGCTCAACTCGACATTGTTACTGAAAACCACCCTATCTTACTCAGGATCCGACAAATGACCTTAAAACGTCCATCTTAACACATCTATGCTCAGCTCAATGCTGTCACTGGAACTACTACTATTCAACACTAAATTCGACTGGTGACCTTCATTCTTCCAACTCAACAAATGTCGCACCTTACAGACTCACATCGAAAATGATGCCCAAATAAAAGTTTAACAAATTAAGTTCTGAGTCAGCTTTGTTTTTTAGGAAGTGTAGCATTGGAAGTGCCAAGCTCAAAAGTTGATTTCAGTGTTAGATAGCGATGGTTTCGGTGAAAGTGACGGGTTGAATAAAGATTAGTTTTAAGTTGTCGTCTTCAATTCACTCCTTTACACTTCTTATTTAAGATGGGAGGTAATTCACACGTTGAGGCTGTAAACCAGCCTAAACAAGTAGGATTGCGTTTATAAAAGCTTTAAGCCGAAGACTCAGTGGGAAATCTAAAGTCATTAGTCTGGCTTTGGCAGCCACATCATAGTTGTTTTCTCTTTTCTTCTAGCGCTAGCAGTTTTTGTGCTGCAGGTACCGTTTCAACGCTATTTATGGTTTTTTGGTATAGAGATCCCATTCCAATAAAAAAAAAAGTAGGTGTTGCCATTTGAAATTTTCGAAATTTTGTCACTGTAACCGTAACTGTTAAAGTTTAACTATTTTTTTTATGTGATTCCTGAGCGCATAACTCAAAATACCTTCCACCAAAATGTTATTCAGTTACTATGAAAGGTATGATAGCCATGGTATCATATATCGGGGTACTTTTTGTATAATCATCCTGTATTTAATTATAAAATTTTATTAAAAATTTTGATTTTTTTTTTGTTGTTAAATAACAGCTAACTTAAAAAAAAAATAAAAAATAAAAAAAAAAAAACAGATGAGAAATAGTGGGCGCATTCGAAAGTATTTCCCGGTCACTTCCCGAGTTGGGAAATGACGTCACGCGGGAATTTCGGGAAATTAGAACTACTATATAGGAGTCTTACGAAAAATTACCGAGATAGAACTACTTCCGTACACATCTCATTTTCCCGGGAAACAAATATATAAACAAACATGGCTCCTATATGGTAGTTCTAATTTCCCGAACTTCCCGCGTGACGTCATTTCCCAACTCGGGAAGTGACCGGGAAATACTTTCGAATGCGCCCAGTATATACATATTTTTATAGTTTCTCAGAAAAATAAAGTCATTTTAAAATAAATCTGTTGAACATATTTCATTTCAAAATCGAACTTACCATCATTCTACTCAGTTAAGTTTTAAATACTTCAAAAAGTAATAATTAAAAAAAAAAAAAAAAAAAAAAAAAAATCTGGAGAGACTCCACTCGACTTTCCGAACATTGAGAAATTAACAGATTTGTAGATAAAGTAAAGAAAGAGGAGTTGTTAAACAAACAAAAGAGAGAAAACCATAATAAAATGTTTGAGTATTATTCTCCGTATATTACACGATGTTTTATTTTACGCTACTGAATTTTGAGCCTATAGATCATAATAATAAAGATTTTTTCGTTGTGTCCCTGTAAAAACCTATAAATGCTAGATACACCAAAAGGCTTATAGTAGTGCAACAGTGATTTATACTATTCATATAAATTTTCAGCTCAATTGAATAAGGCGTTTAGATGCTATCGCACCTTTAAAAATTTGGTCCCACAGACCATAATGATAAAGAATTTTTCTTTGTGTCCCTGTAAAAAAAACTGTAAGTGCTAGATTCACCAAAATCTATACAGTTGGTGCAACTGTGACCTATAACATGTGTACAATTTTTTTTCAGATTAATAAGGCGTTTAGACGCTGTCCCACTTTTAAAAATTTGGCCCCATAGGCCATAATGATAAAGAATTTTTCTTTGTGTCTCTGTAAAAAAACTATAAGTGCTAGATTCTCCAAAATCTATACAGATTGATTATCTGTGACCTATAATATGTGTATAATTTTTTTGCTCAATTGAATAAGCGTTTACATGCTATCGTACTTTTAAGATTTTAGTCCCATAGGCCATAATGATAAAGAATTTTTCTTTTTGTCACCGTAAAAAAAAATTATAAGTGCTAGAGTCACCAAAATCTATAGGGTTCGCACTATGATGAATTACAATATACGTACCAACTTTCAGCTTATTCGAACAAAGCGTTTAGACGTTAGCGTGTTCACTCACAGACGTACACACATACATACACACATACATACATACATCATCGCAAAAATAGTGAAAACGGACTCAGGAGAACTCGAAATGTATAGAAACATCAAAATCTCAAATTCGGATTTTTGATATGATTACAATACTTTCCTCACTATAGTGTTCGGAAAGTAATAAAGAAATGTTACAGTCGGCTGCAAAATTATTCGAGCACTAGCCAATAATTCCCATATTTAAAAAGTACACTTAAGACTGTTTTGCTAAGTAAATCCTTGTCGAATCATGTTCTAGACTGATTAAGAACATGACTTGACAAGGATTTATTTAAAAAAGCTGTTTTAAGTGTACTTTTTTTTGGCAAGGATAATTGCTAGTGCTTGAATAATTTTGCAGCCGACTGTATAATTAAGTAATTACTTGTCAAACACAGTTATAAAGATTTCAATAATTATTGATTTCTTATTGGTATAATTTTAATAAATGTCAATTTTTCACTATGAGTGTTAAATTTATCTAACTTACAGCACTCAATGTTTTTAAACTTTATTATTTATATATAATTAATAAATATGCTTCATACTTAATGGTAGGGGGGAAATCTACATGTATTTAAAATTTTCTCATATTTCTTATCATTTTCCTTTAAAAATATGCTTTATAGTCAATTAAATATTCAAATAATTAAAAAATTAAGTATTATGAATGAAAATAGTAAATGATGATGGCAATAAAACACACATTCGCCAAAAATCATGCCAAGTAAGTACAGTCGGCTGCAAAATTATTCGAGCACTAGCAATAATTCTTGCCAAAAAAAAGTACACTTAATACAGCTTTGTTAAATAAATCCTTGTCGAGTCATGTTTTTAATCTGTCTAAGAACATGATTCGACAAGGATTTACTTAGCAAAACAGTCTTAAGTGTACTTTTTAAATATAGGAATTATTGGCTAGTGCTCGAATAATTTTGCAGCCGACTGTAAGCTCCCATACACTGTCCGATGAGAATCTGTTACGTGTCAGTATTTGTCACGTGACAAAGACTATCATGGTGGCCACATGGAAGGGTTACCATTTCACTCTCTGCCTAATGAAAGCTCGATGAGTGGAATGTCGGTTTGGCGGTAGAGAAATCGGTTTGGCGAATGAATTAGTATAATGGTGAGGATTTGATTTTCGGAAACAAAAAAGGTTACTAGTCTAGGGTCTACTCTAATATTTAGTCGGTGGTTTTAATATTGATGTGGAGAAATGACAGGATAACATTCGATGATTTTGAAGTGCGATACTTTTTTAATCTGAGGATTATTATTTAAATTTTTTGATAACTTTTCAAACGATGTGTATATAACTTCATTTGAATGCAGCTTTAGAATTGTTCGAATACCGTGAATGAACTCAGCGAAGTTGAGTATTTGGATGCTCATTGTAGAATTATGGTTGGTTGGTTGGTTTTTAAGTTGCACTAGTGCTGCGCAATGGGCAATGTAGAATTATGGAATCAACAGAAATTTAAAAAAAAAATTTAATTATGAAAGATGTAAAAATAGAAAATGTGAAAACAGGATTCTTTTTTTTTTTTTTTTTGTTTTTGTAAAATTTAATGTTTATCTAATTATTTTTAAAGCTATATTTTTTTTCTGAAATTTCATTTATTCAGGTTTTGATGTTGAAACATGGATATTATGAAAATAAGTTTGTGATAAATTATTCAAATATACAGTTAAAAGTTATTTTATCAATGTCAATTAATGATTTCTTTATTATCGCCTGCCTTTACATATTTCATTCCAAACGGCATATAGAGTCGGTAACAAAAGTGTCCGAACACTAGCAAAAATTCCTATGTAAAAAAGTACACTCCATACGGTTTTGTTAAATAAATCCTTGTCGAATACAGTTCTTAGTTAGTGTAAGAACATGATTCGATAAGGATTTATTTAACAAAACCGTATGAAATGTACTTTTTTTACATAGGAATTTTTACTAGTGTTCGGACACTTTTGTTACCGACTGTACGAAGCGGGATTGTTATTAATGTTAGGATTCAGCCCAGTTGTTCACATTAGAGACTTCGGCCAAAGGAGGAATGCCCACCATGGGGATATTTCTAAGGAGTCCCAACCAGTATTTACACAGGTTTCAGAGAAAAACCACCGAAAACTGTGAATGGATAGGTCGACGATCATAATCTAGGATCAAACCCGACACTTCCCATCTACCAGCTTTGCACACAGAATCACTTGGTCACTACGAAGCGGTCATCTCCTTCGAAGAAGATCAAAATTGTCATAGCATGTGTAAGGACCTAAGGGAGTGAATTCCAGACCGTCGCCAATTACCCATAATGTAGCACTAGTACGACGTAAAACACATTTAACCTCAACCGAACAAAAAATGAATGATTTTTAGGCTTTCATGTGGTAAATTCGTATCCTTGGTTTGTTGGTGTGGGAAAAAATCGCCAAAATGTAAACAAATAACACGGGAGCTCTGTTTTCAGCTTCAGATTATGAAACAGTTTTATATTACAAAAAAGAACGCGCGTCCTCTCGGGTTAAACCGTTTTACATTCTTTTTTGTTACACCCTGTATATTTCATAGAGACACCCTGCATATTTCATACAGACACTCTTTATATTTTTCATTGATAAGTATGGAGTAATATTTTTGCCGAAGCATTATTGGAGGCTCTCATGTGGAGATTCAGAAGCTTTTGGGTTCTGTGTGCCTGTATATTTCGTGACGATGGCCGCAAAAATCACTCAATTAATTTCCAAATCGGTACACACATTCATGAAACACACAGAATTAGCTATGTTGTTTTGGGGATGTATTCTATTTTAAGTTCGTGTACAGAGACACACCAAAGTTTTTCCTAAACAACTTATAGACGGAATTCGCATGTGCAATGACAGCGGCTGAAAAAAAAAAAAAAAAAAAAAAAAAAAAAACACGATTGACTTACAAATAAGTAGACGCTATACAAAAATAGTTGTATAATTTTTAGTGTCTATTGTTTAGGGTTCGCGTACAGGGACACACCATATTCTTCCTTATCATTACGGCCAATGGACAGACTTTCATTTAAGCGCATTTTAACATTTCTGCACTGCTTTCAACAAAATCAAATTAACGTACAATACTGAGATTTTTAAAAGTTTGTTTTCTGTATAAATGTATGCTTAGGCATCATAATTAATTTACTGGACCTGACAAGAGAATTCCGAAAAAGTCACGTAATCATCCAAATTATAACAAATTTCTAACAATTACTCACATAATACATAGAATTAGTTATAAAGTATTTACTGATGTTTTTGTCTCATTCACAGAGAATATATTAAATTATTAAATTAGTTATTTATTAACTTTTGAGCAATGGTCATTATTTACAAAAAATAATTGTAATGTTTGAAAAGTGGAAAAAAGAAAATAAAAATGAATAAAGTAAGAAAATCCCGGTTTGTATTTCATATTTTTTGTCATATATTTCTTAGCCTATCTATAATGTACAAAATTTATTTTTATTTTTTTTTACTTAGTCTTCTTAAAAAAAAAAAAAAAAAAAAAAAAAAGAGAGAGAGAGAGAGAGGGAGGGAGAGATTAAGAATTAATATCAACTTCAAAATTACTCCTTACTAGCAGGCTACACCCGCATCGCTGATCACTATATTTAAATAAATTATCAAAAGAATTCCACCAGTATTTATTTTTTACATCACATTATAAATGGAAAAAAAAAAAAAAAAGAACTTGTTCTAGACCTTGCTTCGGGTACCCGCTACCTACGGTAGCTCTTTTTTCAGCCCGTACTGCATCTGGTCCAGGTTCCCACTGTCTGCAGAAAGATTTTTACCGGGCACTTCACTTTGAGTATTTGTCGACGACATGTGGATCTTCTGTTATAAGAACTACGATTTTAAAGATAACTGTATCTCAGCATCTATTATAGATTTTGGTTTTTGAACCATGTGTTTTATAGCTCCCGTTATTTACATTATATTACGATTTCATTCCGTCCAGTACAACAAAATAAAATAAAAAGTAAATTTTTGTTTAAACGGAATTAAACACAGGAAAAAAACAAATAAATTTTAATTAGTTTAATCCTTTCTACTATATACCATTATTTTCCCCCAATAAAAATTATAAATTAAAAAAAAAAAAAAAATGTAAAAAAAAAAATAATAATAATAATAATAATAATAAAGGAATTTTATTTTAAAGGAATTAATTTAAAAGGAAAAATAAATAATTGTTATACTATAAAAATTACATATAATCATAACAATTTATTTATATTGCATTACCATTTGGTTTTCAATAAATAGAATAATAATAATAATAACAATAATAATAAAAGAAGATTTCTCCTTCGGATGAATATATTAAATAAAAATTAAATTGCGTAATAGCTGTTGCTAAGATACGCAGACGATTACAATTTAGAAATAAATTCAGGAACATTGAAACATAAAAGCCAATATTTAAAATTGAAAAAAAAATTGAAAAATAGAAAATGGAAATTTTAAAAACTCCTGATGCTTTGCACACCTACAGAGTCTCAGGCACCTATCTACCAAAAATTTGTAGCTCTGTGATCAGTAGTGTGAGCACCAGAGCGCAGGCAGACACACATACACTCATGCAGACCCTTCTCTTTATTTATATAGATAAGAAATTATATGACAGTCTAATGATTTGATAAAGAATATGTCCTCCAGCTGCCATGACGGTATGTTAATTTGTTTAAATCTTATAAAGAAAGAAAGAAAATTAAAAAG
The DNA here is from genome assembly GCA_963930645.1 of Salticus scenicus. Lineage (NCBI taxonomy): Eukaryota > Metazoa > Arthropoda > Arachnida > Araneae > Salticidae > Salticus > Salticus scenicus. Next base: position 235,383,999 of record OZ005652.1, read on the forward strand.
GAAATTAGTTCTTAGCATTAAAAAATATGTATGCAGAAGCAAATTTTATGAAAAGCTAATTAGATATTACATTAACATTGTGAAAGCCAACCATTAATTTTTATTTTCCTATTTTAGACGATACATTCTGGACTCGTTTAAGATAATCTAAAAAACTACATCTTAATGGATTTTATTCTACTCCGTTACCAAAGTGGAAAGAATAAAAACATCCTTTAATGCACAAAATCTATCATTAATGGACTTTTGAACTTTTGAACGACCCTTTGTGAAGTTACACAGAAAACTAAGTTAAAAAGATAATTTGAGAAAAAATATTATGGATAGAATTTGCTTATTTGCATTGTTTCTGATATTTTTTGAAGTTATTAGTATTTACAGTTATATATTTTTAGTTTATTGAAATTTAATCATGTCTTCGTCAGTGTTATTACTTTCCGAACACTATAGTGAGGAAAGTATTGTAATCATGTCAAAAATCCGAATTTGAGATTTTGACGTTTCTATACGTTTCAAGGTCCAATGAGTCCGTTTTCACTATTTTTGCGATGATGTATGTATGTATGTATATGTGTATGTATGTGTGTATGTATGTGTGTATGTCTGTGAGTGAACATGCTAGCGTCTAAACACTTTGTTCGAATAAGCTGAAAGTTGTTACGTATAATGCAAATCACCATAGTACGAACCCTATAGATTTTGGTGAATCTAGCACTTATAGTTTTTTTACAGGGACACAAAGAAAAATTCTTTCTCGTTACGGCCTATGGGACCAAAATCCTAAAAGTGCGATAGCATCTAACCGCCTTATTCAATTGAGCAAAAAATTTATACACATATTATAGGTCACAGATACTCATCCTGTATAGATTTTGGAGAATCTAGGACTTATAGTTTTCTTACAGGGACATAAAGAAAAATTCTTTATCATTATGGCCAATGGGGCCAAATTTTTAAAAGCGTGATAGCGTTTAAACGCCTTATTAATATAAACAAAAAATTTGTACACATGTTATAGGTCACAGTTGCACACACTGTATAGATTTTGGTGAATCTAGCACTTACAGTTTTTTTACAGGGACACAAAGAAAAAATCTTTATCATTATGGCCTATGGGACCAAATTTTTAAAAGTGCGATAGCATCTAAACGCCTTATTCAATTGAGCTGAAAATTTATATGAATATTATAAATCACTGTTGCACTAACTATAAGCATTTTGGTGAATCTAGCATTTATAGGTTTTTACAGGGACACAACGAAATATTCTTTATCATTATGATCTATGGGCTCAAAGATCAGTAGCGTTAAATAAAACATCGTGTAATATATGAGGAAAAATACTCAAACACTCTATTATGGTTTTCTCCCTTTTGTTTGTTTAACAACTCCTCTTTCTTTACTTTATCTACAAAACTGTTAATTACTCAATGTTCGGAAAGTTGAGTGGAGTCACTCCAGATTTTTTTTAAATGTAAAAATGACATACAAATTCAGATTTAAATATTTAAAAAGTATATTTTATGAGTGATATAAAATGTCTTTTTTATTTTTCTTCAAATTTTATTTTTGTGCTTCTGTTTTTATTTTTTATTTTTAATTTTTTATATAACAATGAAACTCTTATTTCTTCGATTTCTTGTTCGTCACAAACATCTTGATTGCACAGCCTAAAAAAAATATATATATATTAGAAAGATATTAACAATTCAAAACGTTCAACCATACATAAAAAATTCATTGAAAGTATTAACAATTAAACGACATTAAATTACCTCCGTACATGTTTTTGAGGTTTTATGAAAAACACCTTTTATTTTTTTAGTTTGTTGCACTCTCAGTAGGTATTTATTCAATTTATATTATTTAAAGAAATCTTCTTCTTTTCCATTCTAACACAATTTATTATCAGGAAGAAAGAAAGAGAAATGCAAAGCATAATTTTAATCATTAATGGATTTTGAATGTATATGAATTTGTACAATATCATTTGTACTGTATTATGTGAATTTGTACAAGAAATGCTACATTAAATATCATATTGAGGAACTCTTGCATTTAATATTATATTGAGGGGTGTATACTGTATGTAGTTTTGTTGTTCTTTTCTCGGGAACTTCATCAGTTAAGTTTGATTCTATTTTTACAAGATTGTTTTGTGTTATGAAAGTGCCAAATAAATACTCACATACTTAATTTTCGATTTTAAGAATATATCGACTGTAAAAAGAAATTATATTAAAATTTAAAGTAGATTTTCCTTTTCTTTAAATTGAAAATAAAAAGTAAAAACCTCTCTGTAACTATATAACTATATATTATAACTATGTATCTTTATCTTATAACTAAAGGGCAATATTTGTGTGTGTGTCTGGGTGTGAACAGCGTAGCGCAAAGACGGTAGCTCGGACAGTCACGTGTTTCGACATGAAGGTACCCTACGAGGGGTCCTTTTGCACCTCGAAGCCTGATTTTCAAATTTTTGACTAGTTTTCTTTTAATTAATTAAAATTGGCAAATAATAACTTCATATTAGCATTATATTAGCCATTTAAATTTTAGCTATAATTTAATTGTTGCCACAAAAAATTACAAGTTCATTTTTCAGGTATAAAAATAAATGCATTTAATTAAACATGAACAATAAAAAATAATCTGGTGTGTCACTCACACGACTTTCTCTTACCCTAAAATTTAATACTATAAATACAGGTTGGAGATTAAGAGGTAAGATAACGAGTACTGTTATGTAAACCTATGTTAAGCAATTCAAATTAGGCTTCGGGAGAGTTTTATATGATAATTAATTCTGTGTGAGGGAGGCTACCGCCCCCCTGAACCATCCGTTTCATTAATGCACCTACATTTATATAAAATTTCATTCTGTTATTAAAATTAAATGTTTACTTAAAATTATACAGACAATTTTTGCAGGCAACATTCATTGAAACTTATCAATCTTGATCAAACTTTTCCAGCAACAAACTTATATTTACTTCAAAATACAACATTTGGATCTTTTAAAATTATTCGTTTTTAAGTTACTCTAAGAGACACAGACAAAGATCAAACGTTAAAAAACTTGGCTACGGTAATCAGGAAGCCTTCAAACGTGTAAATATACAAAAAACAAGCAATGAATATTTAGCTTAAAACATACATAATTTACCATATCTCCATGAGGAATTTATTTCAATTCCCGAATAGCTTTCCTGGAAATAATAAAAAATTATTACTAAAGCACATCCTCGGACGACAAATAACCAGTGTGTTGTGGCCACCACACGACTTTCTTCTATATTTTTCTATAGAAATTCACTCAGTAAAAATAATTTATTAAAATTATTATTTAAAAAAAATATCTTCCATAATAATGCAGACGATTTCCATGTTAGAGAAGTAGTATAACACTAAATATATATATAAAAAAAAAAAGTTGAATTTATTCTCAATATTACGTTAAACAAACAAAAAAAAATGTTAAAAATGAAAAAAAAATCGATAACTTTATTTTAAATTATCGCAGATTGATGATTCAACCATTCGTTTGAAAGGTATTGGCGAGCTCTTTTGAAAGATATCCATCATGAAAATTTACTCCCCTCGAGGGGGGCTTCCCCCCCCCAGGGGAGAGGCGAGGCTCCTACGTACAAAAAAAATTTCCCTGTTGACTAACTCTATTACAAAAAATATATATTCCTTTAATTTGGTTTAATTCAGTCTATAGATGTTAAACTCTACTTACCTGCAATTTCCCCCATAGACGTAATGTATTTGAATACTTTTGAGTCTCCCTGTACACGAACCCTTTGTTTCATCTCAGCGAAAAGCTTAGTATAGCATCCATATATGATACACATTTAGTATACCGAGTTTGTAATTTCTGCTACTATTTTTTCTTGAGATATGCTTATAACACGCACACAGACACACGGACAGACAGACACACAGACCATTCGCTAAAAACATTATTTTCGTATTCAGGGGATCTCAGAACATGTAAATATAACATAAATTCACGTTCGAAAACTTGACCCTAAAACAATACTTTCTCGACCCTATGGGTAAGAGAAAGTAAATAAAAAAAAAAAATGTATGCATCTCACAAAAATTGACACCATTGTCACTTTAAAAAATTAGGTATTTTCATAAAGGGCTAATATAGTTCATGATGCCAAAGTATGTTGTTCTAAAGGAATTTTTCATTTTTTAAAGAATTTTTTTTTTTTTTTTTTTACTGCCAAGTTTTTGAAAAAAAAAAAAAAAAAAAAAAAAAAAAAAAAAATGCCCATAAAGTAACATTTGAGTGCATAGCATTTCTTTACTACTCTAAATTCTAAAATACAAAATTTTTGTATAATAAAATTTTAATTTTATCAGTTTTTTTTTATAAATGCTCATGGGCGATTTTTTTACTTTAGCGATGAAGTACACTGGACATTTTTCGCCAAGAACTTGAATTTAGCAATAGCTATTTTAAGCGAAGTAGCACATTAAAAATAGAAATAAATTACAAAATATTGCAGAAAAATGTATGGAAACAGAAATAATAGTCACATAAATATCTATTTTTATCTAAGTACATAATTTTATAGAAGAAAATGCAGTTTTAGAATTAGAAAATGTTTTTAAACAGGCACTATTTCAAACCTATAAACTATTAAAAATATAAATAGAATATTAAGGATTCTTATAAATTAACGAAAAGGTGCAACCGATAAAAGTATTATCAAAATAGGTATTGGAGAAATTCACCCACTTTTTATAAGAAAGTATGCAGAAAAAAAAAAATCCATTGCCAAAATGGTGACGAAAATTCAAATGCCGCAAAATGAGTGATAAAATACAGCTGTGTACCGTGAATTTTATTTATTTATTAATTTTTTTATGCATCAGTCGCTATGCTAATTTAACATACAAATAAAGGAACTGCTGTATGTGACTGTACTTGCACGCTATACGGCACAAATATTTGATTAATTAAAATTAACATTTAAATAAATAAATAAAAATGTTAATGGTAAATATATATAATCACAAAAACATTATTTGTCTAAACTCCTTCTAAAACCATTCATGGCGTATTGCATTACGGGGCATATTGTCGTGAAATGGCACATTGTCGGGGTATATATGCAAATACTCTGGGTAAACCTGTAAATGAATGATGAATAATTGCCATACCACAATTTACACAAAACATGCTTTTATGCATATAAAAATTATGTTCATTTCATTCAGGGTAGTTTATAGATGTCACACTGTACTTATGAGAAATTTCGCTCATAGACGTAATGTATTTGTAGAAATTCGTTTTTCCAACTGAGTGACAATAATGCCCGGACCAGGAGTCGAACCCCGGATCTTTGACTTACAAGGTCAACGCTCTACCAATTGAGCTATCTAGGCCGACAACCGGTGGGCATTTCTCACTCAGACTACATTTAGGCAGAAAGATCTGCTCTATCATGTAGATAGCTCGACAGAATAAGCCCTAGATAATAGAAAGCACCATTAAACAATGGGAAGAAGAAATACTTTTATTTTTTTTAATAACACACAATCAGCAGATTGGGAAGAAAATCATATATACTGAAAATGTATTTTTCCAAATGAGTGAAATGAAGAATATGATTTTCTTCCCAATCAGTTGATTGTGTGCTTTTAATAAATTGTATTTCTTTCTCCCATTGTTTAAGGGTGCTTTGCATTACCTGCGACTTATTCTGTCGAGCTATCTACATGATAGACCAGATTTTTCTGCCTAAAGTTTTTCTGAGTAAGTAATGCCTACCGACTGTCGGGCTAGATAGCTCAAATGGTAGAGCATTTACCTTGTAAGTCAAAGATCCGGGGATCGAATCCCGGTCCGCGCATTATTTTCGCTCAGTTGGAAAAATGAATTTATATAAAGAATATGATTTTCTTCCCAATCAATTGATTATGTGATTTTAATAAATTGTAATGTATTTAAATTGTCTTGGATGGCCCTGTACACACAAACCCTTTGCTCTCAACGAATAGTTTAGTATAGCATCACTATATGATACGGATTTAGAATACCGAATTTGTACTTTCTGATACTATTTGCTCTTGAAATATGCTAATAACACACACAGACACACACACAGGGAGAGACAGAGAGACCAACCGCTAAAAACATGTTTTTTTTTTTTTTTTTTTTTTTTAATTCGGGGGATCTCAAAACGTGTAAATATAAAAAAAAGCCAAATTTTGGAAATTTGACTAAAAACCAATCCTTTCTCTATACCATGTATATGGGTAAGAAAATGTATAAAGAAGAAGAAAAGGTGAGAAAAATGCATTTGAAAATTCCCTTTTAGTACATGAATTATTCATAAATTTTATTTGCTAAATTATCAATGAATATACTCGTGTGTATTAACTCAAGAAAAGATGGACATTATATGTCCGTCTATAAGACATTACAGGTTAAAAAAATCGTCTTTCCCTGAAGGAATATATATATATATATATATATATGTCATATTAAAATAGACAGCCACACGTTAAAATAATTAAATAAGTGCAGTCGTTGAACCAAGTGGTGGTTTTATTAATTCGAGATGTTACAGCCTTCACGCGAAGGTGAGGCGTCCTTGTAAACTTACACCTAGCAGATCTAACTTCACATGATCGACCTCAACGAACAATTAGCAAGTAGTCACTTGTACTAACTCGAACATTCGCTTTTTGCGGGAGCGATCACGTGATGCTAAGTGTTCTAATTGGCTTAGGGGAGTCATACGATACACAAGGAAGGGTCAGAACATTCTGGATTAAATTTACCTTTGCATTTCATAATACACTCTGTCACAAAAAAAATATATGCACCCAGAAGGAAATGAGCTACAATTACGAAACTTAACAAGTTTGTAGTATATGGAGGGATAAACAAATGATTAAAAATGCAGAACAAAAGATCGTTTTATTAAGAAGTTATGGGATGAAAAAGGTTACAAATCAGTAAGTAGTAAAGCCATCTCTGGCCGTTATACAAGCCGAAACACGGCGTAATATCGAATCAGTTAGGTCATCTATATCCTCTTGCGGAAGATTATGCCATAACCTTTGCAAATGAGCAGTGCAGTTAATTCACCAGCATTCCAACACGGCTGCAGTTGCTTTCCTAGCACGTCCCAGAAATGCTCTATTTGCGGGAGATCTGATGACCTGGTAGGCCATGTGAGTACGACATATTCTTGAAGACATTGTTGGGAGAGTAGAGCAGTATATGGATGAGCGTTGTATTGCTGATAAATGACACCTGGGCGGCTTCATAGAATAGGCAGCACAAACGGAGTTAAAATGCTGTACACGTAATTGCGAGCCATCATAGTGCCTTAAAAAACGACTTGGGATGATGGTGTGTCCCAACAGATCGGTCCTCACGCTATTACACCTTGTGTAATGTCTGTATGCCGCTCGACAACAAATGCCGTATCAGACCGTTGTCCTGGCCAAATCCACATGCGTGTGCGATGGTCATTAGTACTGAGACTGAATCGTAATTCACCACGGACGATCACACGTTAGATCGGTCACACTTCAACTTGCCTTGGGTCGACAAAAATCTAGTCGACACTGCTTATGATATGGGGTGAGGGGTAGGCGTCTTAATGGACGTCGTCTGTTTATACCAGCGTCGGCCAGTCGTTTCGAATGGTTTCCCTTGATACTACTGGATGCTTAGAATGTGGTAAATGGCGTTGAATCGATGCTAATGACGCTGTTGGTGCGGACGTGGTCTCTCTTATGATTCCGCGATCCTCGTGTCCATTTGCGCTCCTGGGATGTCTTGACCCTCCACAATGTTTAATTCTCCCTTCCGTAACCCACTGTTACCAACCCCGTGCAACTACTATATACCTCCGAACGAGGTGGCGGCTTATATGCCTGAACGACCAAACTGCTTCTCTGAGGTCTACTATACGGCCCTTCTCACTGTCCGACAATTGTCGGTACTGCCACCGGTTACGTCTCAGAGGCATCTCAAGTCACAATACCGTCAATCAAAATCGACAGATTCGTTTAAAAAGGAGAAATCATGCTTTTAAACTCGCCTAGCTGCACAGTTCAGATGCGCATAACGTGCTTAGCCTTGTCTGATTGGCGTTGAAATTTTAATCATTTCCATATCTCTTACCAGACTACGTTTATACCGAGTTTCGTGAATGTGTTTCGATTTCTTCTGTGTGCATATATTTTTTTGTGGCAGAATGTATAATAAGAAAACAGTTTTGTTTCATCGGAAAATAAAATAAAAATTTCTTTAAGAATTGAGAACAAGTTAAAGAATTTGTAATTAATGAATTAATGAATTATTTACAAAATGAATTAATAAAGAATTAATTAGGGCGCCATCAGTGGTTTAGTGAGAGGTAGAAACATTTAAGTTTGAGAAAGGAAGCAATAATTTTAAAGGGGCTTTTTATTATATTCCAGATATATATATATATATATATATACAACGCACTGATCAGTCTGTGCCTCATTAAAAAATGTTTAGTAATTACAATTTTTCTCTTTTGATACAACCCCTTGAGATTCTGCAATAAATGCTAGAATTTTCAAATTGCAATAACTCATTGAAATTTTCACTAAGAAAAATGATTTTTTTTTCTTCTTATATTCAGGTGAATAATTTTCTAAATGTCATATGATAACAAAATGTCTTACAAAAATTAAATTTCATATTTTAATATTACACAGCTCTTTGTACAAAAAAATTCCATATCTGAAATACCATCTGAATGCCATATCTTTGAATTATTCTACTGTTGAACCAACTTCACCAAAGGATATACATTAGGGTGGAACGAAAAAAACAACTTCTGATTTTTAATTTGGAATAGCGCTGAAAAGTTGCCTTTTGGTGTAGATAAGATAAATTAAAAATATGAAAACTATTGGAGTACGTCTTGATGTGCCGCAAGGACATTAAAGTATCATAAAATTGAAAATAAAAAAAAAAAAAACGATAAAACCAACTTCTGATTTTTAATTTGGAATAGCGCTGAAAAGTTGCCTTTTGGTGTAGATAAGATAAATAAAATATATGAAAACGATTGGAGTACGTCTTGAGGTGCCGCAAGGACATTAAAGTTTCAAAAAATTGAAATCTTTGCTATATTTTAAAGGGTTTTTTTGCGGGTCTCGATTATAAAACAAAATACTTCAAATAGGCGTTTTATTTTGAATAGAAACAGTTTTACTATTGCATTGGCATCAGGAAGCATGAGTCATCGCCGGGGCAGATGTTGTGAGGGAGAAGGGGGGTGGAAGGAGGCGGAGATTTGTCTGCGTGTACTGACACGTGACACCTGACAAGCTCAGAGCAGGTGTCAGGCTTTGCGAAGTTCAGTTGAGTGGACGTCTGCGCACCGTCTAAGGTATATTTTGTTAGTTTTAGTTTGCATAATACTTTATTTTTGAGAATAAAAATGGCTCAGTCTAAAATAGTGAAGACAAGACAAATGTCGGAATGTCCCATTTTTGGGAACTTTGGTGATTTGTGTGAAGTTGAACTGCCTACTTAATAATACATTATGAAGTGTTACTGTTATATTAGACATAACCTCAAAACTGCTTCAGAGAAGGATCCTACTGTAAGTGAAATATGTGACATTTTAGTTCCCAAAATAGAACAAATATGGTCAAGAGCTTCTATTCCCGTTGTTTCTAGCAAAAGAATTTTACAAATGATAAAAGCTTATCATTGTAAATATAGGAATTTATTAAGGTCTAAAAGCAGAAAAGGGTCAGATAAGTTTGACTGCAACCTTGCAAAATTTAGAGAAGAAGCGAAACGTTTATTTGATATTGCTGCCTGTAAGTGTGCAAACTTTAATACTTGTACTTGTATAAAAGAAAAAAAAAGTACCAGTTATGGAACAAGAGTTTCTGAAAGATCAACGTTCTAACAGGGCAATGGTTATAGGTAATATTGATAAAGATACCACAAGCGCTTTGAGGAAGAAAGAAGTCAGAAAAAGTAAAGAACTACAGAGAATAGTTAAATTTAATCAAGAACGGACAAAAACACCAGTGCATTAGAAACGGTTACTGGCAACAATGACAGAGCTGAAAGGCAGCATTGTTCTTTACCAGAAGAGGCAAACCAACCAGGTCCATCAAATATACAAGAAATCACACATCTACCAGGGCCTTCAAAACTGAAAGAAGTGAAAAACACTCAAATGCGTATTAAATTGTCATCTGTAGCTTCCATTGCTGACCGTATCGGAATATCAGATAGAGCTGCTGCAGCAATAGCTAGTGCCGCTTTACAGGACTTGGGTGTAATCGCAGAAGAAGACAAAACCAATGTAATAGACAGGATGAAAATTAGACGAGCAAGATCAACAAATCGAAAAGATCTCATTAATGACAGTCGTTATCGTCCGATAACCGAAAATAGAGGATTGTTTTTTGATGGAAGAAAAGACAAAACAACTGTTCGAGAAAAGAAAGGAACTAAGTTGTACACAAAAGTTGTTTCAGAAGAGCACGTTTCACTAATAGAGGAACCAAACTCAAGGTTTTTAGGCCACGTAGCACCTAAATCTGGCACCGGAAAAGACATAGCAGACAGTATACTGCAGTTTCTTGAAGATAGAGAACACAACAAACAACTTTTGAACTTTACTGCTATTGGCTGTGATGGAACCGTTGTAAACACGGGACATAATAATGGTGTGATTTCTTTGATTGAAAAGGAAATAGGAAGACCTTTACAATGGTTAATTTGTATGTTCCATGCTAATGAGCTACCATTGCGACACCTTTTTTGTCATTTAGATGGTAAAACGAAGGGACCCAATGAGTTTAAAGGCGAAATAGGTCAGCAGCTTGAAAACTGTGCTAATCTTCCTGCTATTACTTTCATGCCAATTGAAAATAACCTTCCTCTTTTGGATAACAGAAATGATTTAAGTACAGATCAGAAGTATTTATTGGATATGAGTATAGCTGTATCAAGTGGAAATTGCCCACTAGATTTATCTTTAAGAAACCCTGGAAAACTTTCTCACTCTAGATGACTGACATTAGCCAACCGCGTGCTTAGATTTTATGTGGCAACTGAAAATCCAACTGAAAATCTTAAGACTCTGGCTGAGTACATTGTGAAAGTGTATGCACCTGTGTGGTTTAATATTAAGTTAAAACCTTCATGCACTTATGGTTCCAAACATCTGTTTAAACTTATCTCATATTCACGCTATCTCTCAGACGACCTCAAGAACGTTATAGATCCGGTTATTCAAAGAAGTGGGTATTTTGCTGCCCCGAAAAATCTCCTTTTGTCCATGCTATGTGATGAAAGAAAAATTCATAGAGAACTTGGTTTACGACGTGTTTTAAAAGCAAGAACATAAAGTAGAGGGGGAGTCAGGAAGTTTAAAGTTCCAAAGATAAACTTCGATGCAAAGGATTACATCGACATGATCTTATGGCCTGAAAATGATGTAACTGAACCTCCCTTATTAAAACATGTTTCAAGTGACACTCTGAATGACTTTATACGGAAGACATTTGAAGCTGAACCAAATAGTAAAGTGGACCCGGTTATCGACTTTCCCCGGCAAGCAGTGGAAAGAGCTGTGAAACTGGTGACCGAATCGGCTCAAAATGTCTGTAGTTCAATCGCAAGAGAAGGATACATAAGAGCAAAAATTGACTCACGTGAGAAAATGCCAAAATTTAATACGAAAAAACAGTTTAATTTGTAAATGAAGTAGAAACAATCATTTTGCAGCTGTAACATTTGCAATTTTTAAGAATACAGAAGTAAGAAATTTACAAAATTTAACATTACAAAATATTTTTTTTATTTTTATTATATTTTGTAAATAATATTTTTCCCCAATTCTAATGTTTATATTATATATGTATTTGAAACGATTTTTTGTAACATTATATGTAGGAGAAATTCATAAAAAATAATTTATCAAAGTTTATAATTTTTCAATTTTTGTACAAAATTTAAGCTCTTTGCGGCATCTCAAGACGTTGTAATATTGCAACCAAATTTTTAAAAATTCTTTTTAACCTAAATGGCAACTTTTCCCCAGTATTTCCAAAATAAAATCTAAAAAAAAAAAAAATAAATAAAGGCTTATTTTTTATTTTTCAATTTTTTCAATATTTTTACAAACTTTAAGCTATTTGCGGCACCTCAAGATATTATGGTATCGCATCCAATTTTTCTTTACTTCCTTTTGAGCCTAAAAGGCAACTTTTCCCCACTATTACCAAACTGATATCTAAAAAAAAAATTAAAAAGGCATTTTCGTTCCACCCTAATATACATATATATATATATATATCTTTTTAGATCTAAGATATGTCCCTAATATATCTCAAGTACCAATCGATCCGATGCAAATTCACACAAAAACTTAAAAAAAAAAAAAAAAAAAAAGCTATAAATTTAGAGGTATGGGATAAAGAAAATTTGTTTTTAGTTTTGTTCTCTAACAAATCAGTTAGGTTTTATTACGTTTATTCCTTTATTTACTTATTTATTTATTTAATTTTATTAAATTTTATTTTTTTACAATATGAATATTTTTATTTACAATCTCATGTAAATTCTCGTTTAATTATTTTAAACATGAAGTTTAAATTCAAACTAAAATATAAGTAACAATATTTTAACTACAATGTATATCTCGACATTTTTTAAGGTTTCAGGTTTTAAATGAAATCGTTTTTATTGAACAACAAGTAACGGATTTTTTAAAATGTAATACTAGTTGTTTCACAAAATAGCAAATAAATAAATCAATAAAAAATATGGATTTGAGGAATAGTTCTTACAAACTAATTATCTAAAAATAAAAGCTATGTCCTTATCCTAATAAATAACTTATTTCAATGCCTTAGTTTAATAAGTTTTGATGCTTCTTAAAAAAGTATATATATATATATATATATATTTAGGCTTTATAATAATTTATAGAAAGTGTTTGAAAATTTTATGAAATAATGTCTTTTAAATGGTTAAATTTTTATATTAATAAAAATAAAATTCTTTCTATTCATACTTTGAGACATAAACGACTTTCATTATTATTATTATATTTGCATTAAAAACAAGTAATTCTTGGAAAAATAGAATCAAAGTTTATCGAGTAAGAAATATGATAATAGATATTTTGAAAATACTATAAACTTTATCACATTTTAAAACAATGAAGTCACGCATAACCGTACTCTGAAAATTGCCTGTATATTTAGACAACATTACACTCACATTAAATCTGCTCGAAGATATTTCAATGATCTTTAAATATTCATGTATTGACATATTCATCTACTCTGAAACGCAATACGCAAATACGCAATGCGCAATTACGCAAAAACGCAAAAAAAGTCATTACTAATGGAAAGAATAATAATAACAAAAAAAAAAAAAAAAAAAAGCAAGACTTCAGTTGATGAGTTAAGTTTTCTCTGATGAGTTAAGTTTATTTTATTTTGGGCCTATAAAAAATAAAAATAAAAAAATAAAATAAAATACCAGTAAGATGATAAAAATGTGACCAAACTATTGAAAATTGCATACATAAAACAGTGACACATTCTCCGTACATTATGGTACGGAGGTGCGCACATCTTCAATGAGTCGGGCAAATTTTTATGATCAAGGGATCAATTAACTCAAAATAAAACGCGGCCATTATAAAAACGGCGCCCGAGCGACTATTTTCAAGGTATCTCAGACTTTCCCGCAAACAGAATTTCAAGATGATAATGCACCATACTAAAGGGTGTCTGTGGAGTGTTTATTCGATTCAAATCGTTAAAAATACCTATCCTATCCCATGATCACCTATAATTCTGTAAGCAATCGTATCTTTTTTTAACTTTAAGTTAAATCCCACAAAAAATATCGTAGAATTAGCCCTAATCTCCATATGCTCGAAAATTATTAGTCTATAAAAAAGCGCGGAAAAGGGCGAGGATTAAAAAATTGCAGCCTGCATCGCTGAAAAGGACTAGAAAAAGTTATTTATGGTATTTGGCACAGATAAATTTCTGATAATTATATAAAAACACTGTATAATACTATGCCATTGCGCATTAAGGCAGTAATTCTACATAAAGGTGGAATAACTCATTGCAGAATGCATATTTTTATTTAAAAATTGCTTAGATCTAACAAATACATTGTTTTGTTTCATGTATTAAAATATTACTTGTTTATATCATATAATAAATCATAATACAGTAGAAAGGATATGTTTATTATATTACGTTTAAAAAGAATGTTTTATGTAGATTCTAAATAATTACTTCGTAGACTGTATTAAAGTGAATTATTAAACCAAAAATGTGCATAGATATCATTTCATCTCTTTCATATTATGCAAACATGACAGTTTTAGTTTGAAGTTACTGCAAAGGTGTAAGTCAATTTTTCTGCAGTGCTTTTTAGTGCTAGAGTCCTATTTCAGTCGGTACAGTTGTCGAATTTTTATAGGTCACTCTTAATTAGTGCTAGAGGCCTATTTCAGTCGGTTTATTGAATGGGGATTTATTGAATGAAGTCCCCCCAAGGCCCAACTTTGACATGAGTTCCCCCCAAGGTACCCCTATTTCAGTCGGTACAGCGTTGTCGAATTTGTATACGTGACTCTTAATAGTCCTCAGGGCCTATTTCAGTCGGTTTATTGAATGGGGATTTATTGAATGAAGTCCCCCGAAGGCACAACTTTGACATGAGTCCCCCCCATTCCCAACTTTGACATGAGTCCCCCCCAAGGTACCCCTATTTCAGTCGGTACAGCGTTGTCGAATTTTTGTACGTCACTCTTAATAGTGCTAAGGGCCTATTTCAGACGTTTTATTGAATGGGGATTTATTGAATGAAGTCCCCCCAAGGCTCAACTTTGACATGAGTCCCCCCCAGGCCCAACTTTGACATGAGTCCCCCCCAAGGCCCAACTTTGACATGAGTCCCCCCCCCAGGCACAACTTTGACATGAGTCCCCTAAGGCCAACTTTGACATGAGTCTCCCCCAAGGTACAACTTTGACATGAGTCCCCCCCCAAGGCACACCTTTGACATGAGTGCCCCCAAGGCACACCTCCCCCTCATTGGGAAAAAGAGAAAAAACGTTGTTTTGCGGCTATAAGACAGTTTGGACTTCCAACGTTATTTGTTACAGTATCTGCAGCTGAAACACATTGGTTTGATTTAATGAAAACTTTATCATGGAATTTAGATCGTCACGAATTAACTAAAGAAGAATTTGTCGATATTAACAAGTTTAGCAGTAGGCCTCTGGCACTAAATTAAAATCTGTCAATGTCAGATTTTCATGTTTTAAATAATGAAATAATGTCGTGTATGTATATATTTTTTATTTATTTATTTTTTTCTTTTATCGCTTAGTGTATATATATATCCATGAATATATGTGGTAGCCTTATGAAAATAATCCTCATAATCACATATAATACTAAATGCATTTAGAGGTGATCCAAAATATTTTTTTTTTTTTTTTTAGATTTTACTGGTCCCCTTCTCCTCTTCAGGATACAAGTTTTGCTGAAATCCATGTGCGGTATAACATGATCTTTACACTACAAAGTTTAGAGTTGATGATTTAATAATTTTTCTGTATATTTTACAAAACATCTAAATTCGAAAGTGTCCAAATACTTATTGGTAGATAGAGTACGAGAACCTTCCAAATAATTGTAAACAGTTAAATGCTTATAGTACTGTACAAATACAACATACTTTCCAATCAAACTTTCTACATTTGGAAGATCGGTTGAGTTTAATATCTTGATAAACAAAGCATTACAAATTAAGACTAGTTGGCATAGGTGGACTCTGCTCAGTTCCCCATCACATGTATGTGCTCATAAATTTCTTGTACTGGACATATTATATACACGTTAAGAAAAATGAATTTCACCAAACGCTTGACACAGTGACAGAACGAAATCCTCGCCTAACAGGCTACCCACTGTTCAGTTCGATATCTTATTCTAATCTATTAATTTATTTTATTGGGGTCAATTTCGTAGTTTATTTTCATGCTATTATTTCCAAATGCAACTTTCCCAAAAATGCGTATTTATATGAAATATCGCCCCATTTTGCTGTGTTGATAAAATCTTAAATTTCGAATAACTTACGAAATTTTCCTATTAGAATATTTGTAGTCAATCATGTTCATGCAAGTATCATAAATGTTATTTTGAAATTGTCTGATATATTTACGATCTTAAAAATGGACGTTTATGCTCGATTTTGCCTTATTCTGCCATTTTAAGTAAATCGTATATTCCACATAACTTACGAATTTTTTAAATTGGCAAATTCATACTCTGTAGTATTCATGTCAGTATTCTAAATAATATTTCAGTGATCTGACATCTTTATGAATAAAATATCCCTCAATATTGACGTTTGTGTAAAATTTTGCCCTATTCTGTTATGATAAGAAATTCGTAAAATTCTAACAACTTACGAAATTTTTATATTGTAAAATTCATAGTGAATAGTATTCTTACCAGTATCCTAAATAATATTTCTAAAGTAGTCTGACATATTTACGATGAAAATATCCCTAAAAATTGACGTTTATGTGAAATTTTGTATTATTCTCCCATGTTAAGAAATTCGTAAATATTCAATAACTTGCGACATTTTTAAATTAGCATGTTTATAGTAACGCATGTTCATTCCGGCATCAAAACTGATATTTCAAAACTGGTCTGACATTTTTACAGCAAAGGTTTTTCATTTAATGCAAGTTTAAGTGAAATTTTGGCCTATTCACCCATGTTAACAAAATCGTAAATTTCGAATAACTTACGAAGTTTTTTAATTCGAATGTTGGAAATAAATAGAGTTCTTGCCAGTGTCTAAAGTAATATTTTAAAACTGGTCTGACCTCTCTGCAATCACTTGTTCGTGAGATATCGTGTAAACAGACTAACAAACTAACGGACTAACGGACTAACATACTAATGGACTGAGACACTAACGGACTGACACACTTACGGACTTAAACACTAACAGACACACTACAGACAGACACCATACAAATTTTGTCATTTTCGGATTCCTCACACCTGAAAACGTGTAAGAATGTCAAAAACCCTAGGTCGAAAATTTTCACGATTACCTAAGTTCTCCATACCTATAGTATGATGGGGAACTAAAAGTTATGTTCAGATACAAATTTAAAATATTTCTAAAAATGACATAGGCTAAGAATGAGATATAGCATAAAAATTGTTACGAAGCATAAAGTATTGGAAAATTCGGTAAAGCATAAAACTACAAAAACTTAAATGTTTTACAATTAACTGAAATAAAACTTAATTTCATGTATCCTAAAGACAAATGCATCACCATTTTTTTTTATTTAGTAATAGACAAATCAAAGATGCTGTAAGGTTGTAGGAAAACAGAAATTGAAAAGAACATAAATGCCCATTTCACCGTCACCTATTGAGTGTCATTTTCAATTTTGAAGAAAGCAGTATCGAATTCACTCGTGTAAGTAGATATTTTCTAATATTAAATTCTGTCTTCTGATAATATTGCATTTGTTCGTGATTGTCAAGATTAAAGCTTTGTCAATTTCTTTCAATTTAGTTCTCTACTTACTCTATCAGTAGGTATTAAAGATAAAAGATCGAAATTAGATTTATAAAGAACAGCTTAAATTGAAATAAATATCTCAATTATTAGCTTTTGAAAATTAAAGAACTGTCTGAAAAATACTTTATTTATTAAAAATATTTTTTTTATCTTTGAGATTTCAGGCTTGTTTAGAAAGAAATACCTTAAGAAAAAAAATTTACTGGTTTAAGAATACTTTTTGTAAGATGCTTTTTTAACTACACAAGTTTCAAAGCAAACTATGAAAAGATTCAAAGAACTGTTTATTAAAAGAAATATTTTTTCGAATTTCAATCAGAAAAATTCGACAGAAAAAAAATAGATACGAAATACAGTTTAAAAACAGTTTTATTAATAAATTTATTAATAAAATACGTTTATAAAATCACATTTCTATACATAGAACTAAGCATACACTGATTTAACTTATTGCATACTATAAAATTTTGAAACAGAATAAGTATTATTAGGCGTTTTGTGCCATGGAAGATATACTTAAAAGAATTTTAGCTAATTCGGCATTTAATTGCAATTGAACAACCTGGATGTAATATTTTGTTTAAAATATTAGATAATGAAAAATAGGGGGAAAAAAAAAAAAGAAAAAAAAAAAAACTAGAGCTTATAAATTGTGCATTCATTAAAGAAACTCTTTCTGAATAGTATAATTCAATTGATTCAACTTTTCTACAAATAAAATATAGTAAGGTAACGACACAAGTATTTGTCACCCATAAAATGCACACCAGTAGTCGTCACCCTCTTAAAAGAAGTGTCAAACTAAGCGTTTAATAACCTGTATGAATTTGAATCCACCTGCACTAAATTCTCCAAAGCCTTCTACTTTTTATCACCTAAAAAGTTTTATTTCAAGTGTTGGGTAAGAGTGGAGGGAAGCAAAATTAAAGGAAGCATGCGTTAAATGACAATTGGATTCAGTCAACATTAAGCAAACGACTAAGAGGTATGAATTTCTTGATGTATTTTGTTGTTTGCTGTATTTGGCATTGCTCATAAAGCATTGTATGTAATGGTTATGAAACGTAGAATACGATTTATGTGCGACTTTCTAAAATTTAACGTAATAGAATGGCAGAATATGTTTTTTATATAACAGAAATATGTTTTTTATATGCACAAAAGAATGCTTTGAATAGAATATAACATGATTAGCATTAGATTTAAAGGGTGGCGCACAAATATACAGATATAATAAGAGCTATTAATAAAAAATTGCTAGAATTGTACTTTCGTTTTCGTTAAGCAAAACACTTTCTAACATTTTTTGAGTGTGAATATGATTTCCGTTTTGTGTATCTGTCTGTCCGTCTGTCAGTCTGCCTGTCCGCGCTCTAACTCCCGTAAATATTCATGGAATTTCTTTAAACTGATATATGTTATTCAAGTTCACTATCGGATGTTCCCTACTGAAAATGGAGTTTATACCTCTACTGGTTTGTGTACAGGGATACCCGAAAGTATTTCAAAGCATTATGTTCTACCAGAGGTAATTCTATAAACCATATTTTAATATCTTCACAGTAGACATATCTTAATGAAATTGAAATATGCTATTCAAATTCACTATTGGATGTTTCCTGTATAAAATGGAGGAAATACCACTACCGATTTACGTACAGGAACACTCAAAAGTATTCCAAAGCATTGCGTTCTATGAGAGATATTTCTATAAATAAAATTTTAATATATTTACGTTACACGAAGTTTTAGGACATTGAAATATGTTATTTATATGCACAGAAAAATGCTTTGCATAGAATATAGCATGATTAGCATTTGATTTACAGGGTGACACAAAAATATTCATTTTTATTAAGAGCTATTAATAAAAAATTGCTGTAATTGTACTTTCGTTTACCTAAAGCGTTTTTTACAATTTCTAACATTTTTAAGTATGAATATGATTTCAGTTTGTGTATTTGTCCATCTATCTGTCTGTCTGCTCGCACTCTAACTCCTGTAAATATTTATGGAATTTCTCGTAACTTACATATTTTATTGAAGTTCACTATCGGATGTTTCAACTTAAAAATGGAGTGAATATTTCTTCCGGTTTCTGTAAAGAGACACCCAAAAGCATTCTAAAGCATTGCGTTCTATGAGTGTTATTTTTATAAGCAATTTATCTATAGAATGTTCTCCATTTAAAATGGCATTAATAGGTCCTGTACAACTAGTTTGTTTACAGGGACAACAACAACAACAACAACAAAGAAAAAAATGCCAATGGATTACGTTTTAGGACAGAATTTTTCGAAAGTTAAATTTAAAAATCTTTCTACTGTAAAAATCATAAAAATATTGAAATGTATTGTTAATATTCTAAAATAATGTTTTGTATAGAATATGATATGATTAAATTTCTGATTTACATGGCTACACTAAAATATTCAGAGAGATCAAAAGCTGTAATTATAATGTATTGGCTGCATTTTCTTTTGCGTTAAGCCTTTTTAACACTTTCAAAAATGCCTCAGATTAATTTTAAAATCATTTAGTCTATCTATATTTTTTTAGCCCTTATGTCTGTTGTGTGATAACGTAGTAAAAGAATATTAAATGTTATTCGATACAAAAATTATGTACAGTTTGAAAGTGTTACTAATCAATGCGTACTGCATGATTTTTCTTTCTTGTTCGTAATAACTTGAAAACTAATGGTTGAAACAAACAAAACTGTCACGTTTCCATAATATCAAAGGGATGAAATAATACCTATGTACATTTTTGATTTAATATTTCACTTTATTACACTATAAGATGTAATCATAAAAAATTTTCATAAAACATTCTTTTTAAACGTAGTATAATAAACATATACTTTGTACTGTATTATGATTTATTATATGATATAAACGAGTTATATTTTAATACATGAAATAAAACTATTTATTTGTTAGATCTAAGCAATTTTTAAATAAAAATATGTATTCTGCATTGAGTTATTCCACTTTTATATGGAATTACTGCTTTAATGCGCAATAGCATAGTATTATGCAGTGTTTTAATATAAATATCAGAAATTTCTCTGTGCCAAACATCATAAATATTTTTTTTCTAGTCTTGCAGAGTTGTAGGCTGCCATTTTTTTAATACTCGCCGCTTTCCTGCGCTTTTTTATAGGCTAAACATTTTCGAGCGGATTGAGATTAGGGCAATTTCCAAGTTTGACGAAGAAGAAATTCTGCGATTTTTTTTGTGAGATTTAACTTAAAATTAAAAATTATATGATTGCTTACAGAATTATAGGTGCTCATGGAAAAGGATAGGTAGTTATAACAATTTGAATCGAATAAACGCACAACAGAGGCCCTTTAGTATGGTGCAATATCATTATGAAATTCCATTTGCGGGAAAGCCTGAGATACCTTGAAAATAGTTGGTTAGGCGCTGTTTTTATAATGGTCGCGTTTTATTTCGAGTTAATTGATCCCTTGAGCATAAACATTTGCCCGAATCATTGAAAATTTATGCACCTCCGTACCATATTGTAAGGAGAATGAGTCACTGTTTTATGAATGCAATTTTCAGTAATTCGATCACAATTTTATCATCTTACTAGTTTTTTTTTTTTTTTTTTTTTTTTTTTTTTAGCAGCCTGAAACAAAATAAACTTGTCCGATCAGAGAAAACCAGTTCGGCCAAATAATAACTGATATACATATTTAAATTTTTGGTAAACCGAAGTCTTCTTTTTTTAATTATTTTCTTTAGTAATGGCTTTTTTCTGACCTTCTGTTTTTTAACATACTTTGCTTAATTGTTCCTGCACTGTTTTTTTAAGAAATTATTTTGCTATATACTTTTATAAAAAAATTTCTAAGTTATGAACACGTACAAATCGATTTTTTTAAACGTTTGTTTCTTAACTTGATATCATCTCGCTTGGATGGGCAACATGGCCACCTAAAGACACATTTTCCGTTTAAACAGCTAACAAATTTTATATCTTCCTAAAAGTCATCTCATGATTATTTCGTTAACATTTAATTAATTTGAAATCTCACGTATTAAAATATTTTTTGACTTTCATTCTAAAATGAAAACTTTTTGTGGTATTTTTAAATGCCTTATACTTGCCTTTTTTGAAATACTTTCTAAAATTATAATTTTCCTGACAGTGCGTTTTTTTTTTTTTTTTTTTTTTTTTTGGTTGCTTAGTGTATATATATTTTATATATTTTATATATATTTCTATATATATATATATTAATAATTAAAAAAAATGATTTTAAATTATAACACGTAGGGTATTAGACCCAGTGCAAAGAAATTTTAAAAATTTTGATATAATTAGAGACAACATACTGTAATAAGAATGCAAAAATATTTAATATATTACCGAAATTTGAGCTTTTTTATTTTATCTTATACTATTAAGTGAGCAATAATTGTATATTTCACTGTTCTCGAAAACGGTAGCTCAGACAGTCACGAGATTTAACACAAAGGTGCCCCCCGAAGGGTCATTGTGCACATCGAAGTCAGATTTTCGAAGTTTCGATTAGTTTTTTCTTAATTAATTAAAACGTGAAAATAATAACCTTGTAATTTCCGATAAATAAGCCATTTAAATTTTAACATTTTATCCATAATTCAATTGCTGCCAATTTTTTTTTCGACAAAATAATATGAATAAAAAAAAAAAAAAAAAAAAAAAAAAAAAAACCGTACATTTATTTAAAATGAGGAAAATAAATCAGAAAGATTAGAAAATAAATTAGAAATATCAGTCGCATCGTTACAAATAAGATAATGAAAGGGAATACCAAATGAAAGGGAAAATTTTTGTAAGTCCGATGCATTAAACAGCATCTCAATCGGATGATTAGTTTTTTCTTAATTCATTAAAATGTGAAAATAATAACCTTCTAATTTCTGATAAATAAGCCATTTAAATTTGAAAATTTTGTCCATAATTTAAATGTTGCCAATTTTTTTTCGACAAAATTATAATAATAATAATAATAATAATAAAACGTACATTTACTTCAAATGAGGAAAATAAATCAGAAAAATTAGAAAACAAATTAGAAATATCAGTCGCATCGTTACAAATAAGATAGCAAATGAAAGGGATTTTTTTTTTTTTTTAAATCCGATGCATTAAACAACTTATCAATCGGACAATTAGATTTTTTTTAAATTAACTAAAGTATGAATTTTAGGTGGCAACAGCACAAGATTGTATGGAAACCGTTACGAGAAAAAAAAAAAAAAAATGAAAAATCTGCTTCACATTAAGTCACATGATTTTTAAGTGGGATTAAAAACTGCAGTTTTCAAATTCTCTTAAATTGTCTCTCACGAACACAAAAATATAATATATAGCCTGTACTCCACAAGACCAACTTGCATTTCAAATTTCATTAATTATTTTGGTTAATAAACAAAAGTTATTATTATTATTATTTTTTTTTTTTCAAATCAAGTTTTATTCTATCTTCGAAAAGATTTATATGATCATAGATATAATAATATATATAGATCTATCATCTCCATATTATCGTGCAAAGATTTTTGATGCCGAAAAAAAAAAGCTTTGGAATCAGCCATTAAGTGGTATTGAAGGAAAAAAGAAGAAAAAGAAGAATGAATTTGAAACTATATCTGGAGCTTTTCATTAACCTTTAGTAAATAAATTATTCATGAATTTTATTTGCTAAAACATTCGTGTGTATTCCCGTGTGTATTCACTCGGGGAAAGACTGCCATATTTTGGTAAAATCGCCGTCTTTTCCCGAGTGAAAAGGAATCACTTTTTTCTCCCCAATGATCAATCTATATATTATTACTATGTCTTTGTATGTGATACGATACATTAATAATTTGGGTTTCAAAAGTTTTTTTAAATAGATTATTTAAACTCTATGAACCATATTTTTATTTTATCAGTTTCACTAACAGATCCTGCTGGGCGATTTTTTAAATTATGGTGTTGAAGTACACCGAACGTTCTTCGACAAGAAGTTTAATATAGCAACAGCCATTTTAATCTAAGTAGCGCATCAAATGTACAAAAATTTAAATGATTTATTTTTGCACAAAATTTACAGAACAAATGCAGTTTTAAAGATAGGAAATTTATTTCAACAAGCACTATTTTAAACCTAAAAACCATTAAAAATATAAGCAGAATATAAAGGATTCGTATGTATAAACAAAAGAGTCTGATACAATCATTAGCAAAATAGTCTTCCCCTTTTCATACAAAAAAAAAAAAAAATCCATCGCTAATATGGCGACAAAAATTCAAAAGCCGCCAATGGAGCGACATAATAAAGTTGTGTAACACGATAATGTTTACCTATTTATTTAATTTTTTATATAATAATCACTATGCTAATTTATCATACAAACAAATGAGCCTATGTGTGTTACTTCACTTGCACGCTGTCGAACAGAAATATTTGAAAAATTCAAATTAATATTTAAATTATAAATAAAAATATGTTTAATGGGAAATATGCATAACCATAAAAAGATTAGTTGTCTAAAACACGGCAGAAATAGCGCTCATAGCATATTGTTACAAGGGATTAAGTATTATTGTTACAATGAATTAAGTCTAAAATGGTGACAAAAATTCAAAAGCCGCCAAAGAGAACTATATTAAGGCTGTACTATCAGGTTTACAACCCATGCATTATATATAAACACAAAAAATTAATTGTCTCATGCGACAGACGTAGCTGGTCACAGCATATTGTAATATTTGGCGTGAAATTGCTGTCATTTAATGGTTGATTGGATAAACAAAATAAACATATGAAATAACGTAAAAGCAAATATTATGTTGTCTAAACCCAGTTACATTTGAGTCCAGTCCGAGTTACATGTGAACAACACGTATAGTGTTGTTCACATGTAACTGGGATTCAAATATAAAAGGGAAACTCCAATTTTTTTTAGACTATCTATTTCGAAACTGTTATATAATAAGCACCTAAATGGAAGCTCATTGGTAAACTATTGTCGCAGGTAATAGGGACAAGCGCTCGAGTTGCAGTGGATGACCAAATCGCTGCCGAATGCAGCAGGGACCTGGAGCGAGCTTTTGAACAATTTCAGTAATTTATTTTATTTTATTTTTATAAAGCTGTATATAAAATAGTTTCCTTTAAATTTAGTGGCCAGCGAAGCAGGCAAAGCCTGCTAGTAATTTTTAACTACGCAAGTACTATCTTCAAAAAAAAAAAAAAATTCATTTGTAGAATTTAATACTCAAAAATATTGAACGACTTTTATGAAACTCCCAACCATATGTGTAAATTCAAGACGTTATGATAGGTAGAATGAACGGAATTTCAATGGACAATATTCCTGTGACGTCACCGTAGGTAAAATCGCCGAACACGTGGCCGATATTTTGTAAACAAATTAGATTCAAGATGCCATTTTATTGTTACGCATACCCTTTTTGTAAATATTTCTGCAGTGAAACTTAATAACAATGTTCAAACAAGAACAAAAGAGAAATGTAAACAACTGAATCGAATGATAAAGTTAACACTATTCCATATCGTAAAATTGCAGATTTTTTATGTATACGCACACACACACACACATATATATAATGAATTAAAGATTAATAAGAACATTTTATACACACACACATATCTATAGATATCAAAGCTTAATTAATTAGAATTTCAATCACGTTAATAAAGGAATTTATTAAATGGAACATCCATTTAAATTTGTTAACATCGCCACAGTTGACATGGCATCATTAAAGTATATTACTAAAACTGGATTAAAAATAAAACAAAGGTATCACTATATCACTCTTACTTCAATGGACAATATTCCTGTGACGTCACCGTAGGTAAAATCGCCGAACACGTGGCCGATATTTTATAAACAAATTACATTCAAGATGACATTTTATTGTTACGTATAACATTATCTTAAATATTTCTACAGTGAAACTTAATAATAATGTTCAAACAAGAACAAAAGTGAAATGTAAACAACTGAATCGAATGATAAAGTTAAGACTATTCCATATCGTAAAATTCCAGAATATTTTATGTACACACACACACACATACATACAAATATATAATGAAAAAAAGATTAATAAGACATTTTATACACACACACATATATATAGACATCAAAGCTTAAATAAATAGAATTTCAATCACTTTAATAAAGGAATTTACTAAATGGAACATCCATTTAAATTTGTTAACATCGCCACAGTTCACACGGCAACTTTTAATATTACATATGTTGATTAGTATTAAAGTATATTACTAAAACTGCATTAAAAACAAAACAAAGGTATCACTAAATCACTCTTACTTTAATTTCATATAATCTGTAACTCTTACAAATAATATTGCAAGATAAAAATTTGCAAGCCACAATGCTTTGCTATGGTAGAGTTGAGAATTGTTTACTGAAAACAGCTGATTTTTCATAGTCTCGAACCCAAAGGAGGAATATGGTCCATTTCATATAATCTGTAACTCTTATAAATAATATTGCAAGATAAAAATTTGAAAGCAACAATGCTTTCTTATGGTAGAGTTGAGGATTGTTTCCCTACCCAGCTGATATTCTTGTAGCCTCGAACCCAAAGCGGGAATATGGTCCATTCTCTCAAAATAATAGCTAGACAAAAGGAGTTTTACTCACATTATTATTTTGATTGAATCAATGCCCAACGGTAATACAAAGTTTCTGATTTTAAATAAATATTCATAAAACCTTCTATCATTTTCCTTTTTTTAAAGAACTAAAATTCTGTTCATTCTGTCTGTTATAAGTTTTTTAATTTTCGCAATATTTGATTGGGGTTTTCACATAAGTTGCTCAATATTTTTGGCTACTAAATTAAGCAAATGAAAATTTTAAAAACTAGCGCGTGCATAGTTAAAAAACATTTTGTAAAAACTCTCGTATTTACTAATATATTTAACATTTTTGCATTTTAATTGCAGTATATTGTGTCTAATACAGTATGCGAATTTCCTAAATATGGCTTTGCACTGGATCTAATACCTTACATGAATTAAAAAAGTGTTTTTTTTTTAAATTATATATAGATCCATGAATATTTGTGGTAGTCTCATAAACATTTAAGATAACGAGAAAATTTCTCAGAATCACATGCTACAGCGAAAACGCATTTAAAGCATTACTTTTTACAGGGTGATGTTGACATTTTTTTTCTGGTCTCTTTTTTCTCTTCAAAACACAACTTTTGCAGAAATATGTGAGGTAGAACATGTTCTTTAAACTTCCAAAGTTTCAATACGATTCCTAAAGAACTTTTCTAGATTTTTGGTGAAACATCTAACTTCGGAAGTGTCCAAATATTCATTGGTAGGCATTGTATTAAACAAAAGTTTTTGGTGTATTTATTTAATGTCATGGTACATTTCTTTTTTTTTTTTTTTTCATTTCGTTAAAGCAAACATTAAAGAAATTTTTTAATATGTGTAAAAACAAACATTTATTTATTTATCTGTATTTGAATGGCAAAATTCACTCGGTCTTGTTGTAAAAATATTTTATAATGTAAATAAAATTCTTTTTTCTTTCTTTCTTTCTTTTTAGTGTTAGAGGCCTATTTCAGTCGGTACAGTTGTCAAATTTTTATACGTCACTCTTAATTAGTGCTAGAGGCCTATTTCAGTCGGTTTATTGAATGGGGATTTATTGAATGAAGTCCCCCCAAGGCACAACTTTGACATGAGTCCCCCCCCCCAAGGTACCCCTATTTCAGTCGGTACAACGTTGTCGAATTTTTATAATACACTCTTAATAGTGCTAAGGGCCTATTTCAGTCGGTTTATTGAATGGGGATTTATTGAATGAAGTCCCCCCAAGGCACAACTTTGACATGAATCCTCCCCAGGCCCAACTTTGACATGAGTCCCCCCCAAGGTACCCCTATTTCAGTCGGTACAGCGTTGTCGAATTTTTATAATACACTCTTAATAGTGCTAAGGGCCTATTTCAGTCGGTTTTTTGAATGGGGATTTATTGAATGAAGTCCCCCCAAGGTACAACTTTGACATGAGTCCCCCCAGGTCCAACTTTGACATGAGTCCCCCCCCCAAGGTACAACATTGACATGAGTCCCCCCACAAGGCACAACTTTGACATGAGTCCCCCCCAAGGTACCCCTATTTCTGTCGGTACAGTGTTGTCGAATTTTTCTAATACACTCTTAATAGTGCTAAGGGCCTATTTCAGTCGGTTTATTGAATGGGGATTTATTGAATTAAGTCCCCCAAGGCACAACTTTGACATGAGTCCCCCCCAGGCCCAATTTTGACATGAGTCCCAACCCAAGGCACACCTTTGACATGAGTCCCCCCAAAGTACAACTTTGACATGAGTCCCCCCCAAGGCATAACTTTGATATGAGTCCCCCCCAGGCACAACTTTGACATGACTCCCCCCCAAGGCCCAACTTTGACATGAGTCCCCCCCCAAGGTGCAACTTTGACATGAGTCCCCCGCCCAAGGCACACCTTCGACATGAGTCCCCCCCAAGGCACACCTCCCCCTCATTGGGAAAAAGAGCAAAAAAGGTTGTTTTGCGGCTATAAGACAGTTTGGACTTCCAACGTTTTTTGTTACAGTATCTACAGCTGAAACAGATTGGTTTGATTTAATGAAAACTTTATCATGGAATTTAGATCGTCACGAATTAACTAAAGAAGAATTTGTCGATATTAACAAGTTTAGCAGTAGGCATTTTTATAATACACTCTTAATAGTGCTAAGGGCCTATTTCAGTCGGTTTATTGAATGGGGAGTTATTGAATGAAGTTCCCCCAAGGCACAACTTTGACATGAGTCCCACCCAGGCCGAACTTTGACATGAGTCCCCCCAAGGTTCAACTTTGTCATAAGTTCCCCCAAGGCACAACTTTGACATGATTCCCCCCCCCAGGCCCAACTTTGACATGAGTCCCTCCCAAGGTACAACTTTGACATGAGTCCCCCCCCAAGGCACAACTTTGACATGAGTCCCTTTCAGGCTCAACTTTGACATGAGTCCCCCCCAAGGCCTAACTTTGATATGAGTATCCCCCAAGGTACAACTTTGACATGAGTCCCCCCCCAAGGCACACCTTTGACATGAGTCCCCCCAAGGTACAACTTTGACATGAGTCCCCCCTAAGGCACAACTTTGACATGAGTCCCCCCAGGCCTAACTTTGACATGAGTCCCCCCCAAGGCCCAAGTTTGACATGAGTCCCCCCCAAGGCCCAACTTTGACATGAGTTTCCCCCCAGGCCCAACTTTGACATGAGTCCCCCCAAGGCCTAACTTTGATATGAGTCCCCCCCAGGCCCAACTTTGACATGAGTCCCCCCAAGGCCCAACTTTGACATGAGTCCCCCCCAAGGTACAACTTTGACATGAGTTCCCCCCCAAGGCACACCTTTGAATGAGTCCCCCCAAGGCCCAACTTTGACATGAGTCCCCCCCCAGGCCCAACTTTGACATGAGTCCCCCCAAGGCCCAACTTTGAAATGAGTCCCCCCAAGGTACAACTTTGACATGAGTCCCCCCCAAGGCACACCTTTGACATGAGTCCCCCCCAAGGCACACCTCCCCCTCATTGGGAAAAAGAGAAAAACCGTTGTTTTGCGGCTATAAGACAGTTTGGACTTCCAACGTTATTTGTTACAATATCTGCAGCTGAAACACATTGGTTTGATTTAATGAAAACTTTATCATGGAATTTAGATCGTCACGAATTAACTAAAGAAGAATTTGTCGATATTAACAAGTTTAGCAGTAGGCCTCTGGCACTAAATTAAAATCTGTCAATGTCAGATTTTCATGTTTTAAATAATGAAATAATGTCGTGTCTGTATAAATTTATCTTAAAAATCAGTTGATAATCTAACACGTAATTGAAAAGAGCATCACCAAAGAATAATGTTCAATGTTTCTAACAGATTCGTAAGATGAAAGAAATGCAATATATATGCTAAAAAATCTCGTAAGAATGGATAAAAAAGTAAAGGGTTGCAAATATTTCTTGTTTTTTTTTTTTTTTTTTTTTTTTTTTTGAAATTTTGAAAAAATTTGGTTTGGGTGGGTTGTGGGTCACCAGTGAATGGTAATTTTCATAGAGATAAGAAAAATTCAAATCGAATTATCATCTGAAAATCCTAATTATAATTGTCATGAAAATCTTTCAAGTAGTTTTCTAAAAAGACTACCTTTCGGCTGCATTTTATTTCAAGAAAAGCATAGGTTATCAGCGACTGCTAATTTCGAAAAGAAAATAAGTCAAATCAATTTTTCATCTCAATAAATCATCATAGCCCTTTTTATTTTTTTTTTTTTTTCAAAGATGTTTCAGTGATTTCCACGAAAACCAAATTTCTGCCGTATTGTTTCTGGATGGACAAGTAAATGCTAATAGTGTTTTGAAATAGAGGTAATTCAGAATAAAATGTAAACTTAAAAAGTTTCTAAATCTAATTTTTTTACAGAATTATTGTAAAAGTTTCGATATAAACTAAGTCTTTGACATATTTTGATATGGGCGCAGTGAGAGTGAATAGTTAACGGCCCTCTTCAATTACCGTCGCCGGAAGCGCGAGCCAATGTTATTTTCTTTACAATTAACTTATTAACTAATACATATTTTTAAATTCTGTTTTCACTTTCAGAAAATTCCCAATTGTTAAATTGATGGCCTTTTTCTAAAAATGTATTTTTTTTAATTTTTAATTTTTTATTTTGAAATTGCAAAATGTCGAAATTTCACATATTGAAAGTTCGCATTTTGCAGCTTCAAAATAAAATATAAAAAATTAAAAAAATAATTTTTTATAAAAGGTACGTCAATTTAACAGCTGGGAATTTTCAGAATGTGAAAACAGAAATTAAAAATATGTATTAGTTAGTAAGTTATTTTTAAAGAAAAATTTCCCATATAATAACACTAGCTGACCCGTCCGGCTTCGCACTGATGAACAAATTTTAGTTAAAGATGGATTAATATGTAAAAAATCAAGAAATATATCAGTTTATATGTTATAGTCAGGCAATATTATTAACTGGAAAGTCAAAATATAATTTTACAATTATTTTTTTTAATTAGTTGTTAAATGTTGGCAATTTTTACTTAATGCTATTTATTTATTTATTTATTTATTTCATAAAAAGAAACATTTCTTTACTCATGAATAAAAAATATTGAAAAATAAACCTATGACATGAAAATGTTTTTGATAAAATTGACGTCATAATAGCTTTAATTATTATTTATTTTTTCATTTCGCAAATATATTTAATTTTTTCCATAATTGATTATTATTTTAATAATGTATATTAAAGGAGAAATCAATAATATGAAACAATATTCGTACAATATATACTATTACAGAATCTGGTGTGAAACAACCACACAACTTCCATTACCCACTATTACACGTAATATATACAATTTTTTGGAGATATTACTTGCATTTTTTGAGATTTTCGAGTAAGAGAAACTTGATACACGTATAAAGACACATACAACAGAGTTTGCATAGCGAGTTAAAAAATAAGGGGAAAAAAGTAGATAGTTATTTTTTTAAACACGAATTTCCGAGATCTAAAACTGAACTACCTAATCAGGATGACCGTTAATATTCCTGTAATAAGCACGTAATACTTGAGAAAGGTTATCTAAATTGGATTAAAGAAAAAATTTTCAAGAATGCGTTAGAGCCGTTTTTGAGATACCAACTTTTACTAAAACTTAACATACTCAATTATTGACCTAAAAACAATAATTCCATACAAAAGGATATTTAATAGGAAGTTAACATGGCGAGTTAAATCCGTACAGGCGTTTTTAAAGGAACGCACTTGCGAAGTCGGAAATTGAGCTGTTTATGGAGGACGCCTATCAATTTTCCTGAACTAAGCGACTTTTCAATCGAAAGGGCATCTAATATATTATTTATATAGCAACTTTGAAGAAAATCATTAGAGGTGTTTTTGAATAATGGCTTATTGTCCCATTTCTGGTTTTCGATGACCCAATTCCGGTTTTTCAATTTTCACGAAAATTTGGAAAATTTATCTGCACACCAGACCTGAATCACTTGTGAAGTTTAGTAGTTCTATTTTTATTAGTTTTGGAGATATGACAGCCAGAAGATTACACACACACGTGCACATATACACACACACTGACCAATTGCCAAAACCTATACAATACTTCCACTACCTACGGTAGTAGGGTAATTGAAGTAAACACATACATCTCGTATTTACTACGATAATATACAGATTTTCGTATTACGTTTTCGATCGCCAAATACAAAAATCGCCAATGACGATAGATATCAAATCTATGCTTTGTTTTCAATTAAAATATTGAAAATTTTAATTAAAAATTTATTTTACCAAAATTTATTATAGCTTCTAGCATTTAGAGAGAGACAGTGTAACTTTTAATTATTGAAAAAAAAAAAAAAAAAAGCAATCGGCTTTTTAGTTCTAGCGATCGTTCTCTACATATGCATATAAACCTTTTTTTTTTTATATTAGTATAGCTATAGAGCATAGGTATATTAAATAGGTTTCCAGTCAACATAATGTAACTCAGATAATTAAATGCTATTTACATTTCAGTAATGGCTGTATGCGCTATGTATATTGAGCTACTTGCCATAACTGTTAGTTGCTAAAAATAGTCGTCAAATAAATTTAAACACCTCAATACGCAAGCGAAGTATGACATCACTGACCGCCCGTGGATGCAAGAAAAAGATTTTCCATGTTAATCGCTCATTGGATTTTTTTTTTTTTTTAATTAAAATTCTAGATGAATTATTTCCCGATTTTAATCCTCATATTTGGGTATAGATATGTATTAGTTATTGTATGCATGCGTTAGATTGAGTTATTTTGCTGTCAAATTGACAAAATTTTAATTTTAAATTTCAAAACTGTCACCCTTGGTGTTTTTTGTATTTGGCGATCAAAAACGTAATACGAAAATATACATGCCAGATGTATATTTTCGTAATATGTATTGTACGAAATATTGTTTCATATTATTCGTTACACTCTTAATGTAAGTTTTTAAAATAACCATGATTTTTGAAAGGAATTAAATTATATTCGCCAGATAATTTGGCGATATTTTTTTTTTCTGCCAAGGATGACGGATATCAAATCTATTCCGCTGCAACATATTAGTATATTATATCAGATACTTTATTTAGACATTTGAAAACAAATTTGACTTCAAATTATGATAGAATATTTATCCTTTCCCTTTTAATTAGTTTATTAGTTGGATGTTTATTGTGTAAATATCATCCTTTGAAATGAAATGTTTATGTTTTCAATCGAATATGGAAATTTGCCATTTTTTTTTTTTCTAGAGTTTTGAAATTTAAAATTCAAATTTTATCAATTTTACAACAAAAACAATTTAATCTAACGGATGCACATGATAACTAATACATATATATATCCAAATATGGGGATTAAAATGGGGAAATAATTTTCCTCGATCTTTATTATTTTTTTACAAAAAATCCAGTTCATTTTTTATATTATTGTTCGCGTGAAAATATATTTTATTATATGTCTAAAAATAAATTAATTCGTAAATCTTTTTGGCAACAATTATAAATTAAAATAAATAATATTATAAAATAGAATTTCTTATTTTATCTTATTTTATTTATTTATTTATTTTTAAATTCCAATTGTTTATACACATCAGTTTAAACCACGGAGTAATAAAGACTCCGTGGTTTAAACATTGATGCTTAGATATTATATCATATCATATCAAATTAAATTATTAGAAAAATAAACACTTTTAATTCTATAATGACGTCAGATTTAACGTGTAAGTTTAACAATTAAAAAAGCTTTATATGAATTTCAATTTAATGCACGTGCAAATATATTTCTTTTCTTTTCACGTCAAGATATTTTAAAAACGAAATGAATATGTAAATGTTTCTTTTATGTTGGCAGCAGCTAATTTTTTTAATATTTCATTATTTCCATTTCTATTACGGCTTCTATGGGGATTTTAATTAAAATGCTCAGATTTTAAACTAAAATTTATTTTAGCAAAATTAAATATAGCCTATAACAATATGGCATACTGTAGCTTTCGGTCAGTGAAAGAAGTTTTTAAATCGGTTCAGTAGTTTCAGAGATTACCCTCCACAAACAAACAATTTTTTGCGCTTTACATAATGATATAGATTAGCTTCGGCTTCCGGCGGCGGTGAGTGAAGCGGGCCCTTAACGTAAATTTTCGTGAAGATGAGGCTATGTCATATGAGTTTCCTATTTAAAAATTCCTTAATGGTATCTTTTTTCCAAAATTATTAAATGCATTTCCGAGAAAATCTGGTTTCTGTCACAGTTTGCAATAGGCGCTAACTGGACGCAGTCAACAATAGACAATTAGGCATATATTCTATAAGTGTTATTTGGTAGTTAGGCGTAGTCAGTTAACAATAGACAATTCAAGTAGCCAATTAACTAACTTTTTTTTTTAATGTGTTAAACGTTTTTTACACTTTTGTACAATGTTTAAGAATGATTATAACTTGAAATAATCTGTCTTTCGCCCTCTGCGCGTCAGCACTCTAACATCTGTAAATATTTTCATAACTAGTTTCATGCTCAGTAGTTAACAAATACATTTTTTCTATGTTAGATCAAATATTTCAAAATAACACTATTTCGTTGCAAGATGGAGGATCAAGTTATTAATACTTTGTTGAAACTTTGATATGGATGATGTATGTATCAACTTTTAAGTAAATCGATACAAAATGCTTTTCTTAAATCTGAGCTTAACATTTCTAAGGGACCGCTATCGTGAAACAAGATTAGAGATTCAGATAATTAATAAAATTGGTTTGGAACTTAATATTGTCTATACGTATGTGGATATTCAAGAAAATTAATTTATAATTTCATTTTTTTTTTTTTTTTTTTTTTTTTTTTTTTTTTTTAACATTGAATATTTTTTACCAATATCTCATGTTTGTCATATTGTCTAAGTTGCCTGTTAAGGTATGGCATCCAGGACTAAAAGAGACATAAGTCAAAAAATAGCCGTTTTAATTTTATGCCATTGAAAAGTGTGAATGAAGTGCTGCAAAGTTCACCAAAATAATCATATCTCTATCCTGAAAATTATTCACCCGAGAAGCAATTTTATACGTTTTATTACATTGCTCTTCATTATTTTATTGTTTTCTTTAAGTTGTTATTTCTCAAATATGATATCTTTCAGTTGTCATTTCGCTTGCTGAGGTGTCATGTGTAGAAGAATAAGAGCATTTATTTATGCAGAAATGTTTTATTCTAGGATATTTAATACAAGAAATCTATCAGAAAACAACAAGCTGTTTAATATAATGAAACGTAGAGGAACGTACAAAAGTTCAAGTAAATGAAATGCTATTAAAGTTGGAATATTTAACATAAAATTATTAAAAATGAATTGTCATAAAAATAAATCATATGAGTTATAATAAAGGTTAGTTTAAAAACAAAACTGGGAAAATTCTATAATAAATATATATATTATGAGATTCATAGTCAAATGAATTAAGTATAATTTTTCAAACATTGACAGTTGGAAATTTCCAGAGAAACTTGGCAGCTAAAATCAAACTTCTCAATGGAAGTTTGTGTTCCGATTTCCACAGTGTTTAAAGAAGACTTTTCGCATTGTGAGTCAGATAAAAAATTGTTTTTGTCCGAATTTAAAACCATTTTATCCGAATCAACAATATCGTTTAAGGATTCTCTTACTTGTACCAATGGGCAAACTTTAATTATTTCATATGATACATTTTCTGTGGTGACTGTTTTTTCATATTCGTCGGAATCTGTTTGTGGAGACTGTTTGTTAGTTCGTGTGTAAGAGATATCATCAGATTGAAATGATGTCTTTTTTTCATTTTTATTACAATTATTTCTTTCAGAAAGGGAATTCTTATCACTCTTATCTTCTTGTACTTCGGATATGTTATGTTCACGTTGTTCTAGGGTAAGTAATTCTCCTTCAACCGTAGTAAGTGTCATTATTTCGTCATTTTTTTCTGTTGTACTTTTTTCATTTTTATGACATTTTGTCATTTCAGGAGGCGCATTCTCATTTCTTTTAACTTCGTTTGTTCCAGAAATGTTATTTTCAAGATTTTCTACGGTAAGTAATTTTCTTTCACCTGTAGAATGCACATTTATTATTTCATCATCTTTTTCCGTAATATTTTCTTCATTTCTAAAGTAATTTTTATTTTCATATAAGGAATTCTCATTACTTTTAACTTCTTGTGTTCCAGAATTGTTATGTTCATATTTCTCTATAATATGTATCTCTTTCTCTTCCTCAGAATTTACATTTATCATATGATTTTTCTCTTCAGTGTGTATTCCTTCTTCACGCTTAGAAATTATATCGAATTCAGATACAGTTAATTCGTGTTGGTGATTTGCCTGCTTTCTGTTACTAAAATTATCATTGTAAACTGGTTTTTCCAAGCATTTTTTCTGCAAATTAGTTATTTCTGTCATATTTTCTAAATAAGGATTTATTTCAAGATTAAAAGTTTTCTCTAAACATTTTGAGTCATCATAGACAGCTAAATTTGCCTTCTTATCTTTGTTAGGTGTATCTTTTATACTATTAGAAAATGGTTTAATTTCTTTATCCAATGAACATTTTTTCTTTCTTTTTAAGGGATTGTCAGTTTTATATAACATGCAATGTCTAATTTTTAAAATAACATTTGATTCTTCATTCATTTTCAGTGTCTCCAATGCTTCGTTTTTATTGCAATTCTTCACCTGAAAAGGACGATACTCGTCGCTTTCAGTTGCAGAATTGTTATGTTCAGGTTGCTCTAAGTTCTGTAATTGTCTTTCCGATGCACAGTTTGCAATTATTGTTTCATTTTCCTCTGTAGTCTTTAATATAACTTCGCATTTTGAAATTGCATCTAATGCTGTTTCAGTTAATTCGCATTTTTCATCTACTTCCTCTCTTGTTTCTAATAGCTCCAATGCAGTTTCATTTGAAGTAGTATTAAAAGTGATTGGATCATAAGTATCGCCTGTATTATTTTTGTTGTGATCAGGAAAACAAGTGGCATTTTCCATTTCGCGTTTCAGCAACATCATTTTCGAAATATCATCACTTCTTATTTTTGAAAAATTTCTTCTTTGCAAATTGATATCACATGTCTTTAATTTTTCCTGAAACGTTCTGTTTACAGAAACATTAGCTACGACTGTATTACAATCGTCGATATTTTTTCCATTTTCAAAGTTTGAATTGTTATTTGTGTTAAATTCATCAAAATTACTTCTTAGTTTCAGAAATGCATTGTCGCTTACATCACTGACTTCGTATTCGTCATTCATTGCAACACTGACTTCGTCTCCAGTAAAAGAACAATTTGTCGACGAATTGATTTGTGGAACAAAAATATTCGAGATAGAATATTGCGATTCATTGTTTTCTGTTTTGCTAGATGTATCCGTTCGTTGATTAGATGCTATTTTGAAGCATGACGGATCATTAGGAATTGTATTTGAGTATAATGATTGATATATTTTTGAATTAGCTTTCGTAATTCCGCCTTGTTTTGAATTTCCATTTTTTGCATGACGGCAAATGCATATTAAATTTTGATCAAAATTAGATATTGGATATGGAAGCATAGTAGAATTATGACTCTGTAATCTTCTTTTCTCACAATAATTTTCATCTTTTTCTGCTTCAGATAGTTGCATTCCAAACGCGAAAATGCCCCTGCTTTTTCTTTCTATTTTCATGTATTTAGAAAAATTATCTGTTTTCGAATCCATTTCTCTGTAAGTTTTCAGATTCAGAGTATTTAAATATTTTTTATCTTCAACATCACTGCAATTATCTAAATAATTGTTTTGTTGATATGAATTAATTGGAAAATCGTAATTTCTTTTTCTTTTATTACTAAAGTTTTTAGATTTCTTGAGGCCTAAATCATTTTTATGAAAGTTCCCTGAAATTATGTCCCGATTTAATCTTCTTTTAGACTGTTTAATTAAGAAAATTTGCTCTTGAAATACGGAATAATCGTCAAGATCTTTCATTATGCATTCTGCTTCGAAATTTTCATTTGGAAAATCAAAAGGATCTATTTCTCTTACGTGAGTTTCCATAGTAGAGGTACTTAACATAGAAGGAAATTCAGGATTTGCATTTCTGTGGAAAATCTTTTTAGAAGTTTTCAAATTACTACTTCTGTCATTCGTGTTTTCTTCTGTATTGTAAGTTTTCTGAAAGTCATTTGTTCCAAATACACCTGAAGTTTTATATTTTGGATATTCCTTTAAAAATTCCCTGGATACTTCCGCAGATGCGTCATATTCTGCAAAGGTATTACCGGAATCCACTATAGGAGGAAAACATGGACCTAGTTCTAAATATTCTTCAATTTTCTCATTCTCACAATTTGTATAATTTTGCTCATTTTTGCTATGAAAATTCTTTGCACTATCTTTCCTGAAAAACAAATTCTTTTTCGAGGAGCAGCTATTATCAGTGTCATCGCGAGAAAAAGTGATATTTGCAGAAGTAGTTGGAGAAAATTCATATGGTTTTATTCTAGTCTTTTTATATTCATTTAAATTCTTTTTATTTTCCTTGACAATTTTTGTGGAACTTTTTACGCATGAATCAAACAACGAAAACCTTTCATTTTCTGTACATTCATTATCAAGATATGATTTAATAAAATTATCATCATTTCCTGCATTAATATCAGTATTTAAAAACTCGACTACCGGTTGTACAAACCGCACATCATTTGAATCTGTAATTTTGGATTTATTTCTTTTATGGTTATCACACCTGCCTTCCAAAACTGATAATTTTTTAGAAGATTCATTGAATTCTGTCAGAGGGTAGTTATCAGCATTATGCGATACTAAACTACTTGTATTCTTTTGACACTGAATGCCAATTTGCGATGCTACCGAATAGGGATATCCATTTTCTGAATATTTATAACGCTTTTTTCGTTTTAAAAAATTTTGCTCGCGTCGACTTATATCATCTACATTTACTTCATCGTCATCTTTGTATTTTTCAGGACAAATTTTGGTTTTCTCATTTGTTTTTGATAAATGTTCATTAAATGCAATAGGTGTTTCAGGAAGATTTACATGCTTTATTCTAGTGACATTTTTTTCTAAATCCTGTTTTATAACTTTTGTTGGTTTGGCATCACTATACATTTTTCTTGATTTAATTTGCAAGAGATTAAAAGTGAGTAAATCTTTACTCAGTGTAGGTGTATTATCGGAATTTGTTTTCTTGAAACTATTTGCAATGTCATGTCTTCTTTTTTTAAAGAATTCACGTTGTTTCGAGATATCATTTTTCATTCTTATTCGGTTACGAGCTCCACCAACCCAATTCATTTTGATCTACCTAAAAATATAAAAACATAATAAATTTAGTACGTAATAGTAATATTAAAGGTAAACTATTATAAGCGTTGCATATAATTATTTCATCAAGATATATAGAATTTTTTATAATAATTTTTATAAGAGATTTCTTATGTTTTGATTTCTATTTATAAATGACTTGCTGACCCGTCCGGCTTCGCACGGGTGAACAAATTTTAGTTAAAGATTGATTGACATGTAAAAAATCAAGAAAGATATATCAGTTTATATGTTATCCGCGATTGTAATGAAATGCTCGCCCTCTGGTGGGCTAAGGTGAAATTACAATTGACATGATAGCTTTCGGCTTTCGAACAGACGCCATTGCTTGCCGATGTTTAGTTTCACATATATTTATTGAATAAAAATGATTAAATTCGGTAAAAAAGATAACACTTGCTGTTGTATGCAACAGTGTAACTCTAAAAAATCAAAAAATCCAGAATTAAGCTTCCATTTATTTCCAAATGACAAATGACAAATTTCAGTTGCTTCGGCTAATGGAAGTAAAGAATTAATCAGATGATTTGGAACTAATATTTGTTCAGCTTCAGTTAAATATCTACTTCCGATTGAACTCTGAATAAACTGAAATATTTTTCCAAAAGCAATCAATTTTCCATGATGTAATGGCGGAGAAATTATAGCACGAATATTAAGTAGTAACACATATAGAACAATAATAGATACACGTGGCTATTATATTTACTAACAACAAAAGCTGAAAAAGCGCTATCTATCGATCATTACAAACGCGGATAGTCAGGCAATATTATTAACTGAAAAGTCAAAATGTAATTTTACAATTATTATTATTTTTTTTAATTAGTTGTTAAATGTTGGCAATTTTTACTTAATGTTGTTTATTTATTTATTTATTTCATAAAAAGAAACATTTCTTTACACATGAATAAAAAATGTTGAAAAATAAACCTATGACATGAAAATGTTTTTATTAAAATTGACGTCATAATAGCTTTAATTATTATTTATTTGTTCATCTCGCAAATATATTTAATTTTTTCCATAATTCATGGTTATTTTAATAATGTATATTAACGGAGAAATCAATAATATGAAACAATATTGGTACAATATATACTATTACAGAATCTGGTGTGAAACAACCACTCGACTTCCATTATCCACTATTACACGTATTATATACAATTTTTGGAGATGTTATATGCATTTTTTGAGATTTTCCAGTAAAAGAAACTTGATACACGTAATAAAAGACACATACAACAGAGTTTATATAGCGAGTTAAAAAATAAGGGACAGAAAAAAAAAATAATAATAGATAGTTATTTTTTTAACCACGAATTTCCGAAATCTAAAACTGAACTACCTAATCAGGATGACCGAGGCGGTATCGGGATCAGCTCGAGCTCCGACAATTGTGAGAAGCGATCAATTTCTTTCAATAACGGCTCCGAGGACCGAACCTAATCCATCCTGTAGTTCAAGCTTCCTCTGGCTTGGATAACAGGAACACGCCACCGTTCCCAGCAATCAGGATCTAAAACTGAACTACCTAATCAGGATGACCGTTAATATTCATGTAATAAGCACGTAATACTTGTGAAAGGTTATCTAAGTTGGATTAATGAAACAATTTTCAAGAAAACGTTAGAGCCGTTTTTAAGATGCCAACTTTTACCAAAACTTAGTATACTCAATTATTGACCTAAAAACAAAAATTACATGCAAAAGGATATTTAATAGGAAGTTAACATGGCGAGTTTGAAAAAATCCGTACAGGCATTTTTAAAGGAGCGCACTTGCCTCATCTGAAATTGAGCTGTTCATAGAGGACGCCTATCAATTTTCTTGAACTATTCAACTATATCATTCAAAAGGGCATCTAATGAGGCTGTTTATAGAGCAACTTTGAAGAAAATTGTTAGAGCTGCTTTTGTGATACGGTCTTACGGTCCCATTTCCGGTTTTCGATGACCCAATTCCGGTTTTTCAATTTTTACGAAAATTTGGAAAATTTATCTGTACTCCAGACCTGAATCAATTGTGAAGTTTCGTAGTTCTATCTTTATTAGTTTCGGAGATATGACAGCCAGACATCTGTACACACATACACACACACTGACCCATTGCCAAAAACTACTTTTTTGGACTCAGGAGGCCTTAAAACATGTACATCAGGTGAAACTCTATATAGAATTTTTGGACTGAATATAATGCTTCCACTACCTACGGTAGTTGAATAATTGAAGTAAAAACATTGATCTCGTATTTAATACGAAAATATACAGATTTTCGTATTGCGCTTTCGATCGTCAAATACAAAAATCGCCGAGGACGACAGATATTAAATCTATGCTTTGTTTTCAATTAAAATATTGAAAATTTGAATTAAAAATTATTTTACCAAAATTTATTATAGCCTCTAGCACTTAGAGACAGTGTAACTTTTGATTAGTTGAAAAAAAATAAAAAAAAAATCGGCTTTTTAGTTCTAGCGATCGTTTTCTACATATACATATAAACCTTTCCTCTTTATATATTAGTACTATAGAGCATAGATAGATTAAATAGGTTTCTAATCAACATAATGTAACTCAAATAATTAAATGCTATTTGCATTTCAGTAATGGCTGTATGCGGTATGTATATTGAGCTACTTGTCATAACTGTTAGTTGCTAAAAATAGTCGCCAAATAAATTTAAACTCTCTCTTTAAAAAAATGCATAATGAAATGCAGATGATATATTTTTTTTTTAATTTATTTACTTTTTATATTATTATTCGCGTGAAAATAGATTTTAGTAAAAGTCGAAAAATAAATTAGCTCGTAAATTTTTTGGCAACAATTATCACACTTAATAATTTAATAAAAGTTTAGAAGTTAGAATTTCTAATTTTTTTTATTTTTGTTTGTTTATTTATTTTTAAATTCTAATTTCGTTTACACACATCAGTTTAAACATTAATGCTTAGATCATTATATTATATCATATCATGTCAAATTATATTATTAGAAAAATAAATACTTTTAAATCTATAATGACATCAGATTTAACGTGTAAGTTTAACATTTCACAAAGCTTTATATGAATTTCAATTTAATTCACGTGCAAATATATTTCTTTTCTTTTCATGTCAAGATATTTTAAAAACAAAATGAACATGTACTAAATGTTTCTTTTATGTTGGAAATAGCTATTTTTTTTAATATTTCATTACAAAGCACGTACAATAGTATGTACAATATTGTACTCGCTTTGTTTCATTATTTCCATTTCTATTATGGCTTTTATAGGGATTTTAATTAAAATGCTCAGATTTTAAACTAAAATTTATTTTATCAAAATTAAATATAGCCTATAACAATCAGGCATACTGTAGCTTTTGGTCAGTGAAAAAAGTTTTAAAATCGGTTCAGTAGTTTCAGAGATTACCCTCCACAAACATACAATTTTTTGCGCTTTATATAATGATATAGATATAGATTTATGATCATATAAAAATAACCAATTTGTTTTTATTTATTGATTCATTTGACTTTTATGTAAAAAACAAAATGCACGGATTACTATGATAAAAAAATGCTCATTCATGCTTTAACCAGTCACTTTTAGAATTAAATGAATAGCTTCTATTACAAGTTACTATTAATATCAAAACATGAAGATTAATAAAAATTTTAATAAAACTAATAAAAATTTAAAGAACATTTAAAATAAGACTCATTTGCAGATTTCTTCTTGAAAATGCATCAGTTTTTTCCCTCTTTTTTTCTCTTTGTTTTTGTGCATCACTGCCATGCACTGATAACAGTACGCTCAATGTTACCGAAACAACTGTCTCCTATTCCTTTATTTCATTTTGTGTTCTACAAATTAAAAATTTTCCCGGTATATACACATCATATTTTATCAAATCTATTTAATACTGTTCACAAAAACGATATATATGTGAGAAAATAAAATTAAGAATTAATCCAAAATCCAAAATATACGCAGGACATTATCAAGGGGCCTCTCCCGTGTAGGGGAAAAATCTGGAGAGGTTTTTAAAAGGATGCAAAAATTACACCTGGATAACATCCTTAGCTCCTTAACTTTTCGTAAAAGAAAGCACATAGTAATCGAATTCGAAGAATGTATGCAAGATAGATATGTACTTTAAAATTTACATTTAAGGTCATTGTGCCTAAATGCGATAACCCATAAATGCGACAAAGTTCTTCTACTGAAAATCTAAATGCTTAAATCACAAACTTATAAATCATAATGGAACATACACATTTCAAGAACGGTTCGCGAAACTTTTCATTAAATTTTAAAGGTTTTTTCTAGTAGAATTTTCTTTTGCAGTAAACATTGTCCATTATGGCTTTCCGATGTCTTTTCCTAATTGCGATGAAAAATTTTCAAATAGTAACTGTAATTTTATCTTTTAATCTTTCAAGGTCAAATAACCACTGTTACGTCATGTGCTTGAATACCCTTTATACCTACCAGAAGAAAATAAAAAAAATACTACATTTTTTTAAAAAGAGGGGTTAAAATTTTTTATCGCATTTAAGGGTCTGTTTACACCATTTTCCTAAATGCGACAAATTTTATCCCTTAAATGCGGCAATTTTTACAGTTGATATATTAAGGGAATTTTAAGCATTTTTTCCTTTTTAACACTTTCCAACAACGTTTAAAAGTGACTTAGGCTTGTCTGCCCCTCTGTCCGTCTGTCTGTCTGTCTGTCCGCGCTCTAATTCCTGTAGGGACACTCGAAAGTATTCCAAAGCACTGTGTTCTATGAGAGGTATTGCTGTAAACCATATTTAATACCTTAACTGTATACAAATCTTAGTGAAATTGAATCATATTATTCAAGTTCACTATCGGATGTTTCATATATAAAATGGAATAAATACCACCACTAGTTTGTACACAGGGACACTCGAAAGTACTCCAAAACATTGCGTTCTATGAGAGGTATTTCTATAAACAAAATTTTAATAACTTTACTTTCCACAAAGTTTAATGAAATTGAAATATGTTATTCATATGCACAAAAGAATGCTTTGCATAGAATATAGCATGATTAGCATTACATTTACAGGGCCACACAAAAATATTCAGTTACATTAAGAGCTGTTCATAAAAATTTGCTATAATTTCAATTTCGTTTACATTAAGCGTTTTTAACATTGTCTAACAATTTTCATCTGTGAATATAATTTCAATTTAAGTATCTGTCTGTTCGTCTGTCCGCGCTCTAGCTCCAGTAAATATTTATGTAATTTCTTGAAACTGATATATGTTATTTAAGTTCACTATCGGATGTTCCCTACTGAAAAAGGAGTTAATATCTTTACTGGTTTGTGTACAGAGGCACCCAAACCTTTTACAAAGCATTGTGTTCTATGAGAGATATTTCTATAAACCATATTTTAATAC
The DNA here is from genome assembly GCA_963930645.1 of Salticus scenicus. Classification (NCBI taxonomy): domain Eukaryota; kingdom Metazoa; phylum Arthropoda; class Arachnida; order Araneae; family Salticidae; genus Salticus; species Salticus scenicus. The sequence continues at coordinate 235,428,600 of OZ005652.1, forward strand.
CTTTACTGTACACAAACCTTAATGAAATTGAGAAATGTCATTCAAGTTCACTATCGCATGTTTTATATATTAAATGGAGTAAATACCACCACTGGTTTGGGCACAGAGACTCTTGAAAGCATACCAAAGTATTGCGTTATATGAGAAGTATTTCTATAAACCAAATTTTGATAACTTTACTTTCCACAAAGCTTAATGAAACTGAAATGTGTTATTCATATGCACAAAAGACTGCTTTCTATAGAATATAGTATGTTTAGTATTAGTTTTACAGAGCAACAAAAAAATATTCAGATACATAAAGAGCTATTAAGAAAAGTTTGCTGGAATTGCACTTTCGTTTACATTAAGCGTTTTTAACATTTTCTAACAATGTTTAAGTGTGAATATAATTTCAATTTGTATATCTGTGTATCTGTTTGTCTGCCCATCTGACTGTCTTTCGGCGCTCTAACTCCGGTAAATATTTATGGAATATCTTGAAACTAATATATGTTTTTCAAGTTCACTATCGGATGTCCCCTATTAAAAATGGAGTGAATACCTCTACTGATTTGTGTACAGGGGCATCGGAAAGTACTGCAAACTATTTTTTTTTCTATGAGAGGCATTTCTATAAACCATATTTTAATACCGTTACTTTACACAAATCTTAATGAAATTGAAATATGTTATTTAAGATCGCTATCGGATGTTTCCTATGTGAAATGAAGAAAATATTACCACTGTTTTGTGTACAGGGAGACTTCCAAGTATTGCGTGTATGAGAGGTATTTCTGCAAACCAAATTTTAATAACTTTACTTTGCATAAATCTTAATGAAATTGAAAAATGTTATTCATATGCAAAAAGGAATGCTTTTTATAAATACAGTATGATTAGTATTAATCTTACAGGGCCACATAAAAATATTAAGTTACATTATGAGCTATTAATAAAAATTTGCTGTAATTGCATTTTCCTTTACAATAAGCATTTTTAACACTTTCTAACAATTTTTAAGCGCGAATATGATTTTAATTTGGTTATCTTTCTGTCCGATTGTCTGTCTTTCTATCTGGCTCTCGTCCCTAGAGTTCTTAAATATTTTCAGAATTTTGAAAAATTGATATATGTTATTAAAGTTCACTATGGAATGTTTCCTATTTAAAATGCCATTAATATATCCTACACAGCGTGTTTGTGTACAGGGAACTTCCAATGCTTTGCGTTTTAGGACAGACATTTTTATAAATCGCATCTAAATAACTTTCTACTGTAAAAATTATAAAGAAATTGAAATGTATTTTAATATTCTAAAATAATGTTTTGTATAGAATATGATATGATCAACCTTCAGATTTACAGGACTACACTAAAATATTCAAATACATTAAGGGAAGCAATTATAATCTAACGGCTGGATTTTCTTTTGCATTAAGCCTTTTTAACGTTCTTCAACGATGTCTGAGAGCGGTTTTAAATTGAATTAGTCAATCTGTATATTTTTCTGTGCTTCTCTCCTTTGTTTGATAATGCAGGCAAAGAATATTGAAAGTTATACGATACAACAAACACGTACAATTGGAGAGTATTAATAACCAGTGCGTACTGCATGATTTTTCGTTCTTTTTTTAACACTTTCCAGCAAGGTTGAAAAGTGTCAATGACTTCGGTTTGTCTGTCTGTCCGCAGTCGAACTCCTGTAAATTTTCATGGAATTTCTTGAAGCTGATATATCGTATTCAAGTTCACTATCGGATGTTCTCTATTGAAAATGGAGGGAATTCCTCTTCTGATTTGTCTACAGGGACACCCAAAATTTTCCAGAGCACTGTGTTCCATGATAGATATTTCTATAAACCGTATTTTGATACGTTTACTTTAAAGAAATTTTAATGAAATTGAAATGTATCATTTAAGTCCACTTCCGGATATTCCCCATGTAAATTGAAGTAAATACCATCACTGGTTTGTATACAGGGACATCCGAAAGTATTTAAAAGCATTGCGTTCTATGGAAGGTATATCTAAGCACCAAATTTTAATGATTTTACTTTGCACAAGTCGTAAATATATATATATATATATATATATATATATTATTCATATGCACAAAAGAATGCCTTCCATAAAATACAATATTATTAGCATTATATTTACAGGGCCACACAAAAATATTCAGATACATTAAGAGGTATTATTGGAAAATTGCTTGAATTGCATTTTCGTTTACAATAAGCGTTTTTATCACTTTCTAAATGTTTTTAACACTTTCCAATAAAGTTGAAAAGTGTTAATGACTTAGGTTTGTCTGTCTGTCTGTCCGTGCTCTATCTCCCGTAAATATTCATGGAATCAGAGTTACACGTACACTACTCAGAAAAGAAGAGTTAAACACGGAGTTACACACTCTGTTATAAAAAGGCAAAGTTACACACACAAACTGTTAATAAAAATGCAGAGTTACACACACACTGTTAGCAAAAAATTAGCGGTACACACAGCGTTACACACATTGTCAAAAAAAAAAAAAAAAAAAAAAAAAAAGAGATTTACATACGGAGTTACACACACTGTTAATAAAAAGGCGGAATTATACACAGCAAAAAATCAGTGATACACGCAAAGTTACACACATTGTTCAAAAAAAAAAAAAAAAAAAAAAAAAAAAAAAAAAAAAAGAATTGAACATTGAATTACACACACTTCTAATAAAAAGGCAGGATTATACACAGAGTTACATGCACTGTTAATAAAAAGGCGCTGTTAATAAAGAGTTACACACAGAGTTACACACACAGAGTTAATAAGAAGGCAGAGTTGCACACACAATTTTAATTACGTACAGGGTTACACACACTGTTAGTTACACATAAGTAAAATTACACACGTTGTTTGTAAAAATCAGCGATACACACAGTGTTACACACACAATGTTAAAAAAAACTGTTAATAAAAAACAAAATTACACATGGAGTTACACACACTGTTAGTAAGAAAGAAGAGCTACACACACACTGTTAATTGCATACAGGGTTGCACACACAGTGACAGTTTCACATAGCGTTACGTACACTATTAGAAAAGTTCAGCAATACACACAGAATTACACACGCACTGTTAAAAAAAAGAAGAGTTACACACTGTTAACAAACAGCAGATTTAGACACAAAGTTCCACACAATGTTAATAAAAAGGAAGAGTTACACACACTGTTAAAGGCAGAGAGTTACACAACATTTTATCTTGAAATAGTTATGTGGTATTAAGTATTTTATAAACTATAAAAAAAGAACGAAAAATCATGCATTACGCAATGATTATTAACACTTTCCAATTGCACGTAATTTTTGTATCTTATAACTTTGAAAGTTCTGTGCCTAAGTTATCACACAACAAACAAACAGTAGTTCTGAAAGGCATACAGACAGACTAATTGAATTCCTAATCATTCTTAAACACTGTTTGAAAGTGTTAAAAATGCTTAACACAAAAGAAACCGTCGCCCTTCGATTGTAATTCCAGCCCTTAATCTATCTGAAAATTTCAGTGTAGCCCTGTAAATTTGAAGGTTAACAAAATCATATTTTATACAAAACATTATTTTAGCAAATTAACAATAAATGCCAATTTCTTTATGATTTTACAGTTGAAAGTACAGTATGAAAGTTCTTTAAATGTAAATTATAAAAATGTATGTCCTAAAATGCAACGCATTGGCATTTTTTGCGCGTTCCTGTACATAAACATGTTGTATAGTACCTATTAATGCCCTTTTTATTTGGGAACATTCAATAGTGAATATGAACAACATATATATTTTTTTTAAAATTCAGAAAATATTTCCGGACTCTAAGTGCGGTACACGGACAGATAGACAAATGGAGATTCGGGCACATAGATACAGAAATTGAAAACACGTTAAGACTTAAACCAGAAAGAAAAATCATGCAGTACCTATTGATTAGTAACACCTTCCAACTGTACGTAATTGTTGTATCGAATAACTTTTAATATTCTTTGCCTACGTTGTGAGGTTGAGACGTCAGAACGTCACCACAGTTGTTTTAATTAAGCTGGATCCAGCAAAGTAGAAAGTGGAGACGGTTAAAATCGCTTCGTCGCCAGTGACTCGGCGAAAGTTGAGGTCGAGTTAGCTTTGTGTCGGCAGGGTGCTGCAATGAAAGACTTAGATTTTGAATGTTAGATAAATTAGAAGTGATTTTAAAAGGACGGATTGAAATGAAGAGAGAGTTGATGAATGTGGTTGTGATGTGTGAATGGGGTTGGGATGTGTGGAGTGAGAATGCTTGTTGTGGATGTAGGAAGAAGTATAGCGATGGTTTTAGTAGATGGGAGAGGATGTTGGAGGATATTATAGTGGATGTTGGAGGATATTATAGTGAATGTCGGAGCATATTATAGTGTGGATATTGGAGTATTATAGTGGATTGTTGAAAGTCTTACTTTGGCGAATATTGAGTAGTAGAAATTTAGATGAGTGAGGAATAAATCATGATGAGTGTTAGTACGAGTACTTGCTAGCGCTCGTGAAAGTGAATTTCGATCTGTAGGGAATCCTCTGATCGAAAGTGAAGTCGCAGCAGTGGAGTTACGAGTGCAACCGTCGCTACACCTTCAATTGCTTGCTGGGGTGAAATATTTAAGATAATCTAATTTAATTGTTGATATATATATTTTGATTGAGTAATACACTGACTGAGCTAGTTTAATTGTCAGGCCACCCTCCCCATTAATCTGCCAAATAAACTTTAGTTATTGTTAATTCAAGTCTTGTGTTCTCATACTTATCCATTTAGTGATCTAATTAAGTTAAGATGGAGTTCGCGTCAACGCAAACATTACAACGTTATCACACAACAGACAGAAGGACTGAAAAATATACAGATAGAATAACTGATTTTAAAATTACTCTTAGGCATTTTGGAAAGAGTTAAAAAGGCTTAACGCAAAATAAAATGCAGCCATTAAATTATAATTACAGCTTTTGATCTCTCTGAATATTTTATTCTAGCCCTTTAAATCAGAAAGTTAATCATACCATATTCTATACAAAATATTATTTTAGAATATTAACAATACATATCAATATTTTTATGATTTTTGGAGTAGAAAGACTTAACTTTCAAAAAATTCTGTCCTAAACCGTAATGCATTGGCATTTTTTTTTTTTTTTGTCCCTGTGAACAGACTAGTTGTACAGGACCTATTAATGTCGTTTTGAATGGGGAACATTCTATAGGGATAATGTTTATAAAAATAACACTCATAAAACACAATGCTTTCGAATGCTTTTGGGTATCCCTGTACACAAACCAGAAGACATATTCACTCCATTTTCAATATGGAACATCCGATAGTGAACATTAATAAAATATATCAGTTTCGAGAAATTCCATAAATATTTACAGGAGTTAGAGCGCGGGCAGGCAGACGGACAGACAGATGGACAGATACACAAACTGAAATCATATTCACACTTAAAAAAGTTAGAAAGTGTTAAAAACGCTTAATGTAAACGAAAGTGCAATTCTAGAATTGTTTTATCAGTAGCTCTTAATATAAATGAATATTTTTGTGCCACCCTATAAACCTAATGCTAATCATGCTATATTCTATGCAAAGCATTTTTTTCTGCTTATAAATAACATATTTCAATTTCCTAAAACTTCGTGGAAAGTAAAGTTATTAAAATTTCATTTATAGAAATATCTCTCCTAGAACGCAATGCTTTGGAATACTTTTAACTGTCCCTGTATATAAATCGGCGGTGGTATTTCCGCCATTTTATACAAGAAACATCCAGTAGTGAACTTGAATAACATATTTCAATTTAATTGAGATATGTCTACAGTAAAACCAATAGAAATACCTCTCATAGAACACAATGCTTTGAAATGCTTCCGGGTGTCCGTGTACACAAACCAGTATAGGTATAAATTCCATTTTAAATAGGGAACATCCGATAGTGAACTTGAATAGCATATATCACTTTGAAGAAATTCCATAAATATTTATGAGATTTAGAGCTCGGACAGACAGACAGGCAGACAAACAGGCGGACAGGCAGATACACAATAACTGAAATCATATTCACCCTTAAAAAATATTAGAATGTGTTAAAAACGCTTAACGTAAACGAAAGTACAATTCTAGCCATTTTTTTTTTTAATAGCTCTTAATGTAACTGGATATTTTTGTGCCACCCTGTAAATCTAATGCTAATCATGCTGTATTCTGTGCAAAGCATTCTTTTGTGCATATAAATACCATATTTAAATTTCCAAAAACTTCGGGGAAAGTAAAGTTATTAAAATTTGATTTATAGAAATATCTCTAATAGAACGCAATGCTTTGGAATACTTTTGAGTGTCCCTGTATATAAATCAGTGGTGGTATTTCCTCCATTTTATACAGGAAACATCCAATAGGGAATTTGAATAACATATTTCAATTTCATTAAGATATGTCTACAGTAAAGATATGAAAATACGGTTTATAGAAATACCTCTCATAGAACACAATGCTTTCGAATGCTTTTGGGTGTCCTGTGCACAAACCAGTAGAGGTTTAAACTCCATTTTCAATAGGGAACGCCCGATAGTGATCTTGGATAACATATTTCAATTTCATTAAAATATGTCTATAGTAAAGGTATGAAAATATGGTTTATAGAAATACCTCTCATAGAATACAATGCTTTGAAATACTTTCGGGTGTCCCTGTACACAAACCAGTAGAGGTATCATATTCACCCTTAAAAAATGTTAGAATGTGTTAAAAACGCTTAACGTAAACGAAAGTACAATTCTAGCCTTTTTTTTTTAAATAGCTGTTAATGTAACTGCATATTTTTGTGCCACCCTGTAAATCTAATGCTAATCATGCTATATTCTGTGCAAATCATTCTTTTGTGCATATAAATACCATATTTAAATTTCCAAAAACTTCGTGGAAAGTAAAGCTATTAAAATTTGATTTATAGAAATATCTCTAATAGAACGCAATGCTTTGGAATACTTTTGAGTGTCCCTGTATATAAATCGGTGGTGGTATTTCCTCCATTTTATACAGGAAACATCCAATACGGAATTTGAATAACATATTTCAATTTCATTAAGATATGTCTACAGTAAAGGTATGAAAATATGGTTTATAGAAATACCTCTCATAGAACACAATGCTTTCGAATGCTTTTGGGTGTCCTGTGCACAAACCAGTAGAGGTTTAAACTCCATTTTCAATAGGGAACGCCCGATAGTGATCTTGAATAACATATTTCAATTTCATTAAAATATGTCTGCAGTAAAGGTATGAAAATATGGTTTATAGAAATACCTCTCATAGAACACAATGCTTTGAAATACTTTCGGGTGTCCCTGTACACAAACCAGTAGAGGTATCATATTCACCCTTAAAAAATGTTAGAATGTGTTAAAAATGCTTAACGTAAACGAAAGTACAATTCTAGCCATTTTTTTAAATAGCTGTTAATGTAACTGGATATTTTTGTGCCACCCAGTAAATCTAATGCTAATCATGCTATATTCTGTGCAAAGCATTCTTTTGTGCAAATAAATATTATATTTAAATTTCCAAAAACTTCGTGGAAAGTAAAGTTATTAAAATTTGATTGATAGAAATATCTCTCATAGAACGCGATGCTTTGGAATACTTTTGAGTGTCCCTGTACATAAACCGATGGTGATATTTCCTCCATTTTACACAGAAAACATCCTATAGTAAACTTTAATAACATATTTCAAGTTCATTAAGATATGTCTACAGTAAAGGTAGGAAAATATGGTTTGTAGAAATACCTCTCATAGAACACAAATGCTTTGAAACTCTTTCGGGTGTCCCTGTACACAAACTAGTAGAGTTATAAACTCCATTTTCAATAGGAACGTCCAATAGTGATCTTGAATAACATATATCAGTTTCAAGAAATTCCATAAATATTTACGGGAGTTAGAGCGCGGACAGACAGAAGGACAGACAGACAGACAGACGGACAGACAGACAGACAAACCGAAGTCATAAACACTTTTCCACCTTGTTGGAAAGTGTTAATAACAGTTTTCAACGTTCTTTGGAAAATGTTAATAACATTAAAGTAACTCCCATGCATTAAATGCATTATCGCATTTAGGGAGTTTGAACATCGCATTTAGGACATAGTACCTTAAATGCGACAAAAATTTCCTAAATGCGACGCTGGTGCATATTTTCATAAATTACTGATATTTTTTTAATTTCTTGAAAAAAAAATGACACAAAACACTAGTTTAGAACTATGAGTATAATATTCAACCATTTTTTCTTTCTTTTTATAATTATTTGTTTACTAAAATGTCATAAGTTTCCTAAATGCGATAAACTTACCAAAAATCACGTCGCATTTAGGCACAATGACCTTAAATGGAAAAATATCTAAATTATAAATTTACCGAAATTACAACAAAACTTAGAAAAGCAAAGAAGCAATAAGAAACAATAAAAGTTCTCTAAAAACAGTTTTCCAAGAATTTCAGTATATGGAACATCGAACTAGATCTCGAATGGCGCATGTTGACGCTTTCAGCACAGACCTTTTGCCTCTTTATTCAAGACAGTCTTCATATTAAACTAAAAATCCCAGTAGGCTAACGACCAAATATAGGCTGTAAAATATTTACTAAATTCTACAACAAACGACAGCTATATAAAGTCAAAAATAAACATCCGTATAAAACAGTAAATGCTATCGACTTATCTGTAGTACCCAACGGACTGCAGTATGTAATATAAAAAGAAGGCCGTGAACGTGAACATTCGCTGGAATCACACCCAAGAATTAATCAGCAAAAAATTCTGCTTCTCACACACTAAGGTAAAAATTGAAAACTGCATCTGAAATTTAGTTAATTGCATTTTTTTCAGTCATAAGCGTGATAAACAAGACAGCTTCCATCGCAGAATTAAAAATGGCAGTACACTCCTATAATTACATTTTTCATACAGATCCTTTGTGCCCCATTGCTTCTACATCAAAACGATACAAACACATAATAATCGTAATAGACGCTTTTAACAAATTTACCTGACTTCATTCTACCAAGTAAACAGTCGCTGCAGAAATTATAAATCGATTAAAAAATTAAAGACCTGTTTTCAGAAACTCTTCCAGAATTAACACTGACGGAGAATCTGCATTTACTTCTACGAGCAAAATATTAACCGTTTTCAAATAACAGACGGTTTACTCAGTTCCTATGGGTAAATAAATAAATAAAATAATAATAATAATAATAATAACTAGTATCGCCCAGTGGTCGAAACTCGACCATTTTTTTTTTTTTTTTTTTCAAAGCGAGGCAAAGCAAAGTTATTGCCTTGTCCTAAACGGAATGCAATTGCAACACAGCTGCGGCAATTGTTTGCCGATATTCACTCTAACTGAATCAGCAGAGTTGTACTTAATATAACTATTTCTCTCTGTAGATGTTAGTCTTTCCTGAAATGAGAGAAAATCGCAACGTGAAAACGCCCCTTGTTGTGTGATACAGCCCAGAAGCTAATAGGGCAGTTCCTTGTTTGTAAACAAACATCTCAACTTTTATGAGTGGTTGGCAAAAAGGCTTGGGAAAAGCATAGCGATGGCGGATCACCAACGGAAAATCAATGGTGGGCGGAGCGCGGGAAAGTCGAGCGCGCTTTTTTGCCAACCACCAGACGTCACGAGGAAATGCTCTATAGGTACCATGTCAAACCAAGGCCCAACCAAGTATCAAATTCTGTTAAATTAATTCGATTGTTTCATAAAGTACAGTGTTTGAACACACACACACACACAAAAAAAAAAAAAAAAAAAGATATTTTTCAAAAATGGTCGAATTGAGTTCGGGAAATTTCAAAACGTGTAACTTTATCGAAAACCGAAAATCTAAAACTTTTTTGAATCTTATATTTTCTACTTATATATGCAGAGGAAAAAATAATAAATCCACTTTTTAAAAAATAAAAATAAGTAGTCAATTTCACTTAATTAAAATGCAAGGAAATTTCAAAACGTGTAAATTCATCGAAAACCAGAAATCAAAAGTTTTTATGTATCTTCTACTTGCTTCTTCTACCCACAAAAGCTAGCAATAAAGACACTTTTTTAAAAAATAAATAGCCAATTTCAGTTAATTGAAACGCAAAGAAAGCTCAAAACATGTAAATTCAGCAAAAAACAGAAATCGGAATTTTTTCCGTATCGTCTACTTATACATCCAGCAGTTAGTAACAAATCCATTTTCCTTTTATTTAGTATATTAGTTGAATATTTATTGTTTAAATATCATCCTTTGAAATGAAATGTTTATGTTTACATTCGAAACTGGAAGTTTGCCATTTTTTTTTTTTTTTTTTTTTCCTGGAGTTTTGTGATTTTAAATTAATATTTTATCAATTTTACAGAAAAAATAATTCAATCAAACACATGTAGACAGCACGGAGTAATATTAATAGGAGTTGAAGGTCCAATGGGAGAAAGCTACGAAACTGTGATCTAAATTTTTGGTAAATATTGAGGGCGCCACTTGTCATTCCTCCCTATCTCGGCGCGGATATACTGTTGTTTTCAATAGAATTTTGCTGGAGTACATTTAAAATTTTTTATTTTAAGCAATTTAATTTCTTTGTAAGTTCTTAAATCTGCATAATTCAGATGTTTCAAATAAATGCTTCGTTCCTAGTTGTAAAACAGGCTATGATAGTGATAAGAAAAACAAAAAAAAGCCCTAGGAGAAAAATAAAGTCCGAGTTCGTGTTTTCTGCACCTAAAGTAAGTTTATTTTTTTTCTTTACAAAATTTCATCCATTCTCCTTCCTCCCAAATGTCTGTTTTAGCTAGCTTCGGTTCATAACAATCGTCATTTTTTAAAAGCTTTCTTTCAAAGTAAAATTAGTATAAAATGGCTCTTAAAAAAAACATGTTGGTTAGAATACTCTATTTAATGAAATTTGCTTTCAATCAAAATTTTTTCAGCTTGATATTATTTAAAAAAAAAAATAATTAAAACGAGACATTTCCCCCATTGAATAACAGTGCGGAAGCTGGAGAGAAGGAAGGATTGCACGCTGGCGCCATCTGTAAACATTAGAAAACAACATCACAAAATTTCAGCGTTACCTTCTTCTCCTGTCTTTTTACTCCGTGGTAGACAGTAACTTATATATAACTATACCCAAATATCGGAATTAAAATTGGCAGATAATATCCGTTATTTTTTAACAATTTTTTACAAAAAATCCAATGGACGATTAACATTGAAAATCTTTTTCATGGCTCCATGGACAGACAGTGACGTCATCACTTCGCTTGCGTATAGTGATGCTACATTATACAAATTACTGTGTCAATGGTTTTATTTGAGCTTTATGAAATTGCCAGATTTAATAACTTTCTACTTTTAGGTATTTTTTAATGTAAAGGAATACGTGTATAAAAGGGAAAAATGGGGGAAAATTCATAAAAAATAAATGTATTTTTAAATACCTTCTTGACATCGTAAGAAAATAATATTTGTATTCGCACCTTCCGGCTAACCATACCTTTCGAATGATACCATTTTCAACCCTCTACTCCCAGACTCCATAATTTATATGTTAAAAAGGGACAACAAATTTTATGCTTGCCTATTAATATATAGATAAACTCCACAATTATAGCGGTTTTGTCAAATTTGTCTACGGATAACCTTAAAAAGTGGTATTTGCATGTCTCTGATTTACAGTATATACTGAATTCCAATTTACCAAGGAGCATCAAAACTCTTTGGCAGCAAGATGAAAGCAAACAGTATATCAAGATTATGGAATTTCTCAACGAAGAAATCACGAATATATTCCAGCTTCAACGTGACGAGCTACTCTAAAAAACAATTTAACAAAGTCCACGATGAAGTAGAGATGGGTGTTATTTCACGTAATAGAATAAATAATATTATTATTGCATTGTAACCTATTAGCACGGTAATATATTTCTAAAAATATCCTGTTAAAAAAAATATATTATCAACTTTATCTCTTCACAATTTTATCTCTTCCTGGTGATAGGTCAAAAAAATACTGTCAGATAACTTTCCTTTGCATAATACATCAAAATTATTCGAGCGCTAGCAAAAATTCCTATGTAAAAAAAATATACACTTAATACTGTTTTGTTAAATAAACCCTTGAATAATCGTGTTCTTAGACTGACTAAGAACATGATTCGAGAAGGATTTATTTAACAAAACAGTATTAAATGTACTTTTTTTATATAGGGATTTTTGCGAGTACTCGAATAATTTTGCTGCCGACTGTAAATTCTCTAAAACAAAATTGTAAACACTATCCAAGCCATACAAGAACAACTTATATGATACAGCATCATACAAGATGCATACTGTATTTCCCATAATGAGTTAACAAAAAGAAAACTATAAATATCGCGACTACCGAAATCCGAACCATACGAAAACAACTACACTGAATTGTATCATGCGAGATACGAGTAACGAATAAAACACCCATCTTTCAGCATCTGACAAACCCCGCATACCGCATGTTAGATACATCATACAAGTAACGAAAAGTAACGAGTAACGAATAAGACACCGCATGTTTCGCATCATACTCCCCGCACAAATGTTGAAACTTTGCTCTGAGGCATGTGGATTCATGTGACACAAGATACAGTAACGAAAGTATAGCGAGTAACGAGTCAAATTCGAAAGTACTTATTCGATACTTCGAGTCTGAAAGAATACCTGTATTTCAGTAACGAATACATACGGTTTGCTAAAGCTCTACCGGCAGATAACTAAATTACTTAACTAGAGTTAAAGATATTTCATTCGACGAAGCTAGAGAAATCCATTGAGTGATATTATAAATCAGGAATCACTTTCCATGTTCATTCAATACCTAAAAAAAAATAATATAACTGAGCTCTCTAATATTTCTTTTAATGTATTAGTCTAGTTGGGAAATACATTAGTTTAAATAATTTTAATAAGCAAGGCAATTTTAATGTGGAGGATAAATAATTTCGTGCTAATATTAAGCATCCTTCATTTTAGCTCAGTAATGATTATTTGGTATTTGTTATTTTTCATGGGACAATGAAATCGTTTGGAAATGCGATTGTTTGTAGAAATTCGCTTGTTTGACAGAAATGCTTGAGAGAAGGAAAGAATTAAGGAAGCGTTTATGCTTGCAAATGGGGGCGATTTTTAATTAAAGCCGCATTAGATGTCGCTGGTCGAATGTTCATTTAAAATTGATGATAGCACCTGGGATTAAAATTACATAATAGCGTGTGACACACTTGGGAATATTTTGCGTTTTCAAGTATTTTTATGCAGCGATAAATTCGATAAGAGGATGCATATTTGTATTTCGCTTTTCATTTTCTTATTTACTTAAATCAGTTAATTTATTCTTCTGATATTTTACAGAGACTATTTTATGATGAGTAAAAATATTAATTACTTATGGCCGTATATGACCGTCGAAAATCCGATTAGGAAAATGTCATTATGCGATCTTCGCAAACAAAATTTAAATTTTATAAGAACTATTCCGAATTTAAAAAATAATACCTTAAAAGACGTCATCTCACTCTGATTGAGAAGACTAATTCGGTTGACTCTTTTTTTTTTTTTTTTTTTTTTTTTTTTTTTTCAGCCGAAGAACCATATACTAGTATCTTGTGAGGGACTCTTTCTTAACACTTTGAGTGCTATGGACGCACATATGCGTCCAGCGAAAGTCATTAATATAGACTATGGACGCAAATACGCGCTTAGCAGATGTTATCAGTATGGACTATGGACGCAAATACGCGCCCGGCAAAAATGATCAGTGTACTATGCAACACTCGCATAAAGCGCGTCAGCGATAAGAATGAGACAACTCGTCAGCGCCAACCGCGCGCCGTCCGTATGGATCGCATAGGCCGCGAGTATTCAGCACTCAAAGGGTTAAAGACTGAAATTTAATTTTAAAGCTCCTTTTACGCCTTAAAACTAAAAATAGATTTTTTTTAACAGTTGCTTTTCAATGAAATAAATTTATTTTACATTTCAGATACTAAAATTGCTAAATATTTAATTTTGTATAAAATGTATAGATATGTTTTTGTCATCAAATTATGTTTTAAATGCGCTAGTAAAGTTTTCTTTTTCTAAACAATGGACTTAATGATATGATAAATTAATATATTTTATTAAATAATATTTCTAAAAATCAATTATAGCATAACTGTTATTAAATATTTATTACTGCATAATTCTAGTACAATTTTTATTTATTTATTTATTAGGACTGAGGACTGTTAGTCTCAATCTATGGATTTTTACGATAGTTGGACATTTATCGAAATCAAAAATTTATCGAAAATGTAATTGAACTAGCAGGCTTTGCCCGCTTCGCTTGGCACTATATTTAAATGAGTCGTCAAAATTCCATATCATTATTAATAACCTAAGTTAAAGTTTCCTCTGTGTTCCGTAGAGGTTTTTCCCGCTCGCAATGTGAGGAGTCCGGGTCAACACTGCCTACGGCATCAACTTATCCGCTTCTTATTTCCCTTCCCCAGAGGCTAAATTAGAAGTTTTGCGAAATCTCACCAAAGTACATAATGCGTACACCTAATCAACATCCACACACCAAAATTACTCATTCTAAGATAATGTAAGGCGAATCCAAACAGGATAACGTGTTTTTACGCTTGTTTACTGGGGCGAATTTCGTAAAATTTCCGTTGCAATAAGGGTCGGACACATATAAAAAAATTGCGTACAAAATTTCGTGACCGCAGTTCCCATAGACTTCCCCAGACATATTTAGGACTAAAAGGACTGTGGTCTTGAATTTGCTACTTCGTAACATCCCCCCCCCGAAAAAATGTGTTTAAGATACATGGCTATTTGCAATACTTTTGTAACATATTTAGTAGAACTCTACTAAAAAATCCAGAATTTCTGAAATTCCCCTTCCCGAGAAACGATTTTTTCCCTCACTTCTTTAAGAATCAAGAATTCCAAAACCATACAAATTGTTCTATTTGTACTCAAGTCTAGTCTCATCATGTGCAATTACTTCACGGTGAAGTAATTTGGGGCCGAGTTGGGGCAAACGTTTTTCTGCTTCCTGTCCCCCTGGGGGGAAGGGGTATGTCAATAAAACCCGTTCCTTTAGGTACCGGATGCATATAAACAATCCAAGCAGCAAACTTCGTGACCGCAGCTCTCATACATTTCCCAGGACATATTTAGCGCTAAAACTGGTGTCTCGAATTTCCCCTTTATAAAGCATACACCCTCCTCCCCCCCCCCCCCCCCAAAAAAAAAAAAAAAAGCAGATCACAAAAAAATCAAAAAATGTCCTAAGGACGTTCCATAGCTTTTTCAACATCTTTGTTCCATTTTTTGTAAAATTCTACTCAAAAATCCGGAATTTGCGAAATTTCCCGCCAAGAATAGATTTTTCCGCTTCCTCTCCTTAAAAATCGAATATTCCTAAATTGCAGATCTTGTATTATTTGTACTCATATCTAGCCTCCCCATGTGCAATTTCTTTACAGTGAAGTAATTTGAAGTTACGCTTACAAAGGGTTTTCTGCATTCTGTCCCCCCCAATTGGGTAACGGTGGTGATTTTGAGAAATCCCGTTACTTTACGTGTCGGATACATTCAAACAAAATTCATGACCACAGCTCCCATAGATTTCTCAGGACAAATTTAGCGCTAAAAGGGATGTCCAGATTTTGCCCCCTCGTACCCCCCCCCCCCAAAAAAAAAGCTAAAAACTAAAAATGTGTATTAGGAAATATCGTAACAAAGTCGCATAGCCTTTTTTCAACGTTTTTGTTCCATTTTTGGTAGAGTTCTACTCAAATCAGAAATTTCAGAAATTTCCCGCCAAAAATCGGTTTCCCCCCTTCCTTCCCTTAAAAATCGAAAATTCCTAAATCGCAGATAATGTTTTATTTGTACTCATGCCTAGTCTCCCCTTGTGGAATTTCTTTATTATGTAGGAATTAAGAGCCGAGTTATGCTTACAAACGTGTTTTTGTCTTTTGCCCCCACAGGGGGAAACGGGGGGGGGGATTTCCGAAAAGTTGATAGATACAATTTTAAGTTGGGTAAAGACCTGCCAAGCGCAGTTGAATTCCGTCTGTCCGCTCTCAAGTGATACCCGGACAAACGAATTTTTTGTCTCCCCCCCCCTAGGGGGGAACGGAGGGTAATTTCCGAAAAGTTGATAGATATAACTTTAATTTGGGCAAAGGCCTAAATTCTTGCCAAGCGCTGTTGAATTCCGTCTGTCCGTTCTCAAGTGATACCCGGGCAAACTTATTTCTGTCTTTCGCCCCCCCCAAGGGAAACGGGGGGTGATTTCTGAAAAGTTGATAGATACAATTTTAAGTTGGGTAAAGACCTAAATTCCTGCCAAGCGCAGTTGAATTCCGTCTGTCGGTTTTCAAGTAATATCCGGACAAACATGTTTTTGTCTTTTGCCCCCCAAGGGGAAACGGAGGGGGGAATTTCCGAAAAGTTCATAGATATTTAAGTATGGTAAAGGCCTGAATTCCTGCCAAGCGCAGTTGAATCCCGTCTGTCCGCTCTCAAGTGATACCCGGACAAACGTGTTTTTGTCTTCCCCCCTAAAGGGAAACGGAGGGTAATTTCCGAAAAGTTGATAGATATAACTTTAAGTTGGGCAAAGGCCTAAATTCCTGCCAAGCGCAGTTAAATTCTGTCTGTCCGTTCTCAAGTGATACCCGGGCAAACATATTACTGTCTTTTGCCCCCCAGGGGTAACAGGGGGATTTCTGAAAAGTTGATAGATATAATTTTAAGTTGGGTAAAGATCTAAGTTTCTGCCAAGCGCTGTTGAATTCAGTCCAGCCGTTCTGAAGTGATGCTCGGACAAACGTGTTTTTGTCTTTTGCCCCTCAGGGGGGAACGGGGGGGAATTTCTGAAAAGTTGATAGATATAATTTTAAGTTGGATAAAGATCTAAGTTTCTGCCAAGCACTGTTGAATTCAGTCCAGCCGTTCTCAAGTAATGCCCGGACAAACGTGTTTTTTCTTTTGCCCCCCAGGGGGGAACGGGGGGGGGAATTTCTGAAAATTTGATCGATATAATTTTAAGTTGGATAAAGATCTAAGTTTCTGCCAAGCGCTGTTGAAGTCAGTCCAACCGTTCTCAAGTGATGCCCGGACAAACGTGTTTTTGTCTTTTGCCCCCCAGGAGGGAATTGGGGGGGGATTTCTGAAAAGTTGATAGATATAATTTTAAGTTGGGCAAAGTTCTAAGTTTTTGCCAAGCGCCGTTGAATTCCGTTCAGCCATTCTCAAGTGATGCCCGGACAAAAAAACGACATACAGACACGATGACACACACACACACACACACACACACACAGGCAAAATTTTCTCAAGTCATTTTCGGCTTTCAGGGTGTGTGAAACGTGAAGATATCGCAAAAGTTTTCGATTCTGACAAATTTACAGACAAAAGTCTGATTTTATTAATATAGACTAGCGAGCTTCGCCATTTTCAATAGGGAACATCCGATAGCGAACTTGAATAACATATATCTGTTTTAAGAAATTCCATAAATATTTACGTGAGTTAGAGCGCGGAGAGACAGACGGACAGACGGACAGACAAACCGAAGTCATAAACACTTTGCAACCTTCTTGGAAAGTGTTAAAAATTAGTCTGCCATTACTAAATTCCAATGTTTTATTTTCTACTAAGTGTAAATGTTAAGCAGCAAAATTACGCGAATTAAAACAGCTATTTTTTTTTTTTTTTTTTTTTTTTTTTTTTTTTAACAAATCTGAAACACAAAACATTACATCATACAGTACGAGTAGTATTTTAATAGAATAGTAAAATGGCGCAGAAAATTTATTTTTAATTTCATCCCCTTTTGGTTTACGGTTGTCTGAAAATGTCGTTTTTGACATTTTTCTGACATTTCACGAGACAGTAAAGATTAATGATTTAAATACTACAGAATATCAATTACATTTTTTAATTAGGGTGATTCTAGAGATTAATTTGTGTGGCATTTTATTTTATATTTTGGTTTTCTAGAAAAGTTATTCCCTATCAAAATTGACAAAAATTTGATGTCTGACCTTGAACTTTGACCTGTTGTAATTATTTTAGTTATTAAGGTACATCAGTGTAATTGAGCATGTGACATCTTTATGTTATGTACTTTGATATTAATATCTAATATCCTCACTTATAAATTTAATTCAAAGAAATTTGTGTAAAATATATATCTCTCATAATCCCATTTTTGACCAGGAGAACGACTTTTGATGACCTGTGTAAAATTCCAGGTTAATAGTAGAGAAAAAATAAGAGTTGTTTGAACATCTCTCATAAGGACCTATAAGGGACATAAGTTTCAAAAGAAACAAAAATGGTCGAGCAACACACCTCCTTGAATTTATATGGAATGGGCCCTATTAAAAAAGGAAATTCGCCCATTTATGAAAAACAGAAAGATGTCTAAATGTGATTTTGAGAATTTAAAATTTTTCCACTTATATAGCCTGTCACATTTAATTATTATAATGATGACAACGGATTAACTGGAAAAAGATACACATTTTTGATTAGATTATGATTTTAAAAATCTGTGATTCTTATAAATTGAATTTAATCCGTAATATATGAATAATAAAAGCACATTTAGACAAGAAATAACAATGGCTTATTTATAATTTTCTTAATTAATATTTCAATTAATTGAAAAATTCTATGGTAACGGACAACTAAAATCATAGTAACTGGCTAACATATTTGTCGCAAGTTCAGTAATTATTTTTTCATATCCAGTAAAATTAAAAAAACAAATATTAAAGTTTCTAATTTATACAATGTTGTATAAAGTAAGAAAAACATGAGTATCGACGGCATGATACAAAATATAAATTTGAAAATTTTGATTGAATTTCCTTAAAGTCTGTGTTAATTATTAAACATAATATAGTGGGACGACTTGATGAAATGGATTTTGGTTCTTTTTCCAGTTTATGAGAAACATCTATTAAGGATGATTTATAAACATCATGCACTTCTTTAAATTGATTATTAGATGTTTGTATTTGTTGGATGTATGAAAATTTAGCTTGACTTTTGGTGATTTCAAGAATCCAACCAACATACAAATAATTACATGAACTCCGATGAACAGCTTACTATTCTGCTACAACTTAAAAAGAAGTGGTTTTATTCTTGGGCGATATTTAAGTCTCTTTCAATTCTTAATCAGATTTTTTTCTTGTAAAGTTGATAATTTCTCCTTCAGGATCATCAGACGTAATTTTATTGTCATTAAAATATTGTCTAAACACAATGCACTTTGTGTGTTTTAGGTATACCTTGCACAATTTTTCAGATTTTAAGCATTTTGTCAATTTGACTTTGTACTTTTTCTTTCGCACAGAAAATATTAATGTTGGCATTTTTTACAAATTCTTCTGAAGTAGCAAATTTAGCAAAAGTTTCTGCATCTATCACAATTCATTTTCGAGCCATCAAGGATTCACATACCATTCTTTTTACAGTGCTTTCAATACCAACTACTGCTCCTTTATCAGGCAAAATACAAACTGCAGCTCTGTTTAAAATGCTGCCTCCATCTGAAAATATGTTAATTGTAAACATTCTTGGGAATAACTTATATAGTTGTTCAATTAATAATTCATTAAAATAGTGGACAGCATATTTGTCACGTAACATGTAATTTGATACAATGACATATAAATATACATGTTAAAAATACCATGCACAAGCTCTGTATAATGTTACATTGTTATGTTGCCAGTGGACACTCTACACTTCATCCAGATGAACGATTGAAATATTTTCACTGAAATATTGAAATATTTTCACTTGAAGTGCTGTTTTGTCACCAATTCCTTTTTATATCATTTTGAAATAATTGGATTGTTTGATTTTAATATAACACTGCCATAAAAAAATATGAAATTGCTTTTTAAGCGTCCTTACTCTAATGTTAGGAGTGTCTTCCTGCTGAACAAGAGGAACATTTCCATGAGTATTTATTGTCCACTGGCAATACTGCTATTCATCTATAGCCTCATCTTTTGTAGAATTCTCTGTTTCTGTTTTAAATTTAACCTTGCACATGTTACATTTGCGTAGAGCACACAAGATATATTATCTGGAACATGTTAAACTGGTCACTAGATTCAGTGGTAGAGCTGTGTATACATATATATCAATAATACGGCAGTTTTTTAACTAAAGGAGAAAAAGGAATGGAGTAACACACAATGTTAGTATATTAACACTCCAATTCTTGTTAGTCTGTTACCATAATTAATTGCCTTGTTATTTATTTTCTCTCTCTAAATTTACTGCCAGTGAACTACTTTTGATAAAGACAAAACAAAAACTCATTTCAATATGAAGTGAAGTACAAAATGAAGAAAAAAAAATGATAAATTTTTGTAGCAGACAAACAAAGTTCAGAACAACAACAACAACAACAAAAATAAAATAAAATAAATAAATAAATAAATAAATGAAAAAAAAAAACATAATTTACCTATAACGTATTCTCCAATTGTGCAATAAAACTGAAATTAGTATCACATATTAATTTAAAAACCATATTTGAACATTGAACATAGAATTATTGACTTCATGTGACAAAATGACGTGTTGCAAATTCAAAGCAAAAAAAATCTGGTGCCAAACAACCATACGACTAACATTACGTATTATATGCACTTTTTGGAGATAATGTTACCAGAAGACAGAGAATTGACCTAATGAAAGAGACACCTAAAAATTTTCCATTGAGATAAAGTGAATATGCGTGTAAAGACACATAAAGCACAGCGATTTTTTTTTTTTTTTTTTTTGAAACACTAACTTTCGAGATATAAAACTGATCTATCTGCTCAGGATAACTATTAATTTCCCTGTGATAATAAAGTAAAGCATGAGAAAGGATATCTAAAATGGGTTTATGGAACAGTTTTCAAGAAAATCGTTAGAGCTGTTTCTGAGATACCGACTTTTACCAAAGCCTGGCATAATCAATTGTTGACCAGAAAAAAAATTTACATTAAAAGGATATTCAAAAAAGGGTTAACATGGTATGTTTGAAAACAAAAAATGATACAGCCGTTTTGAAAGGAACGAACTTGCAAGACCTGCAATTCAGCTTTTTATAGGAGACGCCTATCAATTTTCCTGAACTAACCAACTGTAACATTCGAAAGGATATCTAATAGAGAGTTTATACAACAATTTTGAAAAAAATCGTTTGAGCCGTTTTGATATACGTTCTTACAGCTCCACTTCCGATTTCGGATATCCCATTTCCGGTTTTTCAATTTTCACCAAAATTTGGAAAATTCGAAAGTATCCGCAGTCGGATTATTGGGCCTTAAAACCTCAAATAATATGGAATTTCAACGGCATAGCTCAATTTAAAGTACTGCAAAATAAAACAGAAAAGTTAATCTTACACTTCTCTTGTCACGTGAGTCGGGATAAATATTATTCCGATTAAAATGTTTTGTTTGTTCACTTATTTTGATCAAAATTGAAATGCAGCTTGATCTTGCGCAGTCTAGGCCGAATATTAATTACTGTGTACGCAAGAGAAATTTTGAAAAAGTTTGAAAATTGCAATTTCCACCCCCCTCCAAAACACTTGACATGTTAATGAATTGAAACCATTTTCTTTTTCATCGCAGACAATCGTCTGGCAGCAAGTCTGCATTGAAATAAAGTGTTGCTATCTAAATTTCATACTTTATCTAATTAAAAAAAAAAAAAAAAAAAAAATGTAATTGTCGCATCGATAAGCGATTTGAGCCCATTGATTCGGGAAAATCTCCCCTTTTATTTGCTACCAAACTTGTAACGATTGGACTGATATTTTATTATTATTTTTTTTTTTACTTTTTCTGCTTTTAACTCCATTTCGATATCTATTTTTATACAATTGCAGTCAGCTCTCAGTCACTAAGATCGCTTTTTGAGTAGACACATGTCAACGTTTTAATTAATATCTCCTCGATTGATTAAACATTTTAAATTCTTTTTTCACTATCCCTTCGGGAAGGTTTCTGAGCATCCGTATATTAATCTTTGCACTTCTGCGTTCAGTAGGGGTTGAACGTATTGATGAACGAACAAGACAGACAGACAAACGTTTTCTTTTATTATTATAGACTATCAGACATTGCCCACTTCGCTAGCCCCTAAACAGAATTCCACATTTTTAATCTTTTTTTACTTTTTAAAAACTAGTATGTTGTGGCCACCAATCGACATTTTTTATATTTTCCTATATAAATTCACTAAGTGCAAATAAGTTTATTAAAACCATTATTTTTAAAAATTATCTAACAGGATGAATGAAAACGATTTTCATCTTAGAGAAAACTTCAACTAAATATCCATAGCAAGACAGTTTTATTGTCTATAAACAGCATCTTAAAAATGCGTTTTTATAATAGTTATCTCACTTATCGGGTTTCGTACAGCTATACACCAAAGAAGTTGACATATAGCTTTCCCATTATCGAGAAAAATTGCAGTATAGCAGCGCCACCTATTGGCCGATAAGCAATCAAATAGAATCAGCCTAATGTCACATAACGGCCTTCTCACATATCAAGTTTTGTATGATGGTACGCAATAGCACCTGACAGCCTTCCCTTAAATTACCCCCCAAAAAAATAAAAATAGAGTTAAATCGTTCAAAATTGGTACATAGAGGTTTTCGATACCTACAAATCGATTGCGGATATTTTCGAATTTGTAAAATTGATGAGAGGGACGGGCAAAATTATTAGGATAGACGCGAGGGGAGGCAAAGGGGAGAAATAACAGAAATAAGAGTTAGACCGTAGAAAATTAGTATTATTTAAGTTTTAAGGCCGAATAAATTGATTGAGGATATTTTCGAAATGATAGAAATATTAAGAGGGATGGGAACGGCGGGCGCAGGAACATTCGCGAAGTGCGCGCAGGTATACGCTGCCGCAGGCAGTGGGGGGGTCCCACCGATGAGAGAAGATTTTTTTTATATTTTATATTTTTTCCCTTTCAATAGTATAGTGATTCATTAAGAGTGTCGAACATAAATGCGCGCGCAGCGCACAATGGCCTCCGCTATCGAAGGCAGTAGGAACACGGTGCGGAATTTTTCCTGATCAGATTTTTTTTTTTTTTTTTTTTTTTTTAAACATAATAGAAATTAATGCCATTTTGAGATTTCATTAACTATAGGGATTCGTTTAAAAATAGGGACCAGTGAAGTGGGCGTAGCCTGCTAGTTTCCTATATTTTATTTGATTTATCCACTCTACCATAAAATTACAATATTTTCTCGCTAAATATAAAAATTACAATATGTTAAGAGCTCTACTTCTAATGAGACAACTACCTTTTAGTTCTCCATTATACTATAGGTAAAGGGAACTTAGGTAATCGTGAAAATTTTCGACCTCGGTTTTTTGAATTTTTTATTCGTTTTCAGGTGTGAGGAATCCGAAAATGACAAAATTTGTATGGTGTCTATCTGTAGGGTGTCTGTTAGTGTATTAGTCCATTAGTGTGTTAGTCCGTTAGTGTGTCAGTCCGTTAGTGTGTTAGTCCGTTAGTTTGTTAGACTGTTAACACGATATCTCACGAACAAATGATCGCAGAAAGGTCAGATCAGATGTAAAATATTACTTTCGATACTGGCAAGAACCCTATTCATTTGTAACATTTGAATTAAAAAACTTCGTAAGTTATGAGAAATTTACGATTTTCTTAACATGGGAGAATAGGACAAAAATTCACTTAAACGTGCATTAAATGGAAACGTTTCACCGTAAAAATATCAGACCAGTTTTAAAATATCGGTTTTGATGCCGGAATAAACATCAGTAACTATAAATATGCTACTTTGAAAATTTTAGAAGTTTTTTGAAATTTACGAATTTTTTAACATGGCAGTATAGGGCAAAATTTCACATAAACGTCAATTTGTAGAGATATTTTCATCGTAAAGACGTCAGACTACTTTTTAAATATTATTTGGGACACTGGAATGAATATTAATGACTATGACTTTTCGAATATAAAAATTTCGTAAGTTATTGGAAACTTACGAATTTCTTAACATGGCAGAATAGAGCAAAATTTCACATAACGTCGATCTTGAGCGATATTTTCATCGTAAAGATGTCAAACCACTTTCGAAATATTATTTAGGATACTGGCATGAATATCATAGACTATGATTTTTTCAATTTAAAAAAATCGTAAGTTATTTGGAATTTACACTTTACTTAACATGTCAGAATATGGCAAAATTGAGCATAAACTTCCATTTTGAAGATCACAAATACATTAGACAGGCTTCAAAATTTCATTTATGATATTTGTTTGAACATGATTGAATACAAATATTCTAATATGAAATTTTCGTAAATTGTTCGTAATTTACGATTCTATCAACATAGCGAAATTGTAAATTTTTCATATAAATCTGAATTTTGAGGATTATTGCATTGGAAATAGTAGCTTGAAAACTAAACAACGGGATTGACCCCGATAAAATAAATTAATAGATTAGAATAAGATAAATGTATCGAAGTGAACGGTGGATAGCCTATTCGGCGGGGATTTTATTCTGTCACTGTATCAAGCTTTGGTCAAATTCATTTCTTTTAATATGATTGTAATATGTCTCGCACTAGAAATTTATGAGAACATAAATACGATGGGGAGCTGAACAGAGTCCACCTATGCCAACTAGTTTTCTTCATTACTATTCAGTTTGAAATACATTTGGAGTATGCTAGCCTACATATCTTTTGAAACCTGCTAGTATTAAAGAGTTTTTAATAGCTGTGTTCTCACCTGCTGAGGAGATTGGCACAGCATAATTAAATTTTCTGGCTTAAATAGAGTTTAACTTTAACTAATTTTCTTGTTTATTAACATCGTTTAATAAGTTTTCTTGTTGTTTGTTACATTTCACTTTCATGTCAGCATTTATCATTATTTAAATACTAGTATATAACCCCGTCAAAAATGACGGAATGTGAATGATAAATCTTGAAAACAATGTTTAGATAATGATGGTTACCGCCTGATCATTTAAATGTATTTTCAATTTTTGTTTCTAAATCAAATGTGTTTCGATATTTTATAATTTTCGTTCTTTGTGAGGTCTAACTGTAATAGAGACAGTGTCCGGAGATGAGAAAAGTCGTGTAGAGCCACACCAGATTGTAAAAACGTGAGAAAAATTGCAACTTTGGCCTCTATCATGGTTTTGTGAGGTCTAACTGGGACGTTTCCGGCTGCAATATTTAAGAGACAGTGTCCGGAGATGAGAGAAGTCGTGTAGAGCCGTACCAGATTGTAAAAACGTGAGAAAAATGGAAGCTTTGGCCTTTATCACGGTTCTGTGAGGTCTAATTGCAACGTTTCCGGCTGCAATCTTTAAGAGACAGTGTCCGGAGATGAGAGAAGCAGAGCTGCCAACCTAATCCGGCAAATTGTTAGTACCGCCTGTTTTTCTGCACCACTTAATTTTTAGAGAAATTCTCTTCAAATGTATCTACGATGAATTAAGAAGTAAAATACTCTAAAAATTAAGTGGTGTAGAAAAAGGGGCGGTACTAACAATTTGCCGGATTAGGTTTGAAGCTCTGGAGAAGTCGCGTAGAACCGCACCAGATTTTAAAAACATGAGAAAAATGGCGGCTTTGTTTTTTCTCATGGTTCTGTGAAGTCTAACTGCAACGATTCCGGATGCAATCGTTAAGAGGCAGTGTCCGGAGTTAAGTGAAGTCGTGTTGAGCCGCACCAGATTGTAAAAACGTGAGAAAAATGGCGGCTTTGGCCTTTCTCACTGTTTTGTGAGATCTAACTGCAATAGAGACAGTGTCCGGCGATGAGAGAAGTCGTGTAGAGCCGCACCAGATTGTAAAAACGTGAGAAAAATGGAGGCTTTGGTCTTTCTCACGGTTCTGTGAGGCCTAACTGCAACGTTTCCGGTTGCAATCGTTAAGAGACAGTGTCCGGAGATGAGAGAAGTCGTGTAGAGCCGCACCAGATTGTAAAAACGTGAGAAAAATGGCAACTTTGGGCTTTCTCACGGTTTTGTGAGGTCTAACCGCAATAGAGACAGTGCCCGGAGATGAGAGAAGTCCTGTAACGCCGCACAAGATTTTAAAACAATATACAGTATATAATTATTAACACATCACATTAGCAAGTTAATTGTGTGATACATTATTTGTATCATACAAGAATGGAAAGCGTTTGCTGACGATGACGCGAATTCAA
The DNA here is from genome assembly GCA_963930645.1 of Salticus scenicus. Taxonomy (NCBI): domain Eukaryota; kingdom Metazoa; phylum Arthropoda; class Arachnida; order Araneae; family Salticidae; genus Salticus; species Salticus scenicus. The sequence continues at coordinate 235,454,987 of OZ005652.1, forward strand.
TGATTTTTCTTCACCCAAAAGTTTTCACTTCAAATGGAAAGCGTTAGCTGACGATGGCGGGAGCTCAATGATTTTTGTTCATCCAAAAGTGCTCAACGCGCCTAAAGAAGTTTTCACTTCAAAAATTTTACCCGATCAATAAATATGAATGACAATAAAAAAACTGCTGGTTGACAAAAAATATAGGCCCGACAACACAACAGCAAGAACACATCCCAGTGTTCCATTAAGTGCTCTATACGCAAGCGAAGTGTGACGTCACTGACCGTCCGTGTATGTAAGAAAATGATTTCCTATGTTAATCGCCCATTGGATTTTTTGTAAAAAATTATTAAAAATCGAGGAAAATTATTTCCCGATTTTAATCCCCATATTTGGGTATATATATGTATTAGTTATCATGTGCATATGTTAGATTTAGTTATTTTGCTGTCAAATTGACAAAATTTTAATTTTAAATTTCAAAACTCTGTTGTCCTTGGCGTTTTTGCATTTGGCGATCAAAAACGTACTACGAAAATATACACGCCAGATGTATATTTTCGTAATATGTGTTGTGCGAAATATTGTTTCATATTATTCCTTACTCTCTTAATATAAATTTTTAAAACAACCATGATTTTTGAAAGGAATTAAATTATATTCGCCAGATAATTTGGCGATATATTATATATATATATATATATATATATATATATATATATATATATATTTTTCTGCCAAGGATGACCGATATCAAATCTATTCCGCTGCAACATATTAGTATCTTATATCAGATACTTTATTTAGACATTTGAAAACAAATTTCACTTCAAATTATGATAGAATATTTATCATTTTCCTTTTAATTAGTATATTAGTTGGATATTTATTGTGTAATATCATCCTTTGAAATGAAATGTTTATGTTTTCAATGGAATATGGAAGTTTTTTTTTTTTTTTTTTTTTAGAATTTTGAAATTTAAAATTCAAATTTTATCAATTTTAGAACAAAAACAACTTAATCTAATGCATGCACATGATAACTAATTAATACATATCTAAACCTAAATATGGGGATTAAAATCGGGAAATAATTTCCCTCGATTTTTAATAATTTTTTACGAAAAATCCATTGGGCGTTTAACATAGGAAATATTTTTTTGTATCCACGAACGGCCAGTTACGTCATCACTTCGCTTGCGTATTTTAAGTCCTCATAATAAGAAAAAACGATTCACTTCATTTTACCAAAATACTTTTTTTAAGACTACCGTAGATCCTGTTTTCAAATTTTCTAACTAACTACCCAATAACTACAGACACTCCATGCTTACCTAAATTCACCACTACTCGATACATCTAACCAGCTATCTCACCCTCAACATCGCCAAAATATGCAGGATCCAGCTAGGGACTTTCTCATTCTCAACCGAACATTTTACCTTGACTCGACATTATCACCTTAGACTACTCTAATTTCAATACTCATTTCAACTGGTGACTTTTACTTGCCCAACCAAACAACTATCATTTTACACTAATTTCAAAACTAAAATCAACTGGCGGCATTTATGTACTAAACTCGGCGCCAATCATACCTTACAATGTAAACAAACAATGAAGTTTGATAAAAATATTTAAAGGCTTTTACGCGTTTTTACAAATATTTTAAGATTTTTAAGGCTTTAATGGACAATATTCCTGTGACGTCACCATAGGTAAAATCGCCGAACACGTAGCCGATATTTTGTAAACAAATTAGATTCAAGATGCCATTTTATTGTTACGCATAACATTTTCCTAAATATTTCTGCAGTGAAACTTAATAATAATGTTCAAACAAGAACAAAAGAGAAATGTAAACAACTGAATCGAATGATAAAGTTAAGACTATTCCATATCGTAAAATTGCAGAACATTTTATGTATACATACACACACATACATATATATAATGAATAAAAGATTAATAAGAACATTTTATACACACACACATATATATAGACATCAAAGCTTAAATAATTAGAATTTCAATCACTTTAATAAAGGAATTTACTAAATGGAACATCCATTTAAATATGTTAACATCGCCACAGTTCACACGGCAACTTTTAATATTACGTATGTTGATTAATATTAAAGTACATTACTAAAACTGGATTAAAAACAAAACAAAGTTATCACTATATCACTTTTACTTCAATTTCATATAATCTGTAACTCTTAGAAATAATATTGCAAGATAAAAATTTGCAAGCCACAATGCTTTTTTATGGTAGATTTGAGGATTGTTTCCCTACCCAGCTGATATTCTTGTAGCCTCGAACCCAAAGCGGGAATATGGTCCATATGTTTTAGAAATATTTTAAGCGTTTTTTTAATGAAACAGTCAAAGAGTCGTTCATTCGGAATTAAAAAGTGTTCCATTTGGAATTTGTATTTTCTGAATGGCAACAGTTTTGGTTTGTTTTTATTTGGTCTTGCTTTGTTTATAATCATGAAGCTATTTATAGGTTCATGTTTATAATAGCCAGTGATCCATTATACTTAATTTAGACATTTAAACATTACAATTGAATAGTTTTTCAAGGTTTTATAGGAAATAAGAATATGTGCGATACAAAACATGTATAAAAATGATATGTATGTTTCCTAAGTTGAATTAAACAAACGGAAAAAAAAATGGCCTCCAAAAGTTTGTTTTGAAGCGGTACTAACCGGATTCGTTCATGACAGACGAGGATCATTATATATATTAACTAGTATATAGCCCCGTCAAAAATGACGGAATGTGAAAGATAAATCTTGAAAACAATGTTTAGATCATGAAGATTACCACGTGATCATTCAAATGTATTTTCAGTTTTTCTTTATAAATCAAATGTGTTTCGATATTTTCTAATTTTCGTTCTGAAATTAAAAAAATTCTACCCGATCAATAAATGAATGACAATAAAAAAACTGCTGTTTGACAAAAAATATAGGCCCGAAAACACAACAGCAACAACACATCCCAGTGTTCCGTTAAGTGCTCTATTTAAAGTCCTCATAATAAGAATACTTTAGTCTGTCACTCACACGACTTTCTCTTACCCTGAAATTTAATGCTATAAGTACAGGTTGGAGATTAAGAGGTAAGATAACGTGTACTGTTATGTAAACCTATGTTAAACAATTCAAATTAGGGTTCGGAAGAGTTTTATATGATAATTAGTTCTGGCCCCCCTCAACTCTCCGTTTCATTAATGCACCTACATTTATATAGAACTTAATTCGGTTATTAAAAAATAATTCAGTTTAAAAAAAATAATTTGTTAAAATTATTATTTTAAAAAGTTATCTTGTATGATATTACATACGATTTCCATATTAGAGAAATAGCATAACACTACCCCAGGCAGGGGGGGTGGGGGGCGAGGCTCCTACATACACAAAAAAAAATTTCCCAGTTGACTATCTCTATTACAAAAAATATGTATTCGTTTCATTTGGTTTAGTGAAGTCTATAGATGTTAAATTCTACTTACCTGCAATTTCCCCCATAGACCGCCGTAATGTATTTGAATACTTTTGAATGTCCCTGTACACGAACCATTTGCTTCATCTTAACGAAAAGCTTACTGTAGCATCCCTATATGATACACATTTAGAATACTGAGTTTGGAATTTCTGCTACTATTTGTTCTTGAGATATGCTGATAACAGACACACAGATAGACACAGAGACCATTCGCTAAAAACGTGATTTTCGTATTCAGGGGACCTCAGAACATGTAAGTATAACAAAAACTCACGTTCGAAAATTTGACCCTAAAACAATACTTTCTCGACCCTATGGGTAAGAGGAAGTAAATAACGATTCACTTCATTTTACCAAAATACTTTTTTTAAGACTATCGAAGATCCTGTTTCCAAATACGTAAGCGAAATGTGACGTCACTGACCGTCCGTGGATGCAAGAAATGATTCCCTATTTTAATCGTCCATTGTATATTTTGTAAAAAATTATTAAAAATCGAAGAAAATAATTTTCCGATTTTAATACCCGTATTTCGGTATAGGTATGATATCGTATCCATGTGTTAGACTGAGTTATTTTGCTGTCAAATTGACAAAATTTTAAATTTCAAAACTGTGTCATCTTTGGCGTTTTTTGTATTTGGCGATTAAAAACATACTACGAAAATATACATGCCAGATGTTTATTTTCGTAATACGTATTGTACGATATATTGTTTCATATAATTCAGTTAAAATAACCATGATTTTTGAAAGGAATGAAATATGTTCACCAAATAATTTGGCGATATATTTTTTCCGCCAAGGATGACAGATATATTAAATCTATTCCGCTGCAACATATGAGTATCTTATATCAGACACTTTATTTAAACATTTGAAAAGAAATTTGACTTCAAATTATGATAGAATATTTATCATTTTCCTTTTAATTAGTATATTAGTTGGATATTTATTGTGTAAATATCATCCTTTGAAATGAAATGTTTATGTTTTCAATCAAATATGGAAGTTTGCTATTTTATTTTTCTAAAGTTATAAAATTTAAAACTTAAATTTTATCAATTTTACAGCAAAAACAACTTAATCTAACGCATGCACACGATAACTAATACATATCTATACCGAAATATGGGAATTAAAATCGGGAAATAATTTTCCTCAATTTTTAATAATTTTTTACAAAAAATCCAATGGGCGATTAACATAGGAAATCTTTTTCTTGCATCCACTGACGCCCAGTGACGTCATCACTTTGCTTGCGTATTTTCTAACTAACTATCTAATAATTACAGACACTCCATGCTAACCCAAATTCACCTCTACTCTATACTCCCAACCAGCTATCTTACCCACAACATCGCCAAAATATCCAGGATCCAGCTAGGGACTAGGGACTTTCTCATTCTCAACCGAACATTTTATCTTGACTCGATATTATCACCTTAGACTACCCTACTTTCAATACTCATTTCAACTGGTGACCTTTACTTGCCCAACCAAACATTCTATCCCAACTATAACTTTACATTAATTTCAAAACTAAAATCAACTGGCGACATTTACGTACTGAACTCGACGCCAATCATACCATACAATGTAAACAAATAATGAAGCTTGATAAAAATATTTAAAGACTTTAATATGTTTTTACAAATATATTTTAAGATTTTTAAGGCTTTAATATGTTTTAGAAATATTTTAAGAGTTTTTTTTTTTTTTTAATGAAACAGTCAAAGAGTCGTTCATTTGCAATTAAAGAGTTGTCCATTTGGAATTTGTATTTTCTGAATGGCAACAAATTATGTTTGTTTTATTTGGCATTGCGTTGTTTATAATCAACGAGATATTTAAATTAGAGTGCTGATTCAATGGATGAAGGATTAGCTTTCCGTGGTTCAAGATGAATCACATGACATGCTCGAATAGGTTGCTGTGTTTGGCCCTTTATCGCTATTTTGGCATTTAAAATATCAGTTCGACAAATTATCATTATTATTAGGTAACATGACAGTCCTATGACCGAAATAAATTGCTTTTAAAATAATTTTACACATATTTCACATTTTAATAAATAATAAAATACCTTTCTTTTCATCGTTTCTCAACAAACTTTAAAAGTGTTTATAAAACAAAATTTAAACTTTTAAAGAGCTAAATTGAACAACAAATAATAATTTTTCAACTATTTTTAAGCATTTTGTCGGTTAAAGTTCAACTACACGAAATAAAAAAGAAGTAAAATCAAAATCAAAATGGTTTAGAACAAAAGAATATTAAACTACGTAAAGTAAACAAAAACATTGAAACCGTTGCCATAGAAATGTACGGAAAATGAGCTGTTACCAAGGGAACCACCGAATACGCATGTGCAAGGAAAGCATATCACATGACTCATCTTGGACCTTCTCAAGGGTTACCATTTATCACTCTACTTTATATATCTCGTTGTTTATAATCATGAAGTTACATAATTCTATTTATAGGTTCATGTTTATAATAGCCAGTGATCCGTTATATTTAATTAAACATTTAAACATTACAATTGAATAGTTTTTCAAGGTTTTAGACGGAATAAATAACAATATGTGCGATACAAAACATGTATGATAATGATATGTATGTTTTCGTAAGTTGAATTGAACAAATGGAAAAAAAAAAAAAAATGGCTGCCAAAAGTCTCTGTTTTGAAGCGGTGCAAACCGGAATCGTGAATGACAGATGAGGATGAGGGTCATTATATATATTAATTGTATACAATTTTGTGCTGCTTTGAGCGCCTTTTTTATACAAATTAATTCTTGTCATTTATATTGAATTTAATTTATATATATATATATATATATATATATGTTTATATGAGGTTTTCACATGGGAAGAAAATATAATGACGTCAAAACTGCCATTCTGCCGAGCTCGCCAAATTTTGTTGTGAAATAACCCAATTCGTCGCCAAGTTAAAAATTTCGTCGTCAGCTATCAAATTTTGCCGCCAAATCACAAATTTCATTGCTAACTCGCAAATTTTGTCACCAAAATCTCGCCAAATCATAAATTTACTAAATTTATAACAATTAACCTTGAAATTTAATGGTTCCCAAATTGTCCAATGTTAACTAATGTTAATGTTAATGTTACAATTGGAAGTTGAAATTGTAATTCCATACAACGTAAAGGAATCTACCTTTGCCTTTAAACTTGCAGAAAACGGATTTTTAATACAGTAAAAGGGATCTCCCCAACATGGCGGCAATATATTAAAAGTCGCTATTGGGGTATTTTATTAAAGTTCGCTTGCCAGGGAAAGTAGGAAAACTAAGCTGTCAAACATGAACTTTATTTTGAAATTTTCGTTTGAATGAATTATTTTCAGTATCATTACCATTTCATTCTACAAAAACTAATAACAATTTGACACTGGTGAACTAAAATTTTAACTGGATGGTAATATTGGTATAAGACTTAAAAGGTTCAAATTTTAAAGGTTAAAAAAAAAAAAATCTGGAGTGACTCTACTCGACTTTTCGAACATTGAGTAATTAACGGTTTCGTAGATAAAGTAAAGTCATAAGAGTTGTTAAATAAACAAAAGAGAAAATTATAATAGAGTGTTTGAGTATTTTTCTTTATATAGTACACGATGTTTAATTTAAAGCTATTTTAGGAACACGTAGATCATAATGATAAAGAATACTTCGTTGTGTCCCTGTAAAAACCTACAAATGCTGTATTCACCAAAATGCTTATAGTTAGTGCAACAGTGACTTATAATAGCTATATAAATTTTCAGCTCCATCGGAATAGGCATTTAGACACTATCGCACTTTAAAGTTTGAGCCGATATGCCCCAATAATAAAGAAATTTGAATTTTATCCCTGTAAAAAGAACCTTAAGTGCTAGATTCTCTAAAGTTCGTGTGACGGTGAGGTATAACATGTATATAAACTTTCAGTTCCTTTGAATATGGCGTTTAGTCGCTGTCGCAGTTTAAATAATTTGAGTCTATAGGTCTTAATGATGATCAATTTTTATTTGAATCCCTGTAAAACTCGTTAAGTGCTAGAGCCACCAAATTCTATACAGTTTGTGCGATGGTGACCTATAACTCGTATATAAATTTGTCACTCAAACGGATAAGGCATTTAGATGCTATCGCAATTTAAATAATTTCAACCCATAGGCCATAATCATACAGAATTTTTTGCTGGGTCCCTGTAAAAAAAACTAGAAGTGACAGATTCACCAGAAACCTATACATATCGTGAAATTGTGACCTATAATATGTATATAATTTCTTTGTTCAAATGAATAAGGCGTTTAGACGCTATCGCACTTCTTAAAATTTGATCCCATACGCCATTATGATAAAGAATTTTTCTTTGTGTCCCTGTAAAAAAACTGTAAATGTTTGAGTCACCAATTTCGATGCAGATCATATAACTATTACCTATAATATGTATATAAATTCATTGCTAAGTTTAATAAGGCGTTTAGACGCTATCGCACTTTTAGGTTGATTTCTTTAGAAATCGACCTATTGCAATCACTTCATTTATCTATCTATGTATATCTATATATATATATATAGGAGCGCGGTAGCGTTCCGCACCGCCAAGCTAAAACAAACATTAAGAAAAACAAATGAAATTTTCAAAGTAGGAAAGTCAATGGTGAAACGGTACAAGTGTATATTATGTTGACACAGCATCTCGGACTTTTCGACTACCTGTATCTCAACTCCCTGATCCCCAACACCTATGATGTTTTGCACAGACCTTGAGCATACCCTTAAGACAAAACATACAAATTTGCATGTCGATCCGAATTAAGGGGCCCGAGTTATATAACTTTTAAAAACCAAAATTTGCCGGTTATATTCTTCTTCTTTTCCTTCTTCTTGTTTATTTGCTAAGATAGCGACTTTTGACAGCGATTGTGCCTAAAGTTCTACAGATAATGAGCTGAAAATTTCCATAGACATTCCTTCTGACCTGTACTAGTTTACCTGTACTGACCTACCCTTTTTGCAATCAAAATTTTTTTGGGTCAATATACAGGGTAGTTATTTTCAATTTTATGATATTTAATCCAAAGATTTCGTGAATTTGTCAAGAGATGGCGCTCGTTTTCAATGAATTTAATTTTGTCATTTAATAAGACATTAAATTGCAATAAATTCTGTTTTTATTTTTCTTTCTTTAATTTTTTTTTTTTTTTTTTTTTTTTTTTACAAAAATGGATTGAAATAAATAAAAAGACGCTTTTTTCTTATTTTTTTTTTAAATTTTTTACAAGAAATATGTTTATTAATAAAAAAAAATAATAATAAATTTGGATTTCGTAATAAATAAATGCTTAAAGGACGCGCTAAACAGACTTTTAACAAAAATAATGTGGCAGATTAAATAAAAGATCGTTTCGTTAACTTTATTAAATTACAGATGATGGAATATAATTAAATTCTGATCATCTATATATATAAAATCGTTCTTCCTGACTGAGTGAGTGAGTGAGTGATTTATCATCGCCCAGACCAAACCCCTGGACCTAGAAGCATGAAATTTTGTGACAATGTTCTTTCCATGACGTAGGCATCCACTAAGAAATGATTTTACAAAATTTGCCCCCCGAGGGGGGGGGGGAGGGGGGCAAAATGTGATTTCACAAAATCCTTCATATCTCAAACAAAAACAAGTCCTTCCGTCTTATTCGGAAGGGTAGGTTGATTTCTTTTTCCTTATCAAGTAGCCATCATTTTGTTTCAAATTGGCGGCTACAAATTATTAATGCACTTGGTAGAAATATTGATATAGGCTATGCACATATGGATTTTTAAGCAAATCGGTTCATAAATACCTTTTTATGTGAATTTAAAATTTTTAAGTGGCCGGCGCTTGGAAACAAAATGGTGAGTTAAGTTGACAAATATATGAAATGTATTTGTGAGATAAGTCTACTGTACACATATAGTTCGAATTAATTCAAAATCTCAAAAGTCATCGCGTTGAAAAATTAAGTGGCTGGCACTTCGATCAAAATGGCAGAGAAAGTTCCTCATCTAAAATATCGTTTCAAATTTTAAAATAATATTTTTTGTAGAAATTCTTTCAATTATTAAATTGATAAAATGTTAGTTTTCTGCATTTCTAGCTTGTTTTAGCATTAAAATAGCCTAATTTTTCCTTAAAAACGCATTAAAAAGATCCAGAAACGCAGGTAATGGATTTGGCGACTTTTCCCTATGCCGACTTTTTTGGCGACTTTTGCCGAGAAAATAATTATAATCGATATAGCAAAGATGGACGCAATAACGTGATTGGTTCACGAGTTTCGTGAATTTTCTTGATTTTTGTTGTTTGAATGATAAATCCATTTTTCAACTTTTATTTGAATTGATTAAGCATTTCTAAAGTTACCGTGATAACAAATTTTCCAGTAGCCACCACATGGAAACAATACAGTGGAACAAGTTGCCCAGCAAACATATCCAAGATATTTGAAGCATAGGTTCACTGTCCAACTGTGGTTTAAATCAGTGCCGTGTTTCAAAAGTTAATTTTATGGCAAATTTCCAAGTGGCAGTCTAAGCGGTTGCAACTTGGAAACAAAATGGCAAAACAACTTGCCAAGCGAAATCGTCCAGTATGCTTGTATAAGTTCCTTGTCCAATTCTAGTTCAAGTTAAATCAGTATTTCAAAAATTATCGCCGTAAGAAATTTTCAGGTTGCGCCCCTTGGAAAAAAAAGCGGATGCCCAGCGAACTTATCTGAGATATTTGAAGGATAAATCCACTACCCAAATTTGATACGAATTGATTCTGTATCACTGAAGTTACTATATTGAAAATTTTTAAAGTGGCAACCACTTGGACATAAAATTGCGGATCAAGTCATCAAGTGAACTTATCCTAGATATTTGAACCATAAGTTCACTATCCAACTTTTATTTGAATATATTTAGTATTTTGAAAGTTATCGTGATGGCATATTTTCAAGTGGCAGTGTGATTTCAAGTGGCTGGAACTTAGAAACAAGATGTCGGGACAAGTTGCCCAGTAAAAACATTCAAGATAATTATATGATAATATCACTGTCCAAATTTGGTTCGATTTGGAGTATTATTTCAGAAGTTATCGTGATTTTAAATTTTCAAGCGGAAGCCTGATTTCAAGTGGTCCCGCTTAACTTATCTGCCACTTTATTAAAAATGGCGGATATAGTTTACTAATAAACCTCATTGAGATCCTTATGTGGTGTGTATTTACATCAAAATTCAAACAATTTCGGAATGCGCATTTTAAATTTAAATTTGAAATTTTCAAGTGGTCTCCACTTGAAAAGAAAATGGCGGAGCAACTTGGTTAACAAACACATCTAAGACATTTATAAGATAAGTTAAGACACTGTACAGATTTGGTTCCATTTGGAGTATTATTTCGGAAGTTATCATGATTTTAAATTTTCAAATGGTAGCCTGATTTCAAGTGGTCTCGCGTAACTTAAGATATCGGCCACTTTATTAAAAATGGCGAATAAAGTTCATTAATAAAGTTATTTGAGACACTTGTATAATCTATGTATGCATTAAAAAAAAAAAAAAATCGGAATATGTTTTATTACAATTTGAATTTGAAATTTTCAAGTGGTCTCCACTTGAAAACAAAATGGCAGAGCAACTTGTTTAACAAATTCATCTGAGATACTTATAAGATAAGTTACGACACTATCCAAATTTGGTTCGATTTGGAGTATTATTTCAGAAGTTATTGTGATTTTAAATTTTAAAGTGATAGAGTGATTTCAAGTGGCCCCGCTTAACTTAAGATATCTACCACTTTATTAAAAATGACGGATAAATTTCATTAATAAACTTCATTGAGACCCTTATGTGGTCTATATTTACATCAAATTTCAAACAAATTCGGAATACGCTTTCTACAATTTGAATTTGAAATTTTCAAGTGGTCTCCACATAAAAACAAAATGGCCGAGCAACTTGGTTAATAAACTCATCTAAGATATTTATAAGATAAGTTAAGGCACTGTGTAAATTTGGATCGATTTGGAGTATTATTTCGGAAGTTATAGTGATTTTAAATTTTTAAGTGGTAGCCTGATTTTAAGTGGTCCCACTAAACTTAAAATATATGCCATTTTATTAAAAATGGCGGATAAACTTCATTAATAAACTTCATTGAGATCCTTATGTGGCCTGTATTTACAACAAAATCCAAGCAAATCTTGCTTTAAATATGCTTTTTACAATGTCGGTTTGAAATTTTCAAGTGGCTGCCACTTAAGAACAAAAAGTAGGAGCAACTTGGTTAACGAACTCATCCAAGATATTTATAAGATCAGTTCACTGTCCAAATTTGATTCCTTTTCGAGTATTATTTCGGGAGTTATCGTGATGACAAAATTTTCATTATAGATATATAGATAGATAGATAGATATTGATAAACGAAGTGATTGCAATAAAACGAAGTGATTGCAACCTAAAACAGATATCCGTAAAATTTTTGCTTTAAAATATAGCTAATACAAACGTCTAAAAACCAATGTCTGGAATTTTAGAAATTCGGTCACCAAGGGGGGCGAGGGTGGGTGGGGGGGTGGGGGGCAAAACGTGATTTTATATGCGTAAAACGTGATTTCGCATAATCCTATATATCTCAAACAAAAAAAAATAGATATACATGAAATTTTTACTCTAAAGTATAGCTAATGCAAATATCTAAAAACTGGGGGCAAAAAAATGGGGCAAAAACAAATAGAAATACAGTTAGGCCGTTCAAAATTGGTACATATAGGTTTTAAAGGCCTACAAGTCGAATGAGGATATTTTCGAAAGTGTAAAGTTATTAGGAGGAGCAAGAAGGGGGGAGGGGAGAGGGGGGGCAAAAATAAAATAAAAATAGAGTTAGATCGTTTAAAATTAGTAGATAGAGATTTTCGATGCTTATAAATTAATTGCGGATATTTTTGAATTTGTAAAATTATTAGGAGGGGAGGGAAGGGGGGAGGGAAGGGGAGGCTATGGGCAAAAATAAATATAAATACAATTAGGCCGTTTAAAATTGGTACAGATATGTTTTAGAGGCCTGAAAGTCGAATGGGGATATTTTCGAAAGTGTAAAGTTATTAGGAGGGCCGGGAATGGGGAGGGCGGAGGGGCAAAAAAAAATAAAATAGAGTTACATCATTCAAAATTGGTACATAGAGGTTTTCGATACCTACAAATCGATTGCGGATATTTTCGAATTTTTAAAATTATTGGGAGGGGCGGGAAGGGGGGGGGAGCCGAGGGTAAAAAAAATAAAAATAGAGATAGATCGTTCAAAATAGGTGCATAGAGATTTTTGATACTTACAAATCGATTGCGGATATTTTCGAATTTGTAAATTTATTAGGAGGGGGAAGGGGGGGGAGGTAAGGGGGCTATGGGCAAAAACAAATAGAAATACAGATAGGCCGTTCAAAATTGGTACAGATAGGTTTTTGATACTTACAAATCGATTGCGGATATTTTCGAAATTGTAAAATTATTAGGATAAACGGGAGGGGGGGGGCGAAGGGGGAAAATAACAGAAATAAGAGTTAGAGCATTTTGGGAATTTTTTCCGAAGGCTGTGAGAACCCGGTGCGACATTTTTCCTAATCAGATTTTGTTTCTCTCTTTTTTTTTTTTTTTTTTCTTTTATTCACGTGATAAAAATTAATGCAATTTTGAGAATTCAGTAATTATAGTGATTCATTTAAAAATAGGGACCAGCGAAGCTGGCCTTGCCTGCTAGTATATTATATTCGAGAAATATTATCATATAAAAATTCATATTTGACATTTTTGTGTTTCTATGAGTTTTGAGGTCTTCTGAATTCATTTTTTATAATAAAGAGGTATGCATGTATGTGCATCAGCGAATATGATAGCGTCTGAACGCTGCATTTGATATCATGATGGAGGTGACCCACAACTAATGATTTTAATGATGTAGAACTTTTTGAAATACTTTTATTCAACTGTTTCGGGTTCCTGCTGTCTTCGGCAGCGTTACCAGTACAAATTTTGCAATCGATTTTTAACTAACTTCTCGATTAGCTAGACATTTGAAACTTTCAAGCTAGCTCAGAACAAGGTGACAATACATTTTTTAACAATTTTAGTCAACTGTTTCAGGTCCCTACTGAATTTGGCAGTGTTTATGTGATTCGACAGAAAATTTATTTAGCTAATTTCCCGACTAGCTAGACATTTGAAACTTTCAGAATAATTCAGAGCACGGTAAAGATGCATTTTTTAAATACTTTTAGTCAACCGTTTCGGGTTACTGCTGCCTTAGGCAGCGTTACCAGTGCAAATCTTGCAATCGATTTTTAAATAACTTCCCGACTAGCTAGACATTTGAAACTTTCAGAATAGTTCAGAACACGGCGACAATACATTTTTTTTACACTTTTAGTCAACTGTTTCAGGCCCTTACTGCGTTCGGCAGCGTTTATATGATTCGACAGAAAATTTATTTAACTAATTTCCCGACTAGCTAGACATTTGAAACTTTCAGAATAGTTCAGAACACGGTGAAAATTCATTTTTTAAATACTTTTAGCCAACTGTTTCGGGTTCCTGCGACCTTCGGCTGCGTTACCAGCACAAAGCTTGCAATCGATTTTTTAATTTACTTACCGACCATTTAGGCATTTGAAGCTTTCAGTACAGCTCAGAACACGGTGACAATGCATTTTTAATGCTTTTAGTCAACTGTTTCAGGTCCCGTTTATATGATTTTTATTATCCCGGCAACGTTTATATGATTCAACAGAAAATTTATTTAACTAACTTCCCGACTAGCTAGACATTTGAAACTTTCAGAATAGTTCAGAACACGGTGAAAATGCATTTTTTAAAATACTTTTAGCTAAATTGCGGTCGCGGAAGTATTAACACTCTATCATGGCCCATCCGCTAAACTGCCAAATTAAATTTGAAACATTTAGCTTTATTCTAGGTCGTAGCTAAGGGAAAAGTATTTTGTTATTTTAAAAACTCAGAAAAATTTTGCAGATATTTCAAGGAATTTTTTAATTATATTTCATTTTAAACACTTAATATTATGTACTAAATATTGACCCTATTCTGAAATTTTTGTCTGGCTACGATATTGGCTGTATTAAAAGCAAAATTTTTACAATTGTTTATGAATTACACTAGCGAAAAATATCTGAAATACTTTATTCCTTTAGACTGAATTACCGTTTGGTCTCATTGTGAGCATCAATCGCCAAACATGCCGAATGGCATGACAGTTTTCTAATGAAAAAGTTCTCACGTTCGGTTTTTTACTAAATTACTCTTCTGATTCAACCTTTTTAAATATCATTAATTAATAAATATTCAGAAAGTCGAGTTTAGTCAATTCAGATTTTTAAGTATGAAATTACAAGTAATGAAAATGACAGAAATGGCTTTAAGTAGAGTTTAAAGGAATAAATACAATACAGATTCATTCGAATGTCAATATGAAACACACACATAATATAAATACATATTCATAAACATGGGTTCCCTAAGAATTACACACTCACATAATATACACGCATTTGACATAATGTTGCGCACTCGGGGCTGGTCAATTTTCTATGAATGAAAGACGAACCTTGCAAAGATTTAAAAATTTACTTACAGAATATTTATGAAGATTACTGGTATGTTAAACCCAGTATCAACTTGAGTTTCGCCATAAAACACAGCTTAAATAACAGCTGACAACATAAAAATCACAGCACAAACGATACGATAGTCATGACATACAGAAATAGGCTGCAATTCAATGGTAGAGTCTTAGTCACGCAGAACTTTCTATTCCGTAAAGTCTTAGGGAGAAACTCCCCTCAGTGGTCGGATCTGGACCCCTTTTATAGCCTGTCATTAATCCTGAATTTTTAAGTAACTTCCGTAATAATCGAGTTACAACTTGGACAATGGGTCTAACGATAATAAAGGTTTTTTCACCAAGGTCGTACAAATAGCTGACAAGATGCAATTAAATCGGCAAATTCATCGCCAAGTCCATTACGTGCCCTGATAAAATGTGTTTTTAACGGAGAAGAATCTTTTTCAACGCGGAAACAAGCTATAAAATTCGAAAAATTGACATTTCATTATGTGACTAAACCTCTTAGATAGAAATCACATAAAAATAACTAGTACTATTAAAAAATCTGTAGCACTATATTTACATCTATGCATAACACGCACGATTTTTATTGATCTATTGCACAAATATATTCATTATGCATACGTATTATTAAAAGCACATACATAACATGCAAAAAGTAGTGATATCTCATAAAAAACAATACTATTGTAAAAGCCACCCCGCCCAGCAAAAGCTCTAACCTTTCTTATGCATACGTATTTATAAAAGCACATACATAACCTGCAAAAAGAAGTGATAGCTCATAATAAACAATACTATATTGTAAAAGCCACCATCACAGCAAAAACTCTTACCTTTCTTATGCATACGTATTATATTTATAAAAGCACATACATAACCTGCAAGAAGAAGTGATATCTCATAAAAAACAATATTATTGTTAAAGTCACCCCGCCCAGCAAAAACTCTTACCTTTCTTACGAATACGTATTATATTTATAAAAGCACATACATAACCTGCAAAAATAAGTGATATCTTATAAAAAACAATACTATTGTAAAAGTCATCCCGCCCAGCAAACCCCCCCCCCATCAAAAAAAAAAAAAAAAAAGGGATTGATATCAAATTTCGCCTCCGCTATGTAATCCCAGGTACTCAATGCCTAGCTTAATGAAGATCTGCCAATAACACTGCATGTATCTTTCTAATAAATCCTAAACTCTTTCAACATACTTTGTTATCCGTGTCAGTTTTTCCGCTGCATTATAAAGCTATAATTTAAAGTATTTTTACAGCGGGGTGCGTCCCCTATGTAGAAGTTTTAATTAATAAAATATTTAGTTAGTAAAGATTAAAATATTATTACGCACCCCATTTTCCACTGAATTTTAATTTTTGCTTATCGGAAGCCAAATTATCATTAGAAACAAATTAATATTCCGGGATGAAACGCGAGTGATACTAAAGACAATATCTTTCAATAAAAGGTTTAAAAATAAAATTCATGTTTGACGACCAATTTTTCATGTTTCGCGAGGCAGGATAGGTTTAGTATAGGACCCCCATGGCAACTGTTTAATTTTTGTCGGCATTTTTATTAATAAATTATTTATTTTGGCATAATTGTTTGTTAAAAAAATTTAATACCTATTTTGATTATTGCGTTTTTTAGTCAATTTATAACAAAAGTTCATATGGTGCTTATATCATTAAAATATTGCTAGATTTAAAATGACGCTGTAAAAGATTGTAAAGATGCAACTTTTAAAAATACATTTTCTATAAAATGATCTCATCAGACAAATGTCATAATTTTTTTTTATTAGATCCCTGAACTGAGTCCGCTTACTTAAATATTGCTTATGTATTATTTTTATTCTCACGTGTTTTATTAAGTCAATATCGTATCGTTTCTAAAAAAATATTCGTAACTGGACCAAGTTAGAGAAATATTATGTAAATTATTATTTTAATTTTAAAGTCATAATAGTATAATTTTTTGTTGTGGATAAACAAATTTAATTTTTGATATTTTTTTATTAATCACGTGAAAATAATGTCGAAAAAAAAAAAAATCACAGAATAATAATAAAGGAAGAAGGAGCGTACGTGTTTTGGTTTCGGTTTATAAAATCCAGGAATGCCGGGTATAGGGTTGTAACTGTGCTTCCATCTGATTGGTTGGCGACTTGTTGGCAAGATTTTTGAATCGCCTCGCCTCTCTGTCAATCAGTCTGTGAGGCAGCACCCACAACAAACAGCGATAAATGCGTGGAGGATGGGTGCCCTACTTCAAAGTTGAGAGGAGCAAAAGTAGCTTTCGCTGGCATTTCACTAGAAGTGGTTTGTAAGCATTAGAGTATTGGCATGCTCCTTCTTCCTTATTATTATTCTATGAATAAAATGAACCGGAAAACGTTTTTGGAAACAAATTAAAACAAATATTTAAATGGATAATATTTAATTGATATACGTTGATATTTTAACAAATATCTCCACAACTAATTAAAAATTTTAAAATCTGTTTACCAGAGCCCCTCGGGAAGGCTCCTGAGCATCCGTATGTCAATTTTTTGTACTTCTGCGTTCAATAGGGACTGAACGTATAGAAGAACAGGCAAACGTACATACAGACAGACAAACCATTCCTTTTATTATTATAGACTAAAAAATGGGTGTTTGTGTTAGTCGAGAAAAAAAAAAGTGTTTGTTTGAGGAAAAAAATTAAACGTCAAATAGATAAATTGAAGGAAGTCACAATATTGAAAAAAGAATAGTTCCAACTTCGAACACCAGTACCTCTGTTCTGAAGTAACGTTTGTCGATATAAAATGGTCTTTCAATGTTAATATAAATGTAAAGTAATAAAATAATAATAAAAAATAAATAAATAAAAA
Source organism: Salticus scenicus (assembly GCA_963930645.1). Classification (NCBI taxonomy): domain Eukaryota; kingdom Metazoa; phylum Arthropoda; class Arachnida; order Araneae; family Salticidae; genus Salticus; species Salticus scenicus. The sequence continues at coordinate 235,473,044 of OZ005652.1, forward strand.
AAACTGATATTTAATTTGCATCATTTTCATTTTATTTAATATGGAAAGTACATACATCAAATAAAATTTTAGATTTAATATAAAGGCATAGTGTTACATTTTCAGGGATCGTACTCTCCGCTTATTTTAGGGTACTTTCAGTGATGAGAAATTTCCACCTTTGCTGCTACCATTATAGTAATATGTTGTGATTAAAAAAGGTAAATATTATCGTATAAAAATAGTGGTAGAAAAAAGGCGAAAATCCCTCATCCTGAAAGTGGCCTAGAAAAATATCGGAGAGTGCGACTTTCTACATTTAAAAAATTAAAATTGCTGAATTTCTTTAAATTCCTTTCGTTAATGAACAAGAGTTAATGTAATTTGACTCAGAAATTTTCCTATTTGCCATTAAAGACTAAAGACTTGAGTTTAACAAGTTCTTTTTATACATTTGAGCTTTGACTCAGTAGCTAAAAATTTGCTAGTGACATAAATATAATGTAAACTAATTTCTGCAATTGTTTTAATCTAATAAAAGATTAGCACTTAAAAACATTTTTCTTGGTTAGTGTAAATCACTTAGCGTGATGGACAAAGTATCTCAGAAAAAGATTTGTTACATAATTGGTGTAGAAAATTTTGTAAAAAGTTATCAAGAATTCGATTTGCATGAAGGAAATATAGAAATTAGTTTATATTTTACTGAATTTCCTGTAAAAGTTTATCAGCAATGTCAGAACAGAAAAACTATGAATAATTGCTGCAATAATTTAGTGCTGATTTTTATAATTATCATAATAGTTTACTTTTATAAGAGCCAAAAATGACCAGGCCGTAAATCGAGGATGCGTTCTTGGTAAAACGCATTAATGCTCAACCGATTGACTTCATTTTTGGTTTAAGTAGATTAATCTTAAAACATTGGTACTAAATATTTTTGAAATTCAGTAACTATATATGTTAATATCATCAATACAATTATCTACAAGTGTGTCAACACTTACAACAGCATACAACACAACTTTATCAATGCAATATTATTTTAATTACAATTATGAGAAAAAATTATGTTGCTATCGACACGGTGGGAAAGATATACTAGATGTATAAGACACATATATATATATATACACATGTATATATATACACTATCTACCAACAAGTACTTGGACATTTTAAAATTTAGACATCTTGTCAAATATCTAGAAAAAAAATTTCAGAGATTATCTTGAAACTTTGGGAAAGTAAAGAACATTTTTTACTTGATATAATTCAGCAAAATTTTGCTCCGAAGAGAAAAATGGTCCCAGTAAAAATTAAAGAAATATCAAAATGTCTTGGATCCCCTGTAAAAAGTAATGCATGAAAGGAATTTTGGCTGCAGCATGTGATTATGAATTAACTGTATAAATTTGTATGCGTCTACCGTTCATATTCATGGAGATATAACGGTTTCTTTAATATATATATATATATATATATATGAAAAAAAAACATGCCACTTTTTAAAGTATACCACGTAGGGTATTAGACATAGTGCAAATACATTTTTAAGAAACACGACTTACTGCATTAGACTATTTAAGCATACTGCAATCACAATGCAAAAATGTTAATTATCTTACGAAATATGAGTACTCTACTAAATAATTTTTAACTAATCATTCGCAGGCTTTTAAAAATTTTTGCTTGCATAATTTAAAAGCTAGAGGTATCGAACTACTTATATGTAAGCACCGAACAAACATCGTGTAAATTCAAAAAGTTATCAGAGATAGAATAAAAAGAATCTCAGTTCTTCTCAAACTAAGAGTTAAACTATAAGGGGTTTTACTCACATTTTTATTTTGATTCAATCAAAGCGCAATGGTAACATAGTTGATAATAAATAAATATTGATAACACCTCCTACAATATTCCTTTTCTTTTGAGAGGAAGTAATTCTGTTCAATCTTCAAGAGGAAGTAATTCTGTTCAACTTTTTGAATTTACACAATATTTGTTTATGGTTTTCATAGGAGTAGCTCCATACTTTCGGCTGTTAAATTATGCAAATGATTTTTTTTAAAAGCTTCCACATGTATAATTAAAAATTATTTAGCAGAAATGCTCATATTTCGTAAGATATTTACATGGTGAGATTCACATTTGTGATGAAGAAAAATAAGGAGTTTTAAAGGACTTCCAGAAGACGTTTCAAGGACTATGTAGATACCTAATGTATACGTTATATATATTTGAAAGGGGGAGGGAGGGAGAACTGTTAAATAACATTATAATCTAACACAATATAAAATAAAATTTTACAAGTTCAAACACAAATTCAAAAAGAATGTAAAATCATGCGCTACGCATTGATTATTAACATTTTCAATTTTACATACTTTTTCTATTGTATAGCGTTCAATGTTTATTGCTTACGTTATCACACAATGGACAAACAGAAGGAAAAACATGAAGACAGACTAACTGAATTCAAAATCACACTTAAACATTATTGGATAGTGTTAAAAATGCTTAACACAAACGGAAATGCAGATGTAGCCCCGTAAATGTGACTGTTAAGCGTATTATATTTTATACAAAACATTATTTTAGCATATGAACAAGAAATGTTAATTATTTGAGAGGGGAAGGGGGGAGAGAGATTGTCCCTGTACGGAAACTAAATGGCCAGAACCTATTAAGGTCAATTTAAACTAGTATGTTGTGGACACCACAAGACTTTATTCTATATTTTCCTATACATATTCAATCAGTAGAAGAAAAAAAAAAAAGTTTTTTTTCTAAGGTTTTTTTTTTTTGTTGTTGTTAAAATTTAAAAAAAATCGATAACTTTGTTTTAAATTATCACAGATTTATAGTTCAACCATTCGTTTTAAAGGTATTGTATGGGTATCTTTCGAAAGATACCCATCCTCAAAATTTACCCTCCGGGGGGGTTCTTCCCCCCCCCCCCCCCAGGGGGGAAGCAATGCCCCCACATGCACAGAGATTTTTTCCTAGTTAGCAACTACTGTTATAAATAATTCATATTAATTTTACAATCACAAGTTAAAAATTAGTATGTTGTGGCCACCACAAGACTTTCTTCTATATTTTCCTATATACATATTCAATCAGTAACAATATTTAAAAAAAAAAAAAAAAAAAAAAAAAAAAAAAAAATACGATTTTTTTCTTTGTTCTTTTTTTGTTAAAAGTAATACATACTCAATCAGTAACAATATTTAAAAAAAAAGAAAATACGTTTTTTTTTTTTTTTTGTTAAAAGTAAAAAAAAAAAATCGATAACTTTGTTTTAAATAATCACAGATTTATAGTTCAACCATTCGTTTTAAAGTTATTGACGAGATCTTTTGAAAGATACCGAAAATTTACCCCCCCCCCCCCCAGTGGGGGGAAGCGATGCCCCCACATACACAGAAATTTTTTCCTAGTTATCTATTACTATTATCAATAACTCATATTAATTTTACAATCACAAGTTAAAAATAACTCTCATTATGTACATTTACACAAAATTTTGTCCTATAACTCTAACATGTTAAAAATTTAGAAAAAATGCGATCACAGCACCGCCTGTTGAGCCATTGATTCCAAATGTAATCAGCATCAGTTTATGTCGGGGACCAACTAAACACCAAGTTTGGTAAAATTTCGCTAAAAAAAAAAAAAAAAAAAAAAATCGATAACTTTGTTTTAAATTATCACAGATTTATAGTTCGACCATTCGTTTTTTAGGTATTGTATGAGTATCTTTCGATTTCGAAAGATACCCACCCTCAAAATTTACCATCCGGGGTGTTACTCCCCCCCCCGCCAGGGGGTGAACCGGTGCCCCCACATGCACAAAATTTTTTTCCCTAGTTAACTACTACTATTATCAATAATTCATATTAATTTTACAATCACAAGTTAAATATAACGCGCATTATGTACATTTATACGAGATTTTGCCCTATACTGTCATGTTAAAAGTTTACATAAAATGCGATCACAGCGCCATCTGCTGGGCGATTGATCCCAAAATCAAATCAGCACCATGCCCCGTCAGGTTTCAACTATATACCAAGTTTGGTTGAATTTAATTCATTGGTTCGTGAGATACGGTGAAAAATACGAAATTTTGCGACCACAGCGCCACCTGCTGGGCGATTGATCCACAAATCTAATCCGCACCATGCCCTGTCAGGTTCCAACTATATACCAAGTTTGGTTGAATTTCATTCATTGGTTCGTAAAATACGGTGAAAAATACGAAATTTTGTCCTATACTGCCATGTTAAAAATTTAGATAAAATGCAATCACAGCGCCACCTGCTTGGCTATTGATCCACAAATCTAATCAGCACCATGGCCCGTCAGGTTCCAACTATATACCAAGTTTGGTTGAATTTCATTCATTGTTTCGCGAGACACGGTGAAAACAAGAAACCACAGACACACACACAGACAGACATTTTTTTAAAAACTATCAGTTCTTGTTCAGGACACCCCAAAACGTGTAGATCCGTAAAAAAACGGAGGTTGAAAATTTTCGCGAATCCAATACTTTCTCTATATTACATATCGAAGAAAGTAATAACTCTCATTATACACATTTATACGAAATTTTGTCCTATACTGCCATGTTAAAAATTTAGAAAAAAATGAGATCAGAGCGCCACCTGTTAAGCGATTGATCCCCAAATGTAATTAGCGCCAGTTCATGTCGGGGACCAATTAAATACCAAGTTTCGTTAAATTTCGTTAAAAAAAAAAAAAAAAAAAAAAAAAAAAAAAAAAAAGACGATTTTTTTCTAAGTTTTTTTTTCGTTAAAAGTAAAAAAAATCGATAAATCTGTTTTAAATTATCACAGATTTATAGTTCAACCATTCGTTTTAAAGGTATTGACGAGACCTTTCGAAAGATACCCATCTTGGAACGTTACACCCCAGGGGGGGGGGGGTTACTTTCCACCAGTGGGGGGGGGGGAACCGATGCCCCCACATGCACTATTTTTTTTTTCTAGTTAACTATTACTATTATCAATGAGACCTTTCGAAAGATACCCATCTTGAAAATTTACTCCCCCGGATGGTACTTCCCCACGAGAGGGGGGGAACCAATGCCCCCACATGCACAATTTTTCTTTCCTAGTTAACTACCACTATTATCAATAATTCATATTAATTTTACAATCACAAGTTTAAAATAACTCTCATTATGCACATTTATATGAAATTTTGTTCTATACTGCCATGTTAAAAGTTTGCATAAAATGCGATTACAGCGCCATCTGTTGAGAAATTGATCCCCAAATCTAATCAGCACCAGTTTATGTAAGGGTGCAACTAAATACCAAGTTTGGTTAAATTTCATTCATTGGTTCGTGAGATACAGCGACCACAAAAAAGTGATGCAGACAGACAGACATTTTCTAAAAACTATTAATTCGTGTTCTGGACATCCCAAAACGTCTAAATCCATCAAAAAACGGAGGTCGAAAATTTTCACGAATCCAATACTTTCTCTATATTACATATAGAAGAAAGTAAAAAGGAAACATTCCGTAGTGAATTTTAGTAACATTTATCACTTTTAAGATATTCTGGAAATATTTATAGGTTCTGAAGGCGGTCAGACTGACAGTCAGACAGGCAGATACTCTAATTTAAATCATATTCACTTTTAAAAATTGTTATAAAGTATTAAAAATGCTTAATATAAATGAAAATGTAATTCGCGAAAATTTTCATTGATAGCCCTTAATATGAATGAAGATTTTTTATGGTCCTATAAACCGTAATGCTAATTATACTGTATTCTATAGAAAAAGTTCTTTTGTGCATATGAATAACATATTTTAATTTAGTTAAGATTTATGCAAAGTAAAGTTATCAAAATATCGTTCATAGAAATCCTTTCATAGAACGCAATACTTTAGAAAGCTTTTGGGTGTCCCTGTGCACAAAACAGCAGTGGTATTTACTCCATTTTGTATAGGAAACATCCAATACTGATCTTAAAGAAAATATCAGTTTCAAGAAATTCCGCGAATATTTTCGGGAGTTAGAGCACTGGCAGACAAACATACAAATGTCATTAACAATTTTCAACCATGTTGGAAAGTGTTAAAAAATTAACACTCATTGAAGACCATTAAAACAGGCACAAAAAAAAGGAAATTTTAAGGAATTTATCGGGTTTTTAAGGACTTTTTAAGCACCTGCACGCACCAAAGTTTAACATTTTTGCATTTTAATTGCAGTATGCTGTGTCTAATATAGCATGTGAAGTTTTAAAATATAGTTTTGCACTAGATCTAATACTGTACGTGTTATATATATATATAAAGTTATACCTTCATTAGTATATGCGGTAAACTCATAAACATTCCTACAGATAAATAGAAGACGCCTAATAATCACATGCTAAAGCAAAATAAATTTCCTGCATTAAGTCTTTACAAGGTGATCCAAAACATTTTGATTATTATTATTATTATTATTATTATTATTATTATTTTTTTTTTTTTTTTTTTTTCTTTGGTCGCACTTTTCTCTTCCGAGCAAAACTTTTACTGAAGTACATGAGTTAAACATGTCCTTCATACTCGCAAAGTTTGAAGGTAATTCATAAAGAATTTTTCTAGATATTTGACAAACAGCTAAGTTCGAATGTGTACAAATACTTATTGGTAGATAGTGTATATTGTAGTTGTTGATTATGTAAAATTAATATTTTATTAAACATTATATTTCTTAGAATATCCACTATACCTTTTTACTTTTTTCTATATGTAATATAGAGAAAGTATTGGATTCGCGAAAATTTTCGACCTCCGTTTTTTGATGGATTTACATGTTTTGGGATGTCTAGATTACGAATTAACAGTTTTTAGAAAATGTCTGTCTGTCTGTGTGTCTGTCTGTCTGCCTGTATCATTTTTTTGTGGACGCTGTATCTCACGAACCAATGAATGAAATTTAACCAATATTGGTATTTAGTTGCACCCTGACATGAACTGGTGCTGATTAGATTTGGGGATCAATATCTCAACAGGTGGCGCTGTGATCGCATTTTATGCAAATTTTTAACATGGCAGCATGGGACAAAATTCCGTATAAATGAGCATAATGAGAGTTATTTTAAACTTGTGATTGTAAAATTAATATGAATTATTGATAATAGTAGTAGTTAACTAGGAAAAAAAAATTGTGCATGTGGGGGCATCAGTTCCCCCCGGGGAAGTAAATTTCCACAATGGGTGTCTTTCGAAATATCTCGTTGATAATAGTAGTAGTTAAGTAGGAAAAAATGTTTGTGCATGTGGGGGCCCGGGGAGACAAAGTTTCAAGATGGGTATCTTTCGAAAGGTCTCGTCAATACCTTTAAAACGAATGGTTGAACCCTAAATCTGTGATAATTTAAAACAAAGTTATCGATTTTTTTAACTTTTAACAAAAAAAAACTTTGAAGAAAAAATCGTATTTTTTTTTTATTATTATTATTATTTTTTAAACGAAATTTTACCAAACTTGGTGTTTAGTTGGTCCCCGAAATAAACTGGAGCTGATTATATTTGGGGATCAATAGCTCAACAGGTGTCGCTGTGATACCATTTTATCTAAATTTTTAACATGGCCGTATAGGAGAAAAATTCGTATAAATGTGCATAATAAGAGTTATTTTACACTTGTAATTGTAAAATTAATATGAATTATTGATAATAGTAGTACGTAACTAGGGAAAAAAATTTGTGCATGGGGGGCATCGCTTCCCCCCCCCCTGGTAAATTTTGAAGATGGGTATCATTCGAAAGATCTCGTCAATACCTTTAAAACGAATGGTTGAACTATAAATATGTGATAATTTAAAACAAAGTTATCGATTTTTTTTTTTACTTTTAACAAAAAAAAAAACCTTAGAATTTTTTTTTCCCCTTTAATATTGTTACTGATTGAATATGTATAGGAAAATATAGAAGAATGTCTTGTGGTGGCCACAACATACTAGTTATAAATTTTTTCGTACTAAAAATCTCGTTTGAAATCGGATAAATAAAATGATTTAATACAATCTTCAGCTTTTTAATTTTGCATAATTCATTCGAGCTACTGAAATAATGTGAATCTTTATGAAGATTTTACTTTGGCAAATATTATAAGGCAGTTTTTTCATAAGAAACATTCTTTTCAGTTTAAAGTAACCATTAACAAAATGCTTTATTTCCGGTTTCTGTGACGACATGCAAAAGGCAAGAATAATCCTCGAATGTTTTGTAGCTAACTTTTATTGTATAGATATATTTAATTTGAAATAATATAAGCAAATAATCAGATTTAAAACATTAGACATGTTAAAAGGATTCTTGCTTAAAAAAATCAAAAGCAGTTTTTAAGAATTTCATGTGCATGTATTCAAGAATTAAAAATTCACAATTAATAAATTCATCAACTGATATTTGATATAAATTTACGCCTGTATGCGAATCGAGAGTTGATAAGTGGAAAAATTTGTACCATTTACATTAAAGCCGTAAACGTAAATTATTGTTTTAAACAACACTATAAGATAAATTTCGAAAACCTTTTCGGAATATTCTATTAAACGTCACAAAACATAAGTACTGGATATACGAAATTAAATAAGTTATAAATCTAAATCTTGAAAACTATGCGCATCTTTATATATCTACACAAAAATAGTTTTCAGCTTTCTACGCATTTAAGTACAGTGAAATTCAACAGCGGCAATTTTCATACACGCACATTTTTATTTTCTGCACCGTAATATAAAATATAAGTTTGAATTAAATAGTGCATTATTACCAGAAAATATTATATATATATATATATATATATATATATATATATATATATATATATATATATATATATATAATATTTATTTATTATTTTAATCTCATAATTTAAATCTCTTTTTGATATTTTTAAAAATAACTTTACACGTTTTCAATTTATTTGCTAAAATAGGCTAAATCTTAAATTAATTATATTTGTATATTACTTTTTTTCTGTAATGATTTTCGCTGATATTTATTCAGTTATATCTAAATAAAACAATATAATAAAAACTTTTTCTTATATTCTTACCTTTTATTTGTCTACAAAAGCAAATTTTCTGTTACATTCTGGAACACAAACTGTCAGTCATAATATGAGAAAAATTCCGTTGAGTAAAATTCTGAAAACAAATATAGTTTTAGAAGCAGACGATATCGTAATTTATTGAAATTTTGCCATGGAATAAATAAATATCATAACTTTTAATTTAGCATTAAGGATTTTAGAATTTATTTTCAGTAACTATGGAAACAGATTTTATTTCGTTAAAAATGCTTATAAAATTTTTATTTAACCTTATAGAACATTTTTTATATGAATTATACCCATGTATATAATTAATTTCTTGTTTATTTTAAAACAACTTGTTTTTATTTTATTTTTTTTTCATTTTTGTGAAAATGGCAAAAGTAACTTCTTATCCGCGATTGTAATGAAATGCCATAGAATAATAATAGAGGAAGAAGGAGCACGCCAATAGTCTTAATGCTTACAAACCCCTTCTAGTGAAATGCCAGCGAAAGCTACTTTTGCTCCTCTCAATATTGAAGTTTGTTAATAAAGGCTTGTTAATAATCGCTGTTTATTGTGGGAACACAACAGCTTATGTAGAAACCTTATGCTCCTTCTTCCTTTATTATTATTCTATGTGAAATGCTCGCCCTCTGGTGGGCTAAGGTGAAATTACAATAAACATGGTTTAATTCGAATTCCATACAGCCGCCATTGCTTCACGATATTTAGTTTCACATATATTTATAGAATAAAAATGAATAAATACGGTAAAAAAGATAACACATACTGTTGTGTGCTACAATCTAACTCCAAAGGATCAAGAAATCCAGAATTGATCTTCCATTTATTTCCAAATGACAAATTTAAAATTTCAGTTGCTTCGGCTAATGGAAGTAAAGAATTAATCAGATGATTTGAAACTAATATTTGTTCAGCTTCAGTTAAAATCTACTTCCGATCGAACTTTGAATAAACTGAAATATTTTTTTCCAAAAGCAATCAATTTTCCATGATGTAATGGCGGAATATTAAGTAGAATAACAAAAAGAACACTAATGGAACACACGTGGCTATAATGTTTACTAACAACTGCAGTGTTCAGAGAGCGCCATCTATCGATCATTACAAACGCGGATTTTAATATATGAAACGTATAAAACTCTACAGGTTAGGCCTTTTTTTTTTTTTTTTTTTTTTTTTTTAAGGGGAAACAAAATGTTATGTCTTTTTTTCAAGGCACGTTTGACGGTTCGCAAATAGAGGACATTTATTTCTTAGATGTCTGTAAAAGTTATTCAAGTTAACTCTTTATTTTTCTCATTGGGTTAACTATGACACCGCCAAAATTGATTTGTAACTATTAACTTTTTCTTATTCTAACACAGATACGCTTAAAAGCATTAATATCAGATAAATTATAATAGAACAATTTGGCAACAGTTTTTTTTTTTTTTTTTTTTTTTTTTTTTTTTTTTTTTTGAAGAACGGGAAAAATATGTTATATTAAATTAATGCAGTCTGATCAATAAATAAATAAATAAAAATATTTAAAATCATCAAAGGGATGCCATACTAAAGCTGTGCCATGAGATTTTTTTTTTTTTTTTTTTTAAATGTTCTTCGCTTAATTTAAAATAAAATTCTCAGTCTACTTTTGTTTTCTACTTAATGGATATAGAATTCTGTACAAAATATAATTAATTTAATAGACAGCATTTCTTTAAATTTATTCTTCCATATAAAGTAAAAAGGCATGCAGTTTTTGTGTTTCGTTCCTTTGCATCGGTTACAATATTGATTTTTAAAAATGTATTTAGTATAGCTTTATCATAGGATTCTTGGTGGATTTTATTTTTTGTCATTTTCGCGATGAATTAAAATTGCTATCTCAATTGCATAAGTATTGATTTTGACGAGAAATGTGCAAGCTAATTCAGTGTCAAATTTAAAATTTCGCCAAGGAGTTCTATACTAAAGCTGTCCCATTTCTTTAGCACGATTTTTCTACTATTTTCTCGTGTTTTCTTTTTCTTAATTTAATTAATTTATAGTTTTTTTTTCATTAGTTTATGGCATTAAAAATATAAATAAATTTAAAGCTTAAATGGCGCTTTTATGTAATATCTTTTGAACCAATTATTCGATTCAATTCAAAATTACGATGTTAGCTAGACTTTTCAATGAATAATAAGTGTGCCAATTATTTATAGCGATCGGTTGAATGATGTAGCTTTGTATGGCGAATTAAAAATAGCGACAGATACAATGATAAACTTTCAGCTATGTATATGGTAAAAAAAAAAAAAAAAAAAAAAAAAAAAAAAAAGTTTGCACGTTCATTTATGGTGACAGACCGTAAAATGTTAACAACGCAAATCACAGTCTAAAAGAAAAAGGCGTATCGTTAGATATTTATAAGTCATAATAGAACAATTTGACAACAGTGTGTTATCTTTAAAAGGGGGGAAACTATTTTATATGAAATTAATGCGTTCTGATCTTAAAAATGGGACAGAAAGTAAATAAATAAATAAAAATATTTAAAATCGTCAAAGTGTTGTCATACAAAAGCTGTGCCATGAGATTTTTTAAGTTCTAACCTCAATTTTAAATAAAATCTAAAGCCTTTTTTTCTTTCTAAGTAACAGATATAAAATGCTGTACAAAACATAATTTAATTTAGTACGGCAGATTTCTTTAATTCATATTCTTCTATATAAAGAGATGCAGTAACTGTGTTTCATTCCCTTGCATCGGTTATTATAGTCATTTCGTAAAATGTATTTGGTATAGCTTTAGCAAAGGAGCCACATTGCGGCTTTTATAGGTTACCATTTTCCAGAAGAATTAAGATTGCTGTCAGAAATGCATAAGTAAAATCTTGGCGAGAAACGTCCAAGCTAATTCAGCGCGAAATTTTTAATTTCGCCAAGAATTCCTATACTAAATCTGTCCCATTTTGTTAGCTCGATTTTTCTACTTTTTTTTTTTTTTCTTTAATCAAATTATAGATTTTATTTTTTTCTCTAGTTTATTTATTCATTCATGACATCAATTTGTTTTTTCCTTTTTTAATAATTTCAAAGTTAAAATTAGGTTTTTACATAAAATCTTTTGAACGAATTATTAGACTAAACTAAAAAATACGGCGTTATCTAGATTTTTTTCCTAATTAATAGGTGTACCAATTTTTATAACGATCGGTTGAATGCTGTAACTTTGTAGATCGAAATAAAAATTTCGACAGATACAATGATAAAATTTCAACTACATATAATAAAGAAATAAAAAAAAAAAAGCTTCCATGTTCATTCAAGGTAATAGACCACAAAATGATAATAATGCAAAATCACTGTCTGAAAGAAGAATTTTGTCGTACTTAAAAAAAATAAATAAATAAATAAGTAAATAACGGTTAAAGATTTATTTCTATAAAGAATAAAATAAATTAGTAAAAATTTGTGTAAAAATGCTTTGTATGTTTTTGCTACTATTTCAGTTTCGATAATAAGCCTCTACTAACAACGGAGAATCAGTAAATTTAATAATGAACTAAATAAACTAAACACAGTTTAAATTACATAGTAAGGTAGAAAACATAGGGTAGACTGCAAAATTTTAACAATAACACCGCATGGATCGAGATATGACCCTAAAAGTTTTGAAGCCGTCGGTTTTCAGCCCGTAGCGTTTCAGCCCTCAAGTGAAATCGTAGTTTTTCAGCCCGGAAATAAAATCTGAAGCCGTCGATTTTCAGCCCGTAGCGTTTCAGCTCTCAAATGAAATCGTAGGTTTTTAGCCCGAAAATAAACCCTATCCCGAATAATAATGGAGTTTATGTTTGATTATTTATTTATTTCTTGTATTTATACTTTGAAAAGTTAACTTCCCTTCACACTTTATCCAGGCTTAGGACTGGCAGCAATTGTTGCTGGCATGTTTAAAAGTTTTTTTTTTTTTTTTTTTTTTTTTTTATTATTACAAATTACAATAAAAAAACTTACAAATGACACACAAAATAATTTACAATTTATCATTTACGTTTCAAAGTTTACATATTACAATTATTCGAGTTTATAAACATAACTAGTGCTTTTAAACATTTTCTAATATCCAAGGATATGTAGTACTCGTCTAAATTTTTCCTTATTATTTCATCCAATTTGATATATTTCCGTTTTCTCTTTTTACCTGCTAAACCTATATACTGTCTATCAAACAAAAAATCATTATATTTTGCTTCGTCTTTTAAATTTCTCATTAATGCATAGAAATTAGGATGTGATTTTTTTTACTATATCGTTAAGTCTAAAGTTCCATCCTTCGACGGCATTATTCGTACGATGGCGACTTTCATTACAGTTCCACATGTTTGGTGTTATTATGTTGTTTTCTAACCATTGTTCAACAAAATAATCATAAAATTTTTGTAGATTTTCACTGGAAGAAGAAGTTTCTTGTATTGCAATCCACGCGTCGTCAATATTTTGTACAGGTAAATACACTAGAGACGCACACAATCTAATATGAAGTCGAATTTCTTCTTTTGCAGTGTATTCGATCACTAAGCCCAATTCTTGCACTTTTCTCCAAAGACATTGGTTGAAGTGATAAATGCATCCTTTTACACTAACAGTAGGAAACACTTTCATTAGAGATTTAAATGCAGCCACTTCAAAATCCATATGCAAAATTTTTGGTTGCCAAATGGGAATATGATGTTTTAGGAGCATGAAAAATCTCTCGTATGTCTCCATCTGCTTGTTTGGAAGCAATGAATATACAGCTGTGATTACATTAGTTTCATTTGTATTGCTGCCAATGTCCACATGTATGCTATAAATCTGAGTGAACTGCTTACTACAACTCTTGAACGTGCCATCCATAAAAAATGTTTCATTGGTCGTAAGAGCTTCTTTGCCTTTTGCAGTGGCGAAAGCTATTATTCTATCTTTTGCTCCACTGTCAAACAAAAGGAAAGTTTCTTTGTTTTCATTTAAATAAATAATGTCGTCAGTCAGTACAATGTTTTCTGCGCAAATGGGATCTTTACTTGAACCTCGAGCTTTATCTCTAATATCATTTAACGCATGTTTTGCTGTACTGTACAACGGAATTTCTGTTAAAAAGTCGAACCCTTTGTCAATCATATTTTTCATTTCTTTTTGATAAATTTCCGTCAGGGGCGTATCTTCTTTTCTAGCTCTCTTCTTCATAATGTTTTCACATTTCTTTACCTCGTTTGCAGCAATATCTGGTAGGCAGGAGTGATTAACAACTTTTAAAACGTCTTGACCCTTCATAAGAAGTAGGCCTCTGCATTTAGTAGATTTAAAACAATGAATGCAGCGCCAAAATGTTGTTCCATTTTAATTTTTCCTTTTAATAACATACCTGTAACCATTATGCAGAGCACAAGGTTTATTTCTTTTAGTTTCAATTATTTCTACTACCGAATCCATGCCTACACTGCAATATGACATAACTGCATACACTAGAATACCGTTCACTTCATATACTAACGATAACGTCTATCAGAAGTGCCCACGTGGTCCTATCACGTGGTGGACAGGTCCACCTGATGGTCAATAGGGGGTGGTCCACCAGGAGCTCGATTAAGAACGGAACATCACGTGATTATTCGGGAAGGGATTCTCTTGTGTGGACTGAAAAACTACAATTTCACTTGAGGGCTGAAACGCTACGGGCTGAAAATCGACGACACCGAAGTTTTAACTATTAAACAAAACTTTCCGTAGTAAGTATATTCGTTACAATAGAGCAATGGGTAGCGTACTACGTCATGGTTACGTCATAGTTACACCACTAATGGATGAAAAAGACATCAGATAAGGTGCTGGCGGTATCTGAACTACTCAGACTGAAACTGCACATGCTCGAATAGAATTTGTTTACTCGCGCAATGCTCCATATTTAAAATTAAAATAGAATTGCGTTTGAACGAATTCACATCTAAACGGAAAATTTCATGTATTTTTAAAATGTCCATATTTCGCATATTTTCCCTTATTTTAAGACAAGCAATATATTTTACAATTAATTTTAAAAAGTACTTTTTGAATACTTCTTACAATTTATATAATTATTGAAATCTTAATCTCTTCAATTTTTTATTCACTACGGATCAACAGAAAATATATGGAATTTCGAATTCGGTTGTTTGAATTATTATGATTTTAGAATAAGTTAGTGTATATTTTATTTGTTCATTCCTAAATGTTATGCTATTTTAACATTCCTAAATGTTATTTCAGTTATAGATTTGGTTACAAAGCGATTACAAATATAATTTGCTTAACTGATAAAATTTTTACGAATGGTTTCGTCTGCGTCTGATTGAATATATAGAACATAATACAATGCATTTTTACTAAAATAAATAGTGATAAAATATTTTATAAGCGACTAGAAAAGCCCCAGTTCGGAAACGAACCGAGTTCTGAATGTGGGAAATTTTTTTTAATCAAACTCGAAATGTACAAAACTCGGCCAGATACTGCTTGCGTTCCAATGGATCAAAGTTTGTTAATGAATTCTTTTTTTAAATTTATGAAATAAGTGAAGGTAGTGAATCAACGAATGCTTTGCCCGCTGTGCTGGTTACTATATTTAAAGGAAAAAAATTTCTATATCACTTTATAAAAATAAAATAAAATAAAATAAAAATAAATAAATAAATAAATGATGAAATTGCTCTAAAGACCGCTTTGGTTCCCTGCTTCCTTCGGCAGTGACCCACTCATTCGTAGACTCTCGGGTGCCTGTGTCTACTATTTGTGAAAATACCTTAACAGTGGGCTTCCATTTGGGTGCTTATCAGATAACACTTTCGAAACGGACGGTATCGAAAAAATTGAAGTAGCAATTTTATAATTAATTCCCAGTTACATATGAACAACATTATGCGTCGTGTACATAATATTTTCTTTCACTTTATTTTCTATATTTATTTGATTTATTCGATCAACCATAAAATGACAACAATTTCGCGCCAAATATAATAATACAATGTGCTATGATCGGTTACGTCTATCGCATGAGACAATTTTTGGGGTTATAACAGTAGTTGGTATATAGAAAAATAAATAATGAAATAGTGAAATAGTGAAATATGTAAACCTGATGATGGTACACCATTAATATAGCTCTCCTTGGCGACTTTTCAAATTTTATCGTCACTTTAGACAAAAATACAGACTCTATGTGATTATTTTCTCTGTTTCTTTCTTTTCTTTTCTTTTTCCTTACCTGCTCTTTCTTTTCTGCTTTTCAATATTTTATAATTTATTTCTATTTTTGATGAGCTACTTGGCTTACAGTGGCTTTTGTGAATGTGGAGTTCTTGGCGAAAAGTGTCCGATCTATTTAAGCATTAAAATTTTAACTAGAGGATCTGCAGATCAAGAGCCTCAACGTCCTATTTGCATCACGCATTTTTTAACACATCACTTATTTTTAAATTCCATATTATATAATATACGAGTATATGTATTCATTCGATTGATTTGAAACGTAAACAGAAAAATTTCTGAGGGGGCTGCCGCCCCTTCAACCCCCTGCTGTATCTCTCTTTTCATAACTATCTGTATATAAATATAGATATATATATATGTGTGTATTCTTAAAAATTTATTGTCTTGTATTAATTCCCTGTAATTCATAAATATTTGTACCAAATTTCATGCAAAATGATTACATAACATATCGGAATTATTTTGTGTAAACCTATAAATAAATTACCAATTCTATGCCCACACTTATCCACTGAAAAACATTCTTTTAAAATTCTAATAAAATGCCATTAATATTTCAACCTAATTTGACATAATTTGAATGATTTCAGTACGTCATTGGAATTCTTTTGTGGGGTCCCGTAAATAAATTATTTTGTCTATACATATTCTTTTCTAGATAAAACATGCTTTTAAGCCCCTTTATAATGTATGTTAATTGGATTACGTTGAATGCAGTATAAACGCATTAAAGTGAGCTTAAATAAAAATGAAAAAATTCATAGGCTCTAATGTCACGAAATTCTTTTGTGTGTCTCCGTAAACGAACCATAAACATTGTAGTCACCAGTAAAAACTATTCACCTTACTATATGTTTTTCATGAATAATTATTCGAAATTTGACATAATTTGGCTGATACGTCACATTGTCAGAACACTTTTGTAAGGTCCTGTAAATAAAAAGCCTAAGAGCACATAGTTTTTGCAGAAAACATAAGTTTAAGCATCTCAGTAATGTACACAAATTTCATTTTGTTGATAGCAAAGTAATGATGTCAGAATGCGTTTAAACGAAATTTACCCCATATGCTGTAATGATAAGAATTTTGACCTGTGCCTGTACACAATCCAAATAAAATATAGCATAAATAATTATATAGCTTTTCTATGCAGAGTCTGAATGTGTGGGCCAATATGCAAGTCAATCGGAGAATTTTTGCGGCCGCTATTGCGGTACATACAAATTCTGTCCATAGGCCTTAATGATAATAAAACATTTTGATGTGTCCCTGTATACGAACTACAAATGGAATACACACCCAAAACTAAACAGTTAAAATTCTGTGTGGTTCATAAATATGTGTACAAAATTTCAAGTCAATAGTTTGATCTTTGCGGTGGCTATCGCGATACATAAAAATTCCTCCCATTGGCCGTAATGATAAGAAAAACCCTGTACTGCGTGTCCCTGTACACGATCTGCAAATGGAATGCACACCCAAAACTATGCGTGTTTGGAATAAATGGACAGAGGAGAATCAAACAAGCCGAAAACCTTACAGTGGGGCAAGCAATAGAACAACGGCACGAGACGACAGACACCTCACTCGCATGGCTGTAACGGACCGTACAGCGTCCTCTCGCGTGTTAGCGCAACGTTGGAGCACGGATACATGTGTTTTGTTGTCTAGCTCCACGGATCATCGCCGTTTGCTGCAGCGTGAACTGCGTGCAAGGGTTCCTCTACGCAAGATTCCTCTCTCGCTGAATCACAGTCGCCTCCGACTTCAATGGGCTCAGCAACACATCACGTGGCGTGCCCAGTGGCAGGAAATTGTTTTATCCGATAAATCCCGCTACAATCTGGAGTGCAATGATGGAATAGTACGCGTCAGACGTTAGAGGGGATGGGGGGACTCCTGATCCCACAGCGTCTTATCCAGCGTCATACTGTGCAAACGCCTAGCTTCATGGTGTGGGGAGCTACAACTTCAACAGTAATAGCTACATAAGGGAAATTTTGGAGTCAGAGGTCCTTCCCATTCTTCAACGCATTCCTGGTGCTGTATTTCAGCAGGATAATGCCCGTGCTCATGATTTTCAGACTGCACAAGCATTCTTCAGTGAACAGCAGGTTTCGCTTCTTCCATCGCCTACTTATTCCCCTGACATGTCGCCCATCGAGCATGTCTGGGATGCGACTGCCTCGTTCAGCTGGTGGGATGCACAGTAAGAATGAATTTTGGCGTCAAGTCGAAGCCATCTCGAATGCCATTCCCCAGGATTACATTCAGAACCTGTATGATTCAATGTCAGGGCGTGTACAGGCTCTCATCGCTCAGTGTGGCGGACACACAAAGTACTGATTTCAGACGTTTTTGTTTTTTTATCTTGTACATTTAATCGTTTTTATACCACTATCAGTAATATGTGGAATAAATTTCATTAATTTCTGACAATTCTTTCATGTTGTTGTAATTTTCACAAACATGAGTGTAAATCAATTGATATAAATTGAAATTTATTTATTTACTTATTTAAGTTTATTTACATTTATTTAACAGTAAAAATGTGTAAAAATAGTTTACTCCATTAATTCGAATACGATTGTTTCCAAAAAGTTTCAGTTAATGAAAATGACGCCAGAAGAAATATTCAGGAGATATTTAAGAAAGAACTCTGCTTCAAACATTTTACTGTGATTATTTTTTATCTAATTTTTGAATGCTTTGAATTTTTACTCGGAAATAGGTAGGTTAGGTTTTATGTTGCATTAGTACTGCGCAATGGGTAATTGGCGACGGTCTGGGAATCACCCCTAGAGATGGTCAAGAGACATGCTAACACAATTTTGATCCTCCACGGAGAGATGGCTTCGACGCTACGGTAACCCCCAGATATATAATTTTGATGGGAACATGAAGGACATCGCGGCGAAGACAGATTTTACGTGCACCAACCACCATTAGTGTAAACGACGGTTCTTTGTCCGACTCGAGTACCGAACCCGCAATCTTCTAATTACGAGCTCGGCGCTCCACCGAATGGGTTATCGCCGCTCTTCTCGGAAATAGGAGACTTTAGTTTAGCTTAATTATTTTACTATTTGTCAATCCAATAGTTAACAATCAACATTTTTTTTCTTTCACCCATGTATAGTGTAAAGAAAATACAGGGTGCTGTATTTCATCAGGATAATGTCTGTGCACATGATTCTCAGACTGCACAAGCCTTCTTCAGTTCACAACAAATTTCGCTTCTCTGCTTATTTCCCGAATATATCGCCCAAAGAGCATGTCTGGGATTTCATTGGTCGGCGACTCGCTCGTACAACTGGTGGAGCGCACAGTAGGATTCAACTTTGGAGTCAAGTCGAAGAAATCTGGGATGTCATTCCCCAGGATTTCATTCAGAACCTGCATGGTTGAATGCCACGACGTGTACAGGCTCTCATCTCTCAGCGTGGCGGACACACAATATACTGATTTCAGACGTTCTTTTCATTTTTTGTCTTGTACATTTGATTGTTTATTTGTACCACTATCAGTAATATGTGGAATAAATTTCATTAATTTCTCACAATTCTTTCATGGTTTTGCAATTTTCAGAAACATGTATGTAAGAGAATAGAGATACTTTAAGTGCGATCCCATTGGTTTTAAATCTAATACAACGTTTCGTAAGAATGCATTACTACTCTGATGGGGGACACACCTAATAAATCCCTTTTGTGAAAACGAAAAATGCTTCAAAATTTAGAAAAAGTGATCTTTTCGCTTCTGTTCACTAAAACAGGCAATTACATTTTCACACTTTAGTAAATGATATTAAGTTTTAAAGGTGATGATAGACATTTTTAACAGTTTCCAACAAGGTTGAAGAGTGCTAATGACTTCGGTTTGTCTGTCCGCACTCTAACTCCCGTAAATATTTATGGAATTTCTTGAAACTTATATATGTTATTCAAGTTCACTATCGGATGTTCCCTATTGAAAATGAAGTTTATACCTCTACTATTATGTGTACAGGACAAACGAAAGTATTTCAAAGCATTACGTTCTACGAGAGGTATTTCTATAAACCATATTTTCATGCATTTACTGTGCACAAATCTTAATGAAATTGAAATATGGTATTTAAGTTCACTATCGGATCTTTCCTGTATAAAATGGAGTAAATACCACCGCTGGTTTGTGTACAGGGACACTCAAAAATATTCCAAAGCATTGCGCTCACTGAGAGATATTTCAATAAACCAAATTTTAATAGCTTTACCTTGCACGAAGTTTTATGAAATTGAAATATGTTATTTATATACACAAAAGAATTCTTTGCATAGAATATAGCATTATTAGCATTAGATTTACAGGGTGACACAAAAATATTCATTGACATTAACATCTATTAATAAAAATTTGCTGGGATTGTACTTCGTTTACAATAAGCGTTTTTAACACTTTCTAACATTTTTTAAGCGTGAATAAGATTTTAATTTGTGTATCTGTCTGACTGTTTTTCTGTACGTCTGTCTGTTTCTCTGTCTGTTTTTCTGCACTCTAACTCCCTAAATATTTATGGAATTTGTTCAAACTGATGTATTTTATTGAAGTTCACTATCGGATGTTCCTTATTTAAAATAGACTGAATACCTCTTCTGGTTTGTGTACAGGGACACCCAAAAGTATTCGAAAACATTGTGTTCTATGAGAAGCGTTTCTATAAACCATATTTTCATACTTTTACTGTACAGAAAATTTAATATGTTATTCAAGTTCCCTATTGGATGTTTTCTGTGTAAAATACAGTGCATTTCTCACTGGTTTGTGTACAGGGACACTTGGAAGTATTCCAAAGCATTGCGTTCTATGAGAGGTATTTTTATAAACAAAGTTTTAATAATTTTACTTTGCACAAAGTTTTAATGCAATTGAAATATATTATTCGTATGCACAAAAGAATGCCTTCTGTATAATATAGTATGATTAGCATTAGGTTTACAGGGCCACACAAAAATATTCATTTACATTAAGAGCTATTAATAAAAATTGCACTTTTGCTTTCATAAATCGTTTTAACACTTTCTTATAATTTTAGTGGGAATATGATTTCAATTTGTTTATCTGTCTTTCCGATTGTCTGTCTTTCTATCTGTTTGTCTCCGGCTCCTAGCGTCCATAAATATTTTGAGATTTTTTTAAAAAAATTATACAATCAAGTTCACTATGGAATGTTCCCTATTTAAAAAGACATTAATAGGTCCTGTACAACTAGTTTGTGTACAAGGTCAACAAAAAAAAAAGGGGGGGGGCAGTGCATTACGTATAGGAAAGACATTTTTTAAAGATATATTTAAAAAAAAATTAACTGTAAAAATCATAAAAACATTAACATGTATTGTTAATATTGTAAAATAATGTTTCGTATAGAATATGATATGATTAACTTTCAGATTTATAGGGCTACACTAAAATATTCAGATAGAATAAAAGCTGTAATTATAATCTAATGACTACATTTTCTTTTTGTTTAATCCTTTTTAGCACTTTTAAAATGCCTGAGAATGATTTTAAAATCAATTAGATCATCTGTATATTTTTCAGTCCTTCTGTCTGTTGTGTGATAACGCAAGCAAAGAATATTAAATGCTATACGATACAAGAATTACGTACAGTTGGAAAGTGTTACTAATCAATGATTACTGAATAATTCTTCTTTCTTGTTTATACTAGCTGTGCATGTAAAGTACAATTTATAGTGTAAAATAATTGGAAACCGACTTAAGATATCGTACAAAGATTCTTAAAATTGATAAATGTTAAGCTCCTTTTTTTTTTTTTTTTTTAATCATAATAGTTTAATTCCATTATGTATGAATATCATTGCAATTAATAGAAAATTTTATATAAATTTAAACAATCAAAAGAAATAGATTTTTTTAGCATTACTTTAGCAATTGACACGTTCATCACGTGAAGTTGTATTACAAGATATGTTCTTTAAATAGTAATTAAAAATTCAGAATTTTACTTGTAGTATAATATTCTTAAACATTTTTACGGCATTTAAAAAATAATTTCAAACTTAAATTTTTAGTAAAGGTGGGTAAAAAGCATTAATTAAAAAAATATTTTTATCCGAAATTCTGACCAGAAGTCGTCAGGCAGGCCTCACAGCGGCGCTCCACGTAATTCCTGTTCTGGAACTTTCCTCCGGACAGTTTTGCGGTAGATGGTGGCTAACACAAGGTCGCGTGAACAGCGATCCTGCTGGAAATCGTCATTTTTCTGTCAAGCCTGCCTGACGACTTCTCATCGTAATTTCGAACACCTGTTGCACTTCAACCTTTCAATAAAATGTTTTCTGCCCCATTAATGTGTTGCTGTTTCTGTTCCCTTTCTCTGCTTCTTTGCACCATAGCTCGTAACTACGGCATTTGCGACCCTGCATTTCTATTTAATTCCGAGTCGTCTCTGTACTCCCTATATACCCTGCGGTCTGGCAGCGAATCACCCCGTACGCTTGGTCACACAATAATTGTATTTATTTACGAAAATATGTATTTTATTTTTCTTTCATTCTTCTTCTTATTTTTACTTTCTTCTATATGTAATATAGAGAAAGTATTGGATTCGTAAAAATTTTCGACCTCGGGTTTTTGATGAATTTACACGTTTTGAGAGCTGTAGAACACGATTTGACCATTTTTAGAAAATGTCTGTCTGTCTGTCTGTGTGTGTGTGTGTGACAAAATTTTGTGGTAACTGTATCTCAAGAACTACTCCACAGAATTTTATACAAATTGGTATGTAGTTGCACCTTGACATAAATTAGTGCCTATCAACTTTTGGTAAAAATTGTCTTACAGGTTGCGTTGCCACCCCGCTTTTTCTAAATTTTTAACATGGTGATATAGGACAAAATTTTGTATAAATGTGCATAAAGAGAATTATTTTTTAGTAATCATTATGAAATTTACAAGAATTATTTATAACAGAGGTAGTCAACTGGGAAAAAAAATTTGTATGCGTAGGAGCCTTGCCACCCCTCCTGGGGGGGAAGTCCCCCCCCCTAGGGGAGTAAATTTTCAAGATGGGTATCTTTTGGAAGGTCTCGTCAATACCTTTAAAACGAATGGTTGAACTATAAATCTGTGATAATTTAAAACAAAGTTATCGATTTTTTTTTACTTTTAACGAAAAAAAAAACTTAGAAAAAAATCTTTTTTTTTTTCACGAAATTTAACAAGACTTGGTATTTAGTTGGCCCCTGACATAAACTGAGGCTGATTAGATTTGGGTATCAATCGCTCAACAGGTGGCGCTGTGATCGTATTTTTTCTAAATTTTTAACAGGGCAGTATAGGAAAAAATTTCGTATAAATGTACATAATGAGAGTTATTCTTAACCTGTGATTGTGAAATTAATATGAATTATTGATAATAGTAGTAGTTAATTAGGAAAAAAAATTGGGGCATCGCTCCCCCCACCAGGGGGGGGGGTGTGTGTAAATTTTCAAGATCGGTATCTTTCGAAAGGTCTCGTCAATACCTTTAAAACGAATGGTTGAACTATAAATATGTGGTAATTTAAAACAAAGTTATTGATTTTTTTTTACTTTTAGCGGAAAAAAAAACTTTGAAAAAAATCGTATTTTTTTTTTCTTTAAATATTGTTACTGCGTGAATTTGTATAGGAAAATATAGAAGAAAGTCTTGTGGTGGCCACAACATACTAGTTTTATATTTATTTTTTATATTACGTTAAATTACATTATTTTTATTTGGGTGATTGTTTGTTTATATGTTTATTTCATCTACCTAACTTATTTATTTATTTATTTATTTATTTTATTTATATTTTTTCATTTATATTTATCTTTTGTTCTGTTGAAGATATTCGCAAATGCGTAAATCTGAATGAATATCAAAAACTGTATTACTTTTTATTTATAGATTTTTTTTTATTATTATTCTATCCTGTTAATTTGCCACACGACCCTAAATATAAGTGAGTTTAATTGATTCCATTTTTTTTTTCTAATTAATATCAATAATCTTTTATATTACATGTTAAGTGTTAAGATTCATCTTAACAGAAATAATGTATTGTACAAAAATGAAGAAAGAAAGATCCTTCAATTATACAGCATTCAGCATTTGAATATATGTAAACTAGCAGGCATTGCCACTTCACTGGTCACTATATTTATATTAATTATCAAAATTACATATAATTAATATCCAAATCTCATAAAATAAAATAAAGAAAACCGTCAAAAACCTCTGTCTTATTGCCACCCCCCACCCCGGCCGAAGGGTACGGAATTTACAAAATTCACTTATAGTGCGTGTTGGGCACACATAACCAACATCACAAAATTGCTTTCCAGGGATAATTTTAAATGGAGTTAAGCTTGAAAACGTGTTGAGAAAATTTTTATAAAATCCATTTATAAAGTGTTTTAGGCACATATTATCAATCAATACCCCCCAAAACTCCCATTTCTGAGATAAATTAGAATAGAGTTTAAATTAGATACGTGCTCTTTACCGCCAATCCCAAGGGCGGGATGGGGGACACTTCGCAAAATCATATTATAATTCGTGTTGGGCACATATATCACAACGGATACATAAAAAGTGTCGTCCTGAAATAATTTTGTAGAGTGCTACGCTTGAAAAACTGTTTTTTGCCCCCCACACCATAGAGGAAAACTTAGAAAATTCACAAAATCTCATCACAATTGGTATTTTAGGCAAATAACCAGCCCGCACACCAAAATTCGTGAATACATCTCCTACAGATTCTACAGGACAAATGTAATGTAAAAAGGAATCTCTCGAATCTGCCCTGTCTTAAATCCTCTCTCTCCCCACCCCTAAAAAAAAAAAATAAATAAATAAAAAAAATAAAAAAAAAAAATTGGAAATCACAAAACATCATAAATTGTTTTTTTGGAAATTCACTTCAGAATACGCATAGCCAATTTCAGTTTCTATGTGCCATTTTTCGAAGAGTTTTACCGTAAAATCCCGAATTATACAAATCCCCCCCGCCAAAAAAAAATCCTCGCTTCCTTTCTGAAAACCAAAAAACCAAAAATCGAATTATGCGAAAATTTAAAAATCAAATTATTTATATAAAAAGTTATAAAATATACAGAAAAACTGTTTTCGGATAGAAACAATGTAAAAGTAACGAATGATAGTTATATTTTTGCATATACTGATAAATTTATGTAAGAAAAATGTAGCTTTTTTTTTTTTTTTTTTTTGATGATGCAGAAATGCATCAATAATATATATATATATATATATATATATACATTTTTTCTTGACAAAAATCTTATGTGGATCCCCCCCCCCCACACACACACACCCTCGCATTTTGTCGGAATCAAAAAATTTTGCGATATATTCACGTTTCACACCCCATGAAAGCCGAAAATGACTTCAGAAAATTTTGCCTGTGTGTGTGTGTGTGTGTGTGTGTGTGTGTGTCATCGTGTCCGAATGTCGCTTTTTTTGTCCGGGCATCACTTGAGAACGGCTGGACAGAATTCAACGATGCTTGGCAGGAATTTAGGTATTCACCCAACTTAAAATTATATCTATCAACTTTTCAGAAATTCCCCCCGTTCCCCCCCTAAAGGGTAAAAGACTAAAACACGTTTGTCCGGGCATCACTCGAGAACGGCTGGACGGAATTCGACGGCGCTTGGCAGAAACTTAGGTCTTCACCCAACTTGAAATTATATTTATAGAAATTTTTAAAATTATGATTAGTATTTAAATCGTGTGTAATAAACGCCTGCGCATGCGCCATAAATATTTTTTCACTAAAACGCTTTGAATGGAAAAATAAAATGCAAAATTAAATTTTTAAGATAAAGACTTTTGTATTCGCGTGATTTTCACTACAAATTATGAAAAGATTGAAATGAAGTGTTGCCATCTCAGTTTCATACTTTAGTTAATTTTATAAAATCTAATTGTCGTATCGAAAAACTGTTTACACCCCAGGATTCAGAAAAATCATCCCTTTCATTTGGTACTGAATTTGTAACGATAGGTCTGATACTTCTAATTTATTTTTCCCTTTTTACGTTTTTCCGTTGCCATTTAAATTTCATACTTTAGTTATTTTTAAAAAATCTAATCGTCGCATCGAAAAACTGTTTGCACCCCTGGATTAAAACAACTCGTCCCTTTCATTTGGTATCAAATTTATAAATATAGGTCTGATATTTCTAATTTATTTTACCCTTTTTCCGTTTTCCACACAGATTCGGTAGAAGGTTTTATATTTATTTATAGGCATTTATATATTTTTTTTATTTTCCAGAAATAAAATGAAATATTTTTAATTTCACGTGAATAATAATAAAAATTAGAGAGAAAAATACCTACAAAAGTTGGTGATTTTTTTTTTTTTTTTATGAGGAATTTGCACGTGGATAAATATTTTCATAGAGATATTTGGCATTAATTTAATATTTTTATTTAATTAAGCAGTACTTTTCTTTCCTGCAGTAAAACAAAATTTTTTGCTGTTATTATGTACCTTATGAGGTTTTTTTTATGTTCACCCCTTAATTGTAAATGATTATAATTTGGATTTTATTAAGATTTTTATTTTGTAAATATCAGAAAAGAGCTTTATTTTATTTTATTTATTTCATGGATTTATATTTATTAGTGTATGGAACAGCTTTAGTATTGGATCCCTTTGGCAAAATTTGAAATTCGGAACCGAAGTAGCTCTGACGTTTCTCGCCAAGATCTTTTATTGCACAATTGAGATAGCCAATTCAGTTCATCGCAAAAATGGCTTAAAATATTTAAAGTCACCAAAGGGTTCCCACACTAAAGCTGTGCGTTTTGCATTTATTTATCTATAATATTTTCTATTAAAGACTTCTGTGGTCACGAAATTGGTGCGTAAATTGTTTGTTTGCATCCAGCACTTATTGTAACTGGATTTCACGAAAATTGAAATCCCCCTCCCCCCTTCTCGGAGTCGGAGGGCAATAAACGGTATAACTTTAGTATAACCCCACAGCTGAATTTGGCGTATTTTTTTTTTTTTTTTGGCGTTGTTTTGAAGGATAACTATGTCGTTCTGGACTGTTTGCGATATAATATGGCAGCCTAATCTGTTGTTTATTTTGGATTTATGATTTTATCATTTATCATATATGATTTATGATGTTTAGGTTTATGATTTAGCCATAATCGCCAACAAAGAATTCGCTAAATATCGTTGTGGGGGTTATACTGAAGTCGTTCCCAATAAACATGCGTAAAAACATGTTTTTTCGTTTGAATTCGCTTTGAATTATCTTAGAATGGCGAATTTTGGCGTATGGATATTGATTAAATGTACGCATTAAGTACATTAGTGGGATTTTGCAAAATTTCGAACTCACTTGCTGAGGAAGGGGAAGTAAGAAATGGATAAGTTGCTGCCGAAGGCAGTGGGGACCCAGACTCCTCACGTTGCGAGCGAGAAAACCTCTACTAATCACAGCGAGAACTTAGGTTATTAATAAAGATATGGGATTTTGACAACTCATTTAAGTTTAATGTCCAGCGAAGCGGGCAAAGCCTGCCAGTTAAATAATAAGAAATGAACAGTATAATGGTTCTCACTTTAACATAGTCAAGCTTGAAAAGGTTGTTTTTTCTTCTCTTTGAGAGAATAAGCTATAGAACAACAACTGTTTAATATTTCGAATGATTTTTAATTTATTAAAATTTCAAAGTAAATTAAAAAAACTCTACTTTTTTTTTTTTTCCGTTAACTACCTTTTCTCAACTTTGCTGAATTTTTAGATTACAAAGCAGAATTCCCCGGCATACACATAGACATATATGATTTACATCAGTAGAGTGATCGTTCATAGGATTAATTATAGTTATCTTTAAAAAAAAAAAAAAAAAAAATTAAAAGTTTTTACTAGTATATATATTATTTCCTAACTGTTTATAAAGTATCAAAAAGTGGTATTTATTGCAGGTTCAAATTTTTTTATGGAGCGTATAAAGCAATTATATCTAACGCAAAAAATGAGATTCATTTTTAAATTTATCGAATGTGAAGATTAAATGTCAGCAATATCAAATTATTTTGAGTTTATGTAAGACCTACATTCATGAAAATGTATAGAGTTCATGCAAGATTGGCGTATAACATGTGTTCATTTATTTATTTATTTATTTATTTTTTTCAGCTCAATGAAATAACGCATTATACACTATCGTATTGAAAGTCACACATACAGATGCATGCATACACTGCTCTAAATGCAGCAAAAATGAATTCGGGAAAGCTGTAAATGTTTAAATGCATTAAAATCGGCGAGTAGAATTTGTTTAAGTGTACAATATTTTTCTTACACATTATAAATTTCCATAAATTAAAACGAAAAAAAATAATAATAATAATAATAAACATACATTTGAATAATAATATTTATCTTATAACGAAATAACAATAATAGTAATAATACATTAATTAAAGCAAAATAAACTCTATATTTTAATCTAGCGTGATCATATATGATTCTTTGAATAGCTTGATTTTCAACTTATCTATTGCACAATTTCTTACATAAAATTAATTTTTACGTAAAAAAAAAAAAAAAAAAAAAAAAAATAATAATAATAATAATAATAAATAAAAAATATAAAAAAATAAAAAAAATAAATAAAATAAAATAAAATAATAAAATATAAAATAATAATAATAGTAAAGTATGGATAATCTAATCAAAATCTCTTGTAATCTCTTGTAATCTTTTGTAGCTACCAACCATTAGAATATTTGAATACCAATGATTTTTAATGCAAAATTTCACCTTATTCAATCATAGAAATTGTTACAAAATATCATAAAGAATTTCAGTTAAGAAATATCGGTATCCGAAAATTAGAGCTGTTGGATGTTATGCTACTTGTCTGTCGAAAATTATTCTAAATATTGTAAGTAAATTAAATGATCTAACGTTTTTTCTCAAAGATTTAAATCTTTGTAACAACAGTTCGTTTAGAAAGAATTTTTTCTCTATTTTAGCAAACAGGATTATTTAAAAAGTACCTCTTTATTTAAATGTCTAAATAACAAACAAGCAAATAAATAAATAAACATCTTTAATCATTGCGAATTCTGTATGTTTATTATATATATATATATATATATATACAAAAAACAATTTTTGATTATATACCATTCAAATTTTATTTGCAAATGTCTTTGTTTGACAACCAGTTCCTATTTCATTTATTAGATTCTCAAAATAATTGTTCGAAGAAAAAAATTGCAATACTGTATGGAATAAATCCTCGCGTAAGAAAAGAGGGAATTAATGATTAATAGTTCTTCTTATTATTAGAAAAAAAAAAATTAAGGAAAATAAATATATGCATAAGAGAAAAGAAGAAAAAAACTCAAAAAAGAGCATTCTGTCTCGATTTAAACATGAGTTGATGCATAAAGAAATAAAGAGAAAGAAATTTAACCACACAAATTTTTTTTCGTGCAGGCATTTTTTTTTTTTTTTTTCTCTTTCTACATTTCAATAAGAACGATGTGATTTAGTTACTTATTTGTATAGTGACCTTTTTATCATAAAACTTTTGCAATTAATCTTATTTATTTCGACAGTTTTTTTACAAATATGAAATATTCTATGGATATAACGATAAAATATATGAAACATGTTTTAAACAAAGTTATTACAAAAAAATAATAATAGACTTCTCTTTACTAATAAAAGTTACAAAAACTAGTTGGCATACCTGGATTCTGCTCAGTTCCCATCATATATATATTCTCATAAATTTCTAGTGCGAGACATATTACATTCATGTTAAAAGAAATTAATTTGACCAAAGCTTGATACAGTGACAGAATAAAATCCCCGCCTGATAGGCTATCAACCGTTCACTTCGATATATTTATCTTATTCTAATCCATTAATTTATTTTATCAGGTTCAATTCCGTTGTTTAGTTTTCATGCTACTATTTCCAGTGCAATAATCCTCAAAATTCATGTTTATATGAAAAATTTACAATTTCGCTATGTTGATAAAATCGTAAATTACGAATAATTTACGAAATTTTCCTAGTAGAATATTTGTATTCAATCATGTTCAAACAAATATCATAAATGTAATTTTGAAGTTTTCTAATGTATTTATGATCCTCAAAATGGAAGTTTATGCTCAATTTTGCCTTATTCTGACATGCTAAGTAAATCGTAAATTCCAAATAACTTACGAATTTTTTAAATTGGAAAAATCATAGTCTATGACATTCATGCCAGTATCCTAAATAATATTTCGAAAGTGGTTTGACATCTTTATGGCGAAAATATCCCTCAAGATTGACGTTTATGTGAAATTTTGCCCTATACTGCCATGTTAAGAAATTCGTAAATTTTCCAATAACTTGCGAAATATTCAAAGTAGCATATTTGTAGTTACTGATGTTCATTCCGGCATCAAAATGGATATTTTAAAACTGGTCTGACATTTTTACAGTAAACAGTTTCCATTTAATGCACGTTTAAGTGAATTTTTGTCCTATTCTCCCATGTTAAGAAAATCGTAAATTTCTAATAACTTACGAAATTTTTAAATTCGAATGTTGCAAATGAATACGGTTCTTGTCAGTGTCGAAAGTAATATTTTAGAACTGACCTAACCTCTCTGCGACAATTTGTTCTTTAGATATCGTGTACACAGACTAATAAACTAACGGACTAACACGCTAACACACTAACAGACAGCCTACAGACAGACACCATAAAAATTTTGTCATTTTTGGATTCCTCACACCTGAAAACGTGTAAAAAAGTAAAAAAAACCGAAGTCGAAAATTTTCAAGATTACCTAAGTTCCCTATACTTACCCTAATAGCACAGCTTGTCGATGTGACTTCACTGTGACTTCACAAATGGTCACAAGTGTCACAGTCACTATGGTGACCAAAATGCGACTCCTCAAATGCGTCACATTGTGACTCTTATACATCTGTCTCTAAGGTGACCCAAATGTGACTTCTTTAATGAGTCGCATTGTGACTCAGATGAGAGTCACTACAGTGACCAAAATGTGACTCCTTAAATGCGTCACACTGTGACGCTTAGATGACAGTCACTATAATGACCCAAATGGGACTTCTTTAATGAGTCGCATTGTGACTCAGATGAGAGTCACTGTGGTGACCAAAATGTGACTCCTTTAATGCGTCACACTGGGACTCTTAGATGACAGTCACTATAATGACCCAAATGGGACTTCTTTAATGAGTCGCATTGTGACTCAGATGAGAGTCACTGTGGTGACCAAAATGTGACTCCTTTAATGCGTCACACTGGGACTCTTAGATGACAGTCACTATAATGACCCAAATGTGACTTCTTTAATGAGTCGTATTGTGACTCAGATGAGAGTCACTGTGGTGACCAAAATGTGACTTCTTTAATGAGTCGCATTGTGACTCAGATGAGAGTCACTACAGTGACCAAAATGTGACTCCTTAAATGCGTCACACTGTGACGCTTAGATGACAGTCACTATAATGACCCAAATGGGACTTCTTTAATGAGTCGCATTGTGACTCAGATGAGAGTCACTGTGGTGACCAAAATGTGACTCCTTTAATGCGTCACACTGGGACTCTTAGATGACAGTCACTATAATGACCCAAATGGGACTTCTTTAATGAGTCGCATTGTGACTCAGATGAGAGTCACTGTGGTGACCAAAATGTGACTCCTTTAATGCGTCACACTGGGACTCTTAGATGACAGTCACTATAATGACCCAAATGCGACTTCTTTAATGAGTCGTATTGTGACTCAGATGAGAGTCACTGTGGTGACCAAAATGTGACTTCTTTAATGAGTCGCAATGTGACTCTTAGATGACGGTCACTAGATGACTAAAAAGTGATTACTTTAACTTGTTACATTGTGACTCTTATATATCTGTCACTAAGGTGACCCAAATGTGACTTCTTTAATGAGTCGCATTGTGACTCAGATGAGAGTCACTACAGTGACCAAAATGTGACTTCTTTAATGCGTCACACTGTGACGTTTAAATGACAGTCACTATAATGACCCAAATGTGACTTCTTTAATGAGTCGCATTGTGATTCAGATGATAGTCACTATGGTGACCAAAATGCGACTCTTTTAATGCGTCACACTGGGACTCTTAGATAACAATCACTATAATGACCCAAATGTGACTTCTTTAATGAGTCGCATTGTGACTCAGATGAGAGTCACTGTGGTGACCAAAATGTGACTTGTTTAATGAGTCGCAATGTGACTCTTAGATGACGGTCACTAGATGACCAAAAAGTGACTACTTTAACTTGTTACATTGTGACTCTCAGATATCAGTCACTACGGTAACCTAAATGTGACATCTTTAATGAGTCGCATTGTGACTTAGATGAGAGTCACTAAGGTGAACAAAATGTGACTTTTTTAATGCGTCACATTTTGACTCTTAGATGACAGTCACTAGGTGACCAAAAAGTACTGTTTACATTGTGACTCATACATATCAGTCACTAAGGTGACCCAAATGTGATTTCTTTAATGAATCGCATTGGGACTCACATAAGAGTCACTATGGTGACCAAAATGAGACTGTTTTAACATGTCACATTGCGACTCAAAAAAGCATCACTACGCTGAACAAAATATGAGTCCTTTAATGCGTCACGTTGTGACTCTTACATGGCAGTCACTTCAGTGACCAAAATGTAACTACTTTAACTTGTTACATTATGAGTCTAAAATAACAATCTATTTGCAATTCTGATATAAAGTCATTGTGACCAATGCTATGTGACACGTCACTATGTTACGTGAGAAACAAGTCGTCTAATGACTGTAAAATGTCGGCCAATATTGCAAAAACATTGCAAAAGATTGCAAAAACGTTGCAATTGCATAGCTAATTACAAATATAGATAGTGTGATGGGGAACTAATATGTTAAAGCTGTATTCATTGTTGTGGAAAAATATTTGCTATTTAAAAATCATAAACCAAACATTCCTAGTTTGTCTATTTAATTAAGCTTCACACTTTTTTAAGCTGTTCTAAGGATACGGATCATTTTCTAGATTATTTTCTTGTTCTCTTCAATAATAACGAATATAATCTTATATGAAAATCAAATACAGTAGAGTCGCGATTAACCGAGTTCTGGATTAACCGAGGTAATTTCGAAAAAGTGCGTGTAATCTGAGGCATAGAATTAAGTGAAAAGTTCAACTCTTCGAAAGTTGTGGCGGAAGTTATTAAACATTACGGATAGTTACGAAAAGTTGTCTACAATCGGGCATGACAATGATGACGACCCCAGCATTGCACAGCTAGTCCAAAGACTGTCATATAAAACAACCACTGAAAATGTAACCGAATGGATCAACACAGATGTAGAATTGGAAGTGACTGACGAACTGATTGTAGAGGTAGTTAATGTAGAGACTGAAGAAAGTGAAATTAACAATAAAGACGTTGAAATGGAGATAGATAAAATCAGTCAGCATGAAGGATGCAAAGCGATAGAAAAAGCTATCGATTATCTTGATTAACAGCTACAGATAACTTCAACAGACCTTCTACTGCTAAGACGATTGCTTGAATCGGCACTATGCAGCATAGAAATATATGACTTAAGTATGTATGCATTGTATGGCATTTTTAACTGATTACATTTAAATTAGTAATAGATGTATTATTTCACTTCATTGACTGTCTTTTCATTCGTTTTAAACTTTACACTATGATTTCCCCTTATGTTTAAGACAAAGTCTGTTATCAAAATTTTCGATTATCCGAGGTACTTCGATCCACATTACCTCGGATAAGGGAGGATCTCCTGTAAATAAAATAAGTTTTGGATCCCATATCCGTTTGTCTTTAATAGGAGTTATAAGATAAATTTTATGCACATAGGATACTTAGAATTTGATTTTTATTTAAGAATTTCTATTTTATAGCGTTGGCACACAGCTCTAAATTAATAAAAAAATATTGTACTAAAAAGAAAGTTACAAAATATACAGTCGGTAACAAAAGTCTCCGAACAATAGGGAAAATGCCTATATAAAAAAAGTACACTTAATACAGTTTTGTTAAATAAATCCTTGTCGAATCATGTTCTTAGTCAGTTTAAAAACAGGATTTGGCAAGGATTTATTTAACAAAACTGTATTAAGTGTACTTTTTTTTATATAGGAACTTTTGCTAGTGTTCGGAGACTTTTGTTACCGACTGTATATGTTACCATAAATAGACGAAATCCTTTTTTACGCGTAAATACTAGTCAGAATACGAAGTATCTATAAGCATTTGTCGCATCACGTTGTTACTAATGGCAACAGGCTATCACCAAAGAGTTTAGGAAATGTCGATTAAAAATTTTAATTCGTCTATTAACTGAAACTTTTAGTTAGAACCAGTTCTTTCAACACGTATAACAGTACATAACCAAAAAATAAATTTGACTTCATAGTACAAAGTAGATCACGATTTTTATAAGATTAATTTGCGTTGCGAAATACATTGACCTATTCCTCATTACACTGTAAAAAAAGCTGCATTAAAATTACGGGCAAAGTCCGTAAAATAACATTTGGACGATGAATGATGAATCACCAGTAACTTTACGTTGTGATGAACATACAACCAACCTGCAAAAAAAAAAAAAAAAAAAAAAAAAAGTAATCTTGACCGTAAAAATATAAGTTAATGTTTGGGTTTCTAGAATTCTTTAAAAACATTTCCTGCAATTATTACACATGCGTGCAGGGAGAAATCCACATCACTAAGCAACTTAATTATTTTTTTACACATATAATTTACTTTTTCATGCGAAGCAAACGATCTTGGGTAGCCCGGGATTCGAAATCATAATCTCCTGTTCTAGAGGCCAGCATTTTGCCAATCACGCCGTTGGGCTCACAACGACTTATCCTTACAAAAACAGATAAGGTCAACATCAGCACTGATTGGTTGATAAATCATGTCATACGCACCAAAATACTTCTAGAAAAATGTTGTTACCGATTTACAGCACAATGTGAATGAAACAATCTTCAATTATTTTTACAGAACTAGCTGTAAAAATATGCAGCAACCTATGATGTATTTATGTTAAAAAAGTACTTTATTTTTACAGATTTTTTTTACAGAGATTAAATATTGTTAACGCTCAAATTATGCATAAAAATTATTTTCTTTTAAGACTATTTTAAAAACTAAATTTGCTAAAATCGATAAAATCGATAAAATTAAGAAGTCAATCAATTCTCATATTGGAAAAACAAAGGCCTCTTTTTTTTTTTTTTTTTTCTATAAATACTATATTGATTTTTGAGAAAAATAACATATTTTTCGAAATCATTTTTATTCGTATACACTAGTACTAAATAGGTAGTCTTATTTCAAGGTTCTCATTAGAGGAAAATAATGAGTTGAGAATTCCTCCCCCTTCTTCATAAACAAAATGAAACTTTTGAAAACTATGTGAGATCTCTGAAAATTAATCGAGCCTCCAAATAAAATTTGAATAATTATAATAAATCTTTTACATGGACACAGATAATTTGTATCTCCAATTAATAAGATTTTTTTTTTTCATGCTTTTCGATCTTTATGGTTTCTGTAATGGGTGCAAAGTAGAAATAACGAGAGTCTAATTTTTACTCATCCAAACAGGTTTTCATTTTAGGACCGATTTCAAACTGTGTTTATGAAGTGTTGGGCGTATTTGCACTTTTTAGTATAGCAGATATTTTTTAGCTGTATTCCATTGAATGTAGGAAGGACTGAAATATTTCGAGAGCAGAACCTGTTATGTATGATGTGCATGTACATATCTGATGGTCATATTCAGATAAAACAGCTTTATTTTTAACAGTGAAGATCATATATAATAATTATAAAATCTATCTTCACATGACTAATTACATATTCATTTTATATTGAAATAAACATTATTTTAGCATATTGTAAAAATTGCATTGTGGAAACAACATTAAATTTTCCGATTTCTAAGGCTTAACTGAAGGGTTATGAGCAATTAAAATGTTGTATGTAAAAAAAAAAAAAAAAATGCGTTTAGTGGATATAACAACTATTAGGTTGTAGTTTGTATTTTACAAATCTGGTTTTAAATCGAGAAACCCTTTTAACTTTCTTTTTTAATGTTTTCGTGCCAATACACAAATAAAATCAATTTCATGAATCTCAGTTATTCAGTTTCAGTCAGATGGAAATTCTTTGAATTAAATTAAGAAAAAGAAAATAGCTAATTAAATTCAATTTATATTTCTATGCGTCATGCGTGCATAATTAAACACATTCAATCAGTATAAATAACAATCATAGTTCAATGCCAGAATCAATGCCAGAACTATCTGGATTAAGTTTAATGTGAAAAATATTGGTAACTTTCATGATTTATATCTTAAGATTGACGTATTATTACTCGCCGATGTGTTTCAAAATTTCCGAGAACTTTGCATATGCGCTATTATGAAATTGATTGTGCTCATCTATACACATCACCAGGACTATCGTAGCAAGCCTGTTTGAAAATGATTGGAATACAACTAGAACATTTTACAGACATCGACATGTTGTTATTGGTTGAAAGAGGTGTGAGAGATATGAGAGGTGGACTCTCTCAAATAAGTCATCGTTATGCTAAAGCTGACAATCCATATATGACCGACTCTAACCCAAATGAGCCAAAAAGTTATATTATGTATTGGGATGCCAATAACATTTACTGGGCTATGTCCCAGTACTTACCCTACGGAAACTTCAAATGGATCAACACAGAAAATATGTTCGAAGAATGGATTTTATCCCTTCGAGATGATTCCAATATTGGTTTCATATTTTAAGTCGATATGGAATACCCCCCCACATCTTCATGATTTCCATAATGATTTGCCACTAGCTCCTGAAAAGTTCACAGAGACAAAAGAAATACTCTTACCATATGCTAAATCCTTTTTAGATCACAATAAATTTACTTCATCAGCAAAATTAATACCTACTTTTAATAGTAAGCAAAATTATGTTGTACATTACCGTAACTTAAAATTTTTCATTCAAATGGGAATAAAAGTAACAAAAATTCATAAAGCTCTTCAATTCAATCAAGCTCCTTGGTTTTAAAAATACATATTATTCAACACTGAAAAACGCAAACAAGCTTCGTCTTCTTTCGAAAAGGACTTTTTTAAACTCTTAAACAATAGTGTGTATGGGAAAACCATGGAAAACTTACGGAATCGTCGAAACATCGAATTTTGTAACACCGAAAAGAGAGCGAAAAAATTAGTTGCCTGTGCAACTTTCAATGCGTTTAAAGAATTTGACAACAACTTGGTAGCCGTCGAGAGATTATAATGAAAAGTATTAATGAACAGACCGATTTACGTAGGTTTTACCATTTTGGAGATATCAAAACTGTTGACGTATAACGTCCATTACAAGTACATAAAACAACATTATAATGACAGAGCTGTACTCTTATTTACAGATACAGTTTCTCTAACGTATCACATTACTTCGGACGACATATATGAAGACATGAAGATAAATCGACATCTTTTTTACTTTTCTGATTATCCCCAAGACCATCCTCCCTACTCAGCTGAAAAAAAAAAAAAAAAAATGATTGGCAAAATGAAGGATGAGTTAAATGGGGAAATTGCAACAGAATTTGCTGGTTTTAAATCTAAAATGTATTCATTAAAATCTACAGGCAGCGAAAAAAAACGAGTAAAACGAATAATTTTGACCATGGTATTTTTTTTTATTTTTTTTATTTTTTTTTATTAAACTCTATAAAAATATCATTTCTGCAAAACAATTACGTATGATAACAGAATAAATTTATGTTTTTGACGTATTTGATAAAACATTTTTAAGCTCTGAATCTTTTATTTCACGATTTGTCTAATTAGATAGCTGTCTTATAATTATGTCCACCACTGTAAACATGTTAAAAGGATTTTGGAATCAATATGTGAAAATACTGCAAAATTGGTGAAGATTTAATGCTGTAATCTTAGTTATATTTGATGGAATTATATGATCACACAAGTTATTGTGATGTAATGTAAGCAAACTAAATTAATAATGGAAACAATATTTGAAAATAATGTAAAAAAGAATCAAGATTTAATACTGTAACATTAGTTTTATTTAATGAAACTGTATGTATACACAAATTATTATGATGTAACGTAAGCATACTAAATGAATATTGGAAAAACTACTTGTAAATTTTGTAAAATATTGCTGCAATAAAGTTTTTATTTAACTGTAAACCGTGTCTGTTTTTATTTCTATGTTGTTATTTTTTTTAAATATTTGTGAATTTTACTAAAAGGTTAAAAGAAAAAAGGCGGAGAAGAAAAAAGTAATTTTATAAATTTTATTAAAAGGATGAAAAAGTAAAAAATAATAAAAGCTGTTTAAAAAAAAATTAGGGAGGGAAAAATCTATTAGAACAAGGAAAAGTAATTTTATGATTCAATTTAAATATTACAAACTCTATAATTGATTATAAGTTTAAAAAAAAAATATTATTTCGTACAACACTAAAATATGAAGCAGTACCAAAATCTTTAAATTTTTTTATTCTATACTAGATAATTTATCATTAAAAAAACCTATTAAAAATCCATTATCGTCTTTAACAATTAAAAAATTCCTCAACGAGGCTACTAAACATTGTTTACCCATAGGGTATACTTCCACGCTGTTACTTTCCCCTGTAACTAACCACGCTGTTACTTCCCCTCATCGTACTTCCTACCCGCTTACGCCGCATCGCACAGGTGTTTCAGAACTCTTATTATCCCCCTACTAATATATATATATATATATACATACATATAAATCTATATCTGTAAAATGTGTTAAAATAAAAAGATAAGTAAGGTAATTAACCCAAAGTAAATAAAATTTACTAATAAATTTCATCAGTTTTGTGTAAGTGTTTATTTCCACTTTTGTAATTTAATTTCTATCCATTTCAATTTATGAATATTTACTTACTTATTTTGGTTATTGTTAATTAATTATTGTTATTTTTTTTATTTTATTTTATTTTTTTTTACTGTCACACAAATCATATTAACAAGTACATATTTTTAATGATATAGACAGAACTGTGTGTCTTGTATATCAAAATTGTACGAAACGCTATTTGTACAATTTGTACAATTTTATTTTTTGCATATTTTAAACAATTTCAATTTTAATCACAGAGAAAATGTATAATATTTAACATTTTAGTTTCTGAAACAAACATACAAACAAGAAAACACAAAAAAACGAAAATGAAAATACACGCCTAGTTGAGTTAGTATTTTTTAAATCTAAGAAAAGCAGTAAATTAAAAAAAAGTATAACCATTTATGATACTGATTCCCATTCAGTTTCTGTACTGTTCTCATTATACAATCTGTTATAAATCGTAATAGCAATCTTTTTTCATAAGATTTTTATAATTCAACAAAGTGATGGGTAAAAAATTGTAGTATTAAATTTTACTCCGTAATTGCCATCGGTTGTAATACAAAGTCACTTTAGTATTTTGAATATACCGGGTGATTCAAAATAGATGTTACAGCGATTATCTCGTAAACTAAGAAAGATAGAAACAAACTTCCAATTACAAAATTGGTGCAAATGAAGAGCAGATTTCAGATATGCATTCTTTTGTACAAGGGGCTGTATACATATTAAATACGAAATTTAATTTTTATACGGCCCCTCCTATCATATGACTTATATTTAGAAAAATATTCTCCTCGCTCTAACAATCAAAAAAAAAAAAAAATCATCTCTCTAAGTCAAAATCTCACTGAGTTATTGCAATTTGAAAATTCTAGCATTTTTCGCCAAGTCTTAAGGGGTTGTATCAAAAGTGAGAAATTGTAATTACTATTGCTTTTGTAATAAGGCACACGTTGATTAGCGTTTGGGGAAAAAAAAAGAAAAATAAATCATTCAGGGATAGACGGCTATTTTAACCTGTTATTTTTGCTTTTCCCTAGTGAATACACAAGAGAATACTCATTGATAATTTAACAAATAAAATTTATTAATTAATTTATGTACTGAAAGGGAATTTTCAAATTCATTTTTCTTTCTTTATACATTCTCTTACTCATATACACTGTGTAGAGAAATAATTGTTTTTGAGTCAAATTTTCGAAAATTAGCTTTTGTTATATTTGCACGTTTTCAGATCCTCTTAATTCAAAAATCATGTTTTTAGTGGTTGGTCTCTCTCTCTTTCTCTCTCTCTCTCTGTGTGTGTGTGTGTGTGTGTGTGTGTTATTAGAATATCTCAAGAACAAATAGTAGCAGAAAATTCAATTCGACATTCTAAATCCGTATCATATTGCAGTGCTACACTAAAGTATTCGTTACGATCAGACAATTGTCTGTTTACAGGGTCGTCCAAAAGAATTCAAATACATTACGTTTGTGAGCGAAATTTCTCATATGTACAGTGTGCCTTAAACAGACTGCCTTAAACAAAATAAAAAGAACAAATTTTTTATACGCATAAAAGCATGTTTTATGTAGATTCTGGTATAGCAACCATTCATCATTCATTTACAGGGTTACCCAGAGTATTTCGATATATTGGAGCTATACCTGGGAATTGCTGGAAGTGTATTTCATTTTGTGTTACTTGTTTTACATATAACACTAAATTTACGTACACAAAGTCATGTGTATATAGTTTATAGACAATATACAGGGCTACCCAAAATTGAGGTAAACATTTTTATTATTATTATTATTATTAAATGTAATTGGTGTAAGTGTTTGCTGCATTTTTGTTTTCGAAGAACACTGCTGAAACAGAACGCAAAATTAATTTCTCATACCCATACTGTAAACAAAGTAGCTTTTGGAGAGCGATTTTTTTTCTGTATAATATCACATTTTGAGGCCTCCTGAATACGAAAGGTAAATTTTTATTCGTTGATCTGTACATATATGAATTATCAGCATAATTTAAATACAAATAATCCGGTGTGCCACTCACACGACTTTCTATTACCCTGAAATTTAATACCATAAATACAGGTTAGAAATTAAGAGGTAACATAAAGAGTACTGTTATGTAAATCTACGTTAAAATAATTCAAACTAGGCTTTGGAAGAGTTTTAATGAGAATTAGTTCTGTGTGAGGAGGGATCTCCGGAAATTATTCGTTACCTGAAATTATTCGACGCAGGCAATAATCAAACATTAAAAAATATGGCTTTGGCAATAAGGAAGCCTTAAAACGTGTAAATACACAAAACACAAGCGATGCATATTTAGCTTAAAAACATACATTATTTATCATATGTCTATGAGGAATTCATTTCCATTCCTGAGCAGCTTTCCTGGACATGGTAAAATATTATAGTAAAGCTCTTTCACTAACAATAAAAAAGAATATTATAGCTTAAATATTTGCAACCCTGTATATCTTTTGAAGAATATGTACAAATCACAAAGTGCACCTAAATATAAACCTATAGTAATAATATACGGCACAACCTAAAATGCACTTCCATCAATTTTCAGCTATTGTCGCATTATAATCTAGTTATTTTGTGTAGCCCTGTAAATGAACAGTGAATGATTTCCCTGCCATATTCTACATGAGGCATGTTTTTATGCATAGAAAAAATATATATTCATTTTATTTGGTTTAGTGCAGTCTATAGGTG
Organism: Salticus scenicus; assembly: GCA_963930645.1. Classification (NCBI taxonomy): domain Eukaryota; kingdom Metazoa; phylum Arthropoda; class Arachnida; order Araneae; family Salticidae; genus Salticus; species Salticus scenicus. The sequence goes on from OZ005652.1 coordinate 235,515,171, forward strand.
TTAAACTTTACTTACCTGCAATTTTCCCCATAGACGTAATATATTTGAATATTCTTGAGTGTCTCTGTACACGGACCATTTGCTTCATCTCAAAGAAAAGCTTAGTGTAGCATCCCTATATGATACATATTTAAAATACCAAGTTTGGAATGTCTGCTGCTATTTGTTCTTGAGATAAACTGATAACAGACAGACACACACACAGACCAACCGCTAAAAACACGATTTTCATATTCAGGGGACCTCAAAACGTCTAAATATAACATAAACTCACTTTCGAAAATTTGGCCCAAAAAAAGTACTTCCTCTACCTTATGGGTATGAGAAAGAAATAAGTACAGGAAATGCGAATTTGGTACTTTGGATTCCATATCTAGTTGCCACTTGAAAAGTTGATGAAGGTTTGCAAGTTTCAAGGAAATTGATAACAGACTTGATTTTTGTTTTGATAAGTATAGGCACTATAATTAAACGGGGGGTTGAGAAGAGCGGTAACCCCCTGGCATAGAATTATACATCTATACCATATCATATTCTATACAAAACATTATTTTAGAATATTAACAATAAATATGAATTTCCTTATGATTTTTACAGTATAAAGTTATTTAAATGTAATTCATAAGAATATCTGTCCCAAAACGCAATACATTGGCATTTTTTGTGCGTTCCTGTACATAAACCAATTGTAAAGGATTAATTAATGCTATTTTAAATAGGGAATATCATATAGTAAACCTGAATAACATATATCATTTCTGAAAATATTTACAGACGCTGGGGGCGGGCAGACGGACATATGGACAATCAGACAAAAAAAAAAAAAAATGCAAATTGAAATCTTATTCACAGTTAAAAATTGTTAGAAAATGTTTAATGTAAACGAAAATACAATTCCAGCAAATGTCCAATAATAACCTTTAACGTAACTGAATATTTTTTCGTGCCCTGTAAATCTAATGTTAATCGTACTATACAGTATAGAAAGCATTCTTTTGTGCATATGAATAACATATTTCAATTTCATTAAGATTTATGCAAAGTAATTAAAGTTTGGTTTATAGAAATATCTTCACATAGAACGCAATGTTTTGGAATACTTTCGGATGTCCCTGTATACAATCCAGTGATGGTGTTTACTCCATTTTCTATAGAAAATATCCGATAGAAAACTATAATAACGTATTTCAATTTTATTAATATATGCATAAATTAAAGGTATTAAAATATGTTTATAAAAATACTTCTCATAGAACACAATGCTTTGGAATACTTTCGGGTGTCTCTGTACACAAGCTAGCAGATGTATTCACTCCATTTTCAATAAGGAACATCCGACAGTGAACTCAAATAACATATATCAGTTTCAGGAAATTCTATGAATATTCACGGGAGTTAGAGCGCAGACACACAGAAAGACGGATGGACAGACAGACAAATCAAAGTCATTAACACTTTTCAGTCTTGCTGGAATTGTTAAAGAGCCGAAGTCATTAAATTTATCAACCATGATGGAAAGCGCGAAAATTTCACACGGTTTTGCTAGTCTTTTAGTTTTTTCCCTCTCTTGACGTGTTTTAATTTACAGGTGACCCCCTAAGAAATTTAACTATTAAATTTTTTAACAATACGAAACAATGTAATTTTGCATTAAATTCTTAAAATTGTTGATTTCACGTGTTTGAACGATTTTAGTTGCTATTTTAAAAGAAAGGATCTTTTTTTAATTTTTCTCAACTCATAGATAACCCCCTAAAGTCAGCCCGTTGGCAAAATTGAAAAAAAAGTGGTGTAAGTCATCATTTTCAAACTGCAATAACTCAGCGAGATTTTGACTTAGAGAGATGATTTTTTTTTTTATTTTGCTTGTTAGAGCGAGGAGAATATTTTTCTAAATATAAGTCACATGATAGGAGGGACCCTATAAAAATTAACTTTCGTATTTAATATGTATACAGCCCCTTTGACAAAAAAATGCCATATCTGAAATCTACTCTTAATTTGCTCTAATTTTGTAATTGGAAGTATGTTTCTATCTTTCTTAGTTTACGAGATAATTGCTGTAACATCTATTTTGAATCACCCGGTATATAAATATATATATATATATATATATATATATATATATATATTGTAGCAAACCTGCGGTATGTAAAATCTAGAGTCCTTCAATGGTAGAGTGCTACCCGATTTAAGCATACGCAACACAATTTCATTACCCCACCTCACCTCAAAAAAAAAAAAAAAAAAAAAAGAGTCCAAACATGCAAAAGAGATTTTTTGCAAAACAAGCTTAACCAGACAAAAAAACACGAAATGAAAGAAAGTTAATAAGTCATATGAGGAAAAAAATATATATAATATACAAAAAAAAAAAAAAAAGTAAGCATTTAAGCGAAGTAAAACTGCTTCGAAATAAATTATCTTAATAATCTATAATCACATCTCCTATACATAAATTCCATTTTTACAGATTTTTAATGCAATAAAAGGCACAAAAAGGCTGCCAAATTGCTGCCAAATTGAGAAAATTTTGATTTTAAATTTCAAAACTGTCATCCTTCGCGTTTTTGTATTTGACGATCAAAAACGTAATACGAAAATATACATCCCAGATGTATATTTTCGTAATATGTATTGTACGAAATATTGTTTCATATAATTCATCGCTCTCGTAATATAAGTTGTTAATAACCATGCTTTTTGGAAAGAATTAAATATATTCGCCTGATTATTTGACAATATTTTATTTTCGTCGAAGGATGACAGATATGAAATCTATTCCGCTGCAACATATGAGTATCTTATATCAGACATTATTTAGACACTTGAAAACAAATTTGAATTCAAATTGTGATAGAATATTTTTCCTTTTCCTTTTATTTAGTATATTAGTTGGATATTTATTGAGTAAATATCATTCTTTGAAATGAAATGTTTATGTTTTCAACCAAATATGGAAGTTTTTTTTTGTTTTTTTTTCTAGAGTTTTGAAATTTAAAATTCAAATTTTATCATTTTTACAGCAAAAACAACTTAATCTAACCCATGCATGCGATAACTAATACATATCTATACCCAAATATAGAGATTAAAATCGGGAAATAATTTTCCTCGATTTTTGATAATTTTTTAGAAAAAATCCATTGGCCATTAACATAGGAAATCTTTTTCTTGCATCCACGGACGTCCAATGACGTCATAACTTTGCTTGCGTATAGGTCAAAGTTTGTTAATGAAATCATTTTTAAATTTATGAAGTCAATTAAGGTAGTGAATCAACTATTTATTGCTAATACAGTTAATGTAACAGTTTCACTACAATATAAAAAAAAAAATCTATTCTAACTTGTGACAATAAATAAACAAATAAAGTATTCTTAAAAGTTAATAAACTCACAAAAACAATTATTCTACAGTTTACAAACAGGGACCGATTTACCCACTTGGAGGCCCAGGGCACTCATGTTCAATGGGCCCCTTTTTCTCGTACTTTAATGTTACAATAAACAAAACAAACCGCTTATTTCTGATTCAGCCGTCTAAAAGTTCACTTCACTTTTCATTTTGTTGGTAATAATAAGGCTAAACAAGATCCGTGGCTTTTCTATCTGATCAACGTATGTCGCCCCCATTGCGATGCGTGCCTCGGATTAGTTAGCCTGTAAAAGTTTGTAATGCAAGTATTGGTAGTATGCAGTCGTATTTGCGTTTGGTGAAAATATTGCAATTTTTCCAATGAGTTGATAGTTTCCTTGAAAGATCATCACGCCGATTTATAAAACAGTGCAGTAATTCCTCCATCCATTGACAAAAAGCACAAAACAACGATCATTATAGCAAAATATAGAAATTTTTCATTTTAACTATTTTTTTAAATGTATGATAAATTTCTTGGGGGCCCCTTTACTGTGAGGGCCCAGGGCACGTGCCCTGAATGCCCTGCCTTAAATCAGGCACTTTTTACAAATGCACAATATTACTTTTATTTTATTTTATATTAAATATTAATACTTTTGCTTTTAAGAACAATATTTACTGAATTCTATTCTTTGTTTTGCAATATCACGTGACTGAGCAGACGACTGTTTTATTTATTTAACGATCATTTATATTATCATTAATTTTTGGAAATATCGTGCAACTTTATCTATTATGTTTTTTTTTTACTTCATTTTCATTTTTTTAATTTTTTCATGTTCATGAGCAAATTTAATATTTTACCTGTGTTTTTTTTTTTTCTTTTTTTTTTTTTTTTTTTTTCTCGTGAAAGCATGTTTAAATTTATGTTGGAATTTTTTTTTTTTTTTTTTTTTTGGCAACAATTAAAAATTTAAATGTCAATTTTAAAGCTTTTACGAGGTTATTATTTTCATATTTTAATTAATTTAAAAAAAATCTAATCATAATTTCGTTACAAAGAAGGCACAAAATGAAATAGGCTATTTTTCTGAATCAGTCGGATTAATTATCGATCGGGCAATTAGATTTTTTTAAAATAACTAAAGTATGACAAACAGAATCCAATAAAATCTCTTAGCCGTTTATATATAGAAAGATCGTTGTCAGGATATTTTTTGCTATTGTTAACAGTAAGCCCCAACTTGCGACAATACTCACGATAAATCATGGATTACACTCTTAAGTTCGTGTCGAAATATACCAGCATGCAGTTCGTTAAAAATTAATTGGACGGTCTAAAATTTTTCCATAAGTGGGAAAATATGTTCTATATTTGATAGAGAATGCATGATATATTTTACGATTTTTTTTTCATTTAAAATTTAATCACTTAATTTATTCCTTACCTGTTTGAATTGAAAGCTAAAAACAAAAAAGAAAGGCAATTGCAAACCTCATGAAGTTAATTTGTGATTTATTTCTAAAAAAAACTTAAAAACTTCTGACTTATGAATAAAATTTAAATATTTTACGAAAGTCACTTGCAATGAAAAGAAAGAAATGACTCATTAAGCGACTTTCTACAGAAAGTGAAATCAAATATAAGAAAACCTTGCTTAAAATTTTGTGTTAGAGTAAGTTTTCTCTCAAAAACTTCATTTTCCCATTTATTTTATTTTATTTTTTATTTTTATGATATCTTTTTCTGTATTCATTAGATTTATTTATTCTCAAAGTGAAATATAAAGAAATTGTATTCTAAAAGGAATATTTGCGATAAAAAAAATTACAAATTTAAATAATTGTTATTATTATTTTTTTTTGTGTGTGTTTTTATTTTTATCAAAATTTCGTTAATCTGCGCAGAACTCTTTCATCCCTGAATAGTTAGAACTATGCAACAGATGGTTCACATTATTATTTTCTGACAGAATTTAAGTTTTGTTTGGGAATTAGTAGTAAAACAATGGAATTTAATAATGCTAAACAAATGTTTATATATTTTATTTTATTTTTTGCATGCAAAAGTTTATTAAGGGGACTTGGCACTTATGACACCCCCGCTGAAATACGTTAAAAAATACAGATTATGCAACAAATCTTACGCTTTTTAATATATGTTTTAGAGATTTGAAATCTCTAAATTACATTTTCTCAGCTTGTTTATAGTTCATGAATTCGTGATCTTCAAAATGCTTATTTTTCTATAGATATTTAAGAATATATATATATATATATATATATATATATATATATATATGTAGTGGATCGGCATCCCGTTTCTCCCCTTACTTGGCTTTCCCGCAGCTCAGAACCCTAGCTAGCTGATCATGTGACGAAGCACCAGCACTTGAGAGGAAACGCGCGCTTATGATGAGAGTGACATCACTTCCTGGACATGCCGCAGCTAAGAGCATTTGAGAGAAGAGTTCAGTTTCGACGAAGAGTTTTGACGAGGCATACAGAGTAGATGGCTGTACTGCTTGTTTGTTTTGATTACTTTGGTTTTGACGAGATGTGAGTGAACAATTCGACGTAATATTAAAATAACTCTTGATAAGCAATTTTAAATGCTCATTAGCATTTTTGTAAATATTGTAATATATTTTAACTTTCATGAATAAAATTTAAATAATTAGTAAATAATAGAATTAGTATTCTTAAAGTTTTTAAACGCCCACAAATTGACTCGAGACCACATTTCAGAAGTGGGATCAAGAATAAAATTTACTTGATAAAGCATAAATCGATTATTTTAATTTAACTTAAATTTCGGATTAAACGCAACTTTTCATATAAAGTAAAATTGTGATGAACTATAAACTTTTGTTGGACTGAGCTTTTTAAAAACTGTTCTTAAATATGAACTGTGTTTGAATTTAGTCATATACTAATTCATACTGGACGAATAGTTTAAGGTGTGTAGTAATGCTTTATAATTAACAGAAATGCACAGACCGATGAAATTTGCTTAACTAAGGCAACAAAGTGCGAAATATGTGCTCCAAGGGTTTTAAGGATTAAAAACAGCAAGTCGACTAAATGGAAATTTAAAGAAAATTTAAAACAACAGCTGTTTCTGCCCTACAAAGGTACGTACATTTTATCTTGTTATACAATGGTCTTTTTAGGGGATATACCCAAAATTGGCACTGCACTGAAGACAGAGAACTACAGTAAAATTAAAATTCTGCATCGGTTTTTATTCCATGAGAACGGCGATCCTAGGAACAGATGCAGAATAAGAAAGTTCCAAGGATTCACTTTCGCCATTGGCGATGAAAAATACCTTGAAAAGCAAAAAGTAATTGATGACAATTTCTCATTGAATGAGCTTATCGTTATTTGTAATATATTAAATGTCCCTTTCGATGGGAGTAAAAACGAATTGAGAGATCGACTGTTATTAAGCTTGTGCGATACAGAATTACTGAAACAATAGAATTCCGAGAATAATTCAGATGAGGGAGATTCTCGGAATGAATCGAGTAGTGAATCCGAAAGTAGTGGTGATAATGACGTAGAAAAAACTGACTCTTCTGTGCAATGCCATATGTATAATAATAAGTGTTATGAAAATAATGAAAATGGTAGTAATGATGTGAATTTTGGATTACGTGGTGCAACTGTTTCTTTCAATGATTTTGAAAATTCTATGTGTAAATTTAGCGGCGAACCGCATGAAAATATTATTGAATTTTTTTCTGAATTTGAAGAATTGTCAATAATGTTTAATTTAAATTAGTTACAAAAAATTGTTTTCTGTAAAAGGTCTTTGAGCGGAAACGCTCTATTGTTTATAAGATCCGAAAAAGGATTATTGACCTATAAAAAATTAAAAAATGCATTAATCAACGAGTTTAGGTTTGAAATTAACTCTGCATCATTACATAACCTCCTAAGTAAAAGGAAAATTAGAGCAAATGAATCAGTCACCGAATATTATTTTAAAATGCGCGAATTGTCTAAAAATGGGCACATTGATGACGCCGCATTAATGCACTACGTGATCCAAGGGATCAACGATAAATCAGAGAATAAAATTATGCTATATGGTGCTAAAACATTATATGAATTTAAGGAAAAAAATAAGTTATATGAAATTTTCAAGAAAGATAATGAGAAAAATGAATTCAGATTTAATAAAGTAGATAATGCAAAACCGAAACACGTAGCCTATAACGTACATGAAAAATTTGGTTTTAAAAATGAAGTGAACAAATTATGCTATAATTGTGGTGAAAAAAACCTCTAGAGATTGCCCCCATTATCTAGAGATTGCCCCCATAAGGCCTAAGGCCTGAAGTGTTTTACGTGTAAGCGGTTTGGGCATAAAAGTTCGGAATGCCTGGGTTCAAAACCCAAAGTTGGATCCTTATGTATTGGTAAAAATCGTAATTTGAATAAAATTATACAAATAAATGATGTAAATTTTAGCGGCATCATTGATACGGGCAGTGAGGCAACGCTGCTACGTAAAAGTGTTTTTGAAAAATTAGATTTTAAGGGGTTAAATCCAGTGAGTACCACTTTGAAGGGAATTGGAATAAATTTCACAAAGCCGCTAGGCTCATTCAAAGATTTCAAATTATGAACCTAAAAAGACATTGTCAACTGATATCGACTTAAAAATTATGTTGAAAAGCAGTGAACCTATTTATCATCAGCCGCGGAGATTACCATTTTCTGAAAAAAAAAAAAAAGTGGAAGGTCAAATAGCCGAATGGCTAGACGGGGGTATTATAGAACCTAGTTCCTCCAAGTACAGTAGCCCAATTGTACTAGTAAAAAAGAAAGATGGTACTTCGAGAATCTGTATTAATTATAGGCGTTTGAATAAAATCATAGTTAAAGACCGATTTCCCCTGCCGCTGATTGAGGATATTTTGGATCGTTTACAGGGTGCACGAATTTTCAGTACGATTGATTTGAAGAACGCTTTTTTTCATGTAAATGTTGACAAAGAAAGTCGAAAATACACCATTTGTGACACACGAGGGCCAGTATCAATTTCTTAAAGTGCCATTTGGACTGTGCAATTCGCCTGCCGTATTTCAAAGATACATAAACACAATTTTTCGACCATTGGTTAATTCCGGTATTGTGTTACCCTATTTAGATGACCTAATAATATTAGCATCCTCCTATGAAGAAGCCGTTGACAACTAAAACAGACCCTAACTCTTGCTAGTAAATATGGCTTAGAAATAAATTTTAAGAAATCTCATTTGTTAAAAAAAAAATTGAATTCTTGGGCCACGTAATCGAGGAAGGTAAAATCTTTCCATCTCCCTCTAAGACGCAAGCCGTCATGAAGTTCCCGGAACCAGTTAACTTGAAGCAGGTCCAAAGTTTCCTAGGTTTAACTGGATACTTCCGAAAGTTTATCCCATACTATTCCATCATTGTTAGACCATTAAGTGACATGTTAAGAAAAGATCGCAAGTTTAAGTTTGGCGATGAAGAGAGAAATTCCTTTAATTGCTTGAAATCTATCTTGGCTGATAAACTGGTTTTGGCCTTATATAGCCCTAACTATGAAACAGAGTTGCATACTGATGCCAATGTTGAAGGGTATGGTGCAATTTTAATGCAGAAATCACCAAATGATGCTAATTTCCACCCTACATATTACATGAGCCGTAAAACCACAGATGCTGAAAAAAAATATTCAAGTTAGGAGTTGGAGGTACTAGCGATTATTGAAGCTCTGAAAAAGTTTCGTATATACTTATTGGGAATTCCTTTCAAAATAGTAACTAACTGTGCAGCATTTCAAAAAACAATGGAAAAAAGGGATTTAGCCACTAGAGTGGCACGTTGGGCTCTTCTGCTACAGGAATTTAATTATACGATCGAACACCGCGCTGGAAGTAGAATGCCCCATGTTGATGCCTTAAGTAGGGCACCAAGAGATGTGTTGTGCATATCCATACAAAATGTCTTACCACGAATTAAAAATGCTCAGGGCGTTGATCAGCACATAAAAACCATTAAAGAAGTATTAAAACATTCTAGTTATGAAAATTATTGTACCAGAAACGAAATTTTATATAAATTCATAAATGAAAAGGAATTAGTTTTAATACCAGATAGCATGCAAACCGAGATCATTAAAGAAGCTCATGAGAAAGGACATACGGGAATTAATTACACTGAGAAACATATTGAAGAATTTTACTACATTCCCAAACTGCGAGAAAAAATTCAAAACGTTATCACTAATTGTGTTCATTGCATTCTCATGAATCGTAAAAGCGGAAAGAAAGAGGGACTGCTACACCCACTTCAAAAACAAGACTTCATACTTATCACATAGATCATCTCGGGCGATTAGAGAGTACGCGTAAAAACTATAAACATCTTTTAGTCATAATTGACTCATTTACCAAGTTTGTGTGGATATATCCTACTAAGAGCACGACGACTTCAGAAGTTTTGGCTAAATTGGAAACTCAAAAGACTGTTTTTGGCAACCCATCACAAATAATTTCTGACCGCGGCCCTGCCTTTACCTCTAAAGAATTTGCTGATTATTGTTCAGGCGAAGGCATTAAACATCATTTCATTACTACCGGTTTGCCAAGGGCCAATGGCCAGGTCGAACGAATCAACAGGGTCATCATATCGGTACTTTTAAAGTTATCACTAAAAAACCTGCTGAATGGTACAAACATGTGACCGAATTGCAACGCACGATAAACTCGACATACCAAAGAAGCATCGACATGACGCCCTTTGAATTATTGTTCGGTACTAAAATAAACTCCAAGAGAAATGATAGGATAAAAGAGATACTCGAGTTCGAGTTCCAGGCTGATTTTGAGTCCCAGAGAGAAGATCTGCGCAAACATGCAAAGGGACAAATTCTCAAAGTCCAGGAAGAGAATAGAAAAAATTACGACTTACGGAGAAAACAACCTAAAACTTATAAAGTAGGCGACCTAGTTGCCATCAAACGAACGCAATTCGGTGTTAACCTGAAATTGAAATCAAAATACTTTGGTCCCTATAAAATCATAAAAATGAAGGGTGGTAACACCTATGATGTAGATAAGGAAGGATGCCATGAAGGTCCTCATTGCACATCCACTCATGTTGAATTTATCAAGCAGTGGATAGCTTAAAAAAAAAAAAAAAAATAAGTATGTTATTATTTTGTGTTGCTTTTTTTTTTTTTTTTTGTATTTTTCGGTGTGACCGCCTGGAGGACCAACCGGATGCAGGACGGCCAAATAATGCAGTGGATCGGCATCCCGTTCTTCCCTTACTTGGCTTTCCCGCAGCTCAGAACACTAGCTAGCTGATCATGGGACAGAGCACCAGCACTTGAGAGGAAACGCGCGCTTAGGACGAGAGTGACATCACTTCCTGGACATGCCGCAGCTAAGCAGAGCATTCGAGAGAAGAGTTCAGTTTCGACGAAGAGTTTTGACGAGGCATAAGTACAGAGTAGATGGCTGTACTGCTTGTTTGTTTTGATTACTTTGGTTTTGACGAGATGTGAGTGAACAATTCGACGTAATATTAAAATAACTCTTGATAAGCAATTTTAAATGCTCATTAGCATTTTTGTAAATATTGTAATATATTTTAACTTTCATTATTAAAATTTAAATAATTAGTAAATAATAGAATTAGTATTCTTAAAGTATTTAAACGCCCACAAATTGACTCGAGACCATGTATATATATATATATTATGTTTAATAGAACCTACCTAAGCTTTAATAAAGGAACCTCATGACGACTTTTAACTTTCTGCCGCCAAGTTGGCGAGATACCCTTTTTCTTATTTTTTTCTTATTTATTCGTCTTCGCACTTTTTTTTTTTTTTTTTTTTAAACTATTAGTACCTATTTTGATTATACAATTTATTACTGCGTTTTTCAGTCAATTTATGTAAAAGTTTAGATTTGTTTATATCTTTAAAGTATTTTGGTTTTAAAATGACGTTTACTAATATTGTAAAGATGCAACGCGAAAACAGGTTAAGGAAAATCTTACAACTGCAGTTTGTAGAATATTTAAAACATAACTATTAAAAATTTTTTGGAGAAAAGGTTGATTGGTTGGGTTTTACGTCGCACTAATGCTGCGCAGATCGGCAATCGGCGACGGTCTGGGGCACATCCCTAGAGGTGGTCCAGAGACATGCCATCACAATTTTGATCCTCCCCGGAAAGGATGGCTCTTCCGCTTCGATGACCCCCAGAGGTATAATTTTTGATGGGAACGTGGAGGACGTTGTGGCTACGGCATGTTTTACGTGCACCAGCCACCATTAGTGTACACGACGGTCTTTGGCCGCTTGAGTACCGAACCCGCAATGTTCCAATTACGAGGCCGGCGCTCTACCGACTGGGCTACCGCGGCCCTTTTACAGAAAAGGAAAATAAAGAAATTAAAAGATATCTAATTGTTTTATAAATTAACTGATAGGGAAAAATTCAAGTCTTTCTAAGACAGCATAGATTTGTTTGTACATAATAAAGAAAATCAGAATTTATAATCTAAACTTGTACCTAGAATAATAATAATAATAATTATTATTATTATTTTTATTATTATCGTTACAAAAATTTTAAATGTTATTAGTAAAGTACTAATAAAATATTATTAGTAAGAAGGAAAATTGAATAAATGCGAGGGAGTATTAATTTGAAATTCATGAAACATCACCACTTTATTTTTCATATTTTATTGGAACAAGATTGTTACTTGAAAATATATTCCATATTATTTATTACACAGGGATACACTTTTTAACGGAACAACACTCTTATATTTAAGACGTTCTTACACGAACATTTAAAATTAATATTTAATGCCGTAAATTCGAGAAGTTGCAACTTATCAAAGCATTACTTTTATATATGGAGTTTTTACAGTGAAATTTAATTATTGCTCAAATATTCTAAATCGAGATCAAGAATGCAATTTTGATTTAGCCTTTCCTTTACCGAAAGAGGCTAAGACTTCTTTGAAAGACCTCTGCGGAGGGCATCCGTCCTTAGGAACAGGACCCTAGTGTAGATAATTTGCCTTTACCCGAACACGAACACTTTTTTCTTAACATATATATATATATATATATATATATATATATATATATATATATATATATATATATATATTTAATATTTATTCATGACGAATTTGAAATGATCCAATATGTCTTCCTGTCTGTCAAATTCAGGAACTGGAATGAGAGATGTAATGCCATATTTAATTCTTTAATAATCAGTCATTACTCTGTCAGATAACTTAAAAAAAAAAATAAAAAAAAAAATAAATAAATAAATAGAATGCAATAATTTTATTTACTTTAAGTGATTCAGTTGGATAAATTATAACAAACTTCAAGAAAAAAAAAAAATGGATTCAACTCTTTAATGATTAAATGTATAATATGCATTAACATTTTAATTATATTCCGGTAAGTAAAAGGGACTTGAAGAGGTTAAAGAAAAAACTTTAATATAATGACAGTATATAAAGAGCTATAAATTGTTAGCTTAACTTTAGAATATCAAGTAGGGTAAAGTGGCCTAAAATGATCCTCTTAAAAGAAAAAGTTGTATAAAATAGCATAACTGTTTAAATAAAGGTTTGGCCCTTTGTTAGCATGTTTTACCCTATATTTTGCATTGTACACTTACCTTAAAATTTTTTTTAACTTAAACTGAATAATGAAAAAAGAAAAAAATTGATTTTTGAAAAAGAGTCTAAAGGATCATTTTACCTTCACCAAAGGGCAAAATGATCTTTCATAAAAAAAAAAAAAAAAAAAAAGCTTTTTATTTGCAAAATAAAGGATTAAAAATTAATTATGACAATGCATAATGAAAACAAATTAAGTATTATAATCCAATAGAATACATAGTTTATTATATATATATATACAAAGGTCTTAAATCAAACAGAATGAAAAATAATAGAATAGATCCGAAAATAATAGATATAATAATAGACGCACAATAAAGTCAGAAATAAATTAAATAATGTCTATTTCCTCCACATTCGGTCCAAATAATGGATTCGTAATCATCCACATTATGGACCATTTTACCCGACAACATGGCCATGCATTTATGTAACTATGTTCTAGGAAAATAAATTTTTAATCTACAATTTTCCATTGAAATATTTTTGCAATAACCATAATTAAAATCTTTCCTTTGAAAAATATTAGACATAGTTATAATTCCATGATCTTTTTTTTTTTTTTTTTTTTTTTTTTTTTTAATTTGTTAAAAAAAAAAAAAAAAAAAAAACCTAACTTTGGATATAAACGCATTATACTAACTGAATGAAGATAAATATTTCAGATTTAATCAAAATAATTTAATGACTTTTTTTCTTAAATGTTAATTACATATCTTTACATATATGCATAGATTCTTTAATCTGTAAATTGAAAAAAATCTGAACAAAAAATATAATACGACTCTTAAAAAAATCTGTAAAAATACTTTTTTTTTTCTTGCAAATTACCGATAATTTACTTAAGTGCTTTATGATAAATAAATAAATAAATATATATATATATATATATATATATATATATATATATATATATATATATATATATATATATATATATATATATACATACTTAATAGTCTTGGCAGTATCTTATGATTCAATAATTTTTTATAACAAAATTTTATGCAATAGGTTTAATTATTTTGTTAAATTGGATTTTTATTTTTTTGGAGTGACATGATATTTTCTGAAAATCATTTTTACGTTTCAGCTAATCATTTCACTAGTTATTTTCTGTTAGTTATTCATAGCATAAAATTTTTATTGTTATATATATATATATATATATATATATGATAACACTAGCAGGCATTGCCGTTTCGCTGGTCATTATATTGAAATGAATTCTCAAAATACTATATACTGAATAATTATAATAAAAAATCCCAATAATAGTAATAATAAAAATAAAAATAATAATAATAAATAAATAAATAAAATAAAATAAATCATTGAAATCAGTCAAAATCTAAGCTAAAGTTCCTGCTACTTAGGTAGGGGTTTTCCCACTCACTGTACGTCGAGTATGGAGACCCAATGCCTTCGGCATCCCCTTACCTATTTCTTATCCCCACCCCCTCCTTCGCTGTCACGTTGAAAATTTTGCAAAATCCCATCAAAGTGCACATATTGAATGCAATTAATCAACACTCACACACCAAAATTATCCATTCTAAGGTAATTTGGAGTAGATTTAAGTTTGAAAACGTGTTTTTTGCTTCGCCCACCCCAAAGGGGGGGGGGGGTAGGGTAATATCCCCAAATCCATTTATAGTGCATGTTGCATACACATACGTTACCGACACTTCAAAATTCGCGATCCTGAAATTATTTGATTATTATTCTACCCCCTCACGCCCCGCTCTTAAAGGAGGGAAGGAGAAGGGAGGAGGTTTCATAAAATCTCTTTATGCTTTGTGTTAGATACATATAACCACACATCAAAAATCTCCTTTCTAAAATAACCCAGTGCAGAGTTATGCTTGGATACATGTTTTTTGCCCCACCTCCTTCCCAAGGGGTGACAGGATGGAATTTTACAACATCCCTCAGTAGTGTGTGTTAAGTACGAGTAAGCAGCCCACACATCAAAAATTACAATTGTAAAATTAGTGGAACAGTGTTACGGATAGAAACATGTCTTTCGCCCCCCCCCCTCCCCAACCCACAAGGTGGGATAGGACGGAATTTCAAGAAATCTCTTTGTAGTGTGTGTGTTGGGTACACATAACCAATCGAAATGTCAAAATATCGCTTTTCTGAGATAATTTGGAAGAGAATTGCTCTTAAAAATATCTTTGCCCCCCCCCCCCCTTCTTACGCCCTTAAAGGGAGCAGGGATACATTTTGTAAAATCCCTTTATAAAGCTTGTTGAGAACGCATAAAAAACTCACACGTAAAAATTAATCTTACTCAGATAATTTGAAGCAAAATTATGGTAGGAAACGTTTTTATTGCTCTACCACACTCCCATGAGGGGAAAGGGGGTAATTTCGCAAAATCCCGTTACAATGGGTGTTAAATACACTTAAATAAGCAACGCACTAAAATTTCTGAGCTCAGCTGCTATAGATTTCCCCGGACGCCCGCCCCGCCCCCCCCCCCCCACACACAAAAAAAAAGGTGAGTTTTTGGAAATAATCTCAAGAAGACGCTTATCTTCTTTTTTTTTTTTTTTTTACATTTATTGGTAGAATTTTAATCGAAAATCCATATTTTGCTAAATTCGCCTCCGAAAATTGTTTTTTCCCCTTCTCTCCCTTAAAAATACAAATTCTAAAATCACAGAAAAATATTTTTTTCTACTCAGTTCTAGTCTCCCCATCTGCAATTTCTTCACCGTGAAGTAATTTGGAGCCGAGTTTTGTTTATAAAGGTGTTTTGCTTTCTGCCTCCTCCTAGGCAGGAACGGGGGCATTTCGAAAAATTCCAGTGGGAGTCAGGGTTCTAAAACCAACCTGTTCACGAAAATTTGTGACTGTATTTTTCATAGAATCGCCACGGCTGTGCTAAGTCAGTGAATCAGCGAGTTTACTCTTTTATATATAGCGATGATTTTACCTCCTCCCCCCTTGGGGTGAAATTTATTTTTAGATATTCCTGTTTGTAATATCTTGAAGGTAGAACGTTTTGAATGCTTTTTTTTTTTTTTTTTTTTTTTTTTTGAGAAATAAAGGAAATGTGAACAATATGTTTAAATCCGGTTTTTGACCAGCTGTTCCCTGTGGGAGTGAGGGGGGATTTAAATTATATATATATATATATATATGCTGGAAGCCTTCGCGGAAGTGAACTCAACATCCTCCCAAAGTTTCATGCCGATCGGATAAATGGTGTAGTAATGCATAAAGGACAAACACACAGACGTTTATATATATATGTAATTTACATTATA
Organism: Salticus scenicus; assembly: GCA_963930645.1. Classification (NCBI taxonomy): domain Eukaryota; kingdom Metazoa; phylum Arthropoda; class Arachnida; order Araneae; family Salticidae; genus Salticus; species Salticus scenicus. The sequence goes on from OZ005652.1 coordinate 235,531,517, forward strand.
TTCCATAAAAAATAACAGTTTACTCACAGCTCTTTGTTAGGCACAGTTGACATATATACTTATAAAATCTATTTTTTGTTTGGAATTTACTTTTCTAATACAATAGTTTTTAATATCTCGATTACTATAACTGCTGATAGGTATTTCACTTCGAAAAGTCGCAACAAACTTATTAATTACTTCCATTACCCTACTACCATAGTAATTTTTGGCAATTGGTCAGTGCGTGTGTATGTATGTGTGGAAACTTGTGGCTACCATATCTCCGAAATTAATAAAGATAGAACTGCAAAACTTTACAAATTGAAACAGGTCTGATGTACAGATGAATTTTCCAAATTTTGGTGAAAATTCGAAAACCGAAGTAAGTCATTGGAAACCGGAAGTAGAACCCTAAGTCCGCATTTCAAAAACGGCTCTAACGATTTTCTTCAAAGTTGCTATATAAACATTCTATTAGATGTCCTTTCGAATGATATAGTTGGATAGTTCAGGAAAATTGAAAGGCGTCCTTTATACATAGCTCAGTTTGAGACCTCGCAAGTTGGTTCCTTTAGAAACGACAGTACGGATTTTTTTCAAACTCGCCATATTAACTTCCTTTTAAATATCCTTTTGTATGTAATTATTGTTTTCTACTCAATAATTGAGTGTGCCAAGTTTTGGTAAAAGTCGGTATCTCAAAAACGGCTCTATTGGTTTTCTTGAAAATTGTTACATAAATCTATTTTAGATCCGCTTTATGATGTATTATGTGGCTATTACAGAACAATTAATGGTCATTCTGATTAGATAGTTCAGTATAGATCTCAGAAATTGGTGCTTGAAAAAAGAACTCTATAGAACTCTATCTTCCTTTTCTTTCTACTTATTTTTTAACTTGCTGTGAAAAATCTGTTTTATATGACTTTACACGTGTATCAAGTTTCTCTTACTGGAAAATTCCCAAAATGCATATACTTTTCTTCTTCTTCTTCTTCTTTTTTTTTTTTTTTTTTTTTTTTTTTTTTTTTAATTAATCTTAAAAAAAAAAAAAAAAAAAAAAATGTATATAATACGTGCAATAGTGAGTAAAGCAAGTCGTGTGGTTGTTTCACACCAGATTATTTTTCTATATTTAAGCTTTATTTGATAAGATAATAACATTGTAAACTAAGCATCTCAGATTATTTTTTTTCTTCAAAAATTAAAAAATACTGCTACAAATCTGTAATGTACATTTTCATATATTCTAAATTTCATAATTTGTTACTTTTTCATTTTAGCTAACGGAAAATATAGCACTTTTATTTTTATTTTTATTTTTATTTATTTTATTTTATTTATTTTAATTTTTTTTCTGATCATTTATTAAAGTCGCGATATTTAGGATTAAAATTATTGTACGAAATTTAAAATTTATTAATTAGATATTTCATAAATTAAAAAAGTTTTAAAAGTTGTTCATTAATACAAATATACCTATTTAATGAAAAATCGTATTTTTCTAACAAAAATTTACCTCAAAAGCTTTAGCATAATAAATAAATCAGAATTTTGAATTATCCTAATTTGAGAAATTTGCTTTGTATATTTGGTATTTTATAAATACTGCATATCCTATGAAGTTATAAAAACTTAAAGACAGGTATCCCATTAAATTTATCATTGTGCAGCAAAGTCATTTAGTTGTTTCATTAAAATAATTATTTTTGTCCGTTTATCAACAGTACATCTAACTTATTCAGTATCGAAATGAGCATAAAAATACTTTTTTAATACAAATTTTATTAAAATATTAAATTATATATGTATGTATATATACATATATATATATGCCTACGCATGCGTATACACACACATATATATATACGTACTTGCCAACATCCTAATTAATATTCCATACTGTTGTTAGTGTCGCCCATTTTTTCACTGCGGTAAATTTTTAAACTAATATTCTCGAAATGCAATTACGGTTAAATAAGAAAAAAAAAATATCCTAAAAAGACACTGGTGTGAAAAAGAAGGCGGGGCTAACGATACTACGAAATATTAATTAGTATGTCTGCAAATATGATATATAAATATATATATATATATATATATATATATATGCGTGTATGTGTGTGTTTGTGTTTGTGTGTTTCATAAATATATGAAAATAGTTCTAGGTATATATAATATAATTAAATAATTATATGAACAAAAAGTATAGTTTTATAATACAAATATATAAAAATATATATTTGAATAAATATTGATCACGCATAAATACTTTATGCATGAATAACTAAAATTTTTTATTTGTCTCGTAATATCCCATTTAATACATTAAAATATATATAATTTTAGATAAACAGCATCCTCCAAAAGTACATGCTCCTAAATTTTGTATATAAATAATTCTTAAGTATCTACTACAAAAACTACTATCATAATAACTTTTGTTTGTCCTGTTCTGAAAGCTAAAATTTTAAGATGCACATTTTATAAATGGTAATACTTAGCGAAAAGTTATTTGAAGTGATTTAGTGCTGAAATTTTCGAATAAAGGATTACACACACACACACACACACACACACACACACACACACACACACACACATATATATATATATATATATATTAACATCCTTTAAATATATTTTTAATTTTTATGCAAACTACATTTTGCTATGAATATACATTTACTGAACGGAGAGGATGTGGCACAACTTCCAGTCTAAAACTATAAACAGTTTCTTTTTATTTTATTTTATTTTTTGTTAAATTTAGATTATTATATTTGAAATAGAAAAAAATCAGTATCATACATACATGCAGACATAAACACATACACACACACGAAAAAGAAATTATATATATATATATATATATATATATATATATATATATATATATATAGAGAGAGAGAGAGAGAGAGAGAGATTTTATGTGTATTTGACTGACTATTCTTTGTTCTCATTCTTTTCTTTTACTATAAAAATTATATATATTTATATAGATAGATAGATTTTGTAATTAATTAAAAAAAATTACATGTGTAGTGAACCATCATTAATTCTTTCTGTTAATTCTTTAAGACAAAAATTATAATTAATTTTAATTTAAAATTCATATAAAGGTCAGTTAAAGTTTACGATAATTTTTTTAAAACTTAATAGTTCCAGTTCTTTTTAAATTAACATGATATAGTATTAAAGTTTACGTTTAATTACAACAATAATCATAAAAGAATATTACGTTTTATTTATAAACTTTTATAAAAAATTTATAACCCTGAATATGTTGAATTATTAATTTTAATGCATAAAAAAAATTTACTTGCGCCTGCTTTAATTTGTATTTCTTTATTACAGATATTTAAAACAAAATTATGATTTTTGTTTAAATTATTGAAAATGCATTTCTTTTCTGACTACTATGCATTTATTTTCAGCAATGAAATATCCCCCTCTTTTTCTTCGAAAATGACTAATTTCTCTTTTGGGATGTTTTAAAATGATACACTGTTTCTTAAGTTCATTTTTAAAAATTCTTTAATGACATATATATTTTTTTTACGTTTAATATATATATTTATATATATATTAAAAATGAAGTTGGGAGAAAAAAAAAAGAACAATTTCCTGTTTAAAAGATACTCATAAATTTTTTTTGTATTTTAATAGCACAGCTTTAAGCAAATTTTTAAAGCTCCTTTGATATTTAGGTATTTAAAAAAAAGTGTAAATGACGCATCATAAAATATTAAAATTTTCTTTCTGATTATAGTGGCATTTATTTTATATACATATTACCCAATTTTTAAAATACACAGCAATTTAAAGTCGAAAGCTTTTTTATTTATGTATTTAGGTATTTAATATATCTTACATATAAACTAATATATAAACTAATATACAAACTAATATAATTTTTTTTTCAAGTTTGTAAAAAATATCTTTTAAAATATTGTTTTTTTTTTTTTTTTTTTTTTTTTCTGTTTTAGGCGTGTTAATGATAATTATACTTACGACATAAAATCCAGTTTCTGAATATCATAAATTGCCCAAATTTTTCAATTCCAGATAAACAATTCCGTTACCTTAACTTCCAAGCGAAGTCAGCATTCGAAACTCTTTACGAAACCCTTTATCTTAATAATCAGATAAACATGTATTACATACCAAATTTAGATTAAATTAAAGATAGAAAAAAAAAAAAAAATGGAAAACCTTATGAGTTTGAGCTGTAAGGTGGGCACCACATGTAATACATTTAATGATTTTGTAACTTTTGTATTCAAGACAAATATGAAAAATAACTATATACAAGCTTATTTAGAATAAAGATAAATACAAAACATCGCATCCACAAAATACATTGATAAAAAAACTTCTTACACAAACACTCACTGACACGGAAATCTCTTGCACAACACAACGGGCCCAGTAGTTACTTTTCTATTGCACCAAAATGAGGACGTAACATAATCTCTTGAGAATGAAAACAGTCACCCCTTGTTATATATAAAAATAATTTTTTTATTGTCGAATACGACGAATTAACTACATCTGTATTCAGAAAAAACTAAATTTGTCATATCCATAACAATATACTATTTCATGTAGAGCAAAATAAATTAATGCCGTAGGCTTTCCTCATGAACCGTCGATCCTTCTTGAGTTTCAGTTATATGGGTTCATTTTCACACCAGATTAAACAATGCAATACATATTTTTATTTTTAAATTATCTCCATTAACAAACAAATGGATTTTTTGCATTAAAAATAATTTTTGGCGTCTAGGTTTCATAGTAATAGCGTAATTTTATATATGACCAAAAAAAAAAAAAAAAGTTACCCCATGTTTGTATTTTTAAGATAATATTAAATACACTGTAAGTAATGAGCATACACAACAAAATTGTGTAAAATAATGGCTCCAATTACATTATAGATTATTATTCACATGACATTTTCCCATGCTACTCAACAATTAGCGGTACTCTCCTATACTGTGTCTGTTTAATTTAACTCAGTCTTTATAGAGAGTATCGCAACGAATTTGGGTTAATGTAAGACTTGTTTATACAAAAGTATGTTTTGTAAACTTTGACACATACAATACACAGCATATACACTGCGATTCATCATAGGTTTCGATATGAATTATACCACATGGGACAGATATTCACACCAAACTTGATATACAGGCTTGTTATTAATGAAATTGTATGCTAAGTAGATACTGTTTGGTTTATGCAACAATATATATTGCTATATTATGATTTTTAGGATATTGTGTTATGCAGATTTCTTTAGAATGGCATAAACAATTTTGTCTTGCCATTTTTAGGAACATAATGATTAATCTAATAAAACGTTAAAAATATATATAAAAAACAAGCAAATGATATTACTTTAAATACGCTTATTTAAAAAGATAAATTAGAAAATTATGATAATTGATTCATTACAATGTGACATTGTAAATCAGTTTGAATGAAAAGAAAATTCATTTTGCCTTTACATATAATTATAAGCTAATAGTTATCATTCCAATATTATAAATATAGTTATATTCATTACATTGCTGAGGTGTATGCGACTGCCAGCTGTAGCTGAAAACTTAGGTAGTGTACATGACTTTTTTCCTAATTCATGCTAGAATGTTGGCTATTGTTGTAAGTCTTTAATCGGTAATTGTCGATTTTCGAAATACCTAAATGTTTTATTATTAAAATATTTTTATTCTTTAAATTTTCTAACATTTCTCATTTATGTATTATTATTACTTCTTCGTGCAAGTGCTTGTATGCATCATTTCCACAGGTTTTTTTCGGTTAGCTGAAACTGCTTATGCTTTTTTTTTTTTTTTTTTTTTAAGATATTTTTGACATACTTTGTATATAACTCCCTTGTTAAAAATATTTAAGCTTGTTCTAAAGGGATTTAGCTTAAAATTCCCTTCGACAAATCTTAAGCCAGTGGTGCAAAAATTAATATAATTTTCTATCATCTACAATATCATATATTTTGTTTTTCTAGCAATAGACAAACGAAAGTAATTATATAAGTATATATAGAATATAAATGATAGATTTTGTAATAAAATTTATCCTTAAAATTTAGCAATTAATAGATACAAAACAATTCCAACACAACAAAAATAGAACTGATTTTAACTTATAGGTAAGACAGACACAAAATGTTGCGACACAGATTAAGAACCAATAAGAGACAAAAACAATTTAAATTACTTACGCCGACATGAATAATAATAATAATAAAAGGACCATTAAACTTAATGACAAAGAAAGTAACTAAAGGACCACAGAAATAAAAATTTGATAAAATGCTTAAAATTAGAAGTAAAAACACGTCAGCGGGCATGTACTTCATAAAGCTTTGAAAGCTGCATCGATTTTGTAAAACAACTAATCATAGCAATTTATATTGTTCCAGGCCTGATCAAGGCAGCAAAACCATTTTGAATGAGAAATTAAATAAATTATTAAATCAAAACATCAAGGAATCCAGACAGAAAACTAGAAAAAAACAGAGTAGCCACGTATAAAACCTTTACACAAACTGGAGAATAGGAAGATGCCAACAAATTATTGAAATTAAAAATAAAAGCTTTGCAAACATCGATTAATCGATAAAGAATAAATGTCTGAGCTGTTTCATTAACGATTAAATTCACTGAGTAATTATTTTTTGAGTTAGTGAAATTTTAATTTTAAGTTAGTTAAAGTTTTAACTAGTTAAATTGTAATTTAAATTGTATGTAAATCAAAGAACACTAAAGCTTTCATAGAAAGGAAATAAATGTTAGAAAACATTAAGTCAGCATTTAGCTAGATAAACAATAAGTCAGTTAAATTAATTCAGGTTCAAACAAACCAATGCTTTAAGGAGTATTTTTAAGAAGTTTTAAATTCAGGCATTGAGAGAAAATGTGGCACCATTTAAATACTTTGAGATTTGATTAGTGGGTCTTGATGATGATAAACCTAAATTATTTAAACAAAATTAGTTGATCTTAATAATATTAATCCTAAAATAATTAATCTTAAATTCAAAGTTATTAGTAAGAGTTAAATGTTAAGTTGTAAAAAAGACTCAATCACAAGCAATAATCCCAAAAGGCACACATGTAAGGATAAGCAGTTCAAGGCAGTCATCAATTATTATTTTTTAAATTATTATTATTGTTATTAAATTGGATTTATTGTTCAATCTAAACTTGGGAAGCCACTAATAGCCAAATGCACTCAATTAAATTTAACGAAAAAAGAGTTAACAATTCATAATATCAACCAGAAAAAATAAGAAGAATGTAACTTGCAATAGCAATAATCCTTTTTTTTTCCTTTTTAATTTTAATTCAACAGTAAACCCTCCCAACCAACCAGCCAAACAACAACACCCATCCTCCTTAATCAAACATCTGCCCACACATCCACCATAATTTTTTTAACCTTAAATAGTTTTTATTCTGTGTGTGTGTGTGTGTGTGTGTGTGTGTGTTTTAAACAGAGACGTTTAATGATAAACAATTGAATAAATAAATTTTTGGGGATAGCCCATTTTTGTAGTAGCATTAATTATGTGAGAGATATTTTTGTTTCTATACCTAAATGAACAAGGATTATGTATGCGAAAGAGGTGATTGAGAATGATACTTCTGTAAAAAGAGATATGAAGACAAGAATGAAAATGTGTAAAAAAATTTACTTTGAAACAAAAATTTTGTTTTTTTTCATACAGATCAGTATAAAGTTTACTTCCTTCAAGTTTAAGTTATAAATCGAAGAAACTAATACAGTTGTTGTTAAGGAGATTATGAGTTAAAGTAAAGTGAGGAAGAAATTCAAATTTGAATAAATTAGGAGAAAATTTATTGACATAAAAAAATTATAATGTCATCAATGTAGCGGTAAAGATTGACCTTTTCAATACGTAATCCCTGTTCATAATGGTAAAGGTATAAGTCAGATAACAAACTCGGGCTACAATCTCCTTGTGGAATACCGACCATTTGAATATAAATTTTATTATTATGTAGAATGTAATTGTTATGAATAATAAAATTTAAAAGTGTCTTAAATGATGTTGCAGAAAAGCATTTGGTAAAGATATTTGACTTTTAAATTTTTCAAAAAGGTTAAAGATGATATGATGAAGATCTGTTAAATTAATATTATTAAACATGTCAGCAAATGTCATGATATCAGTGACACTGTTCATCGATAAGATCTTAGCTTTATGTTGATAGCTATTTTTAAGGTAATAGAAATTTTTTGATTTACTAATTAAGTCATAGATATGTTTGAGAATATCAAGGAAAATTTTGTTAGAGTTATTATTGTAAGTTTTACAACCAACTGTAGCTGTTCTAAATTTAAAAGGAGTTTTGTGAAATTTAGGAATAAGTACAATATAAGGATATTTAAAATTATTAAATGGAAGTTTTAGTAATTTATAAAAGCAATGAATTTTTCGGTTATTAATTTTAATATCATTATTGGTAGGATGAAAGTTAGAACTCGAAGATATGGATGAACTGAGTAAAGAAAGATAATAGTGTTTACAGATTATAGCATAATTATTAGGAGGTTTATCTACATAAGAAATAACAAAGTTTGTTGCAATTCTTTAATAGAGTTAATGAGATTTGATTTATTATAATGTGTGAGTTTTGATCGATGTTGAATTAATTCAGCTTTAAATTTTGAAATCACTAAAAATTTCCATTGATTAAAAAATTCTATAGGTTTATTGTAAGGGATGGAGAGTTTATAAATAAACAAATCAATATCATATGATAACTGTTGTAGTATCTGTGAAATATTAGTTTTTGAATTGAGTCGATATTTAGTACCGTAATCCATAAATTTCTTTAATTTAGAATCGTTAATAATATTAAGATCACCAGTGATTATATGTCCATGGTCCCTGTCAACATATTTTACATAACAGGGATCATCACAACTACAAGTTACAACAGAAGATAAATTAGACTTAGAGATTGAATTATAGTTAAAAAGCAGGCGTCCAAGTGTAATAGGATATTCAAAAGTGCGAGAAATATGTATGTCTTTAATTGGAAACACGCAAGATTTATCATTAAGAATGGATGAAATAGTAATGCTATTAAATATTTGATTAGAATAACTTATAATAAGCTGAAAATTAAATTGGATCTTGTGAGGTTTTTTAGAAATATTTAAATTGAAGAGTTTTAGTCTGTATAATAGTAAAATATCAGAATCTAACTTTAATCAAAATTATTAATCTAAAAAAATTGACAACGTAACACCAGAAAAAACAATATATTTTTTACTTTATAGTCGATAAAATATCACAGAACTCTATATTTCAAAACATTAATATTATTCTGCTAATAATATATTTGCAAACATTTTAGTTAAGTTTTTTGAAGTCTTATTTTTCTGATTTTATCTGTTTATATTTATACAACAAAATTATGTTAGTGTACAGTTTCTTTCTCTATATAATTTTATTAAATAAAGGAATTTTACACTGAGAATAAAAATATACCACATTCATCTAAAACGAATAAATAATCGATAATCTATACATTTCCGAGCTATGCGTATAAGGTAAACAAACAAACTGAATACACAAAATGGTCAAGAATTTCTTGTCTATATTTTTCTAGGAGGTGAAACAATGTTATGAATCCTTTGTATTGCGAAAAATTCTCACTGAAATTATTAGAATTGAATCATAAAATAATTTATTTGCAAAGGTTTGTTTCAATAAGTTTGACCACCACAATACAGGAAATGCTCTAAAATTATATTAGTGGTTTCTAGAACTCTCTAGCAAAAAGAAACAAAAATTGTAAAGATGACATGGAACTATTTTTAGTAGAGCCACGATTTATTTTCTAGATGTCAATCGCAGAAATTTTTTTCAGTACAGATAATAAAGACAAATATTGCAGTGTTTTCGAACTGGAATACGACAATATTTTTTATTCCCTTTTTCTTTAATAATGACAGCGAAATATTTAAATTTTAAAATAAAATAATTTACTTTCTACATAACTTCAAATTTTATCTATAGTTTCAAAACATATTAATACACCTGCAAGGTTTTATTAAACGGTTTAAATGCACATAATTTCTTAATATCACTGAAAATTTCACTCGTAAATATACGTTTGAAATTAAATTTATTGAATTTTCTCACATTAGCGATAATAGGATATGAAATTATAGCAACGATAAGAATATTTGAAACTTTTCTCATAAATCTTATAAAAGTGCTTTTTACATCTAACGATCATCATACTCGTTATGCTTACTTGATCTGTGCAATTTTAATAACTGCATATTTGTTAATGTTAAATTTATTGAGGAGAATAAATTCAGGAACTAATAATTAAGTAAAGTGTTTAAAAGTCTGATAGATATAATTCATGGTTTCTAAGAAGAAATACACTTAACTAAAAATTTTCATAAATTTAATAACGGATATTAGTTTTTAACATGTTTGAAAAGAAAATTTTGTTAGAGAAATTACAATTAAAGAAAAGTAGAATAAAATTTCGCTTTTGTTTAAGGAAGAATATTTATATTATTATAGATGATGCTATTAATTCTGATAAAAATTTACTTTAAAAAAATAATTCTTTGTTTTTATTATACCTACAGAAAAAATTATAAGTTTTAGAATAGTGAATTTTATCATTTACAGGATTATTACTTACATAGTTGTATGATTATCACTATCATATCTTATATAGAATTAAATTTTAAATTATGCAAATTGTAGGATTATCAACTTTTATTTATTATTCATTTTTTATCTAAAAATAGAATGAAAGAAGAAGAATCTAATAAACAAATATATGATTAAAAAGGAATTATATTTTAAATTTTACGAACGCATTTTGAATATTTAAAGTACTTCTTTTTGATTATTTCGTGCATTTTCCTTCCTTTGTTATTAAGATGTAAATGGTAAATGTGGAATGACCCTTTAAACCAGTGATAGTCAACTCTGTTTCTTACAGCCCACAGTGGGTTTTGAGGTTTTAATCTCGGCGTTAGAAATTTTATCTGATATTGAGGCACTTTTTTTTTTCTTTTAATGTAATTGACTTTTAAAAACACTGAAATGAAGAAATACTTTCTTATACAATTTAACCTAATATAACTCTGTTTCACAATTTTTATAAAATTAAGTTAGTTATCTCTTTTGTATATCACCTTTTTTTTGTAGAACCGATGAACGGTTAAAACTTTTTACAACTAACAGACATACAAATGTAGGCAGTAGATATAAAAATGCTAATATTAACTTTCTTTAAACCTGAAATTTTATTTTTCCGACTGAGTGAAAATAAAGCCTGGACCGGGAGTCGAACCCCGGATTATTTTCACGCAGTCGGACAAATAAAATTTCAATAAATATGATTTTCTTCCAATCAGTTGATTGCGTGACTTTAATAAAAATTGTATTTCTTTAAACCATCGAAGACAGGAATTTATAAATACATTAAAAATTAAAAATTGTAATATGATATAAATTTACAAAATTGGAATAAGTCACAAATATGTTTTCTATGATTATAAATATTTTAAATACAAATATTAATGTAGATTATAACTCTTTCTTTTTCTTTTTCTTTTTTTTTTTTTTTTTTTTTAATGTAAGTTTATCGACAGCTTTCAAACTAGGAATATATGCATTTGATTAAAAAAAATGAATGGAATACTTTTGGGACTACTTATTGTATTTGAATGAAATGTCAATCTAATGAATTTTCTAGTATCATATGAAATGAAGTTTTCCACGTGATTAATAATTAGCATTCTAATATTTTCCCATATTTTAAGCTTATAAAGAGTTAAATCATGTATGCAACCTATATAATTTTCTCTGGTTGTTATAATATAAGAAAAATAAATATAATATCAAAAACGTGTGTAACAAATTAAAAAATCAAATTTTGATAAACTAAAATTTAGAAGAAATTTAATGATGAAGGGTTTAAGTCAAATAGTATATATATCACATCATTATCTATCATTTCACGATAGAAAATCTTTAGTTAGTGCGTTTGTTTTACACGATAATTCAAAATATCATATACAAGTATTTTAAATAAGTTCAAAAAACATAACTCTGACAAACGTAATTTTTGAAAAAAAAAAAAAAAAAGAGGTAGAATGTAAGTCTATATTACAAACTATTTCCATATTTATTATAAAACATGTGTTTGAATATATTTTTTGAAAAGAATGAATTTGAAAATATTTCATCATTTCCGCAATGATTTTTACAATGCTACTGTTTATTAATTACAAGATTTGTAAAGATGGTGTACAATAATAGTTTATCCGTTGCCAGAAATAAAAAAGAATATGAAATATTTCTCGAGTATTTTGAATGAAATAAAGATTCCTAACCTGTCATCATTTGCTATTATAAAAATTGTGACTCTACTAGAATTCTATGAGCGTTTTCTTTCGTTTTCAAATATAAATCTTTCATTATTTTAAGCATCTACAATAGGTATAATTAAAAAATATATGATTAATTTAAGACACGAAGGTCAGATTTCACACTGATTATCTGATTGCGTTTGTGAATGAGACATAAAATTTGATAACTGATAGGTGAGAAACGTAAAATATCTCCTCCCCCCTTTTTTTTTCCCTTTACACTTTGTGTTCGAAAGCAATAAAAAACTAGTATGATGTGGCCACCACATGACTTTCTTCTGTATAATTTTACACAAAATTCATTGAATACAAATTATTTATTAAATTATTCAATTATTTTCCCTTATAAATGCAGACGATTTTTATCTGACAGAATTATATCACCGAATGTTCAAAGAAAGCCAATTTTTTGCCAGTACCCAAACAAATGCGATTTTTTTTCTAACTTTTTTTTCGTTAAAATATTAAAAAAAAAAAAAAAATCTATAACTTTGTTTTAAATTATCACAGATCTGTAGTTCAATCATTCATTTTTAAGGTATTGACGAGATCGTTCGAAAGGAATTGAAAATTTACTCTCCCCGGGGAGGGGGAAGCAATGCTCCCACATGCACAATTTTTTTTTCCCCTAATTAACTACTACTATTATAAATAATTCATATTAATTTTAAAATCACACGTTTAAAATAGCTTTCATTATGTACATTTATACGAAATTGTGTCATATACTGCCATGTTAAAAATTTAGAAAAAATGCGATAACTACGCCACCTGTTAAGCAATCGTTCCGCAAATCTAATCATTACCAGTTTATGTCACGATTCAACAAAATAACAAGTTCGGTTAAATTTCGTTCATTGGTTCGTGAGATACAGCGTCCACCAGTTTTATGACACACACACACACACACACACACACACACACACACACAGACAGACTTTTTCTAAAAACAGTCAAATAGTGTTCAGGATATCCTAGAACATGTAAATCTATCGAACACTGGAGATCGAAAATTTTCACGAATCCAACACTTTCTCTATATATACATATAAAAGAAAGTAACAAATCCTTCCAGTTCAATCTGAAGGTAGGTAGATTTCTTTTTTCTTATCAAGTTGCAGCCATTTTATTTCAAAATGGCGGCTGTAAATTATTAATTGACTTCTGCAAATTATTAATAGACTATGGAATTTTAGGAAATCGGTTCATAAATACATATTTATTGTTAATTTGAAATTTTGAAGTGGCCAGTAAATGGAAACAATGTAGCGGATCAAGCTGACATACAAATATATCAAATAAATTTGTGAGATATAAGTCTACTTCACAAATTTAATTCGAATTAATTTAGTATTTCAAAAGTTATTGTGTTGACAAATTAAGTGACCGCCACTTGGGTCAAAATGGCGGAACAACTTGCTCAATGAACTAATGCAAGTTATTTGTAAGATAAATCGACTGTCCAACTTTGGTACGAATGAATTCAGTATTTCAAAAGTGATCGTGTTAAGAAGTTTCCAAGTGGTACCGTGATTTAAAGTGATCACAACTTAAAAACGAAACAGCAAAGGAACTTGCCCACTGAAATCCCAGCTAGAAAAAGTCTGCACAAAAAGTGCAAAAAAAAAAGTGCACAAAATCTGAGCGTATTTGGAACCACTGTTTCTGCATAAAAAGTGCACTAATCAAATTGTGCACAAAGAGTGCACTCATGGAATTATGCACAAAAAGTGCACAAACTAGTATACAGTTTCTGCACTTTTTGTGCACAATTCAGTGTGCACTTTTTATGCAGAAACAGAGGTTTCAAATACGCTCAGATTTTGTGCACTTTTCTTTTTGCACTTTTTGTGCCCAATCTAGCGTACAGTTTCTGCACTTTTTGTGCACAATTCAGTGTGCACCTTTTATGCAGAAACAGAGGTTCCAAATACGCTCAGATTTTGTGCACTTTTCTTTTTGCACTTTTTGTGCCCAATCTAGCGTACAGTTTCTGCACTTTTTGTGCACAATTCAGTGTGCACCTTTCATGCAGAAACAGAGGTTCCAAATACGCTCAGATTTTGTGCACTTTTCTTTTTGCACTTTTTGTGCTCAATCTAGTGTACAGTTTATGCACTTTTTGTGCACTCATGCAGATAGAGGTTCTAAATACGCTCGGATTTTGTACACTTTTTGTGAATTCTTCCAGGTAGGTGTAGCATATATACTTCCAAAATCATATGAATTTCAAAATCTTTGAAACAGGGTACGTCGATTTAAATCAAAAATAAAATTTTATAATTTGGGGCAATATGTAGTTTTATATAGTCTTAGAATATAAGAAAACTTGAACTTACTTGTTATTTACATCAAATACCTCCCCCCCCCCCAAAAAAAAAAAAAATAAAATAAATAAAATAAAATAAAATAAAATAAAATAAAATAAAATAAATAAATAAAAATAAGTAAATAAAATAAAATAAAAAAATCTGTTTATTAATTTAAAAAATTATACTTTTAATTTTCCACAACTCTATTTTTATCTTCTATTCTTATTTTGAAGCTAACTACTTTAATTTGTAGCCTAATATATATATATATATATATACAAAACCGTAAATTCTCTGCCCTAAGTGTTTTTTTTTTTTTAAGTATAATAAATATTGTATCATCTGAACTGAAGCATTTGATTTGTCTGTCCTTCATTTTTAACTTTTCTTATTTCTAATTCTGATCACTATGTTTTTGAACGGGTCAAGGCATTTCTAAGCAATTTTTCCTTTTTTACTCTGCACAAACTAATGTGTGTATTATATATATATATTATATACACATTGGATTTCCTTTAATTCAATAATTATTCTCCAAAAAGTTTCTCTTCAAAAAATTTCGTAATGTGATATTCAAGATGTTTCAATATGCACATTTTAATGACAATAATAATAATAACATTAAAAAAAATATTGATCTTATATGCTTTTAAGCTATTTACATTTAATCATTTATTTATTTATTTTATTTTTATTTATTATTATTACTTTCTTTTCCTTTAAAAGGGGGGGTAGAATGTACCTATGTTGGCTAATATTACATTTTTTTTTTTTTTTTTTTAAATTTACTTTTATTTTTTAATATCATCATATATATATTTTTTTATTTAGTTTATTTATATTTATTGCTTCTTATATGTTTTCACATTTAAATTAAAAAAAAAGAGTTTTCCTGCTTAACTTCTTAACATTTATTTTTAGTCGAATAATGTTAATAAAACAAAAAAATCTGATTTTTTTTTTTTTTTTTTTTTAAATAACTATTTTTTCCCACCCATGCTTTGAAATAGTGTAGCACAACATTAACAAAAAAATCAGTTTTTTTTTTTTTTTTTTTTAATAATTATTTTTTCACACCCATGCTTTGAAATAGTGTAGCACAACATTAACTTCCATAACTTTCTTCTCTATGGCTAAAATGTATTTATTACTAAATACAACATTTTTATTTAAAAATAAATTGATTCTATAATTTTATTTTACCATCCTACTTCATTTATTGAGTTTTCACACCCTTACCCCACAGCATCATCAGTTATTCTTATGTGTTTTCTAAATTTGGTATCTTCTCTTTACTTCTTCATTGAAACTCAGCATGTCATGTTATCTAGCATCAATAAGGCTTGGATCGGGCAAATTACAAATGTTCATGTTGATCAAGATTTTCACTGTCTCACAGCACAATGAATATGAGACTGATTTATGAAATTTGCCATGAAAAAAACCAAATTAATCCACTTGAAACCACAAGAATATACAAAAATAATTATATTAATGATAACAAATCTGAAGCTTATATAAGAATGAGGAGGAGGAAAATCTAAATGAATCAGATCACCAAAACGATAATAAATTCAGTAAAATTACCACCGCTTTAACTAAAACTAATCACTTGAAAATCCTAAAAAGTTAGCAAATTAGTCATGCATACATTACAACATGTAAGACGGTGAAAATCTTGACTAATGTGAACTTCTGAAATTTGCCTGATCGAAGCTTATCACATACTGAGTTTCGAGGAAGAAGCTAAGAGAAAATGACAAATTTCAAAAGTAGATCAGAAATCTGATGATGCCCCAGAGCATAGGCGTGAAAGCTCTCAATAAATTAAATAAAAGTAGACTAACTTAAATATCAACTGAGTATTTCTGAAATGTCTTGCTACTATGAACTATAAATGCTATATGCTTTATTTTTAATAGCGATCATGCTATAGTTAATATAAATATGGGCAGGCAATCTGCATATAATTTACAAGATTTCAACACAAATACACAGCCAGACAATCTGAAGTCAAAAACATTTTCTTTTAAATATGGTTACTATTCTTCCATTATTGTTATATACCAACAAACCAATTTGGCACTTTTCAGGACTTTCCAACAAAGATAAGTATTTATGACTCTTATTTATCTATCTGCCCTCTAACTTCTCACTCTCGTAAATATTCATAAAATTCTTTAAAACTGATGTTAATATATATTGACATAAATGGTATTAAGCATTGTATTTTATTATATGCTGTAAAAAATATCCATGCAAAATCACAGGTAAAGACCTGCAGCAGAGATTCCATGCCCTTAAAAAATATCTAGGGTGCAAATCTATAAACTTACATAATTGTGACATATATAAAACCAGCCTGTAAAAACACAGTTTTTCATAAAATACCACATTGAACACACTAGGAACAGCTATAAAATAATGGGTATTTCCCATAAAATTAGAAGAGAGCTAAGGATGTTCAGGAGTGGGAAAGTAAGTAATGTACTATGTTATAAGTATTTAAAACTGTTAACTGTTGTCTTACACTTGATAGCGGTAGCATGTCTATCATTTCACCACTTGTCTTTTATTATACGACTCTACTCGAGTCTCCTTGAAATTACAATGGAAAAATTATGTACATGATCATGGTCATTTGCCCTCTTGTACAGTAAAATTATAATTAGCAGCCAATTGCAATCTACATCTGAAATTAATTGACGAGCTGTTGTATAACCATTAGTAGCCATTAAATTTCCCCCTTAATTTTCAAAAAGTGCACAGTCTTTAGTTATTAAAAATCTGATCAATACATTTAAACAATTTTAATATTTATAAAAATTAAGCAAAACATTTATGATTTTAATATCAAAGGAATTAATTTATTTCTTATTCTTAATTTATTAATGATTGTATTAAAAAAAAAAAAAAATTAACATTTGTGTTTCAAAACACAGTTCAAAGAATGTCTCAAATAATGAGACATATAATTGTAGTTATACATTTCTGTTACATAACATTATTAAATTTATGCTAAAAATTCTTTAATTTCATAATGAATGGATAGTTTTTATAGCTTTTTTGAATTTATTACATGTGTTTAATCTGTATTTCTATAAATTCTGTTGAAAAATAAATCAAAACTTAGAGAAATTATAACTTCCTGTACACTGCAGCTAATATTAACACATTGAGTCCTCAATAGTCAAATACCCTTCATTGTCCTTCCTCGTGTAATCCAATGGGATTTTTGTTTTCTATTATCAGGATATCTCAATGAAAAAATAAACTTTTTGAATTTTTTTTTTATTTTTTTTTTTTTAACTCCACTCTTTGAATCGGTTGCCTTTTTTTTTTTTTTTTCTCCCCTCCTTAGGAATCATTTTTTTTTTAAATTTTACTTTATAAAGCAAACTTCAGGGTCTAAATTTCAATCCTGAAAAGAAATATTTATCTTATTAAACTGCTTCCTAAGATAAAAGGCAACTTGTTCAAAGAGTGGAATTTACAAAACAGAATTCGAAAACTTTTTTGAATGAGATATACTGATAATGCAAAGCAACAAAAATCCCATTGGATTACATAAGAATGGAAAGTATCTGGTTATGTTGAGCTTTTCGTTCAGGCTGCTTAAAGCTGGTGGACTGAAATTTGTATAGGGCATGACAGTTTTACCAGTGACTGACAGAGTAAAATATATACAGTAGAAGATCTTTATAATGCAAAACTTTTCGTACATAAACAATGAATTTTGCAGTTAAGAAGCACTTGCATATTTCCGTATTG
Organism: Salticus scenicus; assembly: GCA_963930645.1. Taxonomy (NCBI): domain Eukaryota; kingdom Metazoa; phylum Arthropoda; class Arachnida; order Araneae; family Salticidae; genus Salticus; species Salticus scenicus. The sequence continues at coordinate 235,550,050 of OZ005652.1, forward strand.
TAAAAAGCTGTTACTTTCTTAAAGGATTAAATGGGATACGTAAGATTTCTTTATCTCATTGATTCTGAGCTTTTTAATTAAAAAAAAAAATATGTGATATTATTACTGTATTTACATATATATGTATATATATCTTTTTTTCATGAGTCACAAAATGAATGATTTGGTCCAGGCACATTTGGATTATGCTTAAAAAGTAAATTTAACAAGAAAACTTATAATCTGCCCAACTTCTGTTTATTAGTAGAAAAGGGTATACTTATTAGAATCTTTCATATTGATTTATAAAATATTAAAAAAGTCATACTATGAAATTTTTCGTGTTTAAGTTTTTGTGCTCAGGGCACACAACTTGAGTGCCTGTGCCATAAATAGGTTCTGCATAATTCAAAGCTTTACACAAAAATGTGAGTTTTGCGGCTTTATTAACACCTATTTTGTGTACAAAGCCAAAAGTGGAGAGCATTCTTTAAGTGCCAATAGATATTTTTGTTGTAGATAACATTTCTATGATATTGGTGATTCTATTATATCTATAATAGTTTTAAAAACAATTCTAAATATTGATTTTAATCAATTAAAATGAAAAATAAATAAATAAATGCAAGGTGAGCCAAAAGTTCTTTAAAACTAAAAAAGGAAGGAATAATGATAAAATTGTGCGGTTTGCAAGAAAGAGTAAAAAAGAAGTGTTTTTTTTTTTTTTTTTTGTATATGAAAATATGTTAACTGAAAAAGTCACCAGCAGACGACGCTGACATGCAAGAAATTCAGCCAATTTATGCAAATTAGTCTTGCAGTAGAAGACCATGATACAAGAGGATTTCTCGTTCAGTTTCAGAATGTTAATCATTGACAGATCGAGCACCCTAGGTGAAGTTGCTCTATTTGAATGAAGGGTTAGCAAGTATTGCATTGCAAAAATTTCGAAGGGTGAAAGGATTGAAAACAAGGAATAGCTCTATACCATGTCTTGGATGTATTTGAAGCTTTGAACAAAAATGGTTCGAAGAAACTGGTTTTTTGAAGAATCATTCATGAAGTGGAACAATCATGGACAATCCATTTCATAGATTGTTCATGTTATCATTTATTTATTTTTTATTTTCTGCCAAAAAATGTTAGTAGAGGGCAGTATAATCATCCATGGGGGTAGCAGTTCTTGGAAAGCTTCCAGGGTATTGGATACCTCATTCACCGAATTGATGGATCCTCCACTGGATAATGCATCCTTTACAAATTGCAGTCATTGCAGGAGTTATAGCTGGGAGACTCATCTATGAGGGAATCACATGTCAAGTGGGCTTTGGCATGAATGGAAAGCGACCCTCAGTGGTTGTTCAACATTTTCTGGATGGATGAGGCATAGTTCTCACTCTTGGAGATGTCAACACCCAGAATATTCAGACATGAGCAATGTTGAATCCTTGTGCATATATAATGTAGTGAGACTTAATAATACACAAAAATGTGCAAACAACATTCAAAGAAAATTTTTCTTTTCCTTGGAAATTTTTTTGCATTATTCATTTAAAAAAAAAAAAAAAAAAAAAAGGAAGAAAAGAAGAAAGACTATCCCCCCTTACAGTTTCTCTTTATTTTTTTAGAACACTTTCACATTTGTTTAAATAACATGAAACAAACTTCTTTAGATGTTTAACTTGTCAATTCTATAAAAGAAACATTCCACTAGTTCAAATTGAAATTCCATTGACTGCGGATGAATGAAGTCATAAGAAAAGCTATGATGCCAGAAGAGGAGCAAAAGATGCTGTGATTTGGAATTCAAAATGAACTGAGAAAATGAGATCACTGTTACAGAGGTTTTTTTTTTCTGAAGATTTATTTTCACTCTGAAAAACTGATTTTTTTTTTTTTTTTTTCTAGCATAAAATAACGTATTCAGAAATTTATAATATTTACATTCTGATTTTTTCCCCCTTGAAATATTTTTTCATATTCAGTATCTCACATGAAAACACTAACTCTGACAATGTTCATATTTCAAAAATACTTTTGTCTTTTTTCTTGAATGCATATTCTTAGACTTGTCTAACTGTATTATTTTAATGTGTGTTTGTATACATATACACACATGTATAAATTCATGTAACAGTAAAAAAAAAAAATAATAATAATAATAATTAAATTAAAAAATTACATGACTTTTTGTCAAAAAAAAAAAAAAAAAAAAAAAACAATATTTCACAATTTACAAAAATAATATGTGCAAAAATCTACTTGACTTATATCCTTTACATTTGAGTTAATAATTTTTATATTAAAAATAATAATACAACTCATATTCAAAATATTAGAATAATTGAGAAAAAGTAATAAGAAAGAAACTATTTTCCATTTATTTATTTTTGATATTAAGTTAATGCAATTGAATTTCTTAGTTGACACCGAGGTACGTGGTGACGCTAAATCTTGTTGAAAGATGAAATCATCTTCAAATAAATCTTCTGATGATGGAATCATGTAATATTACAAAATGTCTTGATACATCTGAGAGTCAACCTTTTCATAGATGATGCATAACTTTCCAGGTCTTTCTGCACTCATGCAACCCCAAACCATGATACTAGCAGCAAATTTTACAGAACGTTTAAGGCATTTCTCATCAAATGCTTCTTGCTTCATTCTTCAAACTCCAGTACCTTGATTACCATATGAAGAACAAAACATACTTTCATCGCTAAATAATATTTTTTTCCAATCTTGTTCGCTCCATAAACGTCTTGATTTACATCAATTCAATCTTATACGCTTTTGTTTTGCAGTCATGAGAGGTTTTGTTTTCGGTACACGAGATTCAAACTTAAATTTATGGAGACATCTCAATGTTGGCGATGTAGAAACTTCAACTCCATCTTTATATTTTCAGTACAAGAATCGCACACTTTTAAAAACTAAACGCTTCAGTTTCCTGTCATCTCTAGCAGATGTTTTTGGTTTTCGGCCACCATTTTGGTGATTATTTTGAAATTTTCCATTTCTTTAAATATTGTGTTAATATTTTACTAACGCTTGATTGCGAACAATGTAAGTAATTTGCTATATAACACTGATTTTTACCATGCCAATACAAATCAATCATACAAAGTTTAACAGATTCAGGAATATCACTCAGACGACCCATTTTAAGACGATAAAGCAAACAAACTGCAAAAGTAATACTGATTTTAAATAAAATTGTCTGAATTTAATCAATGATGTCACCAGTTATGAATTGGTGATAATTAAAGGAGAATTAATGTGAAATATTCTAATATTTTGAACTACTTGAATAAATATTCTAATATTTTGACTTTTCAAAATAACTTTTTTTTCAATTAATCTTTTATGTTATTAATTTTAAAATACTAAATAAGTTTAATCAACAAGAAGACCTTAATAAAAATATCATTTGCATTAAAAGACATTAAATTACCAAACAATATTTTCAATTTGTAAAAAAAATGTAATTCTAATATTTTGAATATGAGCTGTAAATCAATAATAAAATGCTGCTTTAAATTTCTGAAGTTCAATTGACTTTAAATTAAACTTTTGTTATATTTTTGTGATTAACTTTATTTTTTAAGTCAAAATCAAAATTAGAGTCTATCATTGGGTCCGGTAAATCAATTTTACCCGAACCTGATCTTTTGAGTCAGGTTGACTAATTTTTTTTTTCTGGTGTGTGAGGTTTGGTTCAGGTTGCCTGATTTACTTTTCTTATAGGTCAGTCAAACCTTTCTCCAAATCAAGGTTGAGTAACTGGACCACTGTAAATGACCTTTCAATAAAGAAAAAATATATATATTAATTAGAAAATATATTTATCAAATATACAAAACAGATATTAATCAACTCACAGAATTAATATCAAACAATATAATAATTCATACAATCATATAGTTTCATACAGTCAGTTTGCTTTGTATTTTACTGATTTTTAAAACTAAAATTACAAATTATTTTAAATAATTTTTGCAATTTCTGAGTTTAGTTTGAGTAAAGTTTGGTTTTTTTCCCCCCTCCCACATGCCTAAATTGGAAATTAATCTACGAACATAACAGAAAAAAAATATCAGGAAACAAACGCAAATAGCATACTTATGAATAATAGTGGATCTACAAAGACGTAAGGCTTCGTTCTTGGGTGTTTGGTTCTAGCTATCAAACATAAAATATAGCATGTAATACTCTTGTGTGCATTTCCCCTTTAAAAATTTAAGCATTATCATATAGTTCAGGGCTCGAAAATTACATTGCTTGACATGCCTGGGCATGTAAAAATTCAGATTGGGCATGTACTTTCTCTCTTTTACATGCCCATCCGGGCATGCAAATATTTAATCAAAAATAACCTTAAAATATACTATCCTGCCTAAGACTTTTACTTAAACTGAAATAATGTCACTATAGATATAATGTTGTTAAATTCTTTTCATCAGATATATTTTATTAATATGTACTTGAATAAGATACATGCCTAACAAAGCATGTAAAAATTTTGAGATTTTTCAAGCCCTGATATAATAGTCAATTCAATTATGCATGAAATTATTATTTTAAATAACTTAAGTATGATCATAAACTTTATGAAATAATTGATAAAAAGCACTTAATTAACAATAACCTTATGGATAAATATTTGCCAAAATCATAGATAAAACTATAACTTAGTAAATAAACAAATACAATTAAAGTGAATAAAAATCAGAACTAGGACTGGGTTTAATATTGATGTAAAATAAAATTATATCGATTCAATAATACTATCACTTATTCAATTTAAATATTTCATCTTCCATGAAATATCGATGCAGAGTCATGAAAAAACGTGAACATCTGAATCTTGGCTAAACCAATTAAATAACAAAATAAAGTAAACCTTACTTCCTCGTGTATGCCTGAGTACTTGTGGGAGCCCCCTTCCCCCTTTCATCAGAGGCACAAAGCAAGCAAACCGCCGCGAAGCTGCCTCTGATGAAGAGGGGGGGGGGGGGCTCCTGCAAGTACTCAGACGTACACGAGGAATAAAAGTAAGGTTTACTTTAATTATTTTGTAATTGTATGCTTCTCGCTTCAATGATATAAATCAATTAAATAACGTTGGAATAATGCCAGATAATCATTCAATGGTGATACTGCTTTGGTCTAAAGAATGCACAGTCATACATAACTAAATCATGAAAACGTTCATTACAGTCTAAAGCAGGACAAAGAATTGGTGTCGTTTCGATTTACTGTTGCGCAGGCATACTGGTAAAGTGTTATCGGTTTAGACTGGCAGAAAAATCTTCTTTCAAGCTATGATTGCGGTTTTACATTACGCATCATGTGCAGTAGGAAAAGAAAAATCGATTCGGATACAAGCATTCAAAGGAGATCTATTCATTCATTCAAAATTCGTTGTTTATTTTATAATATCAGTATTTTTATTTAGTTCCTATAAACTGAAAATAAAAAACTCTTGTTTGTGTTTACTAGAGAAGTGAACTAACTATTCTTCACTAAAAATTACATAATGTAAAAACTTTTTTACATAGGTACTTCATGATTTATTGGCCATAACGCATTTTTGCTGGGGTTCCCTAGCATGGTCACTGGCACTTGCGGTGTCTGAAGTTCTGTACGTGTGGTGTTTCTTGTTGTTTACGTCTCTTTTAAATATGTGGTGCCATCGCTTGTTGAGCCCTGCTGTATCGTTGCCATTGTAAGAATTATTAAAATTAATATGCAATATGCAGCATATTTATTGTTTTGGTAATTCGCAATTTTTATGACGTTATCGAAATGGATATTTATATTATCTTCCTGGATAGCTTTTGTTAATGAGGTAGTAATTTTGACTGTAGCTATATCATGGCTGTTTCTTTAATTCTGGTTTTGATTTTTCTCTTTAATTTACCTATATAACATTTGCTATTGACTTGGCTGTCAGTGTACGGAATTTTAAAAATACTGGCGATTTCTAAAGGGTGAATAGGATTCAGTGGTGGCGTCAGAAATTCCCCGACGGGGGGGGGGCACCGGTTCCCCGACAGGGGGCACTATATGTAGAAACATTTTTACAGGCATATTTAACACCATGCTCCTTCCTGTCAGTGTCTATCCGCTATGTCAAATATACAATGGTATTTTTCTTTTTGTTTGTTTGTCTGTTTTTTTTTTTTTTTTTTTAAGTGCTTCCGTATTATTTTTAACACCGACTAAGATAAGAAAGAGGAGTGGGTTATGATAAGTTTGAAGACTTTGTGTGTTTGAGGCACTGTAACGTCCAAACGAATAGACCGTCTTTAATGCAATTTTCCCCTTATTAAAAATAATAATAATAATAAAAATAAATAAAGACTGATTTAATCGGGATGGTTCTTAGTAAAATTCTGTTTGATAGATTTTTTTTTTTTAATTAATTAATTAAAATGTAATTTTTCAGGTCACTTTGCATTAAGATTTTAATATTTGCGTGCTAGCAGTATTCCTTTTTTCATATTATTCGGCTAAGACATGCCAGCTTGCAATCTTCCGAATTTAAATCAGGTTAGATTATAAATACCGTAATTTTTTTTTTTTTTTTTTTTTTAATTAATTTTTTTTTTTTCATTGAAGCTGAAAAACAAGTATTTTAAAAATCTTGAATTGTAAACTGATTTTGGCAAGAGTTAAAAATTGGTTAAAAATAATATGAGTTCACTGTCAAACTTTTTTCAATGCATTTCAAAATTATTGAGTTTTAAGATATTTTTAAAATAATTTAAAATGTGATTTTTTTTTCCTTTCAGGCCACTTTGCATTGACATTTTAAATTAATTTTACAAGCTGCCAGCCTTTTAATTTCCAATTCATGTTAGATGATATATCACGTTATATTATTATCATATTATAGAAATATACCGTTTTTAACAAAAAAGAAATTTTTAATTGGTTTTGTCAAAAATTAAAAACAATGATTAGGATTTCACAGTAAAAAAAACTCCTAAAATCAGTTGAAAATTGGAGTTTTTAAAGAAAAATTATATTTAATTAAATTCATCACCAGTGCCACATTCACATTTCATAATTTATGAGCTAGTGTTCTTCCAGCTGAAAATTAGAGATTTTATGGAAAAATTAGAGTATTAAATTCAAGGTAGATTGTTTTTATAAAGTTAGCTTTTCACTTAACCGCCGTGTCATCTCGTCAATGTATCGAGCTATTCCCTACCACCCTCCTAAAATAATATATATGTAATATGTATAATAAAAAAAAAAAAAAAAAAAAAAAAAAAGTAAATCATGCATATTAGAGCATGAGCATAGTTGTGAAAAAATAAATAGAGTCAAAGACATCCAACAAACGTCAGATAAAACTTCTTTCTTAACATGGAATACATTTCATTTGTAACCAAGTATATACATATTACATTTCTCTTAAATGTTCAAATTTTACTTACAATATGCTGATTTAAATATGCACTTAAGGTATAATTTTCTCATAATCATACAACATCAATATTAAAATTACGTTATTAGTTAGAAGGTTTTTAATTGAAATTGACTTTGTCATCGTGTCCTCGTGTCACGCTAGTAAACAATGCGCCTTCATTTTAAAGTAAATATAAGCTGATTTGTTTGTCGCTCTGTGGCTCGGTTGGTAAGAGCGTCCTGTTAATAACGCGGTGGTTGTGAGTTCGGTCCCTGGAAGGTCCAGCGTGTTAGTTTTTGCAGATAATTAGTAGAAAAGGTCTTAATTGAAACAAGAAAACTTTTCGTTGCTTGCACTAAGAATTTTTTGAGGAGTTTTTTTAAGAAGCATTTTTTTTATTTAGATAGTGGAAAACACAAAACATTTTAGATATTAAAAAAGCACAAAATAAAATGTTTTAAGTAAAAAATACATTAAAAAATATTTTTAGAGGCTTTATATATATGTATATATAAACATTATATATTACTATTATATGAAATTGGATTTGTCATCGGCTTTTTGTCACGTTAAAAAACCAAGACGCTTCCATTATATATATTAAAAAAAAAAAAAAAAATTAAGCAACTCATTGTATTTCTTAATGAATCAGCTGGTTACAGCGTCATGTTGATAATGCGAGAGTCGTGTGTTCGCTCCTCGCCAGGCCGAGGTGTTTTTTGCAAATAATTAATAGAAAAAGTGTCAATTAATAAAAGAAAATATTTCGTTGTGTACACAGTATCCTAATAATTTTTCAAAAGTTTTTAAACGGCTTTTTATCTAGTTACAAAAAGCATAAAATTAAAATGTAAGTAAAAATAAATAAATAAATAAAATTTTTTAGAAGCTTTTTATTAGTTAGAAGCTTTTTATATGAAATTGACTTGGTCATCGTGTCTTCCTCTCACGCTAGTAAAGAATTAAAGTAAATATAAGCCGTTGCGTTTGTGGCTACGTGGCTCAGTTGGTCAGAGCGTCAATTTAATAACGCCGTGGTCGCGAGTTCGGTCCCCGGGAGGTACGGAGTGTTATTTTTTGAGGATAATTACTAGAAAAGGTGTCAATTGATAAAAGAAAATTTTTCGTTGACTACACAATATCTTAAGAATTTTGCGAAAACAATTTTTAAGAAGTTTTTTTTTTTTTTTTTTTTTTAATATTAGAAAACACAAAACATTCTTAGATGTTAAAAAAGCTCAAAATTAAAAGTTTCAAGTACAAAATACATAAATAAATATTTTTAGAAGCTTTATATATATATATATATATATTATATTATTATATGAAGTTGAATTTGTCATCGCGTTTTCTGTCACGATAAAAAACAAGACGAAAAAAAAAATGTAAACAATTCATTGTATTTCTTAATGGCTCAGTTGGTTAGAGCGTCGTGTTAATTTTTGCAAATAATTAATAGAAACGGTGTTAGTTGATAAAAGGAAATATATCGTTGTGTACACAGTATCCTAATAATTTTTGAAGAGCTTTTTTTTAAATAGCTTTTTATCTAGTTACTAAAAAGCACAAAATAAAAATTTAAATAAAAATAAATAAATAAATAAAGTTTTTATAAGCTTTTTATTGAAACTGGATTTCGTTATCGCGTCTTCATGTCACGCTAATAAATATGGCACCGCAACTTTAAAGTAAATGTCAGCAGTTCTTACAGTCGCTAGTTGGCTCAGTTGGTCAGAGCGTCGTTAATGCGATGGTGGTGAGTTCCATCCCCGAAGGATCGATGTGTTAAATTTTGTAGATAATTAATAGAAAATGTGTCAAATGATAAAAGGAAATTTTTCATTGTCTACGCAGTATTCTAAGAATTTTTGAAGAGTTTTTTTAAGAAGCTTTTTTTAGATATTAAAAAGCACACAAAAAAAAGTTTTATATATATGTACATATTCTTTTAGAAGCATTTTATTGAAACTGGATTTTTATCATCTTGCCTTTGTGTCATTCTGAAGAAGAAGGCGCCTCCACTTTAATATAAATTTAAACAACCTTTTTCGTCTTCGTTAGCGCATTTGGTTAGAGCGTCATGATGATAACGCGATGCTCGTGGGTTCGACCCTTGCAAGCCGATGTGTTGCTTTTTTGCAGATCATTAATAGAAACTATGTCAACTGATAAAAGAAAATCTTTCATTGTCTACACATTATCATAAGGAATATTTAAAGAAGCTGTTTTTTGAGTTACTAAAACGCACAAAATAAAAATTTTAATAAAAATATAAATAAAAATAACACTGAAAGCTTTTTTTATTATCATTGTGTAGCCCTAACAAGCCCAAAATAAAAATTTATTCTTGCAGAGACATGCTATAAAATCATAAAAGTGTCAACAACAAGAAAATTTTAAAGAAAAATATAGATATTTCACTTTTGCAAAAGGTGAAAAATTTTAAATATTCTAAATATTTTAAAAAGCATTCGAGAACAATGTTCCTTTTGTATAAGTATTTGTGAGATTTTTCTAGAATGTTCTATGGTTTTTCTTGACAGTTAGACTTTTGGTTAGAACGTCATACTGATAATGCAATGATCGTTGGATTCGGTCCTCGAAAGACGATATAGTACTTTTTTTCCAGATAAATAATCGAAAAAAAAAAAATGTCAATTGATAAAAGACAATCTTCCGTTGTCTACAAAATATCCTAAGAAATTTTAATTAGTTTTTTTTAAGAAGCTTTTTTCTTTTTGTAACTAAAAAGCACAAAATAAAATTTAAGTAAAAAATCATTTTTTAAAATTAGAAGCTTTTTATTGTGAAGCCCTAAAAAGCATAAAATAAAATTTATTCTGGCAAAGACATGCTACAAAGAAATGAAAGTTTCAACACTAAGAAAATTTTAGAGAAAAGTATAAGTACTTTCCTTTTCAAAAGATGAAAATTTTTTAATTTTCAAAATATTTTAAAAAGCTTTCGAGACATTTGAAATTTCTGGCCAAACGAACGATTATATAAAAACTAATAACTAAGAATATTGGTCTCGAAAGGTTTTTAAAATATTTTGAACATTAAAAAATTTTCATCTTTTGAAAAGGAAAGTACTTATACTTTTCTCTAAAATTTTCTTAGTGTTGAAACTTTCATTTCTTTGTAGCATGTCTTTGCCAGAATAAATTTTATTTTATGCTTTTTAGGGCTTCACAATAAAAAGCTTCTAATTTTAAAAAATGATTTTTTACTTAAATTTTATTTAATCTTCATAATGTTAAATACTTCATGAACAAATGCAGTAGACTTCCAGAAATCCGCATGTTGTAACCAATGTACCTATCAAACCGACAGTAAAATTTTTAATATGAAAAGTTAAAGATAGCACTGATATTAACAATGATTCATCAGAAATTGAATCTCACGAAACACAGAAAGTCAATTTTATGCAAATTACTTTCTGTTGATGATAAATTTTAAATGTATTAATGCTATAAACAAGAAATAATAATTGTTCATAAATAACAATAAATAAATAAAATAAAAAACTATTTTTGCCTATATTAAAAAAAAAAAAAAAGTAATAAAAGGTAATATACTTATAATAGAAGCTTATATTGTATCACATGTTGTGTAAAATTTTGTATCTTACTTTATTAGATAAATTTTAAGTTCTTTATTCAAGAAAAATTTAAATTAAACTTCATTATATGCATATTTTTTACTAAGTTGCTTATTCTCTTTTCTTTTTTCTTTTCTTTTTTAATTATGTTAATTATTTTCCAAGCATACTTATTTGTATTTTTCCTCATTTTTTATGCATTACAATATCAAAATCTCGTTTCATAAATGCTAATTTTCACAAAATTTCAAGATACACATAATTTTTTTCCAATTTGAGTGGATTTCTGGGAATCTCCTGCATACACATTAAATCTAAATTTAAAATTAAAAAAATAAAATCCATTTACGTATTATTGTAACTGAATTCGGCTTTTGGGATTGGTTTTATCAAATATTGTTACTATTCTTTCTAAATCTAATTTCTTTGATCTTGCACTGTGAAGCCCTAAAATCATCAAATTTTGCAACCTGCTTTCTGCACTGCAAGTTTTCTGAGGTAGTTTTTCACTATTCTAACATTTATAAATTGAACCGACAGATGTTTTAGTCGTTGGCTGAATTATTTCATAATTATTAATGTATTTTATAGTTGGTTGGTTGGTTGGGTTTTAACGTTGCACTAGTGCGGCTCAATAGACAATTGGCGACGATCTGGGACGTACCTTATCCCTAAGGATAGCCCGGAAACATGCCATCACAATTTTGATCTTCCACGGAGGGGATAATATTTTTTTTATGAAAAAAAAAAAAAAAAAAAAAAATCTGAATGAAAAATTGCAATATGACTTTTGAAGATAATAATAAAATATAAACATTCATGAGCTGCTGAATTGATAAAATAGAGCAAAAACATTCTTTACTGTTTCCAAAATTTTTGATTTTCATACAAACAAGCAGAAAAAATCGGTAAAAGTTGTATTGTTCCCCGATTGCCTTTTTTTTCTTCCCTTTTGTTCCCTGACTCTCTAGCAAAAAGTAATTAAAAGTAAATTTTAAAAAGAGAAATACATTTTTAATTTGTTGGTGATGCAGAGTGTAGCGATGTAAAATAAATATAACAATTTTAATTTAATATAATTATTAAAACGACTCTTAATTACACGGAAATATTTTAATGCTTTGAATTTGACAGATATTAAACAAATTATCGTTATAAAATTTCACAAATAGTTAAAAGAATTTTCTCTTTAGAAATAGAATGCAAAAAACAAATCTTATTAAAAGGTCTCAATTATTTTACTTATTTCATTTCTCATTGTTAAAGCTGTTTTTAAGTTCTAAAGCAAAAGCGACACATTTTCATCTTATTTTTTAGATATTTTCTTTGGATGTATCATCCTCCCTACACCTACAGCCGACATAGACACACAATATTTGAAAACAGTATCCTGAATAAGAATTAGTAGAATTAAAGGAAATGTGACTTAAATCAATATGCAAATTATATTTTCGTGATCTATTTGAATGAAATTTCGTTATTTTTTGTTCTTATTAAGGGGGGAGGGGGATTAAAATGTACTTTTTAAAGAGATATCTTATTCTTAAAAATTTCCAGGGAAGAAAAAAAAAACGTGTGTGTGTGGTCTAGTTGCTGTTCACAGAAATGGAAACATACGTAGCCTACATGCTTTTTGTCCATTTCAAAGAGAGCTGGATAATAGGTAATAAAAAAACGACTTCTTCACAGAAGCATCGCAAGTGTGATTTTAGAAGATAAGGAATGGGTCAATCCTTGTAGTAATAATACTCGCCGCTTTCTTTACTTTCCTGTTGTCGTTCTCACCAACTGACATAGAAGAGGAATACATAGTATATCAATGCTATTGCTAGCAAAGCCATCACAGTTGCATGCCATTAGTTTTACTGAAAAAAAAAAAAAAAAAAAAACTTCTCTAGAAAGACAAACTCCGAATGATGAAAAGGAAACAAAATATTTTGTTCCTGAATAAAGGGGAAAAAAGGGTATTTTTTCCCCGACAGATTTTGAGAATCTGCCCCCGATGGGGGGGGCACGAACTCCCCGACGGGGGGGCCTGTGCCCCCCCGGCCCCCCTGCTGACGCCACCCCTGATTAGGATTTTTGTCATTTCTGGTAATTTAGAAAATGTTAGGGTTGGGTTTAATGGGGATTTGATGTTATTTTCGGCAGGATATTTTTAATTTACATGACGCTCCGCGATCATATGGGATCGAAGTTGTAAAACTGAGGGGAGGGGGGGGGGTAATTTAAATCTTCAGGTTCTTTGCAGAGTATTACAGCTCTATTGATATATGATTGTATAGCACTAATAGTGTATCTGTAGAAAGTAAAATTCTGTACATTGACAGCCAAGGCAATAGCAAATGTTATATAGGTAAATCAAAGAGAAAAATTTAAACCAGAATTAAAGAACACAGTCATGATATAGCTACCGGCAAAATTACAAGTGCAAACATTAGCGTTAACAAAAAGCTAACCAGGAAGATAATATAAATAATGTCATAAAATTTGCGAATTACCAAAATCAAATACGCTGCATATTGGGAAACAGTCGAAATCATAAATTTTAATAATTCTTGCAGTGGCAGGATAAGCAATGTCACCACATACTTAAAAGAGATGTAAACAATGTGAAACGCCACACATACAGAACTTCAGACACTGCAAGTGCCGGTAACCATGCTGGAGATCCCAGCAAAAACGCGTTACGGCTAATGAAGCATGAAGTACACTCATGTCCATAAAATAAGGATAATGCTAGCTGAGGCAAATAAAGGTTCCGAAGCAAAACAAATATGACTTTTTCATAAAGTCCATTTATTAAACTAAAGATCAAGAACAAAAAAAGGCGGTTTATGTAGGATACCATTTATAAAAACTACTTTTTTTGCTCCCTGAAGCAGCTACAAAAAATATCTCACTTACAAAATCTTAACATTACATGGTTGGTATGATGGATAATACATTGTATGTCTCTCAGATGATGAAATACAGTCGTTACAACGCCTAGGAATGCTGATTATTAATTCCGGTACGCATGTAGGAGGTGGTTAAAGGACTACAACTCGTCGGAAAAGCATGTCCTACACATGCTCTATTGGACTCTAGTCAAATGAAAATGCTGGCCGTTCCATGCGGGTGATAGCTTCAGATTGTAGGCATCTGTGTATAACGCTTGCATGGTGAGGACGCGCATTGTCATCCATAAACACAAATTCTGAGCTCATGGCACCTCTAAACAAACATAAATGTTGTTCCCGAATGATGTCCCGATAAATTTATCCTATCATTCTTCCAATTTGAACATGCAGATCTGTTCTGTTGCCCAATATGATCCCCCCCCACACACACACACAAAAAAAAGAGCACTCCTGCCCCACAGTAACGGTGTCGTTCAATGATGTTGTTTTGGTGGTAACGGGTTCCTGACGTCCTACATATGAAAGTCTGGCGTGAATTACACTGCCAGCTAAACCTGGACTCGTCGGAAAACATCAAACAAGCTCTCTGTGCCGCTGTCCACATTACATGTTCTCTACTTCAAGATAACTGCTGGCACAGTGCATTTCCGTGAGTGGAACACATCTAACAGGCCTGTGAGCATATAGACCAATATATCCCAAACATTTATACACGGTTTGTCTTGAAACTGTGGCACTCGTGGCTGCAGACAGCTGCTTTATCTGCTCATTTTGGCAGTTACTGCCAAATATCGGTGGTCATTCAGCATTGTAACTCGGGGCCGACTAGTACTGTAACGTCGACTAGCATTTCCACCATTTTAGAATCGTTGCCAAAACCTAGAGATGACACTTTGGACGATTCTAAGTTCCCCCGATACTTCTATCTGAGTACGCCCACATTCTAGTCGACCGATAATTCTACCACGTAAAAAATTATCTGCATGTGTCCTCTGTGTCATAACCATTCGGTTGTTTCACTGAGAGGCACACAGAACGCTTGTGAACAATTTTCCTTCTTTGCTCCTATTCCTTATTTATCCCCTTCTTACACTTTCATCATTGTAACATTATATTGACGTCATCTGATGGCTTCCTATAATTTGCATATTATAATTTGCATAGTGTCTGTGGTATTTCTACAGGTGAAATTTTTGCATTAAAATTCGATTTCAGTGCGAATCTGAATTATCCTTAATTTATGGACATGAGTGTATGTAAAAAGGTTTTTATATTGCGTACTTTTTAGTATTGAACTTCATGTAATGAAAAGAATTATTAACTATTCTTTGTTAATATTTTATGTAATTAATAATATTTTTTCATTAAATTCATTCATTTCTGTACAGAGTATGAATATGATGTTGTCATATTGTAAAAAATAAATTCATTCAAACAATAGTGTCATCTTAGATATGATTATTTTCTAATTTTTATTTATTTTGAAGTCAATTACTTAATTGTACATAGTATGGATATTTAAAAATAATTTTGAATATGATAAGAGTTGATATACAGTGAAACTTGAATAATTCGAACTTGTTTAATTCGAAATTCTGGATAATTCGAATTTTTTACTCGGTCCCTTGAATTTTGTATTAAAATAATGTTAAAAAATCATGGATAATTCGAATTCTATTTTGGATAATTCGAATTTTTCACATGATTACCTTTAAAATATTTCAGTAAAATTTGTTCCAGAGATTTTTCTCAGCTAAAGTGGATTATATATTTTAACAGTCTTTCAAAAGAAAGATAAGGAAATACAAGAGAAGCCCCTAGCTAGTGCATCAGATGATATGGTGAATATACACGATCTTCGAAGTTTTTTTGAATTGAAAGTCATGTCTAATGTAGAAGATTTTATTTTTGCATCAAGTCATATGCTATGACACAAAGATTGTACTTAAAGAAGAAATAAAAAATATCTGACTTAAAAAAAAAATGTTGAATAATTAAGCTCGTAAAAAATATTGATTTAATTGGAGGGGGGAGGGGATGTAGCAGTATACTTAGATATAAAGTTTATGTGTTAATCTTTCATCGTAGAGTTTTAATTTTTTAATTTACTCTTTTTTTGACAAAATAGTATATGTAATTTGAATTTTTGGATATTTAGAATTTTTTTCTGGTCCCTTCAACTTTGAATTACCCAAGTTCTACTGTATACATATGTTTTTTTTTTTAAGTGTAATTCAAATTATTCATTTTCCTAGTAATTTTCTTTCTATATACTGAACTAGTTATTTAATTTGTTTTGTAATAGTAATATCTGATGTAATTTAATCAAAAATAAGTAAAAACTTTAAATTTCAATTTAAAAAAAAAATCTTGTTAATTTTTTTAAGAAATTGTATTTTAGAAAATTTTCATTACGTATTATATTGATTGGAAGATTCAAGGTACCGTAGAAATTTATTATCATGTATGAAGCTCTTGCTCAAAATGGCGATCTTCTGTTGATAGCCATTTTGATATTCGTTCGCATGAAATCATATCTCATCTTGTAACTAGTGGTTTAGTTGAAAGAACTCAATATTTCTTTATTTGCTTAAAATATCTGAAATTGAATTGTCAGGGGCCAATCTAAGATTTCAAACTTAATACCTATTTTTGTGAAAAATCTTAACTATATTTTATTTTTGTGAAAAATTGTAGTGCGCTCTTTTTCTTTCTCTCTGTGTGTATGGGGGGGGGGGGGAGTTTGAACTAAGTAAAATAATAAAATTAACTCTCAGCAGCTAGTGTGAGGCTTATAGCAGAACAGGAACCAAAACTTACTTCACTCTGAAGTAAACAGTTCAGTAGAGATAGTGTAAGTAGAAGTTGTTTTTATTTGTGTTAGTATCACTGCACTATACATGGATTGTACCAGGGAGGATAGACACATCACCATACAGTCACCAAAATGTTAAACCACCTGACGAATCAGCAAACAGTACACTATGGCCACAACTTCAGAGCGTGTCTGAGTCTGTACCGATACACACAAGGATCGTTTTGTTTACATATGCTGCACTATTTCTCGCCCATAACAAACGCTTGCGTGTAGATTAAAACCAACATTCTGTATGGTTCTTGCTTCGCAAATCGTATCAACAGAAATGCACGAATTACTTTCTTTTGAAAATGTGCTAATTAAAAATGTTAGATTTTGCTGGGAGGACTAAGATTTTTGTGAAAGTACCGATTTTAGCTGTATGATTTTTGTGAAGATACCTTTTCTGCCAGGTCGATTTTTGTGAAGGTACCCATAAACGGTAGTAAACTCGACCTGTATTAACCCCTGATTGTACTTGAAAAATCTCATAAAGGTGTTACATTTAAAGTTAAATAATAACAATAACAATTAAAAAATCTCAAACTTCCAGATTAATTTTTTTGAACAGAGGATTACATACATTATCCAATACCACCAATTTTTAAAAAATATGATTTTGTGTTCGCAAACTATGCTTAAAAATAGTGCTGCACCGAGTAGCACTTTGGCCGAGTAACAGAGTACCGAGTAGTTGTAAGAAAGAATAATTGATGTACATATGAAGAATTTTGCACATCTTGAAATTTAAAAAAGGCTTTTTGAACTCAAAATTAAGTTAAATCGCAAATAGCATGTTTTCATGAAATGTTTCAGAACTTTTGTAGTGTATATGCACAATTAGGTTCATTATTATATTTGATACTTCCAGCTTAGTGGATTATTAAAACCATAATAACTGATAACTTCATTCTTTAAGTCTTTCTCAATTGCGAACCCAAGAACTTTGATAATTTTTTTCCACTTTGTAACTTCAATATGAAGTATTAAAAATTAAATACATAAATTTTGGGAATTTTTAAATTTTTCTAGAATTTTTTTTTTTTTTTTTTTTTTTAATGAAAACAGAAAAAAAAAAAATAAATAAATAAAAATATTAATTCTCATAAAAATTTTCCCTATATAATAAAATGGGGTTCAGCTGTTGGCAGCAATATGTGAGGGTCTCTGACGGCTACAGAACGTTCACAGACACCTTTTTTATACAGATTATTCAACCATTATACATGCAAAACAGTCATTAAAAATTATAAATTTCTAGCTTTATACATGTTTAAAAAACCATTAAATCATAATTTCTGTGTTTTGTTTATTAATTTCTTTTTGAATTGAATAATTATTCATACTTTTCTTTGAATTGTTTTGTTTACTTGTAGCTTTTAATGTATTTAGATTTAGTTTTATTTTACATTTTACAAAACCTTCGTAATTTAGAGATTGAAAATTTTCTGGAAAACCCACATCTCTACAAATATATACATTCTTAGTGCATTAAATATTTAAAAGTTGTTTTAGTTGGTTTCTGAAAGGTTTTTAAGGGGCTCAAATGTTTTTGAGACGGTAACATTAACTTTGCTGTCAAAGCTGATAAACGGGAGATATGAAGTTTGATAACAGGTAGCGCTCATCCGGCTAGCTTTTCGAAATTTTCTGCAGTTTTCTCTGAAACTAGCATAAATAGGGGCTAGGACCCCTGAAAAAGACCACCCCTTACAGAGGTTAACCCATACTTCGGCCTTTCTTATAGGCAACTGGCACATTAGCACAAACATGTTTTTCTTAAAATAATTCAGTTTAGTAAAATGGAATTAGTTTAATATTTAAAAACATACCAATATTTTATAGTTAAATGCATAATCATTAATAATCTGAATATTTGAAAAATATTTATTAAATTTTATACATCTTTTTTCTTCATGTCAAACATCAACCCAATGCTCGTGTTGCAAACGAGCGTTTTATTATCATACCACCAGTCAATGCTAAACAATTTACTGATTAGTAAAATCGTATAACATTTAACGTTTTTTAAACATGTATATTAAAAGGAATTTACTTCTGTTAATGTCTTGATTTCTTCAGAAAATAAATATAAATAAATTTTATGTTTTTTTTTAAATTAATAAATTAAAAAAAAAAAAATAAGCATTTGAATATTTTAAACCTCATGTGTTTTCCCTTTTATTTTGTATTTTGTACCTTTGAATGAATATGACAAAAAAATATGACACCTAATAAATAAATGAATTAATTAATAAATAAACAAAGAAATAAAATAAAGAAATAAGCACTTTTTACAACATAATTTTATAACATAAAATTCTAACAATTTAGATACTAGTGATTTTTAATGCAAATTTACAAATTTTTGAAAATGACTAAAAGAGAATCGAACCCTTAACGTCGGTATTGCAAACGAGCGTTTTATTATCACACCACCAGTCAATGTTAAGTAATTTTCTGATTAGTAAAATCGTATGACATTTAACTTTTTTTAAACTTGCATCATAAAAGGAATTTAGTTCTTGTTAATATGTCTCGATTTCTTCAGAAAATAAATAAATTTTATGTTTTTTAATTTAATAATAAAAAAAACATAAGTAAAAATAAAATAAGTATTTTAATATTTTAAATCTTATATGTGTTCCTAGGCCTCTAGGAGGAATGCTTTCCATGGGGGGTGGGTGTTCTAAGTGGATCTAGCCCGTATTTATGCAAGTTTTGGGAAAAACCACAGTAAACTCTTAACGGCTAGATGGATGACTGTGACCTTTGATCGAACACGGCACTTTCCATCCAACAACTTTCACCGCACAACTACTTGGTCACCATAGAGGAATTTACTTCCATTAATGCCTTGATTTCTTCAGAAAAAATAAATAAAATAGATAAATATATAAAACAATTTTATGTTTTTTAAATTAATAAATAAAAGAAAATTAAGCATTTTAATATTTACCTCTTTTTTTCCCATATTTCGTATTTGTGAAAGAATATCAGAAAAATACAAGGCACCAATTAAGATTAAGCTATTTTGCATTAAATAATTGAATTAGTCTTTATTTATATACTCCTGAAGAAAAAAAAAAAAAAAAAAAAAAAAACTAAATAATTAAGGTTTTTTATCTTTTAGTTATGTATTTTTAACAGTAAAATTTCCAAAAATATGCTTTATTCTAACAATTGTATTTATATCTAAATGTTTGTTATATTAATCAAAATAATTTTTTATAAGATCATGTAAAACAAAAATACATCATCATTCTTGAAACATAGAAATCATTCCCTATATGATCTATCAATTAGTGTATTGTCGCCATAAACTTCTGCAAGCATTCAATGCGTTCAGTAATACTTATCTTCCTATTAAAGCATAAAAACAAAACCTTCCGCAAATGCCTCACACAAAATGTGACAAATTCAACACAGTAAAAAACAAGTTTTTGTATGAAACTCAAAGCAATATAAACTGAATACTATTAACAAATGTCTAAATTCTCTAAAACTGCCAAAATCAGCTATCATAAATCATGTTCATAATAGCAGCACAATAATATTTACCGATACTTGGTATTGATTTAGTTAGCACTCAAACAGTTGGCCAAGTACTCTGTACTGGGCTAAATTTTGATTAATTTCTCAGCCAATATCAAAAGTAGCTAAAATGATTTCATTTTTATGCATTTTTAAAGAAAAATATATTAATAACAGAGAAAATGTATTAATAACATATTTATTAACAACGAGACTAAAAAAATTCAGAAATGCATAAATACAGAGCCATTATAATTAAACTTTTGTTATAAACAGCTTTTTGCAGTTGCAGTTAAAGCAGGCGAGTAGATTGTCACCAAATTTCATGTAAAGATGATTCATGAGATGTGTTTTTTTTTTGTTTTTTTTTCCCCAGGTACAGAAGGCTGTTTATAGAAGAAATTTAACTATAACCATCCTTATATGTATATGATATAGGCAGTAACTTATAAAAAGTACAAAAATAAAATTGGCATTTTAGGAAAATGCCCTTCATGGAAATTTAACCTAAATAAAATTATACATTTGTTTTATATGAAAGTAATCCACTTTTAATACTGTAAGAAAAGATTAATTTTGCATTAAAAAAATATAAGGTTGATTCCTAGATTAGAGGGGCACTTTCTGCTTGGCGAACTTTCGTAGCGATAAACTGCACTTCCTTGTACACATAACTTAAGAATTCTATTATGACGCAGTATGGAGAGATTTGATTGGTTCATTTGTTTTTTATTGATTTGAGTATATTTTACATTGCAGTAGAGCTACATTACGGGAAATTACGCGATATTTGATTGTTTCACTTGTTTTGAGCGTATTTTACGTTGCACTAGAGCTACATTACGGGAAATTAGGCGATATTTGATTGGATCACTTGTTTTGAGCGTATTTTACGTTGCACTAGAGCTACATTACGGGAAATTAGGCGATATTTGATTGGATCACTTGTTTTGAGCGTATTTTACGTTGCACTAGAGCTACATTAACAGAAATTAGGCGATATTTGATTGGATCACTTGTTTTGAGCGTATTTTACGTTGCACTAGAGCTACATTACGGAAAATTAGGCGATATTTGATTGGTTCATTTGTTTTGAACGTATTTTACGTTGCACTAGAGCTACATTACGGAAAATTAGTCGATATTTGATTGGATCATTTGTTTTGAACGTATTTTACGTTGCACTAGAGCTACATTACGGAAAATTAGGCGATATTTGATTGGATCATTTGTTTTGAACGTATTTTACGTTGCACTAGAGCTACATTACGGAAAATTAGGCGATATTTGATAGGATCATTTGTTTTGAGCGTATTTCACGTTGCACTAGAGCTACATTATGGGAAATTTTGGTCTTAACATGCGTGATAGTGAATGCAGCGGAGCCGAGTTACGTGCGTTTTCAGGTTCATGCACAGCGAGGTAGGGGTGTCCAGTGATGTTTTTTTGGTTTTAACGTGCGCGACAGTGACTGACGCGGAGCCGAGTTACGTGCGTTTTCAGGCTCATGCGCAGCGAGGTAGGGGTGTCCAGTGATGTTTTTTTGGTCTTAACGTGCGCGACAGTGACTGCCGCGGAGCCGAGTTACGTGCGTTTTCAGGCTCATGCACAGCGAGGTAGGGGTGTCCAGTGATGTTTTTTTGGTTTTAACGTGCGCGACAGTGACTGCCGCGGAGCCGAGTTACGTGCGTTTTCAGGCTCATGCACAGCGAGGTAGGGGCGTCCAGTGATGTTTTTTTGGTTTTAACGTGCGCGACAGTGACTGCCGCGGAGCCGAGTTACGTGCGTTTTCAGGCTCATGCACAGCGAGGTAGGGGCGTCCAGTGATGTTTTTTTGGTCTTAACGTGCGCGACAGTGACTGCCGCGGAGCCGAGTTACGTGCGTTTTCAGGTTCATGCACAGCGAGGTAGGGGTGTCCAGTGATGTTTTTTTGGTCTTAACGTGCGTGAGAGTGATTGCCGCGGAGCCGAGTTACGTGCGTTTTCAGGCTCATGCACAGCGAGGTAGGGGTGTCCAGTGATGTTTTTTTGGTTTTAACGTGCGTGACAGTGACTGCCGCGGAGCCGAGTTACGTGCGTTTTCAGGCTCATGCACAGCGAGGTAGGGGCGTCCAGTGATGTTTTTTTGGTTTTAACGTGCGCGACAGTGACTGCCGCGGAGCCGAGTTACGTGCGTTTTCAGGCTCATGCACAGCGAGGTAGGGGCGTCCAGTGATGTTTTTTTGGTCTTAACGTGCGCGACAGTGACTGCCGCGGAGCCGAGTTACGTGCGTTTTCAGGCTCATGCACAGCGAGGTAGGGGCGTCCAGTGATGTTTTTTTGGTCTTAACGTGCGCGACAGTGATTGCCGCGGAGCCGAGTTACGTGCGTTTTCAGGCTCATGCACAGCGAGGTAGGGGTGTCCAGTGATGTTTTTTTGGTTTTAACGTGCGCGACAGTGATTGCCGCGGAGCCGAGTTACGTGCGTTTTCAGGTTCATGCACAGCGAGGTAGGGGTGTCCAGTGATGTTTTTTTGGTTTCAACGTGCGCGACAGTGACTGCCGCGGAGCCGAGTTACGTGCGTTTTCAGATTCATAGTTTTATACAGCCATGTTTCTTTGTTGGTTCATATATCTTAGGGGTATGTCCCAATTCATCCTCCGTCGTTACAGTGGCCGGATCCGTGAACTTTTAAAACAGAGATGCTTTAAATTGCTACAATTAACTAATTATGCATGTATTTTTTTTTTTTTTTTCAAATTTAATTAATAAGCACTAAAAATAAAATTTAAATATAAAATAGTTAATTTCTATAATTTAAAAAAAAATTATAATATTGCGAATAAAGTAAACGTTGTCTGTAGAAAATGGGGATATTTGGTTGCCGTAGTCATTGCCCACAACGTAGCACTAGTTCGACGTAAAACTCACTCAATCAATCACTTGTTGGTCAAGTTTATGAAAACTAGGGAATTTTCCCCTCCGCTGAAATGTAAGTGTTAATGAAAAATTCGAAACGATATGTGTCTGGAGAAATGAAAGCGTATCATTTGATAACTTGAAAATATGTTTTTTATTTTATTTGTATATTCTCATACTTTTTATACCGATGTGTTTCGATTCACTTGAATGCGGATTTAGAATCCTCGAATGTTACGAATTAACTGAGCGCGAAGTGAAATATTTGATATGTGATTTACGTATTATGGAGTCAACAGAAATTTCAAAATGGAAAAAAATAAATAAATTAATAAATAAATAAATAAAATTCATGTTGCATTTATTGTAAGTTTTCATGCTTTTTTAATTACTTTTAAAGTTATATTTTTATTCTGAATTTTCATTTATTTAATTACATTTATTGTGTTGTTGAAATCAATTTGCTCTTAAAACTTCGATGAGAAAACGTGTATTTTGTTAGGTATTTGCTTATTTATTAAAATATTGTAGTTAAAAATTTAATTATTTATTTCATTTCGAACGTAAACAAACGTTTTGTAAGTTAAAAAGTTAATTAACCATCGCCATTTTATTAAAATTCTTCGATAATTTCATTTATTTTCGTTAAATAGTCGTCTGCATTAGTATTTATTTCATTTCGAACGTAAACAAACGTTTTTTCAGGTTGCCATTAGATAAATTCATTACCTTGGTTCGTTGGCGCACGGATAATATCGCCAAAATGTAAACAAACGCCAATGCCCCTCTATTCTCATAATCTGCCAAATATAATTGCAAAAGAAGAAAATACAAAGTGTTGTTAAAAATTTATTGAGGGCTGTCGTCGCACAAATCAGGAGAAAAATTCCTTGAGTATTCCTTGTCTTCTTTGAAAACAAAATAGATGGCACATAATCATGCAGCATTAGAATCTTGAGCTCGCGATCCTTGAAAAATTTGACTTCATGAAACTTCTGCTCGTTGGCGGTTACGGCGCCTTCTTCCCATTTCAGATCCTACAACAGCTTATTGACATATAGTGCAAATAGATGTATTGAAAAATTTAACCGTAGTAAATTCTTGCTTGGTAGCGCCTGCGATGTTCTTTTCCTGTTTCAATATCTGAAACATCCTGTTCGCTCACCGTGTTATGATTTTTGAAAATGCTAACTTTATCAAAGTCCCGCTCGATGGTGCCAGGCCTTATCCCCGTTTTAGGACTTTATGGTTAGTTAAGAGTGGTTGGTTTATAAAAAAAATAATAATAAATCTATAATAAACATCATGATACTCTTATTATAGCTCCCCTTGGTGACTTTTTAATTATTAATAAAATAAAAGGGATCTCATCAACATGGTGGCAAAAATTTAAAAGTCGTCATTGGGGTCCTTTATTAAAGCTGTCTTGCGAGGGGAAATATGAAAACTAAGTCGTCAAACATGAATTTTACTTTGAAACTTTTCTTTGAATGATTTTAGTTTCAGTATCATTAGCATTTCATTCCACAAAAACTAATAATAATTTGGCTCTGGTGAATTAAAATTTTAATTAGATGGTGTATTGGTGAAACTTATAAGTTTCAAATTTTAAAGGTTAAAAAAAAAGAAAAACTGAAAATTTTGTATGGTTTTGCTAGTTTAAAAGTATATTAATTATTTTTATTTAAATTTTAACATCATAATAACAATTTTTTCATGTGCATAAGTAAATCTAGTTTTTGATAAATTTTTAATTATCATGTGAAAATAATGCCCCCCCATAAAAAAAAAACTTTTCTGGCAACAATTAAGTTTAAAAAAAAATATTTAAATGGCTAATTAATGGTTGTCATTTTAATCAATATATCTGCAATTAACTAAAATTTTTAAATTCTGTTTTCATGAGCCCCTCAGGAAGGGCCAGACCATATAACTTGAACTCATAATTTAAACTTATAACTTGAGTTCATACACATATATTAACTGTAACTTATTTCTCATCTACTTTAATATTATTATTCCTAATGCTAAATTCCCTCTTTTAAAAAAGGTCAAGATGTCAAGGAGTATTTTTACTCCTAGTAAAAAAATCTAAGAAATATCTCTGCGTTCAATAATTAATAACATTTTGTTCAATTTGAATGTTTCTTAAAAATTCACCCTACATTAAACAAAATACATTAAGAATGTCTAGATAACTACTAAATAAATTATGAAACCGTATTGCAAATAATGAAACATGTTTTATATTACTTATTTGGGAAAAAAAAAAAAATAGAAATATCGGTTTGCTCGTACTGTCAGTGAAAAGCAAATATAAATACCTTAACTGATGATATTAATTTAAAAAAAACACAGTAAGATGGAAGTATTATCATTAAACTATTGTATGTGTATAAAATTATGATATGGGGAGCAATAAAAATATTTGATTAAAAATAAATAAGAAATTTTAACCTACCTTGATAATCGAAACCTTATTGAAACCTCATTTACGTAAAGCACGTTTTCAGCACAGCAGCGAATCAACCGTCTCGTCTGGCGTCCATCTTGGAATTAGTAAATAAAAGTGTTGTGTTGCCATCGTTGTTTTTTAATGCTACAAACTATGCCGCGGGAATTCTTTGAAAAACGATAGCTTGAACGAACAATCAATATTTGTATGAGAACATTTAACCAATATTAATAATAATCATACTTTTCATCTTGAAAATGAAGGGTTCTCTTATGATAGCACTGAAAGACATGCATCAAACTATTCTTTTTTTTTTTTTCTTTCTTTCACAGAAATATGTAAAACTGAATTTTTTTAAAAAAAGATCTATTATTTTTTCTTTTCAAGGTAAAGGGCCCATATAACAGAAATTCAATTTTGATACCGAATTTGCGAATTTTATAGGTTATTTGAATGCATGAAACTTCTAAAATCAATGAGATCAGTCATCAGTGATATTGCTTTCCAGTTAAGATAATTCGGGGTTTCCAGATTTATTTATAGTTAAAAAAATTAATCGGGTCCTGGACCCATAGTTTGGAAAATGAAAAAAAAAAAAAAAAAGTGATTTTAAACAGATTTTTTCCTCTTAAGAGAATTCTGTGAAGAAAAAGTATGGTTCCTATTCGAAAAAATCAGTTTAAGTTACATAGGTCCCTAGAGGTCCCGATAGCCCATCTGTAATTCCGAATCTGGTAGATTATTTGAATCACGGAATGTTTGAAAACAATGTCATCAGTAAAAACTGCTTTCCTTTTAACATAATTCTGGGCTTCCAGACCTTCAGTTGCACATAGAAATCGGGCCCCTGGCCCCCTTAGTTTAAGAAATAAGAAAAAGGAATTATATGTTTTAGAACAGATTTTCCCGCTTAAAACGATTCTGTGAAGAAAAAGTATGGTTTCCATTTCAAAAAATCGTGTTTATGTTACATGGGGCCCCGGGAGCCCTACCTGTGATCCCAAATCGGATAGGTTATACCCATATTGAAAATCTCTCCTCCTGGGGGGAAGTCCCCTAGGAGGGGGAACGATGCTTCTATATGCACAAACTTTTTTCCAGATTAGTTTACTATTATTATTATCAATAATTCATGTTTATTTTAAACTCACACATTAAAAATAACTTTCATTACATATATTTTTACACGAAATTTTGTCCTATGGTCATATGGGTGTTTGTTGTTCAGGTAATTTACCTGATTTCAGGTATATTTTTCATTTTGTGTGCCAGAGAATTCCAGTTTTTCTAGTTGTTAAATTCATATAATAAGATTAAAATATCAGATTCATATGACTGCTAAACTAATTAAAATTCATATTTTTCAATAACGACGAGAGGATATGGACCGCCCACCTGTAACAAATTAGATGTTCTCTACCCATACAAAAAAATTTTCTCACTAAAATTTCAAGTATTTTTTCATGGATTCACAATCACCCCTGCCTATACTGCCATGTTTAAAAAAAAAAAAAAAAAAAAAAATGGTTTCACAGCGCCACCTGTTGAGAGAATGATCTCCAAATCTAATCAGCACCAGTTTATGTCATATGGGTCCAACTAAATACCAAGTTTGGTTAAATTTCGTTCATTTTGGTTTGTGAGATACAGCGTCCATAAAATTTGTGATACATACGCACAGACAGACAGCTGTCTTCTAAAAACAGTTTAAGCCTATTCAGAACATCCCAAAACGTGTAAATCCATCGAAAACTGGAGTTCGAAAATTTACATGAATCCAATACTTTCTCTATATATACATATAGAAGAAAGTAAAAAAGTATGATTTTCTGTTAGAAAATATGAGTTTGTATGTCACTTGGGGCCCAACTGATAATACCTCATCTGTTAGATCATTTAAATCCACGAAACTTTTCAAATCAATGTGTTCAGCGAAATTGCTTTCCCTTTTGAGAAACTTTGGTATATTCCTATGACTTTCGAAAAACACTCTTAAAAGAAAGTAAAAATATTGCAAATTGAAATATGCACATATTTTTGTGCATAAAAAATGTACAAATTTTGTAACGAAAATATATGCCCTTATTTTATGCAAAAAATTTGCACAGTTTCTGTAACATAGAATATGCACTTTTTTTGCATGTATAGAAAATGCAGATAATTTGCACAGTTTCTGTAACATATAATATGCACTTTTTTGCATGTATAAAAAATGCAGATAATTTGCACAGTTTCTGTAACATACAATATGCACTTTTTTGCATGTATAAAAAATGCAGACAATTTGCACAGTTTCTGCAACATATAATTTGCACTTTTTTGCATGTATAAAAAATGCAGATAATTTGCACAAAAAGTGCATTTTTTTCAAAGTATTCAAAAATTATGCACAAATTGTGCACAATCTACACTTTTTTGCACAAAAAGTGCAAACAATTTCTAGCTGGGATCATTTAAGATATTTGAATGATAAGTCCATTTTCCATCTTTGGTTCGAATTTATGAAGTATTTCAAAAGTTATATGATAACAAATTTTGAAGTGGCCGCCATATGAAAAGAATATAGTGGAACAAGTTGCCCAGTGACCTCATCCAAGATATTTGAAGCATAAGTTCACTGTCAAACTTTGGCTCGAATTAGTTCAGTATTTCGAAAGTGGCAGTCTGATTTTATGTAGCTGCAACTTTAAAAAGAAATGGCAAAACAACTTTCTCAGTAAAAGCATCCAAGATATTCGTATGATAAATTTACTGTCCAAGTTTATTTCTAACTAATTCGGTATTTCAAAAGTTATCGAGATAAGAAATTTTCAAGTTCCACCGTGATTTCAAGTGGCAGCCACTTGGAAATAAAGGGTAGAGTCAGATTTTCAACGAATGTATCTAAGATATTTGAATGATAAGTCAACTGAGCAAATTTGATTGAACAGGGCGCAGCCCCCGCTCACCGCTCGAAGAGCGGTGTTGAGCGCTTCCAGAACTAAGTTCACGTGGGCGAGCAAATTTGATTAGAATTCATTCACTATTATAAAAGTTATGATAATGACAAATTTTCAGGTAACCGCGACTTTGAAATAAAATGAGGAAGCAAGCTGCCTAGCAAACTTATCCAAGATATTTGAATCGTAAGTTGACAATCCAACTTTGGTTTGAATCAGTTTAGTATTTAAAAAGTTATCGTGATGGAACATATTTAAGTGGCAGTCTGATTTTATGTGATTGGAACTCGGAAAAAAATGTCGGAACAAGATGAGAAATGAACTCATCCACAATATTTGTATAATAAGTTCACTGTCTAATTTTAGTTCAATTTGATTCAGCATTTCTAAAGATATCATGATGATAATTTTCCAAATGGTAGCTTGATTTCAAGTGGCTCCGCTTTATTTAAGATATTCGATACTTTAAAAATGGCGGATAAAGTTGATTAATAAACTTGGTTGAGACTCTTCTATTGTACAGTCGGAGGAAAAAAAAACGCAACACTCAACGTAACTTCGTTGCTAATCGATGTAGAAAAATGTAATCGGTATCATTCGACGGGGAATTGTAAGTAGTTTCAGAAAATGAATTGAAATTTTGAATTGGGGGTCGTCTACATATTAAAACGCGCACCAACTTCGATTTTTTCAATAGTAATGCCCCATTTTTATTTTATATTTGAATTCCTGGGATCGTGACAACGCGAAAAAGTATATTGGTTGTATATTTTACTTATTTTTTCACAGAGTTATAAGCGTTCAGAGTTTGAAGGTGCTAATGTTAAATTCATATTTCAAACTTTTATTAATATCTTCACAAAAAATAACTTGATCGATATAATTCTTTTTTTACGAGATACAGTGAAGAAACCCAAACATAATCCATCATTACTTTTGATTCTGAAAAATATTTTTAATTCTAAAAAATATTAATAAATTCATATTCATAAAAATTATGAATTATGACCTATATTAATTTATACATAAAATGAATCCTAATGCTGAAAAATATGGGTGAGCAAATTTGCAGCTCATTCCAGTTATTAGTTTTCGAGATATAAATAAATCTTTCTTTTGGAGGGGTTTAGGGGGCCGTCTCTTATGAAGTTTTGCATGACATAACGAATCAAATCTTAAAAAATAACAAAGAAAATTAAACAAAATATTTTTATTTTTTATTTACGGGTCAAATTATATAACAACAACATCAAACGTAAAGAAATGAAACAAAAATGATGATTTTTAGTCATAGCATCAAAAATTCCTGTTTTCTAAAGAAGACCCGCCTTCATCGTTCTTCAAAACAAACCAATATAGAGAAGAAAAGTAAATGTGACATTGAGTATTCCTGTTAAACCCCTTATTTTATGTTGACAAAAATATGCACAAGTGGTATTTACTTCATCGATTAATTGGCGATAAATTTTGAATCTTTTAAACGAACGCCAGAAGAAAAAAAATTAACTAATTAGGCGGGGTTTACTGTTTTAAATAGAAAAATAGGTTTAATGTGAAATTGTCAAATATAAAAAACGAATGGAATTGGAATGTAAAATCGTTTCTCAACTACCGTCAAAGTTAAAAAAGGCTTAATCATTTGCTTCATATATTGCTTTATTTTATTTTATTTATTTACTTATTTATTTATTTTGTAATGGGAAGGGTTAATATTTTAAGGACACTTTTGTCTTTAAAATTTTATTAATATATTTTAACTTTATACATTTTTAAAAACATATTTTAACTTTTATAAACATATTTTAACACTTTTTGCGACCACAGGATTTTGTCTTTTTGACAGTAGGACCCGCCTACGGGCGTTATACTCTCAAAATAAAATATTTCAGAACAAATTTTCTGTATTCACAATTATATTACAAATGGATATACATTATAATTATATTCTTTCTAATCAATATATTTCTATCCATAGTATATTTTATTGCAAAAATATGAACACTGGGTACACACGTAAGAAATATGTAACACACAAATTACGAAAGAAACGCCCACTGACAGAGTTACAGATTTTCAAATGACGTGAATCTACGTCAGCAGTCGCGAAACGGTTAATTAAGAAATTTTATTTTCATAGAAATTATAAAACGAATCGTATAGTTCCAAAGAGTTCAACTGACCCAAAACTGGTAAGTGAGATTAAGATTGTTTAATATTTACTTCATGAACCCTTACAATAATTTATCCGAAAAGATTTAGTTTATGCGTTGTTGTATATATATATATATATATTATTTCATTTCGTATATTATGTTACCTACCTACGAAAGAAAATTTAAGCTTTATTGGTGATCACTACAGCCATAATAGACACTTTTACTTCAAAAATATTGCACTTTTTTCAAAGGGTACAGTATGGACTAATCGCAAGTGTAATGTATTTACATAGACATAAAATTATCTAAAAAAGTACTGAAGTATATACAAATCTAAATATTGAATTCAAGTTAATTAAAGAACTGGCAAACAAGCAGCGTTTTATTAATTTTTATAATTCTTTTTTTCCTGAAAGATTTCCGGTGGGAAACATTAAAATTTTGTTTATTTTTATAGGATCTTAATTTTATTTTTCTACATTTACAGATAAACCCCTAACACTTTTTCGTTCATAACTTTATAAATACTAAAGATAAAGTATATAGACAGTATACTTTTCCACACTGCCAGACTCTCACAAATTCAAAAATGAAGTCAAAATTGGGTGTTGCTATTGAAAAAAAATCAAAGTTGGCGCTCATTTCAATATGTAGATGACCCCTAATTCAAAATTTGACAGCATATTCAGAAAGTGCTTTTAATTTCCTGTTGAATTATGTCTATTATATGTTCCTGCGTCAATAAATAACAAAATTACAGCGGGTGTTGCGTTTTTTTTTTTCCCGACTGTACGTATACACCCAAATTCAAGCAAATCCGGTCTTAAATGTATTTTTTACAATTTGAATTAGAAATTTTCTAGTGGCCTCCACTTAAAAACGAAATGGTGGAACAACTTGAACTCATCCAATATATTTATAATGTAAATTCGCTGTCCAAATTTATTTAGGTTTGAAGTATTATTTCGGAAGTTATCGTGATGATAAAATTTCCATTATATATAGGCAGATAGATACACTGTAAACAATTTCTGTAAATGTACTGGAATGTTTATCCAGAGTCTCTGTAAATTTACAGTAATTCTTAGTTAAAAGTGAATAATTGAGATTCTCAAACTTGATTCTGCCTTTTTACTTAATTTTTTTTATTTAATTTTTCAATTAAAATTAAAAATGAATATTTCTTCTTTAGAAAAAGCAGTCTAAGTTCCAAAAATACTCTTGCTAATAATTAATTAAATTAATGTTAATTATTAAAATGAATATATAAAATAATTTTTTTAACATGTCCGTTTATTTTTCTCTGCAATTTTACGTAACACTTAAGATAATAGATTACCAGGAGTTTTCTGTTGAAATTTTTAACAGTGTAAATAAACGAAGTGATTGCAATAGGTCGATTTCTAAAGAAATTAACCTAAAATTACTAAAGTATATTTCAAATATTTATTTAAATTGCAAGAAAAAATACCAAACAAGTTCTAATTAGTAAAGGATTAACTGTTTTTTCTTTTTGCTGCTAATTCATGTCGTAATGTATCGCAATGTCATTAAATCCAGTCTTAAATAAGGAAAAAAAATAGTTACATCAATGTCTAATTACATTAATTCCTACAGCCTTTAATAAAAGGTACTTTAATGGAACGTACATTTAATTATTCAGTGATTCAATTAGGAATTTGCCGTAAAGAGAGGTTTTTTTTTTTTTTTTACATATTTTGTACCTACGAAAAAATTGTTTAAATTTGCATAAAAATAACTTAGATCCTAAAATAAATAGTAATTTTTAGTGACAGTAATATCTTTCCACTCATAAACAGCGAGTATATATTTTATTTTATTACAGATTTCATAATTAATAAATTTCCTAATAATTTCGCTAGCATTTTTTAATACTAATATATCAAATGTGTATTTATTTTTTATTTACGTTGTTCATACTGCTATTTTTAATAACACATTTTAAGCTATGAATTGTTTTGCTAAAATAAGTAATAAAATGTCCATATATAACTTTTTAAGCTACGTCTTATAATCAGAGCATTTTTATTTTATAAATAACTATATTAAAATTTAGATATTATTTTATGTGGGAAACAGAATAAAGTTTCATCGCGCATGCCATTAAACGTGTGCTTTTCTGTATTTTTATATTCACGTACAAAATACTTTTTGTTAATAAGTAAGATTATTATCATGAAATGTGATTTTACTTAATATAGCAATTAAGGGGGTATTCTGGTCTAGAAATTTAAAAAAATCGATTTTTTTTTTGCATATTTTGAAAGTTTAGACTTTCAAAAATATGATCCTAAAAGGATTTTTCAAAATTCGAATTATTTTCGGAGATACAGCCGATTTTGTGACGTGGCGTCCGAGCCGGCCGTTTGGGATGTAATAGTTTATGTTAAGTAATATAGTTGGGATGTAAAAGTTTTGGATGTAATAAAGTCTATTTATACCAGCTTATCATCTGATGATTTATTACATCGATGTTTGGGGTCCGAAACACAAAATAATAATGAATCACTGAATTGTTTCCTAAACTTTAAACGCGTTTTTCTCGAAACTACTTTTTTTGAGGTGGTTGACATGATATTTCAAGTTCTACTAAACCGATTGCTTTGAAATTTGGTATATATCTTGTTTATACAACTCTCTATCGCGTCTGCCTTGGATTTAAAAAAAATTTGATTTTCAATATTTTTAAAAAATTCGAAAAGGTTGAAAAAAAGTCGGGTAAAAAAAATTTTTTTTTTCAAGTCGACGCCATTTTGTCATTTTTTTTTTTTTTTTTTTTTTTCTTTTTGAAAATGGTCAACTCGATAGCGACATCTTTATTAATGAAGAATTTGTTTGATTTTTTTGTTTTAGATCACTACAAGGGTTGAAATCATGTGAACCAGACCGTTTTTTTTTTGAAGCCCCCACTCCATCGGCCTGTATCTCGGCGATTTTTTTTTTTTTTTTTTTTTTTTTTACATTCTCAAAATGTCAATAAAAAACATATAAAAAATGGATAGTAAAAATGTTTTTCATTTTTTTTTTTTTTTTTTTAATCTTACTTAAAAAAATGCCTAAAATTCAGGCTTCTAGACCAGAATACCCCCTTAAAAGAAATCCTAATAATTGTAATTGCTGATCTTTTGCACTTTTAAATAATGAGATTGCCTCTGATCTAAGCATATGCGATGAAGCATACTGTTAAGAAAAAACAATAAATTCTTATAAGTAATACAAATTTTGAGATGTGTAATTAAGTTATTTAAAAATCTCAGACTTGACATTAAACATATACAGTACAGTAAATTCAACGCTTAAAACACTGAAGTAAAAAATAAAATGTATTTGTACTGATAAGTATAAGGGTTTAAGTCCAAAAATGTCGATTTTGAGTTATGTACATAGTCAGACTCAGAAAAAAATTCTCTATCGATTGGTATAAAGGATTTAAATCCATGTCATTTAATCTTTGAGAAAATCCATTGGTAAAAAAAGACTCAAATCAGAAATTTAGCAATAATTCTTTGATATAAAATATTTAATTAATTTTTTCCCTTTATTAAATGAAGGTTGACAATCACTGAATGATATAGAGGGTATAAATCAACATAATCCCTTTACCCTAATCGATTCTTCTGATTAGTTTTAAGTTAGTTTAACTTTAATTTTCGTCTCCTGAAAAATCAAGAATATGGGCTTAAATCCTTTATACTTATCAGTACATATATGCTACATCTTTGGCAGCATTAAGCATACCTTCGTCAGAGCAAAATAGCAAGACTAATTATTTCTCCTAATTATAACTCGTAGCAGAATGTAGAGTTGCATAACAGCCAGTTATGAATTGTGGGGATTGTGTAGAAATAAACCAACAGGTCGATACAAAGAAATAGAAATAATAAATGAACATTTTTAAATGTGGCTGTAATGTAATATTTCTAAAATTTGATTGAAATGCAACCGCAAAAGCCTCAATTATTAATATTTTTATATTTTTTATAAAAATGAAAAAATACAAAACTTGAATTTATATGCATACTTATGTTTCCAGATCAGGTGAAGTACAGTTAAAAGTATGATTACTCTCCAGCTATGTTTAGTGGCCGATTTACATGTTTATTATTATTATTATTATTATTATTATTATTATTATTTCTTTATATACTGCATATGTTCTTTTACGCATAACGTGAGTTTCCGTTTTGTTTAAATAGCATATAGTTTGAATTGACAAGAAATACTTTAGAGTTCAGAAGATTTATGAAAATCATTATGATTTTTTAAAAAGAGAAAGACTCGATTATTTGAGGGCGTAAGAATTATTTTGAAATCATATAGATTTAGATTTTAGCAATGGCAAAACTAAGTTTAGGAAATGAAGCAACAGAATACTGATATTAGAAGAAGAAATAGATATAAAAGGATATAGTGGACCGAGAGAATGTAAATTAAAAAGAGCTTTGCCAATTGCGGAGGGGTTGTAAGTTCTGTACACAGAGACGATTTTTATATATTTGAATTTACATTTCTAATGATTTAAAATTGCGTTAAACATGGAGGTCATAGTTAAAAAAAATGTAAAAAGCAGCTGTTTTAGGGAGTAGAGGTTGATATAGACGAGCATGGGGATGCAACGAACTATATATTTTTTACTGTAAACGGTAGTGATAGACATAATTACTACAAACATAGAAAGCACGATTAACAAAAGTGTGAAAATGAGACATTTTAGGGGAGAGGAGACGACCACTATAACGACCATAGAGATGGAATGAAACTGCTAATTTCTTACGGTAAACAGTAGTGGATAAGCTTTTTTTTAGGGCGAGAAGCAAAAAATCGGCGGAAAATATCAAGAGAAACAAAATCATTGTTTGAATCATTCGAAAATGTATTTTAGTAAAACAAGTAGCAAAACACTTTTATGTAATTCCCTTTAAAAAACAGTACTGAAACAACTATTTACATATTTTATTAATTATATTAGTTTAGGAAATATTCATTTACGATCATATAAGAAAAATATCTATTTATACGCGAATAACATTGTAACATTATCTAATTATTTTTCTCAGACATTTTGTACAAGAAGTTCATTACATTAAATTATTTTAATTAGTATCAGCTATAATTCAAAATAATGTTGGTTCGTGAAATGAGTTTCCCAACTTTTAATTAAAAACTGATGTAACGAATAATGTTTATTTATTGGATTTTCATCCTTTTTTTTTTTTTTTTTTTTTTTTTTTTTTTTTTTTTTTAACCAGTTTGCGCAAAAACTGAAAAATTTCGCTTAAGCTTTGACTGAAGAAAAGTGAAAGTTTCATCTATATCATTATATAAAGCGCAAAAAATTGTTTGTTTGTGGAGGGTAATCTCTGAAACTACTGAACCGATTTAAAAACTTCTTTCACTGACCGAAAGCTACAGTATGCCATATTGTTATAGGCTATATTTAATTTTGATAAAATAAATTTTAGTTTAAAATCCGAGCATTTTAATTAAAATCCCCATAGAAGCCGTAATAGAAATGGAAATAATGAAATATTAAAAAAATTAGCTGCTGCCAACATAAAAGAAACATTTACATATTCATTTCGTTTTTAAAATATCTTGACGTGAAAAGAAAAGAAATATATTTGCACGTGCATTAAATTGAAATTCATATAAAGCTTTTTTAATTGTTAAACTTACACGTTAAATCTGACGTCATTATAGAATTAAAAGTGTTTATTTTTCTAATAATTTAATTTGATATGATATGATATAATATCTAAGCATCAATGTTTAAACCACGGAGTCTTTATTACTCCGTGGTTTAAACTGATGTGTGTAAACCACGGAGTAATAAGACAGGAGAAGAAGGTAACGCTGAAATTTTGTGATGTTGTTTTCTAATGTTTACAGATGGCGCCAGCGTGCAATCCTTCCTTCTCTCCAGCTTCCGCAATGTTATTCAATAGGGAAATGTCTCATTTTAATTATTTTTTTAAAAATAATATCAAGCTGAAAAAATTTCGATTGAAAGCAAATTTCATTAAATAGAGTATTCTAACCAACAAGTTTTTTTTTAAGAGCCATTTTATACTCATTTTACTTTGAAAGAAAGCTTTTAAAAAATGACGATTCTTATGAACCGAAGCTAGCTAAAACAGACAATTGGGAGGAAGGAGAATGGATAAAATTTTGTAAAGAAAAAAAATAAACTTACTTTAGGTGCAGAAAACACGAACTCGGACTTTATTTTTCTCCTACGGCCTTTTTTTTTCTTTTCTTATCACTATCATAGCCTGTTTTACAACTAGGAACGAAGTATTTATTTGAAACATCTGAATTATGCAGTTTTAAGAACTTACAAAGAAATTAAATTGCTTAAAATAAAAAATTTTAAATGTATTCCAGCAAAATTCTATTGAAAACAACAGTATATCCGCGCCGAGGTAGGGAGGAATGACAAGTGGCGCCCTCAATATTTACCAAAAATTTAGATCACAGTTTCGTAGCTTTCTCCCATTGGACCTTCAACTCCTATTAATATTACTCCGTGGTGTAAACGAAATTGGAATTTAAAAATAAATAAATAAATAAAATAAAATAAAATAAGAAATTCTATTTTATAATATTATTTATTTTAATTTATAATTGTTGCCAAAAAGATTTACGAATTAATTTATTTTTAGACATATAATAAAATATATTTCCACGCGAACAATAATATAAAAAGTGAACTGGATTTTTTGTAAAAAAATAATAAAGATCGAGGAAAATTATTTCCCCATTTTAATCCCCATATTTGGATATAGATATGTATTAGTTATCATGTGCATCCGTTAGATTAAATTGTTTTTGTTGTAAAATTGATAAAATTGGAATTTTAAATTTCAAAACTCTAGAAAAAAAAAAATGGCAAATTTCCATATTCGATTGAAAACATAAACATTTCATTTCAAAGGATGATATTTACACAATAAACATCCAACTAATAAACTAATTAAAAGGGAAAGGATAAATATTCTATCATAATTTGAAGTCAAATTTGTTTTCAAATGTCTAAATAAAGTATCTGATATAATATACTAATATGTTGCAGCGGAATAGATTTTATATCCGTCATCCTTGGCAGAAAAAAAAAATATCGCCAAATTATCTGGCGAATATAGATTAATTCCTTTCAAAAATCATGGTTATTTTAAAAACTTACATTAAGAGTGTAACGAATAATATGAAACAATATTTCGTACAATACATATTACGAAAATATACATCGGGCATGTATATTTTCGTATTACGTTTTTGATCGCCAAATACAAAAAACGCCAAGGGTGACAGTTTTGAAATTTAAAATTAAAATTTTGTCAATTTGACAGCAAAATAACTCAATCTAACGCATGCATACAATAACTAATACATATCTATACCCAAATATGAGGATTAAAATCGGGAAATAATTCTTCTAGAATTTTAATTAAAAAAAAAAAAAAAAAAAAAAAATCCAATGAGCGATTAACATGGAAAATCTTTTTCTTGCATCCACGGGCGGTCAGATGTCATACTTCGCTTGCGTATTGAGATGTTTAAATTTATTTGGCGACTATTTTTAGCAACTAACAGTTATGGCAAGTAGCTCAATATACATAGCGCATACAGCCATTACTGAAATGTAAATAGCATTTAATTATTTGAGTTACATTATGTTGACTGGAAACCTATTTAATATACCTATGCTCTATAGCTATACTAATATAAAAAAAAGAAAGGTTTATATGCATATGTAGAGAACGATCGCTAGAACTAAAAAGCCGATTGCTTTTTTTTTTTTTTTTTCTTTCAATAATCAAAAGTTACACTGTCTCTCTCTAAGTGCTAGAAGCTATAATAAATTTTGGTAAAATAAATTTTTAATTAAAATTTTCAATATTTTAATTGAAAACAAAGCATAGATTTGATATCTATCGTCATTGGCGATTTTTGTATTTGGCGATCGAAAACGTAATACGAAAATCATGTATATTATCGTAGTAAATACGAGATGTATGTGTTTACTTCAATTACCCTACTACCGTAGGTATTGGAAGTATTGTATAGGTTTGGGCAATTGGTCAGTGTGTGTGTATATGTGCACGTGTGTGTGTAATCTTCTGGCTGTCATATCTCCAAAACTAATAAAAATAGAACTACTAAACTTCACAAGTGATTCAGGTCTGGTGTACAGATAAATTTTCCAAATTTTCGTGAAAATTGAAAAACCGGAATTGAGTCACCTATAGCCAAAGGTGGGACCCTAAGCCCATATTCAAAAACACCTCTATTGATTTTCTTCAAAGTTGCTATATAAATAATATATTAGATGCCCTTTCGATTGAAAAGTTGCTTAGCTCAATTTAGATTGTTTCATATTATTGATTTTTCCCTTAATATACTTTATTAAAAACCATCAGTTATGGAAAAAATTAAATGTATTTGCGAGATAACTTGGCAATCATTTTTTTTTTCCGCCAAGGATGATTGATATAAAATCTTTTCCGAAAGCAAGTAGCGCAATATACAGCCGCTAGGGAATTGCAAATGACATTTGATTATGCAAGTTTCATTATGTTGATTGGAAAAACGGTTCATTTAAAATAAATTAAATGTGCATTCGCGTTAGAAATCTACTTTTGTATAGGGCTTCTTTGGAGATATTCAAAATTTGGCAACGCAATAGCTAGGACGTTTCACTCGAAGGACTTTACGTATTTGCGATAACCTTTTTAATTCACCGCCAAAATCACAAAAAATATTAACGATCACTAATGGAGAACCATTACTAAAACAATAACCAGATTACTTTGCGGACGTTAAATTTAAGAAAATTAAAAACACATAAGCTCTGTGTTTAATAGAAATTAATATTATAAGAACAAATAAATAATAATTAAAGCAATTATGACGTCAACTTCATCAAACACATATTCATGTTATAGGTTTATTTTTCAATATTTTTTATTCATGAGTAAAGACATGCTTCTTTTTATGAAATAAATAAATAAATAACATAAAGTAAAAATTACCAACATTTAACAACTGATTGAAAAAAATAATTGTAAAGTTATATTTTGACTTTTCAGTTGATAACATTGCCTGACTATAACATATAAACTGATATTTTTTTTATTTTTTGCATATCAATTCATCGTTAACTAAAATTTGTTCATCCGTGCGAAGTAGGACGGGTCAGCTAGTTTAGATATATTTTAGGTAATTTAATCCAAAAACTAATTATTTCCGTTAGGAAGATACTTAACAGTTTCTGAAATTAATTAAAGACTACCTTTTTTTTTTTTTTTTTTGTATGTTTGTTAGCAGATTTCAAAGCAGATGCAGATATTGCGATGTTTACAAAATTTTTTAGGGAAGGAAAAGGAATAATAATAATAATAATAATAATAATCGTAAATAAAAATGTATCAATTTAAAATATTCTAAAGTAAAAAAAAAAAAAAAAAAAAGTATTTTATATGTTGTATTTAGAATACTAGTAAATATGTTGCATTTTAGGTATTTTTAGTATAGTAATATAATTATTGGTTTACATAAAACTTTTAAACATAAATCGATACTTACATGCAAATTTTTAAACACAATATTACTTTTTTAAATGCTTAAAAATGTACCAGAATTCATCAAAAGATCATAATGATTAACCCATGTTTATTTTGAGAAGACAGCTAGTTCTCATAAGTGGACTCTGTTTAGTTCCCTTCATATATTTATTATAAATTTATACTACAAGGTAGTCTATGTTCATGTTAAGATAAATGAATTTGACCAACCGTTCGATACGATGATAGACCAGACCACCTAACTAATGAGCCACCAACCTTCCATTTCCTTACATTTACCTTATCATGATTTGTTAATTAATATTTTGGAGGTCAGGTTCGTATTTTAGTTTTCATGCTATTCCATACTGCTATACGCAATGAAATTACCCTCACATTGCAAGTTTGTGTGATGTATTGCTTACGAAATTTTCAAATTAATATATTCGTAGCCAATGATGTTTAAACAAGTGTCATAAATAATATTTTAAAAGTAGTGTGACGTTCTCACGGTAAAAATATTCATAAAAATGGAAGTTTAAGCAAAATTTTGTCCTATTCTGCCTTTTGGAGAAATTCACAAATATCGAATTACTTACGAAATTTTCAAAGTAAAATCTTCATTGCTAAAGATGGTCTGACATTTCCAGCATCAAAACTGGTATTTAAAAGATGGTCTGACATATTACGATAATAAATATTTCTTTTAATTTACACTTTAGCAAAATATTGCCCGATTTCTGCATGTTAAGAAATTCTTAAACTTCGAGTAATTTACGAAATTTTTAAACACGAAAGTTCGTAGTTTTCGATGTTCATGCTAGCATCATAACCGATATTAAAATCCTTATTTGACTTTTTTACGATAAAAATATTCATGTTAATGAACGTTTAAGTGAAATTTCCCGCTATTTTCCCTTGCTAAGAAAATCGTAAATTTGGAATAATCTACGAGTTTTTTAAAGTAGAATGTTTCAAATAAGTAGGTTTCTTGCCAGTACCGTATGCGATATTTGAAAATTAGCCATTTGTTTTTGAGATATCGTGTACACAGTATAACAAACTGTCAAACTACTACATTACCACACTAACAGATAACGTACAGATGGACACCATACCAATTCTGTATGTATATTTTTTTCTATTCCCCACACCTGAAAACGTGTAAAAAAAAAAAAAAAAAAATACCGAGGTCGAAAAGTTTCACGATTACTTAAATTCCCCATAACTACAGTATGATGAAGCACTAAAATTATCTTTATTTCTAGAAGAACGAAACCGGTTGTACACAAATTTTAATAGATCTTGAACGATCTTAAAAGGGTTTAATTTTTACGAATTTTGATTTAAAATTTAAAGGATTTAATTTTTGCCAATTTAGTTTTATTTAAATTTAGTTTACCTAATAAATTTATATTTCGTAATAACAGCGTCTGATCAAAATTATTATTCTTAATAGTTTTCTTTCTTTCTTTCTTTCTTCCTTTTTTTAAATATTAATTAATTAAAAAAGCTCAGTAACGTAGAAAAAAGCAACTTCCATTATTAAAAAAGTAAAGAAATGGAGTGATCATTTTTTCTGTTCCTTTCAATCATTTTCAGAAGAAAATTAATCGTTATTATGCTTGTATCTAGCCAAAATCCTCGTTAACTTTAAACTAATAAGGTTTTACATTTACCCAGTATAACAAAATCTGTTTACAATCTTAAATTTCTTATCTTTTTATTATTTAGGATCACACAATAAAAAAAAAAAAAAAAAAAAAAAATCAAATCACTCAGTGGTTTATTTGCAAAAAACGATTAGGCTAATTATTTTCCCTTCAAGATGAAGTATAATGGAAAACAATTACATTTACCGAACATTAAAACAAGAATTCTAAACCATGTTCCGCTGCTGTAACCATGACTTTTACTTTTTTAGATTATTACTTTCCGAACACTATAGTGAGGAAAGTATTGTAATCATATCAAAAATCCGAATTCGAGATTTTGATGTTTCTATACGTTTTGAGGTCCCCTGAGTCCGTTTTCACTATTTTTACGATGATGTATGTATGTGTGTGTGTATGTGTGTATGTATGTGTGTATGTGTGTATGTCTGTGGGTGAACACGCTAGCGTCTAAACGCTTCGTTCGATTAACCTGAAAGTTGGTACGCATATTGTAAGTCACCATAGTACGAACCCTATAGATTTTGGTGAATCTAGCTCTTATAGTTTTTTTACAGGGACACAAAGAAAAATTCTTTATCATTATGGCCTATGGGAGCAAAATCTTAAAAGTGCGATAGCATCTAAACGCCTTATTCAATTGAGCAAAAATTTTATACACATATTATAGATCACAAATACTCAATCTGTATAGATTTTGGAGAATCTAGCACTTATAGTGTTTTTACAGGGACACAAAGAAAAATTCTTTAGCATTATGCCTATGGGGCCAAATTTTTAAAAATGTGATAGTGTCTAAACGCCTTATTAATCCGAGCAAAAAAATTGTAC
This sequence comes from Salticus scenicus, assembly GCA_963930645.1. Classification (NCBI taxonomy): domain Eukaryota; kingdom Metazoa; phylum Arthropoda; class Arachnida; order Araneae; family Salticidae; genus Salticus; species Salticus scenicus. The sequence continues at coordinate 235,592,884 of OZ005652.1, forward strand.
ACGTGTTATAGATCACAGTTGAACTAACTGTATAGATTTTGGTGAATCTAGCACTTACAGTTTTTTTACAGGGACACAAAGAAAAATTCTTTATCATTATGGCCTATGGGACTAAATTTTTAAAAGTACGATAGCATCTAAACGCCTTATTGAATTCAGCTGAAAATTTATATGAGTATTATAAATCACTGTTGCACTAACTATAAGCATTTTGGTGAATCTAACATTTATAGGTTTTTACAGGGACATAACGAAAATTTCTTTGTCATTATGATCTATGGGCTCAAAGTTCAGTAGCGTTAAATAAAACAACGTGTAATAGATGGAGAAAAATACTCAAACACTCTATTGTGGTTTTCTCTCTTTTGTTTGTTTAACAACTACTCTTTCTTTACTTTATCTACAAAACTGTTAATTATTCAATGTTCGGAAAGTCGAGTGGAGTCACTCCAGATTTTTTTTATTATATTTAGGATGAATTTTGAATTTTCTTCTCTCTTGCAATTCTTAAATTTCAAGTTTGTTCTATCAAAATTTATAATTATTCAGGTGCACAGCAAACTTGTGAAAATGGGACACTTTTTTTTTTTATTTTTTTTATTTTTTATTATTACCTTGTATTTATAATATTTTTTTTTATTATTATTTCCTTCAAGAACTTTAATTTGATCACGAAAATAGCAGTAAGAAATTCTAAATGTAAGTCTTGAGCCATTCCTCTTTTAATGAAATATTACATCTCAAGTATGAGTTCAAGATTACAATAATAGTTTTTAGTAAACAGTATTTTCTGCCCGATAGTGTAACGTTTCCGTAAAATTTTGATGAAAACAAAAATCAAGTACAATTGTATTCTGCCAATGATTGCATTAAATAAATTTTCTGTAAAAGTTTCAATTCACAATCGATCTTTAACGATAAATCATGTACTATCTTGATTGAGGTATAAACACCAATTTATATTTAACAGGAATTTTTCAATGAAATTTAACAAAAAATGAAAATTTTTAATAAAGACTGAATATAAGTGCACAGTCTAAAAATATGTATATTTGGTTGAATAATCTTTAAATAGTGGATCTGCACATAAAAGTCTCAAAGTTCTATTTACATCACACATTATCCAACAGATCAATTTTATTTATTCCGTATTATATAATGCATATATTGACACAATTGACTTGCTGCATTAGCAGAAACGTTTTTTGGCGAAGGCTAACGCCACCCTCAACCCCCACCGAATCTGTCTTTCGATACCTATCTGTTTATATCTGTATATATATGCATTCATAATAACTGATAGTATTGTATTAATTCCCTGCAATTCATAAATACGTGTACTAAATATCATGTAAAATAATTTCATAACATATCGGAATTATTTTGCGTAACACTGCAAACTATCTACCAATTCTATGCCCACAATTGTATGGTACATACAAATTCTGTCTATAGGTAGCAATGATAACAAAAAGTTTGGTGTGTCCCTGTACACCAATTATAAATAGAATACACAGCAAAAACTACTATACAAATAATTCCGTGGGGCTAATGAACATATGTACCAAATTGGAAGTCAATAGCGCAATTTTTGCGGCCGCTGTTGCAAGAAAAACAGACAGGCAAAAAAGTGGTTTTAGGCAATTGGTCAGTGTCTGTGATGTGTGTGTGTGTGTAAGTGTGTATATATGTGAGGAGTATTCTGATTATTTTGTCTACGAAAGTAATAAAGAGATAACGACGAAATTTCAGAATTGGAACAGGTTTGGTGTTCAGATGCATTTTCTAAGTTTTGGTGAAAATTAGAAAACCGGAATTGGGACACCGGAAAACGGAAGTACGTAAGTCAGTACCTCAAAAACAGCTCTAACTATATTCTTTAAAATACATATATAAACGTTCTATTAGATGTTGTTTCGAACGTTATAGTTGGTTTGTTCAAGAAAATTGATGGGCATCCTTTATAAACATCTTAATATAAACAGGTCTCGCAATTGCGTTTCTTTAAAAGCAGCGGATTTTTTTTCAAACTCGCCATATTAACCACTGTTTAAATGTCCTTTTATAGGTAATGGTTATTTTCCAGTGAACAATTGAATATGCCAAGTTATGATAAAAGTCGGTATCTCAAAAACGGCTCTAACGATTTTCTTTAAAATTGTTACATAAACCCATAGATATCCTTTAATGTATTATGTGGTTATCACAGAAAAATTAACATTCATTCCTGATTAAGTAAGTGAAATTGGCGTTTAAAAAAATGGCTCTACCGATTTTTTTACTTATTTTATAACTAGCTTACTAAACTTCGTTTTATATGTCTTTACACGTGTATTAGCTATATCTTAAAGGAAAAGTGTTAGGTGTCTACTTTGTCAATTTAGTTATCTCTTCCAATTACATTATCTTCCAAAAGTGCATATAATAGGTGTAGTAGTGAATAAGGGAACTCGTGTGGTTGCTTCATACCAGATTATATATATATATATATATACATATATAAATTTTGCTTCACTCTTGTTAAGTCCTGGTAATCTTGTACATGGGTAACGAATTTATCGGAAACACCCTCATTGATTTTGATAAAAGCTTAGGATTAAGTGTATTTTTGATAAAATGGTATCTCATGACCTGCGCTGGGCAAAATATAGCAGTAAACTTTCTTCTAGGAAACCAAACGAATGATTTTAATAAGGGTTAGGATTTAGGGTAATTCAGGGTTAGGCTTTGTGAGATGACAGCACGTCCAATTACATTCATTTCCAGAAAAAATAGCAGTATCTGTTAACACGCACTCACTCCGATTCAAAATATGGCAGAAATTTGATTTTTTTCCAGAAATAGATGTAACGATTTTTATTAACATTTAGAGTTAAAGATATCTTGAGATAACAAAATCATAGAGTTAATTTTAGAGAAATTTTAAATTAAGGAGTTATTTGAGATAATAAACTGATGACTTATTCTCTTCTTTAGGAAAATTATCTCTGCTTTTAATCCGTGCTCCTTTCGGGTGAATAAAGAAACCTGATTTTATAGGAAACTACTCGAACAATTTTATTAAAATAACTAATGTTAGATATTTTTGAGACGACAATTCAAACTATATCACCCTCATTTTGTGCATCCACTAATAAACCTTGCTCCTATAGAGTCAAATATCGCTGAAATATGATTTTTTCGGAAACGGTACTAACCAATTTTGTGAAAAATGACCGATAAATAGATTTTTGAATTTTGAAATAGACATGACATTTTCTAATTTAATTTTTGCTCTGCAAGTTGGAGTAAGCAAATGGTTTTAATTTATTCAAAGAAAAGAATAGTTAAAACATTTTATACTTAGAAATCAATCTAGCAATACTTTTCACTGCGTATCATAATATATATATACACTCAATTTCTGCAAAAAACCATACTAAAATTCGTTTTTGTCAGTTTCAAGTAACTTTAAAAGTTAATTACATTTCTATTCTTTTTTTTTTTTTTTTTTTTGTAGGGAAATAAATACTTTAATATATTTCTAATTACATTATTCTATAAATTCATGAATTCATTTTATATTTAAATTTTTATCTACTTTTGAATACGAAACATTTTATATTTGAATACTTTAATTCCTTTTTCTTCTTATTTTTTAACGCATGTAGCTTAAAATGTACAATCTGTATTTAACGTGATAAACTAATTTATTGGATTGTCTTTAGAAATGAATCAATGTTTTAAATAATGTATAATATTTCATGTTATTATAAATTTACTTGTGCTATATGTTGAAAAATAATAAGAATTATTTTTTTCTACTTTAAATTTTAATAAAAAGTGTTATAAGTCAATGCTGTGTTCTTTTCATCCTATTAAATTATTAAGCAATACAGATTATTCTTTGATGTATAAATTTGTATTGATGTAAATTAGATCAGGAAGGAAATACATCTATATATAGGATTTCCGAAAAGAAATCACTCTTATCACTATCATATGATTTTTACAGTGATTCTGAATGATACTCTTTCATCCAATTACTATAGTAAAAATAATCATATATTACTTGTAAATCGGGAAATGTTTATTTACTTTGCGGAAAGAATGTTATTTTAAAAATGTAAAATACTTATATTAATGTAACAAAAAATTTAAAATAATGCATCATGCACAGTTTAAGAAAGACATTTTTGAAATATTTCTTCTTCTTTTTTGTGGCATACCATAAATTCTCCTATATAAATTTTATATGCACAAAGGTATTATACAAATGTGTCTTCGATGATTTTATCTATTTTTCAGACTGGGTTTATTTTAATACTTAAATATATAAATATTTGTAAAATATAGACTGATGAGGAAGGTTTTTGAAGGAACTAGTTTTGCAAAAATTTATGAAAGAATTCATATTTGTACTAAGAAGTTACCTTAATTACATTTCAGGACTTTATCTGAAATGACTTTAGTGCCATCTCATGGTGCCTTTTGAAAGTGAATTTTTGACAAAACGGCTCCTTGAAAATTTTTATTCGTAAGCACATTGTTATGTTCATTATCCATAATGTGTTTTTATTTAAGGGTCAAGACATTCTATAAAACAAAAGCTTAGCTTTCCCAGTGTTAATAAGAGTACATAAACTGAAATTTTGAACACAGTTTTTAATGTGCTGTGTATTTATAGTACGTGCAGTGTCTTATAGTATAGTATGTGCATGTATGTTTATAGTATGTGCATGTGATTCAGTCGTGTATTTATAAAACAAATCTACGATTTGTCAGTGTTCATTCGTATAATATCCTTTATGCAATTTTGTGCACTTTAAGCAATGCATTTGCGAGGAATAATTCTGTGATTAATTTAATTAGTGAAACTATTTTTTTTTTTTTTTTTTTTTTTTTTTTTTTTTTTTTAGAATTTAGATATTCTACCTTTAAAATTAAAAATTATTATTATTATTATTATTATTATTATTATTATTATTATTATTCATTATTTATTTATTTATTTATTTATTTATTTATTTTTTGCTTGTGTGAGTTAAGACCGATTCACTACATATAAGTCTAAAGTCTTTGTGGAATGCTTTCCATGGAGATGTTTCTAAAGCTTTCTAGTCTGTATTCACGTTGTTAGAAAACTATGGAAAACTTCGAATGGCCTCAGCCTATGTACGCGACTTGGCTTTAAACTTAGAACCCAATGTTTTTTAAGTTTTGAGAGCAAAACCCTTCGACCACTGGTGGGTCATTAAAAACTAATAAAGCATAAATGCAGGATTTAATTAATTTAATGTACAATTAATAATAAGAAGTGATTTTTAACACAACAATTACCTAATGAATTAAAAGTGATTTCAGTTTTTTCTCACAACGTGTCATAAATTCTAACTGTATGTATTTTTTTCATTCAATCAAACAATTACTTAAAAGAAGTGTATAAAAGAAGAAAAGGCTTCAGTAGTTCTAAATTTTCGGGGACACAATGTTATCTTTTGCCTCATTCTATTTTGAAGTACGATAATCGAAGTCAATTTTGGGTGTTAACAGCATGAGGATATTAACAGCAATTACTTAAAAAACAAATAAATAAATAAATAAAATAAAAATTTCTACCTTCATCCTTTCTTTTTCTGCACAGCATAAATTACTATTTCTATTTTTTATTAATTTATTTCATTCTTTAAAGGAACATTAAATTGCTATTGCTATTTTTTCTTTAATTTATTTCATTCTTTAAAGTGACTTTAAATGACATTTTAAAATGAACATTTGTAACTTACAAGTCTATCATTCACCTATATAAATAAAGAGAAGTGTCTATGTGTGTGTGTGTGTGTGTGTGTACTGATCCCAGTGCTATAAAACTTGCCATATGGGTACGTGGGACCATGTAGGTGTGCACATCATCGAGATTTTTTTCAAATTTCGAATTTGAACTTTTTTAATTCATTTTTTTTTTTTCAAATTTAAATACTGGCTTTATGTTTCATTTTTCATGAATTTATTCTTCCATTGTAATCGTCGGCGTATCTTAGAAACGACTATTACACAATTAAATTTTTATTTAATACGTTCATTTTAAGGCGAAATCTTTTTTCTCTTTTCAATTAATTATATATATTAAAAATAAAATGTCAATGCAGTAGAAAAAATTAAGAATTTTAAATTTTAAATTTTAAAATTTATTTTTAAGAGTTATGTTTATGCATAATTTTTATAATGTAATAATTTTAAATTTTAAATTTTTTAATTTAATTCCTTAAAAAGAAAAATATTTCTCTTTCTCTGTCTTTTTTTTTTATTTATTTATAGTATTTATCGGGAAAAAACGGTAGTATATAGTAGAAAAAATTAAACTCATTAAAATTTATTAATTTTTATGCATTTCATTCCTTTTAAAAGAAAATCTACTTTTTATTTCATTTATTATATTGTTCGGAATGATATGATAGCATAGTGGGAAAAGCGGAGGCTATAAAACACATGGTTCAAAGACTAAAGTATTTAGATATTGAGATACAGTAATCTTTAAAATCGTAGTTTTTAAATAATAGCAGATCCACCTGTCGTCGATAAATACCCAAAATGAAGTGGCCGAGAAAAACATTCCTGCAGGCAGTGGACCTGCTGTAGTGCGGGCGGAGAAAGAGCTGCCGTAGGCAGCGGGTACCCGAATCGAGGTTTAGAGCGATTTCAATATACACTTTTCAGTTTTTTTTTTATGATGTGATGTAAAAATTTAATACTAATCCAATTATTTTGAAAATTCATGTAAATGTAGTGACCAGCGAAGCGGGCGTATCCTGCTAGAATGTAATAAGTTAACGTTCGTGGCACAAGTTTTTTTTTTTTCTTTTTTTTACTTTTGTCTATTAAATGAAATACATATTTGAAATTCAAATGTTCGTACTTAATTTAATATATGGAAAGAAAATTACATATACAATTAACTAATATTTTAATGTGTCTAAAAATGACTATTCAAATTTGGTATTTAAAGACATTTTAGAATAAACACAATAAATAAAGACACGAAAATATATTTTTAGCGATTTATTGGAATATATATTTTAATACTAAAAGATCAGACCCAAGTAGCACAGGAACGTTCTGTGAACGTCTAATAACGGTTTCAATAGTTCAAACACCGTGTTTCGTGTCAAAAGAACGTTCTAAAACACGTTCAGAAATAGTATTATTTAGAACGTTCTGAAAATGTTTGATTTGTACCATCTATAAAACGTACAATTCTAGTTCTATATAGAACGTTCAAGTGTGACACCGTCATAACACGTTCTGTAACAGTGTAATTATAACGAATATGACAAAATGACTTTTTAGTACTATTGGTTGGGAAAATAGGTTAATCATGAAAATTTTTGACTTTAGTTTTTGATTTTTTTACACGTTTTGTGGCGTGAGGAATCCGGAAGTCAAAAGGTTGGTATGGTATCTGTTAATGTGTATCGGCTTCGGCACCTATTAGTGTGATAGCCCGTTAGTTCATGTACACGATATCTCAAGAACAAATGATTGCAGAGAGATTGGACCAGTTTTAAAATATCACTTATGATATTGATAAGAATCTTATTGAGAGATTTGCAACATTCTAATTTAAAAACTTCGTAAGTTATTCGAAATTTATAATTTTTAGCAAGATAGAGAATAGAGCATTTTTTACATTTTCAGTTTAACGTTTTGTTAGCACGTCAGTAAAGAATGCTTCTCAATAATCAGTAGCGGTGAGGTGAAAAAAAATTACAAAATTTTAAACTCATGGAAAAATTTTGTAGATTTTGTATTTCAGGAATCAATGTATGGAATTCAACCAAACTTGTTACAATATTAGATCTTGCCCTAAATTGGAGTTTATTTGAATTTCATTTGGGATATATCGTCCGATAGATTGCGGTGCTATGCAATGAAACCCTCCATTTATGGGACGGCTATATCTCAGCTTCTATAGTGTACAAACGCATTAAACTTGATATATTGGCATGTATCATCATAACCTCTGCTAATACAATTTGGATGTATACATTGTCCAACAGGTGGCGTTGCTAATCTGCAATTTAATCATTTTAACGGAAAGGCAATATTTTAACTCTTGTGATTTAACAATAAATTTTGTGATACACTGAAGTTATAAGTGAAATCGATTTTATGTAAAGCTTTACTGGTCCATTTTGGATGCACATCGGCCAACAGGTGGCGTGGCTATGTTGCAATTTAATCTCATAACGGAAACGGAAAATCTCAACTTCTGTGATTTATAAATATTGTAAATTTGGTAAGTGAAATTAATATTACGTAAAACTCTACAGATTGCCTTTGGGTGCATATCGGACGACAGGTGGCACTGCCACGTTCCAAAATTTTCCATTCACAGAAAGGCTATCTATCAGCTTCTGTAATATATATACTCACCAAACCTTCTGCGTGACATACATTTGATATATATTATTGATTCAATTTGGATGTATAACGAGTAATAGTTTTTTTTTATTATTATTATTCATAGGACATTGTTTTTTCCCCTAGGAATAAGTATACATCATCCGTCGGGGATGGGGGAGGGGTGGATAAAAATTTTCACTATGATTATCTTTCAAAAGAATTCGATATCACCCTTAAAACGAATAATTGAAACATCGTTTTCTGATGATTTAAAACAAATTTACCGTGTTTTTTTTTTTTTTTTTTTTTTTTTTTTTTTTTTTTTGTAATAATAATAATAATAATAAACCCTTAGAAAAATACATTTTCTAAGATCTTCTATACAGCATAAAAATGATTGTCTTCTGTCATGAAAACCTATGCATTCCCCAGACCCAGAGTTTAGATACAAAAAGCTAATCACGGATGTTATTGAATAAGTAATATAGTGCTTTACGCGAGTTTCAAAGAAAATCACGGAAAAACTCCGAAAACCTAAGTCGACGAGCGTGACCAGGAATCGAAACCAACACTTCCCGTCTGTAAGGTTCGAGAGTAGAACCTCGCGGTCTCTAATACTCATCGGGAAGTTACAGAAATGAGTTTTTTTCTTCTTTTCTTTAAGTTATGGTTCTATTTAAGTTTAAATGTTACTGATAAATTAGCAATATTGATCATGTTGTTAAATCATTACTCTGTTTGATTGGTCTTATTTTATTTTATTTATTTTCACTGAATATTTTGTTCAGTACTGAAATATACACTAAAACAAGATATGCTTTTCCGTTTAATTCGAGATTTTAAAATGGAAAAATAAAGTGATCTCATAAGTTTTTAAAATACTTTATAAAAATTTAAATAATTGTTTAACTCCACTAAATTTTTCCTTAAAATATTGACTATATGTTTTCTACAGCTATAAATGCTTAATAAATTTATGTTTCAAATGTTGAACTTTGAAACATGATTATTGCGGATGCAAGAAGGAAGGGAGAGCAGATGATAACATCGACATCTGTGGATTGCATTTATTTAATTTTCGCTGACCATGCAGCTGCAAAGTAAAACGCCAGGCGCGGCGCCAGGTCTTGGGAAAGTCGTGTCGTTATGTGAGGCGGTAATTTTAAAACATGTAATCTGATTTGTTCAGTTTTAGCGTTATAAAGACTAGGATAAGCTTTAGAAAAGGTAAAAATGTAATATTTTTAACCTGTAATATTCTCTATGTTCTATTTATTAAAGTCTTATTTTAATATCAATTAAACAATCATTTTCATATCTGCGTATGTTCTTAAGCCTAACTTTTGATACTTGAAAGTTGAATCGCAGAAAAAACTGCTCCTGTTACAGACAACCGCTTAGAAATTATTGATTCATTTTATTAATTTAGTCTTCTGAGATGGAATTTGTTAAAATAACTATTTTTGGTTATTATAATTCTGAATGAAGTATGAAGAAGTCACAAAGACTTTAGAAGATAAAAGCTAATTTTAAGTGAATGCCCTTCCGACTGGTCATTGTGTATTTTAAAATGCTAGTTGGAAGGATGTTTTCTTGAAGAAAATTCTTATGAAAATTCAGAAGGTTCGTAATTCTTTTTTTTCTTTTCTTTTTAAATTCTGAAGTATTTATTTAATGTTTATATGATAATATATATACAATCTAGGTTATGCAAATTGCACATTTTTAAAATAATATCCTAAGTTTCACCGACTTAAATTTTAAATATCTCTTTACTGTTATTTATTAAATAAAATATATGAAATTGTTTAACTGCATAATAAAACAAAGATTCAATTCAATTTTATTCCACATCTTTATAAAAAAAAGATATTCTGCTTAAAAAAAAAGGACGATTTACTATATTATTTATTAATACTAATAATATTCACATTTATCAATTATTTAATATGCCATATGATAGCATAATTACATCAAATGAGGTAAAAATTGCGTTGACTCAATTTAAAGAAATTTAAACATTTAAAGAATACCAATTACATTGCCATGTGGAATAAATTTAAATACCTGCAAACATCTTTTTTGTAAACTGCTGCTGTAAGCTGAAAATATTTATACACACATGCACTGAAATTTAAAAATATGAAGTACGTTAAATATTTTAGAAAAATATTTTGATTAAAAATATATATATGTATTTAAATATTTGGAAATTTTTAAAATTTCCTCCTTCTAACTAATTTTTAATTTTTTGTTTCAATTTCTTATTATTATAAATTAACAATATATTCTAAACTCAATTATATATTATTTTAGCGGTGTATTGGTACATTCATTTTTGAAATTATTTTTTATGTTGGAATATTAAAACTTTCTATGAACTTCAGCATTCAAATATATTTATAAACTATCCATGGACTTACAAAGTAGTACCCAGAAATGTTTAGAATATACAGGGTGCAAAGTCGAGAGCAGGCCTTTATTTGCGCAACAATTGGTCTCAGACGTCCTCCAATAAGAAAATGTATTTTAAAAAAAATGTAAGAATTCATTATATGACATGTTTAAATTAAAAAAATTAATTTATTAAAAATCACAAAAACTGATAATTTTTATACAATTTTCATGACACTAATAGTGAAAGTTGAGTTCCAACCTAAAAAACCTATATAACACAAAAAGTTTCACTTTTGTGCACCCAAAATTGTCTGAGATAGTTAGTTTCAAAATTTAGGATTATTTCGCATTTTCTCGGGCTTTATTAAAAAGTCAATGAAAAATTCTTTAATAAACCCAGGGAAAATGCAAACAAAGTCCAATTAGGATTTTTAAACCGATCCCTTATTGAAGGCCGAAATATGTTAGAAAATCTAAACTTTAAATATCTTGTTCCATTTTGGGAGAATATAAATGAAACTTCTTGTTAGGATGAGTGTCAATTTTTCTAAATATCACTATAGGGGACTGGGACTGTACAAAAATTTAGTTTTTGTAATTTTGAAAAAATAGATATTTTAAATTTAAACATGTCATACCGCAAATGCTCATATTTTTTAAAACATTTTGTAACTGAAACTATATGTTTGCGACCAATAGTTGCGGAGATAAAGACATTCTCGTGACTATCTTTGCACGCTGTATTAAAAAAAAATTAATATATATATGTATAAATGAATTTTTAATCGTAGTTAAAACCAGGCAACCGATATAAGATCTCTGAAACCACATAGAACAATGAGAAGGAAATTACAACAAATTTAAATAACCTGTGGAGACTGATTGTGATTTATTGAAACATTTATTTTTTGTTTAGTGATTTTTATTTTATTTAACTTCAATCTAATCATACATTTATTCCTAGATTATCCGTTGCAATTTTAATAATTTTGCCGGTGCGTAAATACGACATGAAACTCAAATCAAAAGATACAAACAAGCAACGAGAAAAAAAAAAAAAAAAAAAAAAAAAAAAGCATTTTTTTTTTTTTTAAGGAAAAGCTCAGAACGGTGAAAAAGAAAAAAAAAAAAAAAAAAAACTCGTCAGTGGTGACCTTTTTCACCATTGAGCACCAATGTGCGATTTCGTTCGTTAGCAGCTATAATAGCAAATCGCAAGCGGACACCAAATCGTACAAGAAATTAATTGAAGTTAAAAATGAAGAATAAAGTGGAATAAACCAGGGGTGCAGAATATGCCCGAACGAGGTTCGGGGGAAATTTTGAATATTTTTTTAAAGAGAAAATAAAAATGTAAATCAAAAATAACAATTTGCTACTTTGAAGTGCTTATACACTAACAGCGATATTTTTATGTTACACTGTATATTTATTCTCTTAAAGATTTATTACATAGAACAAATGACTTTGTATAGCAAAGTAGATTTTTGCATTATTGAGGGAAATTTATATTGTGTTTGGGGGAAATTTCCGAGGTTTGAACATTTTCTGCATCCCTGGAATAAACTATTAATTCAAGAAATCAGAAAATCAAACAGAAAAGAACTATAAAAAACAAACATTACTCACAGGATGATGCATTCGGAATCCCAAGGATTAAAACAAGCAAAATAATTCAAGAGTTTACTTGTACATAGCAGATAAAGAATGATACAACACAGCAACAGGGATATGAATTACTTTTTTTTTAATTCAAATAATGTTTGTGAAATTTTAACATACTTAATTTCAACGTATATGCATGAGAAACTCCATATTCTACGACAGTAATTCCCAAAAATTGTCATAACGTCTCTATATCCCTTAAAAAGTTCCTTAAATTTTTGCATTTAAAAAAAATTTCTTTTTTTCCCCTAATCTGAAGATAATGGCGTTATAGTATTAATTACGAAACTTTAATAAACACCATAAAAGGCAAGAACTCGCAGCTGCTACAAAAAAATAAATAAATAAATAAAAAACCGGCAACGCATTCAACACACTCAACGTGCTTGTTTGCAGCTCTCGCGCTTACATTGTTCGCCTGATGAAGGGTTGTGTCTTCTTTTAACCCGAAACAATTGTTTCGAGTTCTTACATTTTATGGTGTTTATTCAAAGTTTTGTAATTAATACTATAACTTCATTATCTTCAGATCAAGGTAAAAAAAGAAATGAAAAAAAAAAAAAAAAAAAAAAAAAAAAAAAATTTAAGAAATTTTTTAAGGGATAAAGAGACGTAATGGCACTTTTTTCGGAAAACTGTCATAGAATATAGAATTTTTTATTCATATACGTTAAAATAAAGGAATAGTAAGTATGTTAAAATTTCTCAAACATTATTTGAATAATAAAAAAAAAAGTAGTTTATATTCCTGTTCCTGTGTTGCATCATTATTCGTCATCAGCTATGTACTTTTTAATAAAAAAACACCACAAAACTAGCGTTGTAAAAATTATTACTTACAAACTTTGAATAAACACCATAAAATGCTATAAACTCGCAACAATTGTTTCGGGTCGAAAAAACACACGACCCTTCATCAGGCGAATAAAGTAAGCACGAGTGTTGCAGTCAAAGCGGCAACGCAATTGGTGCGTTGCCGCTTTGACTGCAGCACTCGTGCTTACTTTATTCGCCTGATGAAGGGTCGTGTGTTTTTTCGACCCGAAACAATTGTTGCGAGTTTATAGCATTTTATGGTGTTTATTCAAAGTTTGTAAGTAATAATATGTACTTTTTACTTTTAAACGCCCGTACTGTGGTGTTTTTTTTTTTATAATGACGTCACAGTTTTTTTTTTTCCTACACTATTTTAGAACGTTTACAGTACGTTTTCTAGAACGTTCTGAAAATGTGTATAACGTTTTGAAAACGTTCTAAAAACGTTTAGAACGTTCTGAGACCGTATACGTAGAACGTTCTCAGAACGTTTCTATAACACCGATGGTGATAGTTACACGTTCATTGAACGTTCTCTGAACCGTACTATTGTACGTCTTCAAGATGGACAAATAGACGTCTATAACACGTTCAAAGTGAACGTTCTTAGAACGTGTTTGTAGAACAATTTTTGAACGTTCAGAGAACGTTTCGGTGCTGCTTGGGGAATCTTCAAATTATTTCCGATTATGTTTATAATAATTATTGTTTTCTATATCTATCTATCTGTATATTTCAAACAAATATATCAAGAAAACATATAATAATTTAATTCTTTTAAAAATTGACAAAGAAACTTTTAATGTACCGGTGAGAAAGAACATTTGATTTCCTTATAATCTTCGTTTACTATTGTTTAACAAAACACTTTAATACGATATTCAGATTGTTTCATTCTGCGTGTGATGCTATTGAAAATGCGTGCTTTTTATTTTTTAAATATAAATTCAATATTTACACGATTACTCGTTGAATCAAATAAAATATACACCTCTCTTAGAGTTACACGAAACAGTTCGTGTAACTTTAGAAGTAATAAACCATTTTTTTTTTCACTGAATTACAAAATGTTTGAACATATAATATGAAGGTGAAAATTGTGTAATTAGAATTGGGAATGGGAAAGTGTCTCTATTTACTTGTACAGTAAATAGTACTTAAATATGAAATTCATGTATGAAATAACAAAATAATAGGTATGCAACAGATATTCATAAAACGTAATAAAAACTTATAAAAACACATACAGAATAGGGGGGGGGGAAGTATTGGAACTGAAAAAAGCTATTTATGTTGTTATTATTCAATAGCAGAATGTATATATACCTATGCAAATGATGATGATATGACACTCATTTTCCCTATCGCCCACCGTTTTTTGGAGAAGCCTCCCTATTTTTTATCAATTTTCGATAATTTTATGACTATAAATTTAATTTTTAGAGGGATAATGAATTAATTCTACTGTAAAATATCTTCTGAGGGGTTGCAGAAGTAAAAAATTCTAAAACATAAATATTTACAGCGAGAGGACAATTTACGGTGGGGGGAGGGGGGTCACTGAAATTATGAATTGCATTTATTGTACTTTATTATTCAACTATTATTATTATTTATTATACATTACACACACACACACACACACACACACACACACACACACACACACATATATATATATATATATATATATATATATATATATATATATATATATATATATATCGTTTTAAAGTGTTAAAATAATTCTTTTCATCCTTCAAGTTAAATTTATGGGCATAAAATTACCGAACAGAGATAAAAATTGGGAAAGGAGGTGGCTTCCCGAGAAAATGGTTGGTGAATGAGAGAATTGAGGATCATATTTGAATTGAGGAGGTCATTTAACATAAGAATCAGTAAAAATGGTATCAAGACTCTATTTTTTTTCTTTTGCAGCGAAAGTAATATAATATATGAAACAAGAATAAATTAATAGTTGTAAACGCGATACAATGTTAATGTACGAAACGATAAAATTAAACTTTTCAAACAGTTAGTTTAGAGAGTGATCGAGTGATTTTCTAAATATAATTACAAAAAAGTAATCAACAAATTATTATTATTTATTTTTAATTATTAAAGCAGCGAATTACAACTGAAAATACAATAACCATTTTCATGAGAATATACCTAATACTGAGAAATGAAGGGAAGAGTTGAGTAATTTTTATTCACACAGACACACGCGTATATATATATAGATAGATAGATATACTTATTTAAATTTTCATGGAATGTAATCTGTATATATACAAATCTAAAAAAAAAAAAAAAAAAAGAAAAGAAAAAAAAGAAAGATAGAAACATTAAAATTTTTAAAGAATGAACAATGAAATATCATACTTAAGTTGTATTAATATATCTATTTATCTGTCTATTTCTCTCTCTCTCTCTGTATTATTCTATATGTATATATAATATGTAACAAAACTTGTTCATCTCTATAACTGCTTTACTTTACAATGACTAGGCTAAGGTCTAAAATTATGAATGAATATTCTTTAAATTTTATAATTATAATAGCGATAAATAAATATTACCCTTTTATATAAAATATAGGCTTCACTCAAAACTCATCATAGTTTTACGATGTTTCAGACAGGACCTTTTAAGCTTTGTTTAGGATCAGCGATGTTTTAAAATGTCAATAATTAAATTGCATACATAAGTAAGTAAAAGTTGTTAAGGTGGTAGTAAAATGCATTGTACTTTTTTTAAATCAATATTGTTATCTTAATGACTCTTATATGTGTTAATAATACTTATATATTACAAAATTTGTATGTCATACTATTTATTTCTTTTTTGGATTTATATATTGCTTTTACCTAAGTTAATAGCGATGTGCATCAATATTTTATTTAAAAAAATTTGCATTTAGAACAAAGTGCATTTTTGATGAGACATTTATTTTCAAACATTAAAAGCTGTCTGTGTTTCATGGAAATATGACAAAGCATTTTCTCACGGGTAATACATTATGCATGAAAATATGAAGAAAGAAATCCCAACTTCAAACAGATATTTTCTATGCATTACTGTCAAAAAATCTCAGAATAAAAGTAATGCAAATTCTTGTTTTAATGGAAAAATTTGTTTTAAAAATACTTTTTTAATATTTTTAATTTTTATAGTTGTATGTTTGTATAAAAAATCCTTTAGTTTATTTGTAATTTATAATTTTATTTATTCGCATATATATAATACGACTCTGCTGTCAAACTGATTACAAAGCGTGCAATTGCTACAAATAAAAGCTACTCAGGTAATATAGGAAAGAAATTAGCCCTTTCTGTAGACTACGTGAACATGTCTCAAATTCAATATATAGCGATTCAGCTCAAAACTCATATTTTAATGTAAAGTTTTAAAAGTAAATAAATAAATAAAAATAATGTTGTGTACCTTCAAGGAATGAAAATAGCGTAAGTTGGGATAAGATGCCATGTTGGACAAAATGCCACAGGGTTCTCTTATTCTCTTCGTAACCGAAACTATAATGGCAACATAAAAATATTCTAAAGATTTTAGACACATACGCTTACATTCTACATTGCAAAAAAGTGCATATTTCTTAAATTTTGAATTTAGGGAGCTAGTAATGTACAGCTCAATGGTATGGACTTTAAACAACTAAATTCTAAATTACTAAGTTAATTAAAATTGTCTAACTGTCATACAACTTATAATTTGGTGACCTTAAAGAAATCGATCTACAGTAGATTTTTTTTTTTTTAAATGCTGGTAAAGTGTCTATGTTTTATACAATTATAAAAATTACATACTTTATTCCGACCACATTGTTTTAAAGCAGTTTTTCGAAACTAAACAAAATAACGTTATATTTCGGAAATAAACTTAGTTTTATGCTGTCATATATTAATATCTCCTTAAAGCTTTTAAAGCTTTTTATTAAGCTTTTGAATAAAAATTAAAAAATATATTAAATAGTTTAAATTTTATGAAACAAAGAGTAGAGGTCCATATATATAAACCTCTGGAACGTAGAATAATCTGCTAACGCCATAAGGTACGCCAAGAACAGGTACATCAGTATCAAGGCGCAAGTTCATTTTTTTTATAAATTTTTAAGAATTTATTATGTTAATTTGAATTGATAATTTATCTCTATTCATTTGAGAAGTGCGAAAATTTTGACTTGTCCCTTTACTTCTCTTTTAAAAGTTAATAAGCGGACTCAAGATTTGTTTAACGTTTTGGGATTAGATGCTGATATTAGTACATTGAGAAAAGATGCTTGGTTATATTCTTTGTTGTGTTTTTATTTTTCATCCGGAATTAATTTTAGCAAAATAATAATTAAAATGGTATACAGACTTTTTACGTGTTGTCAGTATCAATGGTGTGTTTTAAAATAAATAAATAAAAATTCATAAAATTGTGTATTTTACATTAAAATCCCATAAACCATCTTACCCTTAAATAGACAACTGTCTTACCCCATGTTTAGGTTATAATGTTGATATAAACGTTTGAAGGAAAACTTTTATTTCAAAGCTTTATAATATTTTTGAAGTTAAGTATATTTAAATTATATAATAAAAAGTATAAATTTTCACAAGTAACCAACAAATAACAAACACAGTTAAAAAGGAATTTTACAAAATTACTAAATCAAAAATACCACTTCTTACACCAATCTACCCTACATGTCTGGGAATAAATGTCTAAGGGCTATTTTTAGAAAGAAAAAAATGTTTAAAGCACATTTAAATGCGCAAATTCATCAAACAGAGGACTCATTTTCCTGATATTGTTAACACACTGAGTGCGGGAAACATAATTTTAGGATTTTTGTAATCTGTCACTAGTACTCGTGCCATCTAAAAGACCGTTTTCATAAAAACGAGCCCCGCCTACAAGAGATATTAACATTGAAAGTAAATACATTCATTTGTCATTATATTAATTTCCTATTTTGAACATTACCTTCCCTGTCGGTGTAAGTTTTTCATGTTACTATCGTAACTCATTGGTTCTTAATCTATATCGCAACTTTTTGTGTAATTCTTTCCTCTATGTTAAATTCAGTTCTATATTTTAGTGTGCTGTTATTGTTTTAGTTCTATTAATTGCTAAATTTTAAGATTAAATTTTATTACGATATCTATTATTTATATATATATATATATATAAACGCACCTAAAAATAGTGTTATATTAGCGATTCTAAATTTTGAATACCAGTTTTAAACGTTTATGTACAATTATTAAGAAACTTTTCATTTTAACGTTATTTTAGAGTCATAGAATAAAATTATTACAGAAAAATTTAATATTGCTAATTGAACTCCAAGACATTCTACATTTAAATATAAAGCGACTTTTGAAAAAAAAAAGTCTATTTATGTAACATAAAATTCGTATTTATTGCAGTAGAGTATTAAAACGATCTTCCATCTGTATATGCCAGTTGTTTGATTACACTGCTCTATATGAAAATCGTCCCCAACACCACTTTTGCAAATTCTTACGTAAAATGACTTCTTGAATCTGAATATGATACCCATTTTGCCTTATCATCCACCGTTTTTGTGGAATACCGCCCTACTTTTATCATTTTTTGGTAATTTTAGTTCTATAAATTTGATTTGAAGGGAAGGGAAATATTATTTTAACTGTTAAATATCTCCTGATGGGCAGAAAGAAAGAAGTGAAAAATTATAAACCATGAACATTTGCAGCAAAGGGAAAATGTGTGTGTGTGTAGGGGGGGGGGACTTTCCACTGAAATTATTAATTACTTTTTTTACAATTTATTAATTAATTATAATTATTATTTATTATACATTATATATGTAGATTTTTTAAGCGTTAAAACATTTTTTTTTCCATTTTCCAAATCATATTGATGGTCATAAAATTACCAAATAATTATAAAAATTGGGGGAGGGGGCAGCGTACTGAGAAAACGAATGGTGATTGTTCAAAATGTGGGTAATATTTGAATGCAGGTGGTCATTTTACATAAGAATAAACATGAATGTTATCAAGACTCGATATATATATATGTATATATATATATCAGGGCGCGAAATTTTCGCTCGCCAACTCGCCATTGGCGAGTGGAAATTTTGCTGTGGCGAGTAAAATTTCGGTCTAAATGTATATATATATATATATATATATATATATATATCGATTTAAAATCGAAAAACCATGCAAATCTTAGGTAAGGTGACCAAACATCCTCTTTTTAAGAGGACAGTCTTCTTTTTCAACACTCTGCTTTCTTAAATGAAAAGAAAAAATACATTACATGACTAAAAAGTCTTCTTTTTAATGATTTTCATCCTCTGTCTTCTTTTCCTAATGAAAAGGATTTATTCCTTTTCAAAGTTTTCGCAAAACTGGAAAGCTTAATCGGCTGTTGGCTGTATCGAACGGGGAACACTAAATTTTTTCTGCATTAGGTTTGCAAAAGAGCAACTTTCTAATAAACTTACCAAAGCATATTATGGTTTACGTCTATTCAGATCCTTCGAATCACAAAGAAATAAAAGTATTACCTATATTTGTACGGTCTTTGATCCAAAACAAGAAGTCACAATTGAAATTATACAAAAATATACAAAAGTTAGTTGAATTCATTTTATGTCTTCCAAAAACGCTCTCACAAAGCGACTGTTTTCTTCAATGAACAAAATGTCAACATGGGAAAAAAATCCCCGTTATATACCTACATAAAAAATTTATTAACCACATACAATAATTTAGGCTGTACTTGTGAGAACTTTTATAAAATGTTGATAAAGAATGACTATTCGTTAAAAGAAATTGTTTCATCCGCCGAATATTAATTTTATTTTTTCGGCCAATTTTATTTTTTCTTTGATGATTAAGATTTTAATATAAAAAAATGTCTACGAATTTTTTTTTTTTTTTTTTTATGTAATTGTATGAAAGTACTATTAAAAAAAGTTTTTATCTATAGCAAACATTAATAATTCGAAAAAAAAATATCTACATTGTCTAGTGACACCTATAATAATTAGGGATTTTTTCTCTCGTACTCGTATATTATTAATTTAAATTAAGGTGTACTGATCCAAATTCATCATTTGAGATAAAAATGTTTTCATCACTTGTGAAAGTAGCTTTAATAATTAAAGTAGCTATAATAATTTTCATTCAATTTTGTGTCCTCTAAAATGAACTCTTTTTCAAAAGGGAATGTCTTCTATTTTCTTATAAAATAAAAGACATTGTCTAATTTCTCCACTTTTACCAATAAAAAATTTCTAGTCACGATATATTTAAAAAATAGAGTAAGTTAATTATATTTTGTGTCGAGTAACTTTTTTGTGTAAGTAACTTTTTTGTGGCGAGTGTAATCTACGGTGAAATTTCGGGCCCTGATATATATATATATATATATATATATATATACATATATACATACATACATATATGTATATATATATATACATATATACATATATTTATATATATATATATATATATATATATATAATTTTTTTTTCAGAGCAGTGTTATTTATGAAAAGACAAAAGTGTAACTGAATTCTTATAATGCACAAAATTCAGTATTAAAGAAAAATTGTACTCTCAACAAAGATATATTTTCCGCAAATTTAAGATAACTACACCTTTTACTATGCAAAAATAATTTTACTCAAATTTTAATTGTTATTGCTGCTTTTATAAGTCTCTTTCTAATATTCATTATTTAAAAAAGAACAACTTTGCTACATTCTTAAAGCAAAGTTTTCAACAATTAACGATTAAATGTATTTTTAACAAGTAGGATATCTTGTTTTAGAAAATAATTATTGATTCTTAAAAAAGTAACCAGAAATTTGGTTTTCAATGCTTTATTTATTTTTATATAATACAATAAATCTAATTACACATTAAAGTCTGCTTAATTAAAATAAATTGCTTAATTCTAAATATTCATATAAAGAAATAAAATCAAACATTCTATAAATACCTATATTACTTCACTGATCTTGTAATTTATTTGTTAAAAACCAATATCTGTGACGATGATTGACAGTCAAATTGCATTTAATGATTTTTAAATGTAGCGAAGAGAAAATAATGCTTCACTTAAAGAGCAAATGCTTAAATGCTGTCAATTACAGTCTAATAGAATTCTGATAAAACTTTGACGCTTTTGCGTATGTACTTTGAATATTTTTAATTTATGTTAAATTAAGTTAACTCATTTTGTATTTTACTACAGTAAAATGTGTTTCTGAAATCTTTTATAAAAATAATGTGTATTTTTGTAAAAGCGAATCATTTAATACATTATTAGTCATTGTTTAAAATGTTGAAACATTAATTGTATTTATTTGCTCGTAAATGAAAGAAATATTAACCATGCCTGCTGTTTTGGATACAAAATTAAAACCATTCTATCCAGTAATAAAAGAACTACTGTACTCATATTATTATTTTTTACTTTCTCTTACCCATAAGGTGAGAATGTATTGTTTCTGGGTCAATTTTTTTGAAATTGGGTTTTTGTTATATTTACAGTTTTCGAGGTTCCCTGAATCCAAAAATCATAGTTTTAGCTCTGTGTGTATGAATGTCTGTCTGTTATAAGCATATCTCAAAAACAAATTATATCAGAAGGTTCAAACTTGGTAATCTAAATGTGTATTACAGAAGGCTGCAGCACCAAGCTTTTCGCTGAGATCAAGCAAATCGTTCGTGTACAGGAACATCCAAATAATTCAAATACATTACGTCTATAGGGAAATCGTGGGTAAGTGCAGTATAATATATATAGGCTGACTTAACAAAATAGTATTAACAAAATTTATAACATGCATAAAAATATGTTTCGTAAAGATTGTTGGGTGAAAATCCTTAATCATTCATTTACAGGGCTACCCAAAGTATTTGGATGTATTGCGGCTATACATGAAAAAATTGCTGGACTTGTAATTTCTTTTTGTGTTATATTTTTTCCAAGTAAGACAAAATTTAGCGGCACAACATTATTTGTAGTGCATACTAATTATAAACCATATACAGGGCTACCCAAATCTAAGATATACTGTTTTTTTTTTTTTTTGTCTATTGAATGAAACTGATAGAAGTGCTTTGCTACATTTTACTATGTCGACGAACACTGCTTAGGAAGTAAAATTAATTTTTCATACGTATACTGTAAACAAAATATTTTTTAAATTTTCAAACTTAAATTTTTGCATAAAATCATGTTTTGATGCGCCCTGATTACGAAAGTCCAATTTTTAGCGGTCGATCTGTATGCCTATTTCTTATCAGTATAACTTAAAAGCAAATAGTTGCAGGAAATTCAAATGTGGTATTTTAAAGTCCGTTTTATGTTTCCACTTAAGTTTTATGGAAAATTAATAACAGCCTTTTTTTTTTTTAAAGTACCTCTATGCACTGTAATTGAATGGGGGTTGAGAAGAGCGGTAACCTACCCTCATTTAGAATTACATGTCAAATAAGACTGTTCCTACACCTATTTTAGATTATTTTAAAAGAACATTGAACTTTATTATCTTACGATATTGTTCTTAAGACCTAATATGCAATCTATCTTTATAGTGTTGAAAT
This sequence comes from Salticus scenicus, assembly GCA_963930645.1. Classification (NCBI taxonomy): domain Eukaryota; kingdom Metazoa; phylum Arthropoda; class Arachnida; order Araneae; family Salticidae; genus Salticus; species Salticus scenicus. The sequence continues at coordinate 235,615,772 of OZ005652.1, forward strand.
GCAGGGAAAGAGAAATACATGTGAGTTACACACCTGATTATTTTAATCAGTAGTAAATGTTCTGTACATAAATGTTACAAAACTGTAAATGGAATGTGCAATAATAAATAGTAAATAAATACATTAGAGAAAGAGTAAAACATTTTTTAAATATTTCGCATTCTGTTTATTCTGAATTCGAAAGTTGAGTCTACCAGGTAAATTTAATTAAAAATAATAATTTTCTGTAACTGTTAAAAAATGTTCTAAGTGTAGTTGGTTAATAATAATAAATAACATATATTTCACTTCGCAAAGACTTTGAAATTTTGTCGCTAATGTTAAACCAATGTAAAACAGAAACAACTGATCTTTTGCATTTAATGATTTTCAAGTTTTTCAGATCGCAATAGGTATGAAGACTGAAACTGAGGGAGATTTGTTTGTAGTTTTACAGTTTCATTCAACGGGTGTTTAAATTTCAATTAACCAATTAATTAAAATTCTGAATTCATTTACCCGGAAATGAAAATGAAAATTTCAATCAGAGTTCAGACTCCACGGTGATTTTACATAGAATGATTCAATATAGCTAATCGATTGAATAACTTCGAGGACAAAAAAGTTGTTGGTAACTTACACGTAATCAAAAGTGCTATAAATGCGAAACGTTCGAAATTACAATAAAAGGGAAAAAAGAAAAGGTCCAAATGTAGAAAAATTGAGTTGTACCTTTTTATTTGTAATAATTACAAAACTAATCCTTAGAACAAATAAAACTGAGATGTTTGCATAATACCAAAGATGTAAAATGATACCTTTTCCATATAGTAGTTCCTTTTATTAACTGTTCTAAGTACTCAATAAAAATCTACATAAAACTGTTTTCAAACATATGATAAACATATACTTAAAATTTTATTATGGTTTGTTATATGAAATTAACACGTTAGATTTTAATGTAGGGAACAAAACTATTTATTTGTTTGACCAATTACTGAATAAAAAAAAAAAAAAAAAAAACATATATTTAGTACAGAATTCCACTTCTATATGTAGTGATTGCTTTAATACCTAACGGCATAGTATTATACTGTGTTTAATATAAATTTCATCGTGCGAAAGTACCATAAATATTTTTTTCTGGCTCTTAAAATATCGTGGACTAAAAATTTCGATTTCTCTCCTCCTATTATACACTGTTAAAAACAAAGGTGACAAATCGGTACCATTTGGCACCCTGGGGTGAAAATACGGTACCATTTGGCACCTTAGTGCTTGAAAATGTGGTTGGGGGTGCCAATTGACCTCTCACTGGTTGATTAGAGCTAATTAAGGTGCCATACACTAGGTATTGAGTGAAATGAGGCACCCTGCAGAGTGATCAGTCGCATCAGTAAAGTTTAATGGTGGCGTACATGAAAATATACAAAAATTTTCACAACAAGAATTTTTTTCTTGCAATCGATGGTAAGTTTACTAATAAATATTCAAGGTAAGTTCACTAACGATTATTGTATATTTTGCTGTTATACCCACTGTAATGTATTTCTTTCGCACAAAAACTTACCTAGAAATACCTATAAATATTTTCTCTAAGCATTAAACTTTTACGTCCGATACAAAAATTAAGCGAAGTGTGTGAAATAAATGACTAGTGTAAAGTTATTAATTTTAATGAAATATTTAGTAAATTAAATAATATAATTAAGTTATTTGATATAATTATACGAACGAAATTAGATTATAATTTTAATTACTTGTTTTTTATTTATATATTTATTTTATTGATAAAACATTATTCATAAAACTGTACCTTAACATTAATTTTATGCATACAAATCCTTCTTACTACCTCAAAATCATGATATAATTTTATATAACGGTATTTTTTTACATTACTTAAGCATATTTAAGGAGTTTTATATGTTAAATGAGTTTTATGTGGTTTTTAAACCATTCAGTTTTTAAAATAATGACTACTGAAACATCTTCTTCACCCCCCCCCTATCTTTCTGTAGTAAAAATTTTATATTCATTTACACTTTTAGTTTGTAAGACTGTAAGTAAATTAATTCGTATATTCAGGGGATGGGGAAGTGTAAATTACTCAAAAGAAGTTTGTTTGTTTGTGAAGGTTAAGGATATTTGACTATACTAGAATCCAAGATATATGGATTCAACCTCCTCCGTGGGTAGACTTTCTAATGGGTTCTAGCCCATATTTACAGGAATTTCGGAGAAAAACATGGAAATCTCCGAACAGCAAAATCGACAAGCGTACCTAGATCGAACCCGGTACTTCCCGTCTACGAGCTTTAAGCACAGAACCACTCTGCCACTTGTGGAACCTACCCAAAGTAAGTAAGTTCAAGGTTAGTAAAACGTGCGTTGATACAAGTTTTTAGATATTAACCGTAGAAAGTGAGAGGGTTGAATAGTAGTTTTCTCAAGGTAAGTTCAATGTAAGTAAATTCAAAGTGAGTAAAGGGTGTTTATAGTTTTTAGTCATTATTTCAGCAAGTAAGGGGGGTGAAAAGCACTTCGTATTCAAGGTAAGTTCAAGGTAAGAAAATACAACGTAAGTTCACAATTAAGAAAGTAATTTAAATTATTTTAAATATTATACAAAAGAAATTTGATTCTAATTTTAATTCTAAGTTTTCATTTTTTTTTTTTTTTTATAAGAAGCTTTAGCATTAGTTTTTAAGTATAAAACTTCTTACTACCATAAAAACATTATATATTTTAATTAACTGTATCTTTTATTTTACTAATGAATGATTAAGGATTTTTGTGAAGCTAAATTAAATTAAATGAATTTTATGTAGTTCTTAAACTGACCTATAAAAAAAAAAGATTACTAAAACAGTCCGTCCCCCCCCCCTTTTCCCCCTGTAAAAATAATTTTACATCCATTTATTTTGTAAGATTGTAAGTAAATTAATTCGTCTATGTAGCAACAAGAACTTCTTAATAAAATTGTAAAGATTATTTTAATGTTTTTAAAGCTATGTGTAAAATTCGTAAATGTGGAACGATAATCTAAGTTTTGGTAAAAATGATGCTTATTACTACGAATCCGTTATATATGTTCGTAAGACTGTAATCTCCAACTGTTTACTTTTGTGAAAGTTTATATAACTAAATTAAATTATATATATATATATATATATATATATATATATATAGTTGAGAAAGAAAACTTCATTTTTAAAAGTCTTATAATGTTTCATTCATGAATAGCATTATTTTGTAAGTAAAATATTGGATAGACAAGTATATTACAAGTCCATTACTTGTTTAAGAAACTTTGACACCCCCCCACCACACACACACACACACACCCGTCCACACACTCACACTTACTCAAACAAACCAGTGAGGTGTATTCAATAACTACAAATAAAATTTGTAGCACAAGTCATTTTGGATACAATTAAAAAAAAAAGAAAAGAAAAAAAAGCTACATATTTCTTTTGCAGTTACTGAATCATGACAAACGTTTAGGAATTTCTGAAGCCACAATGAAAAAGTTTCTGATCATGAAAACGAACAACCCTTCACAACTTGTACAAAAATAGAAGATTTTTATAGCCCATAACAATAGAGGCAGAATGCGCAAGCACAAAATGTGAAAAAGTGTGTTTATTTATTTTTTTTATTACTAATTAACTTCAGCAAGTTATGGGTGGAGGGAGGAAAGAGCTGTTTAATTTTAATCATATTAATTTAAATCATGATTAACAACAAATGATTTAAAAATAATCGTAATGATGCTTTCTCTTTTCCATTGATTATCATTGGAATATGGATAATGTTCGTTTATATTTGAAAAAAACATAATAAGAAACTGAAACAATATTAAAGATGATTTAAAAGAAATTAGCCATTTAATCAAATACTTTTTTTACGAATTTATATAATAAAATTTTTGTCAGAGTATACTAAATATTGTATATAAATGTTTTCAAAAAATGTTACTTTACATCAAAGTTTACATCCACGAAGCCTCAAATCTGTAATTTAATGCTATTTAATATATATATATATTTCATTTGTTGATATAATGATTAAGTGATATATTGATGTTGATATATTGATTTGTTGATATTTTGCTTGTACCAATAGTAGCCGTTCTAAGAAAAATCTTGGCTTAATTGTTGAGATTACTTTTAAATTATGGCAAAGTATTATAATTTGGAGAAGGTGCAGAAAATTTATTTAGCTTTACATAATTAATAATACACATCATTTGATCACATTTATGAATCAAAAGGTTATTTATGTATCATGATCATTTCACTAACAACTTCACTAACAACTTCAACAACCGCCTTATCAACTTCAATGGTCACTCAGTTATTACAACTAATAAATTTCTGCTAAATATTTCATTTGTGCATACCACGATTTTTAAATTTTCATTGAGTTGCCAATGGGGAATTAAGCACAGTGTGTCATTTTTCTGCACATATAGGAAGGGGGGGGGGGGGGGGGAGAGAAATAGGTTATTCTTTTGGTTTATTCATAAATTTTGTCTGTTTCACATATTCAAACGAGAAACTAATGAGGATATCCACTCTACATTGTATACTTTTTGTATGTAATATAATTCAATTGTCAAAAAAGAAAAAAGAAAGAAAAACTTGGTGTTTATAATAAGAAAAATGCTTTTCGACAAAAATATTTTTATTTTTAAAGTGTTTTATACATTTCATAACATTTAACCTGCTTATTTTTGTTTACTATGTTATAAATCAAATTACAAAAATAAATAAATAAATAAAGAAGAAGAAGAATAAGAAAGAAAGAAAAGATAGAACAAGGAAAAAATTGCAGTAACATTTTTATTATGGATATATGCAATACAATATGGATTCTTCTTAAATATAGTATATAAGTAAATATTGCATATGATGTAAGAATGTTTTTCAACCAAATTTTATTTAACCATGATTTTACCATAAATATAAATTTGTATCATTTTCTGCAACTAAATTCATATAGTCATCACTTACTATGTTTAAAATTTACAGTAAGTGTCACATTCTTGGAGGGGAGAGCAGAGGGAAATCAAATTATTTTTTATATCTCTATGTTACTGATTTTATTGATAACTTCTATCATTATCAGTTACTCTTTATCAAAATTACTGTCAATTTAAATAACACTAATTGTTTAAAAAAAAGAAAAAAAATCCGGTGAATGTTACATATATCTGGGGGAAAGGGACAGAGGGAAAATAAATGATAGTTTTCATACCACCATATTGCCGACTTTGTGTAACTATCACTTAGAGTAAAAATTACAATGAGTGTTACATATGCTTAGGGAGAGGGGACAGAATGAAAGAAAATGACTGTTTCAACTATAATATTTACACGAAGTTTCACAAGTAACATTTTAGGTTTTAAAAGTCATTTTATTTCCGTCTCCCCCCCCCCTCACCTCCACTGCTTTAAATAGCACTCACTGTGATTATCATACAGAGTAAGTGATATTAAAATCAGTAACAGTGACACACACACACACACAAATATATATATTTCTCTCTGCTCCCCCATCTTAGTTATGTGTGACACTTACTGTAATTTTTCACAAACAATAAGTGATTGTTATACAAAATTTCATAAAAATCGGTAAGAGGTTGATATAAAAACTGTTTTTTTTTTTTTTTTTTTTTTTCAATCTACTAACAAAACGCATAATCGATGAAAAACCATTATCAAAAACTTTAATCAAAAAGTGGAAGAAAAACATGGTAATATACATATTTGTATTGGATAAGTTTTTTTTTTTTTTATTTTTTATGCATGGCTTTTATTAAACTAGAATTTATTTTTTATTTATTTTTTTATTTTTTTTATGCAAAAACCTACTGAATTACCTTTTAGAAATTATCACTCAGAGATATATATTTTGTGTCCCCTGTATATTGTTTTATGCTTTATAAACATCTTCACAGTAAAAAAAAAAAAATGCAACTTTGTTGCCAGAAATTCTCTGTAATTTGAGAAAATAGTCACAAATTACGGAAAAATTACGTTGACAAACGTATTTTTCTGTCATTACAGAGAATTTCTGGCAGCAAAGTTGCATTTTTTGTAACAGTGTAGTGCATTAAATATAGTTCACTTTGAAAATCTGTAATTCAATAAAAAACTAACTTTAAACAATTCATGCTTATATTCAGTAATGTTTACGATGTCTTTTGTGTAGCCCTGTACATAATATATAGCATTTATATATAACCTATAATATTCAAAATTAGTTAAACTTAAAAACACATATCATAACTGAAAACACACTTCCAACAATTATCGCTGAGGTACATTACTTCAGATACAGTACTGAATACAAAATCATTTTTATGTCTCTGGTAAAAAAAAAAAAAAAAAAAAAAAAAAAAAAGAAAAAAAAAACTATAAATGACAAGTATTATATATTAAATAGTATAAGACAATTCAAATATTATGCAACAGTTTTCCATAAGAATTAAGTAATGAAACTCTTGTGAGGCTCTATAAATGAATAATAAATGATTTACAACCCCATATTCCACAGAATTCAAGTGTTAGTATACTTCATTAATGCATATCAGTTTTATGCTTGAAATGGTAAAAAGCCATTAAAATATATCTGATTTTGTTTCCCCCTATTCATCGTAACGTAACAATAGCTTTGACTATCTCTGTTAATAAACTATAAATACTATATATTACATTTTAAACAAAAAGATCAGATTGTAGTATTTGTCAATGAGATATCAAAATTAGAGCTATCCGACCGTTATTTATGACCGTTAGAGCACGGTCAGACGACTAAATAAGTCGAAATCCTAAACAATTTTATCTTTATTTGAAAGTATTAGAAAGGCTCACATGATACCAAATACCATAAAAAAATGGCAATGGTGACTAGTAAACTTAATGTTAAAATAAATAAACATTTTGTATTTTAATATTCAAACCAAATAATAAAATTGCTACAGAATCGCAGTGGGGAGGAAATCTACTGTATATCATGGAATAAGGATGCTTTCTCATGTGGGGTGAAATTATTCTCCCTTTAGGGTGCCATTCTTTATATCCCGGAGCATCTTGGGGTAGGGGTGCCATTATTCTAATTTATATTGCCATCTTTAATCCCTTAAAGCACCCTGAATTAGGGGTGCCATTACTCTGATTCGCGGTGCCATCTTTCACCCCTTAAGTAACCCTGAATTAAGGGTGCCATTTTTTTCACCCTTTATAAGGGCGCCATTTGGTACCCTAGGAGTGTCACCAGTGAGACAAACTTTTCACCCACAGAGGGTGCCAAGTTTCGCCTGTCGTTTTAATAGTGTAGACTAAACATTTTTGATCGTATGAAGATCAGGACTATTTCCAGATCTGATAACGAAGAAATTCTATGCTATGCAAGATTTAACATAAAGTGAAAAAAATAATGATTACTTGCAAAATTATATGTACTCTCGTGAGGATGAATACGTAATTTTAACAATTTGAATCAAATAAACATGTCATAGACGCCATATTGTAAGGTGTTTTGTCATCTTGAAATATTCATTATGTAAAATTCTCAGATACCACAATTTTTTCTGGTATAATGGTGGATTAATTTCAAAATGGTAGTGCTTTATTGTGACTTAATTCATCTCTTGTGTATTTAACTTTGCCCGACTTCTTAAAACATTATGCACCTTCATACCATAATGTACACAGAATACTTTTCTAATTTAAGAGTGTAGTTTTCTTTAAGTCGGTCGCATTTTTGCTGTCCGACTAGCTTATATTTTTCGTCTGTAAATAAATTAAGCTTGACTTATCAGGAAAATCTACTAGATCATAATAATTAATTGATACTTTTTCAAATTTTTTGGACCACTGAAGTTTGTTTTGTCAATTCTTCCTTACATATAATGACACTTTTACAGATCTTCTGGCTTTTAAACCTTCTTTGTTTAATTGTCACTACACTGTTTTTATAGAAATTATATTGTTAATCTCCTCTATGTTCTGAACATAAAAATAATCGATTTTTTAAGCATTGTCTTTTAACTTGCATGAGTAAAGTGGCTGCCTAGAACCAAATTTCCAGTTTAAACAAACAATTTTTATATCTTGCTAAAAACCATCTCACAAATGATTTGTTAACAGGTAATTAGTTAACCATCTCGTACATTAAAGTATGTTTTGCATTTCATTCTAAAAGTAATAGTGTTTGTTGTCTCATTAATTGACTCTTTCATGCCATTTTTTTAAAATACTTTTCAAAATTACAACTTTCCTAAATAATCCTAAGTTTTACATGAAGGACAGCGTAATAGAAGTTGTCTAAAAATTTACTTTTTAAATGATTAAGTTGGCGGGTTGCAGAAAGACAATAGAAAATATCCAAATGCGGCATTTTTGGCTCTTAGTGTACATATACAAGTCTAGAAATATGAAAATTGCTTTATAAAATCTTACTTTAAAAATGTATTTTACGGTTAAAGTACATTTTTATTTTTACCCGGTATTATCTACGTTTCGATTATTTGCAATTCTATAGCGCTACAAAAATGTTTTTATAAAACCAGATAAATGAGGCCACGATGCATAAGTACTGAAAGTGACATATTTCTATCTAGATTTTTTTCCCCTACAGCCTTCCTTCAATAATAATTCAATTGATAATTTTTGTAATAATGGTCAAATTTGTAAGATTCAAATGTTTATAGAAATATTGTAATTAAATATTGTTGAAAAGGAACATCTCAGTATGTGTTTTATTGTACAGAGAAAAATAAAATTGTAATATCTGTGCGACCGTTGCGTCATCAAACACACGTGATCTCGCACCCAATGGAATTTAGGAAAAAATGTAACTGTAGTGAGTAACTGAATTTCTACCAAAAAAAAGTTCGCAGAGTTGTCATTTGCGTGATTATTCTTTATTTGAAATGTGCTAAAGTTAATATGTAATGTCTGTTTTCTGTATGTATTGTGATTATGTCTTCGTTAAACTTTGTCATCTGCTAAAATGGTTGCTGAGTCTTCATCTCAGTCTTCACTTTTTTTCGACGCCTCAGATTAAATTGTTTTTATGGAAAAGCAAATACTAGTACTTAGTCTTATGTCTACATTAAGTGCTCTACCAAGCTAGCCAGCAATATAAAATTTAATCTTGAATATTATAAAAATTTTCTTTAAAATTTTTCAAACATTTTAAAAGAAATCTGAAGTAAATTTATAATTTTGCAGAGAAGCAATCAAGGCAGAACTAAGCTCAATATCATATTCTTTGAAAAAAGAAAAAATGAAAACAGCTAAAGACAGTAAGCAGCTGTTTAGTTCACATTGGGCTACAAATCGGTGACGAATTTTTTTAGATGCATTTAATGCTAATGCATAATTTATTTATTATTAATTATTAGTTAATTAATTATTGAATAACAATTAATAATTAACGATTATTAATAGTTAATAACATAGTTTATGTGCAGGGACAATCAAAAGTATCGCAAAGCATTGCGTTTTATGAGAGAGATTTCTATAAACCAAATTTCTATAAACCAAACTGTCAAAGCCAATCTTTAATATTATAAAAAATTTCTTAAAATTATTTTTAAACGTTTTAAAAGAAATCTGTAGTAAAATTTATAATTTTGCAGAGAAGCAATTAAGGCAAATATTCGTTGAAAAAAAAAGACAGTAAGCAGCTAAAGACAGTAAGCAGCTGTTTAGTTCACATTCGTCTACAAATCGGTGACGAATTTTTTAGATGCATTTAATGCTAATGCATAATTTATTTATTATTAATTAATAAATTATTGATCAATAATTAATTAACGTTTATTAATAGTTAATTGTTAAGTATTAACCATGTAGCTACAATCTTGGCATTATTTCTTACGCAAAAAACAGATTATGTTTGCCAGACCAGTGGTCTGACAGAACATGTCCAGTTAACAGGAAGACAGACGATTGGGATTTAGAACGGATTGTTCTATGTCTGAATTTCCGGTTCTAATGTTTGTTTGTTCTAGGAGAAAAAAAAAAAAAACGTTCGTTTTAATTTTCAGTAAGCTTCAATTTTTACAACATACGTCAGCAAAAATTACAGCAAATGTATTTTATATCATGTAGCGAAATACAGCAGATTCAGTAGGCATTCTTAATTGTGCGTTATGTCCTAATCCTTTGCATTTTCCCTTTAAACTGTAGATATTTTACACACCTATTTAGCATTTAACTTTATGTAGAAAATGTTAAAAGATCTTCATGCAGAATAAATTTCCCAGAAATTTAAAGTATTTGAATTGAGAAACGGTTCCTTTTATTATCTTAAACATTTTATTTATAAACTGGAGGTTTCGTGTTACTTAAATATTAACTTTTGTTGTTGAAGAAAATTAATAATAATAATAATACTTTGAGACATGGGTACATGCTTACATATAATTTTACTTTTCTAGTGAAATATCACAAAATTGTAATGCAACTACTATTCACTGAATCAAACATTCCTACGCAATAGAATGATTGAGGACTCGAAATTCTTTTCACTGTTCAGTTTTTGATTTATGGAAGGATATTTTCAAATGACACTTCTGCTTAATACAACAGCGATTCCCTTCCTTACATCTAAGTTTCATGAATAAGGCATTTACTCATATCATTTTATTTTTATTTATATATTTATTTTTTATTTTTGAAGATATTTTTCTATTTTAAATAAGTTAAATCCTAGTTTACTAGCAAGTTTAATAAAATATAATGTTTTATTATTTTCACGATATTTCAAATTATTTGAATATTACAGTATTAGAGGACAAAATAATATTATGAAAATTTTCGACTGTAAATTTTGAGCATAAATTTGTATACATTAATTCTTCATGAAATAATTTCTTTTCTTTTTTTCTTTTTAACACTTTACAACATGGTTGAAAAGGGTTAATGACTTCGGTTTGTCTGTCTGTCTGTCTATCTGTCTGCCTGTTCGTCTGTCCGTCTGTCTATCTATTAGTCTACCCGTTCACGCTCTAACTCCAGTAAATATTTATAGAATTTCTTGAAACTGATATGTGTTATTCAAGCATTGAATCATTCCAAAGCATTGCGTTCTATGAGAGATACTTCTGTAAATCAAATTTTAATAACTTTGCTTTCTACGAAGTTTTATGAAATTGAAATATATTATTTGTGTGAACAAAAGAATGCTTTGCATAGAATATAGCATAATTAGCATTATATTTACAGGGTGACACAAAAATATTCATTTATATTAAAAGCTATTAATAAAAATTTGCTAGAATTGTACTTTCGTTTACATTAAGCGTTTTTAACACTTTTTAAAATTTGTCAAGTGTGAATATGATTTCAATTTGTGTATATGTCCGTCTGTCCGTCTGTCTGTCTGTCTGCCCGTGCTTTAACTCCCGCAAATATTTGTGGAATTTCTTCAAACTGATATATGTAATTCAAGTTCACTATCGGGTGTTCTCTATAGAAAATGAAGTTTATACATCTACTGGTTTGTGTACAGGGGCACACAAAAATATTCGAAAGCTTTGTGTTCTATGAGAGGAATTTCTATAAACCATATTTTAATACCGTTACTGCATAGAAACTTTAATGGAATTTTAATATGTTATTCAATTTCTCCTTCGGATGTTTCCGAGACAACAACAACAAACAAACAGACAACAACAACAACAAAAAAAAAAAAAAAGTCAATGGATTAAGGAGGACAGAATTTTTTAAAAGTTATATTTAAAATCTTTCTATTGTAAAAATCATAAAATCATTCACATGCATTTTTAATATTCTAAAATATTTTTTTTGTGTAGAATATGATATGATTAACTTTTTCAGAATAAAAGTTATTCGATACAACAGTTACGTACAGTTGGAAAGTGTTACTAATCAATGCGTGCCGCATGATTTTTCTTTCTTGTTTAGTTTTCTTGGATTCTTAAATCTCAGTAAATAACACATATTAAATAAAAAATACATAATCCAGTGTTTCTTGTTAATAGTCTTTTTAACACTTTCTAACAAGGTTGAAAACTGTTAATGACTTCAGTTTGTCTGTCTGTCTGTCTGTCTGTCTGCCCTCGCTCTAACTCCCGTAAATAATTATGGAATTTCTTGAAACTGATATATGTTATTCAAATACACTATCGGATGTTACCTGCTGAAAATGGAGTTTATACCTCAACTGATTTATGCACAGGGACACCTGAAAATATTTCAAAGCATCGTCTTCTATGAAAGCTATTTCTATAAACCATATTTTCAAACCCTTACTGTACACAAATCTTAGTAAAATTGGAATATATTATTCAAGTTCATTATCAAATGTTTCTTGTTTCTTGTATAAAATGGAGTTTATACCTCTACTGGTTTGTGTAAAGGGACACCTGAAAATATTTCAAAGCATTTCGTTCTATGAGAGCTATTTCTATAAACCATATTTCCATACCCTTTTTGTACACAAATCTTAATGAAATTGAAATATGTTATTCAAGTTCATTACCAAATGTTTCTTGTATAACATGGAGTAAATACCACGACTGGTTTGTGTACAGTGACTCTCAAAATTAATACAAAACTTTGCTTTCTATGAGAGAGATTTCTATAAACCACATTTTAATAGCTGTACTTTACACGAAAATTTATGAAATTGAAATATGTTATTTATATGCGCAAGATAATGCTTTGCATGGAATATAGCATGATTAGGATTAGATTTACAGGACTACACAAAAATATTGAGTTATATTAAGAGCTATTACTAAAATTTGCTAAAATTGTTCTTTCGTTTGCATTAAGCGTTTTTAACATTTTCTACCATTTTTTAAGTGTGAATATGATTTCAATTTGTGTATCTGTTTGACTGTTTTTCTGTCCGTCTGTCTGTCTCCCTGTCTGTTTTTCTTCACTCTAATTCCCGTAAATAGTTATGTAATTTCTTGAAACTGATATATTTTATTGAAGTTCACTGTCCGATGTTTCTTGTATAAAATGAAGTAAATACTGCAACTGGTTTATGTATAGGGACACTCAAAAGTATCCCAAAGCTTTGCGTTCTATGGGAGAGATTTCTATAAACCAAATTTTAACAGCTGCACTTTACACGAAAATTTATGAAACTCAAATATGGTTTTTATATGCACAAAAGAATGCTTTGCGTAGAATATAGCATGATTATGATTAGATTTACAAGGTTACACAAAAATATTGAGTTATTTTAAGAACTATTAATAAAATTTGCTAAAGTTGTTCTTTCGTTTACATTAAGCGTTTTTAACACTTTCGAACATTTTTTAAGTGTGAATATGATTTCAATTTGTGTATCTGTCTGACTGTTCTTATGTCCGTCTGTCTGTCTCTCTGTCTGTTTTTTTTCGCTTTAATTGCCGTAAATATTTATGGAATTTCTTCAAACTGATATATTTTATTGTTGTTCACTATATGATATTTCCTACTGCAAAGGGAGTAAATACCGCTAATGATTTGTGTACAGTGACACCCAGAAGTATAATTATTTTAATACCTTTACAGTACAATAACTTAAGTTTCCTATCGGCTGTTTCCTATGTAAAATAGAGTACATTTCTGAATGGTTTGTGTACAGGGACACTACTTGATAGTATTCGAAAGCATTGCGTTCTTTGAGAGTTATTTTTATAAACCAAATTTTAATAATTTTACTTTGCAATAAGCTTAATGCAATTGAAATATATTAGTCGTATGCACAAAAGATTGCCTTCTATAAAATATAGTATGATTAGCAATAGATTTACAGGGCCACACAAAAATATTCAGTTACATTAAGAGCTATTAATAAAACTTTGCTGGAATTGCACGCTTGTTTACATTAAGCGTTTAACACTTTCTTATAATTTTAGTGCGAGTATGATTTTAATTTGTGTATTTTTCAGTCCGATTGTCTGTCTTCCTTTCTGTTTGTTTCTGGCTCCTAGCGTCCGTAAATATTTTGAGAGTTTTTAAAAAATGGAACAATCAAGTTCACCATGGAATGTTCCCTATTTAAAATGACATTAATAGGTCTTGTATAACTATTTTGTTTACAGGGACAAAAAAAAATGCCAATGCATTACGTTTTAGGACAGAATTTTTTGAAAGTTATATTTGAAAAGCTTTCTACTGTATAAATCATAAAATTATTGAAATGTATTGTTAATATTCTAAAATAATGTTCTGTATAGAATATAATATGATTAACTTATAGAATATAATATGATTAATAAGATTTACAGGGCTACACTAAAATATTCAGATAAATTAAAAGCTGTAATTATAATCTAATGGCTGCATTTTCTTTTGCGTTAAGCCTTTTTAACACTTTTCAAAATGCCTAAGAATGATTTTAAATCAATTAGACTATCTATATATTTTTCAGTCCTTCTGTCTGTTGTATGATAACGTATTCAAAGAATATTAAATGTTATACGATACAAGAATTACGTACAGTTGGCAAGTGTTACTAATAAATGCGTACTGCATGATTTTTTATTTCTTGTTTTAATGTCTCATTAGAAAGTAATTTTCTTCTATTCAGCAGCTCTATTTAGTAGTATTGGGAACACTCAAGTCGTTTATGATGATTCCTCCTATTTAGTGCGAAGCACTTTTACGTCAGTGGTTTTAGCTTATACTTTTTTTCTTCCTTTCTATAAGTAAGATTAACATTGTGTTCTTATTTTCCATACTTTCGATCAGGAATCTCCCCCCCCCCCCCCCCACTTTTTGTGAAAATGATTTATTTAATTTCCAAGACATGAATATTTTTAATTTCTATAAAAATGCGTCTTATCTAAAAAATAAAAGTTGATATTTATACATTTTTAGTGACTTGACACTGATATTCAAATTAATCAATACACTCATTTCTAAAAGTGTAGGAAGAGTGGGGATGAATGGGACGCAGGAGGAATTGGACAGTAGCAAAATTTTTATGTTTTGCATGCACCAGAAACTTGACAATTTTTCTGATATATGGCATTACTGAGGTCATTCATCGAGTGTAGTTCCAGAGTTGTGCTATCTATAGAACTGCAGAAAAAAATTAAAGTGTATTTCTTTGGAGCCAAAGTAACTTTTACTGATTCATTTAGGTAGTAGTTAAGAAATAACTATTTGCATAAAGTTAATATAACTCTTATACACTGTAAAAAAAAAAAAAAAATGTAAAATCACGGTATTTGATCGTGTAATTTCAGGGGAAATGACCGTTTTGCTACCTAAACGGTCATAATCCGCAAATTAATGTTTTGGAAGCATAATTTAAGAAATAACCGTATAATTTTACGGGAAATGACCGTTTTGCTAGCTAAACGGTCGTAGCCCATAAACTGATGTTTCGAAAGTATAATATTTTGAATTTTTACGAGAAAAAGCCGTTAATCTACGCAAATTGCTCTTATTTTTCACCAAACCATTTTCTTTGAGAAAATCTTTTCAAATGCTATCATTTCAGTGACAACAAGAGAGAAATCCATTTTCTTCCATTTTCAAACTGAAACTATGATTGTTATTTATACTAATTAAATGTGTTTAATTATGCACGTATGACGCATAGAAACATACATTGGTTTTAATAAGCTATTGTTATCTTAATTTAATTCAAATATTTCCATCTGACTGAAACTGAGTAATTGATATTGATGAAATTTATTTTCTTTGTGTATTAACACGAAAACATTAAAAAAGAAAGCTAAAATGGTTTCTTGATTTGAAGCCAGATTTCTAAAACACAAACTACAACCTAATAATTGTTTTATCCACTAAACGCATTTTTTTAATTTTAGTTTTTTTTTTTTTTTTTTTATGCATGCAGCAATCTAATTGCTCTTAACACTTTAGTTAAGCATTTTAATGTTGTTTCCACAATGCATTTTTTACAATATGCTAAAATAAACTTTATTTCAATATGAAATGAATATATAATTAACCATTTGAAGGTAAGTCTTATGATTATTATGTACTAGCAAGCTACGCCCGCATCGCTGGTCACTATATTTAAATGAATCTTCAAAAGAATTGGATAATTATTTATTTTTTTACAACACATTATAAATAAAAACTAAAATAATTACATTGAAATCGCTCTGGACCTCGCTTCGGGTACCCGCTGCCTACCGCATCTCTTTCTCTGCCCGCGATGCATCGGAAGCAGGTTCCCACTGCCTGCAGAAATCTGTTTCCTATACATCTGAATATGGGTATTTATTGACGACAGTTGGGTCTGCTATTATTTAAGAGTTACGATTTTAAAGATAACTGTATCTCAGCGTCTATTAAATATTTCAGTTTTTGAACTATGTATTTTATAGCTCACTCTATTTACACTATTATTATAATTGATTCCGCCCAATACAATGAAATAAAATAAAAAAGTAGATTTTCTTGTAAAAGGAATTAAATACATAAAAAACAAATAAATGTCAATCCGTTTAATCCTTTCTACTATATACTAACATTATTTCCTGACAAATATTATAAATCAGAAAAGAAAAAAGAAAAAAGAACTTTTAAAGAAATTAAATTAACAAATAAAAATAATTGTTATTATACTACAAAAAGTATACTTAAACATAACTGTTATAAATAAGTTTTTAAATTTTAAATTTAATATACTTAATTTTTTCTACTGGATTACCATTTTATTTTCAATCTATATCTATATCATTATATAAAGCGCAAAAAATTGTTTGTTTGTGGAGGGTAATCTCTGAAACTACTGAACCGATTTAAAAACTTCTTTCAATGACCGAAAGCTACAGTATGCCATATTGTTATAGGCTATATTTAATTTTGATAAAATAAATTTTAGTTTTAAATCTGAGCATTTTAATTAAAATCCCCATAGAAGCCGTAATAGAAATGGAAATAATGAAATATTAAAAAAATTAGCTGCTGCCAACATAAAAGAAACATTTACATATTCATTTCGTTTTTAAAATATCTTGACGTGAAAAGAAAAGAAATATATTTGCACGTGCATTAAATTGAAATTCATATAAAGCTTTTTTAATTGTTAAACTTACACGTTAAATCTGACGTCATTATAGAATTAAAAGTGTTTATTTTTCTAATAATTTAATTTGATATGATATGATATAATATCTAAGCATCAATGTTTAAACCACGGAGTCTTTATTACTCCGTGGTTTAAACTGACGTGTGTAAACGAAATTGGAATTTAAAAATAAATAAATAAATAAAATAAAATAAAATAAGAAATTCTATTTTATAATATTATTTATTTTAATTTATAATTGTTGCCAAAAAGATTTACGAATTAATTTATTTTTAGACATATAATAAAATATATTTTCACGCGAACAATAATATAAAAAGTGAACTGGATTTTTTGTAAAAAAATAATAAAGATCGAGGAAAATTATTTTCCCATTTTAATCACCATATTTAGATATAGATATGTATTAGTTATCATGTGCATCCGTAAGATTAAATTGTTTTTGTTGTAAAATTGATAAAATTGGAATTTTAAATTTCAAAACTCTAGAAAAAAAATGGTAAATTTCCATATTCGGTTGAAAACATAAACATTTCATTTCAAAGAATGATATTTACACAATAAGCATCCAACTAATAAACTAATTAAAAGGGAAAGGATAAATATTCTATCACTAGTATATAACCCCGTCAAAAATGACGGAATGTGAACGATAAATCTTGAAAACAATGTTTAGATCATGAAGATTACCACGTGATCATTTAAATGTATTTTCAATTTTTGTTTATAAATCAAATGTGTTTCGATATTTTATAATTTTCGTTCTGAAATTAAAAAAATTCTACCCGATCAATAAATATGAATGACAATGTAAAATATACAGACACGACATTATTTCATTATTAAAAACATGAAAATCTGACATTGACAGATTTTAATTTAGTGCCAGAGGCCTACTGCTAAACTTGTTAATATCGACAAATTCTTCTTTAGTTAATTCGTGTCGTGACGATCTAAATTCCATGATAAAGTTTTCATTAAATCAAACCAATGTGTTTCAGCTGCAGATACTGTAACAAATAACGTTGGAAGTCCAAACTGTCTTATAGCCGCAAAACACCGTTTTTTCTCTTTTTCCCAATGAGGGGGAGGTGTGCCTTGGGGGGGGGGCTCATGTCAAAGGTGTGCCTTGGGGGGGGACTCATGTCAAAGTTCTACCTTGGAGGGGACTCATGTCAAAGTTGGGCCTGGGGGGGGACTCATGTCAAAGTTGGGCCTGGGGGGGGACTCATGTCAAAGTTGGGCCTGGGGGGGACTCATGTCAAAGTTGGGCCTTGGGGGGACTCATGTCAAAGTTGAGCCTGGAGGGGGACTCATGTCAAAGTTGGGCCTTGGGGGGGGACTCATGTCAAAGTTGTGCCTTGGGGGGACTTCATTCAATAAATCCCCATTCAATAAACCGACTGAAATAGGCCCTTAGCACTATTAAGAGTGACGTATAAAAATTCGACAACGCTGTACCGACTGAAATAGGCCTCTAGCACTAAAAAAAAACTGCTCGCTGACAAAAAATATAGGCCCGACAACACAACAGCAACAACACATCCCAGTGTTCCGTTAAGTGCTCTATTTAAAGTCCTCATAATCAGAATAATCTGGTGTGTCACTCACACGACTTTCTCTTACCCTGAAATTTAATACTATAAGTACAGTTTGGAGATTAAGAGGTAAGATACCGAGTACTGTTATGTAAACCTATGTTGAACAATTCAAATTAGGCTTCGGAAGAGTTTTATATGATAATTAGTTCTGACCCCCCTCAACCCCCCGTTTCATTAATGCACCTATATTTATACAGAATTTAATTCGGTTATTAAAAATAATTCTGTTTTTAAAAAATTATTTATTAAAATTATTATTTATAAAAGTTATCTTGTATGATAATACAGACGATTTCCATATTAGAGAAGTAGTATAACACTAAATATCCAAAAAAAAAAGTTGAATTTATTCTCATTATTAAAGTAAAAAAAAAAAAAAAAAAAAAAAAAAAAAATTTTTTTTTTTTTTTTTGTTAAAAATGAAAAAAAATCGATAACTTTATTTTAAATTATCGCAGATCAATGGTTCAACCATTCGTTTTAAACGTATTGTCGAGCTCTTTTGAAAGATACCCATCATGAAAATTTTCTCCCCTCGAGGGGGGGGGGCGGCGAGGCTCCTACATACGCAAAAAAAATTTCCCAGATGACTATCTCTATTACAAAAAATATATATTCGTTTTATTTGGTTTAGTGCAGTCTATAGATGTTAAATTCTACTTACCTGCGATTTCCCCCGTAGACGTAATATATTTAAATACTTTTGAATGTCCCTGTACACGAACCTCTGGCTTCATCTTAACGAAAAGCTTACTGTAGCATCCCTAGATGATACACATTTAGAATACCGAGTTTGGAATTTCTGCTATTTCTGTTCTTGAGATATGCTGATAACAGACACACAGACATCCAGACAGACACACACACACACAGAGAGAGAGACCATTCGCTAAAAATATGGTTTTCGTATTCAGGGGACCTCAGAACATGTAAGTATAACAAAAACCCACGTTCGAAAATTTGACCCTAAAACAATACTTTCTCGAGCCTATGGGTAAGAGAAAGTAAAAAACTATTCACTTCATTTTACCAAAATACTTTTTTTTAAGACTATCGAAGATCGTGTTTTCAAATACGCAAGCGAAGTGTGACGTCACTGACCTTCCGTGGATGCAAGAAAAAGATTCCCTATGTTAATCGTCCGTTGGATTTTTTGTAAAAAATTATTAAAAATAGAGGAAAATTATTTCCCGATTTTAATACCTGTATTTGTGCATAGATATGCTATCGTATCCATGTGTTAGATTGAGTTATTTTGCTGTCAAATTGACAAAATTTTAAATTTCAAAACTGTGTCATCTTTGTCGTTTTTTGTATTTGGCGATTAAAAACATAATACGAAAATATACATGACAGATGTTTATTTTCGTAATATGTATTGTACGAAATATTGTTTCATATAATTCATCGCTCTCTTAATATAAGTTGTTAAAATAACCATGATTTTTTAAAGGAATTAAATATGTTCGCCAAAATCATTTGGCGATATTTTTTTTTTCCGCCAAGGATGACAGATATATTAAATCTATTCCGCTGCAACATATGAGTATCTTATATCAGACACTTTATTTAGACATTTGAAAACAAATTTGACTTCAAAATATGATAGAACATTTATAATTTTCCTTTTAATTAGTATATTAGTTGGATATTTATTGTGTAAATATCATCCTTTGAAATGAAATGTTTATGTTTTGAATCGATTATGGAAGTTTGCCATTTTTTTTTCTAGAGTTTTGAAATTTAAAATTTAAATTTTATCAATTTTACAGCAAAAACAACTTAATCTAACACATGCAGACGATAACTAATACATATCTATACCGAAATATGGGGATTAAAATCGGGAAATAATTTGCCTCAATTTTTAATAATTTTTTACAAAAAATCCAATGGGCGATTAACATAGGAAATATTTTTCTTGCATCCACTGACGGCCAGTGACGTCATCACTTTGCTTGCGTACTTTCTAACTAACTATCCAATAATTACAGACACTCCATTCTAACCCAAATTCAACTCTACTCGATTCTTCCAACCAGCTATCTCACCCGCAACATCGCCAAAATATTCGGGATCTAGCTAGGGTCTTTCTCATTCTCAACCGAACATTTTATCTTGACTCGACATTATCATCTTAGACTACTCTACTTTCAATACTCATTTCAACTGGTGACCTTTACTTGCCCAACCAAACATTCTATCCCAACTATAAATTTACACTAATTTCAAAACTAAAATCAACTGGCGACATTTACGCACTGAATTCATCGCCAATCATACCTTACAATGTAAACAAACAATGAAGCTTGATAAAAATATTTAAAGACTTTAATATGCTTTTACAAATATTTTAAGAGTTTTAAGGCTTTAATATGTTTTAGAAATACTTTAAGCGTTTTTTTTTTCTTTTTTTTTTAAGAAACAGTCAAAGAGTCGTTCATTCGGAATCCATTTGGAATTTGTATTTTCTGAATGGCAACAGTTTTGGTTTGTTTTTATTTGGTATTCCGTTGCTTACAATCATGAAGTTACATTATTCTAATTATAGGTTCATGTTTATAATAGCCAGTGATCCATTATATTTAATTCAGACCTTTAAACATTACAACTGAATAGTTTTTTAAGGTTTTAAGGAAAATAAATAAGAATACGTGCGATACAAAACATATTATATGTATGTTTCTTGAAGTTGAACCACCTCAGTGAGTTGAGCAAACGGAAAAAAAAAAAAAAAAAAAAAAAAAAAATGGCTGCCAAAAGTTTTTGTTTTGAAGCGGTACTAACCGGATTCGTTCATGACAGATGAGGATCATTATATATATTAATAATTTGAAGTCAAATTTGTTTTCAAATGTCTAAATAAAGTATCTGATATAATATACTAATATGTTGCAGCGGAATAGATTTGATATCCGTCATCCTTGGCAGAAAAAAAAAATATCGCCAAATTATCTGGCGAATATAATTTAATTCCTTTCAAAAATCATGGTTATTTTAAAAACTTACATTAAGAGTGTAACGAATAATATGAAACAATATTTCGTACAATACATATTACGAAAATATACATCTGGCATGTATATTTTCGTATTACGTTTTTGATCGCCAAATACAAAAAACGCCAAGGGTGACAGTTTTGAAATTTAAAATTAAAATTTTGTCAATTTGACAGCAAAATAACTCAATCTAACGCATGCATACAATAACTAATACATATCTATACCCAAATATGAGGATAAATATCGGGAAATAATTCTTCTAGAATTTTAATAAAAAAAAAAAAAAAAATCCAATGAGCGATTAACATGGAAAATCTTTTTCTTGCATCCACGGGCGGTCAGTGATGTCATACTTCGCTTGCGTATTGAGATGTTTAAATTTATTTGGCGACTATTTTTAGCAACTAACAGTTATGGCAAGTAGCTCAATATACATAGCGCATACAGCCATTACTGAAATGTAAATAGCATTTAATTATTTGAGTTACATTATGTTGACTGGAAACCTATTTAATATACCTATGCTCTATAGCTATAATAATATAAAAAAAAGAAAGGTTTATATGCATATGTAGAGAACGATCGCTAGAACTAAAAAGCCGATTGCTTTTTTTTTTTTTTTTTCTTTCAATAATCAAAAGTTACACTGTCTCTCTCTAAGTGCTAGAAGCTATAATAAATTTTGGTAAAATAAATTTTTAATTAAAATTTTCAATATTTTAATTGAAAACAAAGCATAGATTTGATATCTATCGTCATTGGCGATTTTTGTATTTGGCGATCGAAATCGTAATACGAAAATCTGTATATTATCGTAGTAAATACGAGATGTATGTGTTTACTTCAATTACCCTACTACCGTAGGTAGTGGAAGTATTGTATAGGTTTTGGCAATTGGTCAGTGTGTGTGTATATGTGCACGTGCGTGTGTAATCTTCTGGCTGTCATATCTCCAAAACTAATAAAAATAGAACTACTAAACTTCACAAGTGATTCAGGTCTGGTGTACAGATAAATTTTCCAAATTTTCGTGAAAATTGAAAAACCGGAATTGGGTCATCGAAAACCAGAAATGGGACCCTAAGCCCATATTCAAAAACACCTCTAATGATTTTCTTCAAAGTTGCTATATAAATAATATATTAGATGCCCTTTCGATTGAAAAGTTGCTTAGTTCAGGAAAATTGATAGGCGTCCTCTATAAACAGCTCAATTTCAGACTTCGCAAGTGCGTTTCTTTAAAAACGCCTGTACGGATTTTTTTCAAACTCGACATGTTAACTTCCTATTAAATATCCTTTTGTATGTAATTATTGTTTTTAGGTCAATAATTGAGTATGTTAAGTTTTGGTAAAAGTTGGTATCTCAAAAACGGCTCTAACGTATTCTTGAAAAATTTTTCTTTCATCCAATTTAGATAACCTTTCTCAAGTATTACGTGCTTATTACAGGAATATTAACGGTCATCCTGATTAGGTAGTTCAGTTTTAGATCTCGGAAATTCGTGTTTAAAAAAATAACTATCTATTTTTTCCCCCTTATTTTGTAACTCGCTATGCAAACTCTGTTGTATGTGTCTTTATACGTGTATCAAGTTTCTCTTACTCGAAAATCTCAAAAAATGCAAGTAATATCTCCAAAAAATTGTATATATTACGTGTAATAGTGGGTAATGGAAGTCGTGTGGTTGTTTCACACCAGATTCTATAATAGTATATATTGTACGAATATTGTTTCATATTATTGATTTCTCCTTTAATATACATTATTAAAATAATAATCAATTATTGAAAAAATTAAATATATTTGCGAAATGAAAAAATAAATAATAATTAAAGCTATTATGACGTCAATTTTAATAAAAACATTTTCATGTCATAGGTTTATTTTTCAATATTTTTTATTCATGAGTAAAGAAATGTTTCTTTACTAATTAAAAAAACTAATTAAAAAAAATAATTGTAAAATTATATTTTGACTTTCCAGTTAATAATATTGCCTGACTATAACATATAAACTGATATATTTCTTGATTTTTTACATATCAATCCATCGTTAACTAAAATTTGTTCATCAGTGCGAAGCCGGACGGGTCAGCTAGTAAATATAATAAATTAAAAAGAGAAAAAATATTCACCTTCAAATGAATGTATTAAATAAAAAATAAATTGCATAATATAGCCGTTGCTAAGATACGCAGACGATTACAATCGAAGAATAAATTCATGAAAAATAAAGCATTAAAGCCAATATTTAAAATCGAAAAAACATTAATTTAAAAAATTCAAATTCGAAATACGAAAAAATCTCGATGAGGTGCACATCTGCAGGTTCCCAGGCACCTATATGCCAAATTTGGAAGCTCTGCGATCAATAGTGTGAGCACCAGAGCGATGACAGACACACAGACACACACACACACAGACACTTCTCTTTATTTATATAGATGATCTTCACTGTTAAAAAACAAAGCTGTTTTATCTGAATATGACCATCAGATATGTACATTACATCTTATATAGCAGGTTCTGCTCTCGAAATACTTCAGTCCTTTCTTCATTCAATGGATTTGGATTTTGGGAATAAGGCCGATTGACAGCTATAGGTCCTAGGCCAGAGGGGGAGTCCATGGGGGTCTTTTTAAAGGGTCCTAGCCTGTATTTACTCAAGTTTCAAAGAAAACCACGGAAAACTCCGAACGACGAGCACGACCTGGGATCGAACCCGGCACCTTATGACTACCAGCTTTGAGCGCGGAACCTCTCGGCCGCTGGTGGGCTCCCTTTAATTGAATACAGCTTAAAAAAAAAAACTCTTCTGCTATTCTAAAAAGTGCAAATACGCCTAATACTGAATAAACACAGTTTGAAATTGGCCTTATAATGAAGCCTGTTTGGATGAATAAGAATTAGGCTCTAGTTATTTCTTCTTTGCACCCACTACTGAAACCATAAAGATCGAAAACCATGAAAAAATTGTATTAATTGGCGATACAAATTCTCTGTTTTTATGTAAAAGATTTATTATTATTATTCAAAGTTTATTCTGCGTCTCGGTTAATTTTTAGAGATCTCACATAGTTTTCAAAAGTTTCATTTTGTTTTTGAAAAAAGGTGAGAAATTCTCATCCCTTATTTACCTCTAATGAGTACCTTGAAGAAGGACTACCTCTTTAGGGCTAGAGTTTACAAATAGAAAAAACCCGCCAGCGGCCGAGCTGTTCTGCGCTCAAAGCTGGTAGACGTGATGTGCCGGGCTCGATCACAGGTTGAGCTCGTCGGCCTACCGTTCGGAGTTTTCCGTGGTTACCTCCGAAACTTGTGTAAATACGGGCTAGGACCCATCAGAAAGACCCCTCGGAGGGCGCTCCCCCTCAGGCCTAGGACCTACAGCAGTCAATCGGCCTTATTCACAAATTCAATCCAGTCCGTTTACAAATAAAAATTATTTCGAAAAATAGTTAGATTTTCTTTCACAAAATTCACTATCGTAGTCTTTATAGGAAAAAAAAAGCTTTTATTTTTTTCAGTATGAGAATTGACTGACTTCTTAATTTTGTCAAAAGTAGCAAATTTAGATCTTAAAATAGTCTTAAAATAAAATATTTTTTATGCATAGTTTGATCGTTAACAATTTAATCACTGTAAAAAATTTCTGTAAAAATAAAGCACTTTTTTTAACATAAATACAGCATAGGTTGCTGTAAATTTGTATAGCTAGTTTTGTAAAAATAATTGAAGATTTGTTGCTTTACATTGTGCTGTAAATCGGTTTAAAAAATTTTTCAGAAGTCTTTTGGTGCGTATGACAAGATTTATCAACTAGTCAGTTCTTTATCTGTTTTTGTAAAGAAAAATCCCTGTGATCCCAACGGCGCGGTTGGCAAAGCGCTGGTCTCTGATACAGGTGACTGTGATTTCAAATCCCGGGACACCCAAGACGGTTTGCTTCGCATGAAAATTAGTAAATTAGCTTTTATGTATAAAAAAAATAAATAAGTTTTTTAGTGCTGTGGATTTCTCACTGCACGCATGTGTAATAATTGCAAGAAATTTTTTAAAAGCATACGAGAAACTCAAACTTTAACTTTTAATTTTGCGGTTTTAATTTTACGGCTACTTTTTTTGCAGGTTGTTGTATGTTTCATCACAACGTAAAATTACTGGCGATACATCATTCATCGTCTAAATGTACTTTTACGGGCTTTGACTGGAGTCTCTGCTGCCAGGCTTTGCCCGTAATTTTACTGCAGCATTTTTTACAGTGTATGATGAAAAGGCATAATCTTTTACTATGTTTATGATATTCAAGAAGAATATTGAAAATTGTTCATTAAACATATTTCCGGTTTTATATGATCATTTGGTCGTGGGGATGAATTCCCCATAATGTGCTAATTTAAAATTTTACACAGGAATTATATTAAAACAAATCGTAAATAAATTTTCAATATTTTTATAACCTGTAGTTCAGTAGTTACAACATGGAACTATAAAAAAAGCATGGATTTAGATAAAAATAGATTGAAATTAATTGTTCCGATTTTTGTTTATAATAATTATGATTTAAAAAATTATAAGTTAGAATATGCAATGCAACTTAAATAAATAATATCAATATTTAAAAAAATAAATTAATTAATTAATAGTAATTTGATTAAAATCACAACTTCAATCAAGCTAATTAAATAAATCCTGGTGATTATTAATGTAATACAGAATAGAATGCTTATTTTTCCCGACTAGTCGGAAACAAAAAGTTATCTGGATAATTTGTACTCTATTATAATGGTTTATATCTGTGTCTTTTTTATTTATTCATTTTTAGATTAAATCTTTTTAAATTACATTACCAAAGCCTAGAGCACTAGGAACTGCGCGAACCAAAGGACTTTTGCCTTTCGATGTTAATTTGAGTCAATACATCAATGTTTGTCAATTTCAGTAAATCCATAGTGTGTAATAAAATCACATAAAGCAATTTAACGTTAAAAATTTATTTACTTTCCTTTTGGTTTTCTTTAGTCCTGTAACATTCATTCCCACATGTATATACATATATATATTAATTAAAATGATAACTTTTTAAAGTTAGTATGTTTATTTGTAACTGATTACTGAAGTGTGCTTATGAGAAATGTTACAAAATTCTGAATTAAATATGGTGAACGTTATTAATAAAAACATGAAAAATAATCCATTCATCCCCACTCTCCCCTATATTTTAATAAAGGGAGAAGGAATGTTAAAATTAATTATTACTTTCTCTTACCCATAAAGTAGAGAAAGTATTGTTTTAGGTTCAAATTTTCGAATGTGATTTTTTGTTATATTTACACGTTTTGAGGTACCTTAATCCGAAAATCAAGTTTTTAGCTGTTGGTCTGTCTGTGTGTGAGTGTGTGTGCCTGTTATCAGCATATCTCAAGAACAAATAGTTGCAGAAAGTCCAATCTTGTTATTCTAAATATGTATGATACGAGGATGCTACACAAAACTTTTCGTTGAGATGAAGCAAATGGTTCGTGTACAAGGGCACCCAAGAAAATTCAAATACATTACGTCTATGGAGGAAATTGCAGGGAAGTAGAGTCTAACATGTATAGATTGCACTAAACGAAATGAAATGATTATATATTTTTTACATGCATAAAAACACGTCTCATTTAGAATAGGGTAGGGAAATCCTTCAATGTTCATTTACAGGGCTACACAAAAGGACTAGATTGTAGTGCGGCAATAGCTGAAAATTGATGGCAATGTATTTCAGGTTGTGCAATGTATCATTACTATAGGATTATATTTAGGTGCACCATGTGATCTGTACATAATCTTCAAATGATATACAGGGCTGTAAATATCAAAGCGATAAAATTCTTTTTTATTGTTAGTTGAAGTGTTTTACAACAATATTTTACCATTTCTATCAAAGCTCTCAGGAATTGAAATGAATTTCTATAGACATATGGTAAATAATGTATGTTTTTAAGCTAAATTGTCATCACTTGTTTTTTCTATATTTACACTTTTAGAGGCTTCCTGATTAAAGAAGTCAAGTTTTTCAACGTTTGATCTTTGCCTGTGTCTCTTAGAGTAACTTAAAAACGAATGATTTCAGGAGATCCAAATTTGTATTTTCAAGTTAATTTAAGTTTTTTGCTGGAAAAGTTTGATCAAGACTGAAAAGGTTCAGGAATGTTGCCCGGGAAAGTTGTCGGTATAATTTTAAGTGAACTTTTAATTTTAATAACGGTTTTTAATTCTATATAAATGTAGGTGCAGTAATGAGGGGGCGGCAGACCCCCCTCACACAGATCTAATTATCACATAAAACTCTTTCGAAGCCTAATTTGAATTGTTTAACATAGGTTTACATAGAGATTTAAAAGACTTCATATTGGGAAATGCATAAAAAAATTGTAGAATTTCAAAATGCTACACGCGAAATCTAAATTAATTTTAAACTCCAAAATTCTGTACTCTTTTCAATAGAATTCTTTTATTTAACTGACACACCTGTGAAATTTCTATGAAAACAAAAAGCGTAAAATTTAAATTTTTTAATTGTCTTGCGAGGGAATTCGAGAGTTTTTAATAAAAGTAATAATTTCTTGATAATACTCTTTAAACGCAAACTTCTTAAATCAAGTTTAATAAAAAGTGTTTTAAACGAATGGTCATATTTTAAGCAAAAAAAAAAGTGACTTACTTTTTTAAGAAATCTTTTGCACCTGCAATCAAGACATTCGAAATGTCTTAAAACATTGCCATTTTTAAGGAATAAATAAATAAGTAAATAAATAATGATGACATTGTGATTCAGTTTTCTATTAAGAACAGATTTTAGAATTTTCTAGAGAATAAACAAAATATAAATAATAATAAAATAGTTTATTTCCCCGCCTTTGATTCGAATCGCACCTGGTTTCTGTCGTCAGTTTTGGAGTCGAGTACCATATCTATCATACCTCCATGACACACGGAAACTATTGTTTGTATGATAATATATACTCGCTAAACATGGCAGTTGCATGTTTTAATCGATACTTTCTGCCATAAAATTAAAGATAATAAATCTAAAGATTAATATACATTATTAACCTTTATCGCTATATATTACTAATCTTTATTTCTTATATCTTAAATTCTATATGTAGAGATTTAGAATTTTGTAAAATGCATAACAATTACGTGAAAATTCCACATTATGATGCTTGGACAACAATTTCTTTCCTTGAACTGATATTTAAAGAAAACGAAATATTAGCATAAATATCAGGAAATTATTTGTTTTACATTTAGGTGCAAGTAAAAATGTGGAAAAAAGCAGTTTTGCGATTAATATATATATATATATATATATATATATGAATAAAACGTTTGTGGACAAAGTGTTTAAGGTTGTTCAGTTACAAATACTCTTTTTTGGCTACACGTTACTCGCTTCGTTCACATTAATATTTTTGTCTTTTAATATGAAAGAGCTTTAAATACAAGGATTTTATTTTTAACCAAATACTTTTAGCTTCTGACAATGTTGTTTTATGAATTATATCAAACATAATTCCGTGAAAATTGATGCACATCGCTAGAGAGCTATTCTTTCAAACCTTAATTTCATAAAGTTAACATACTTTAACTACTTCTTATATAAAGTAATATTATATTTATGGATTACACAAAGAAGTTTAAACAAGGTATGCATATTGCTTAAAGTAGATTCCATTTGAAATATTTCCTAATTAATACAAGTATCAGACACGTTTCCTGTCTAAAAGTTCATCTATTTACTTGTTTCTGACATTTTTGTATCTGAATTGATATTGAATATTTCTGTATCAATTTAAGACGATTTTGTTTACAGTCGATACATTAAGACACAGAAGTGTCGTAAATTAAGATATATATTATGTATAGACTTTATATTAAAGCATTAATTTGCCTTAAATGCCTTTTCAGTTTTTTTTTTATTTCTGACTTTAAACCGCCTTTATTTTCAGTGTACCCAGTTTTGTGACAATTGCATTGGTTATACATTCATACAAATTATTAAAACAATTAGATGAAAACAAATTGACATGAAACATTATAAATAGTTGGTTGTACATAAAATTTCGAACCGAAGAAAAAATATAAAGTTTAAAATTTTATAAAAGTTTTTAAATAAATTTTGAGAAAATGTAGAATGATGTAATATTATCTTAAATGTATTAAATAGTTGCATATATTTTTTAAGTACCTGAATATTTTAATTGAATCTATTTTGATAATTTTCACCGGCCCTTGTCCCTTTAACAATATTTCAAATTTATTCAAAACCATTTATTAAATACATGTTATACTTATTATCTCCATATAAAAAAAGATTCTAATTTGTGGAATTATACAAATAAGAAATATTTTTACATTTAGCTTTATAATTTTACATAAATAACAAAATATCTGTCAAAAAAAAAAAAAAAAAAACTAATACCGTTAGAATTAGTTACTTGCTCACATTATAGTTTACCTTTTTGCATTGAAATATTAAAATAAAAGTAATGACAAAGGTATCTAAAAATCCAATAATTTGTATAACGTAAAATAATTAAGAATTTAAAAAATGTTTCAGAGAATAATTTTTGGCTTTTGTAAGAATGTTTTCAAATGACACTTCTGTTTAATAAAACAGCGAATTTCTAACTTACATTTGAGTTTGATGAATAATGCATAACTCTTGTCGCGTTATTATTATTATTATTATTATTATTATTATTATTATTGTTATTATTATTATTATTATTTCAGTGATATATATTTTGCCCTTCGTGTAATCAAACACAAATTACTGGCACGTTTAAGAAGTTCTAAAATTAATATTTTATTAATATTGTCATACTTAAAGCAATAAAAGAAAAATTTAGTTTCAATAAAAAGTTTTTTTTTTTTTTTTTTTTTTTTTTAAGAAACATTTTATATATAAAAAAAAGAAAAAAAATGCTTAAATCTTTAATTTTAGATAAATTTATTATTATCAATATTACTTTTGCGTTTTAAGTATCAAATGAAGAATGTGAATTATAGAAAACATTATTTTTGTTTGTGTCTACCAGAATTCAGAATAAATAATCATTTACTCGATACACTATAGACTATTAAGTTAATATACGTGTTTATTGTCTCATTGTCTAGCACAGTTTTCCTTTTCAGGAGCAGGTTTGGAATCCAAGGCCAAGCGTGAATGTTCACTGTGATTCAGACACGTTTTAATCATAAGATCTTGATAGCAAAAATTAATGCGTAAAATATGACCATAGAGTGACACCACTAACACTGTTCATCAACCTTTTAATCCCAAATTCGGAAGACTTGCTCAAAATTTCCCACGGCTCAATGTAAACTATCTGCTCCTTGATGCTTTTGCAATAAACTATTTTGGGAATTCTTTTCAGTCGTGTTAATTGCTTTTCTTGTTTTTTCATACTTGAGGTTATGCTTTTTCCCCCCTCGGCTTTCCCCCTTCTTTCCTATGCAAATGCGGTTGTAAAAATAATTTCTAAGACGCCATTTTATTTTTATTTATTACTTTTTTTTTTTTTTTTTTTTTTTCATTTTATTAAAAGTGTTTATCAATTTCAATAAAAATGTGCTAAAAACACAGTTAGATATTTTCCAATTTTTACTATTATTAATTTCATAAAGTAATTAATAAATAAATTTATTCTTGATAAATGTATACGAAATAAAAATAAAATGAACTTAAAAATATAATTATGTTTCATAAATAGTCAAAAGTTTACTTTTGTTTACATGACAAAAAATATTTCATGTAAACAAAATATGAAATAACGTTTCATTATTTTAAACTTACAATTTTACACGCATAGGAATTTCGTTTTCTCAAAAAGAAAGCTATTTTAGAATAAAATTTCTACATTAATTTAATGTGATATCTTAGCCTTTAAGGAAAAAAGAAACTGAAAAGGTTTTGAATTTGTTGCTTGTTCACATAATAACTTCACTTTGTTCAGTCAAGTATCACGATAAAATAATGAGACTGATATGTAACAAATCAACCATTCATGTAACGTAGGATTATTTAGGATTTTGAAAACTTTTACAGTTCTGTTTACGATTTATGAAATATATTTTTGAATGACACTTCTCTATAATGAAACAGCATTTCTCGTCTTTAAATCTAATTTTGATGAATGCTGCAATGATTCGTTTTATTATCATTTACTTTATTATATTTTTGTTCTTTACTGAAGCATATTTTAGTTTTATGTGAGTTGAATCACTGATAACTAAAACGATTATGACATATAAGTGGAATTATGAAAGTATTTAAAAATTTTTGATTATAGAAGAAAGAATATTATAACGAAAAGTATTTCTGAATGCATACTACATTTCATTACAAATTTGTATGAATATTTTTTGTTGATTTTAATATAATTTTTATGAGGATTTAAGATGTCGTTATTAATGCAAATAATTAAAATGTGCCTGTTATCGTGGTTATTGTTAATATATAATAAAATTTAACATTATCAATACGTTTCATTACTGTATAAAATTAGAATAACTTTTAAAATGAGCACTGTAAAAAAAAAAAAAAAAAAAAAAAAAAAAAAAAAACATTGGTTTTACGGGCAAAATTTGTTTACAGGCATGTAACGTAATTTAAGGTTATTATATACTTAATTTACTGTCTAAGAGTTTCTTTTAACGGGCGTTGTCTGAAATCTCTGCTGCCGAGCTTTCCCGTAATCTTACGGGATCTTTTTTTTTACAGTGAGATTTTTTTTTTTTCGTTTTTCATTTTATAAAATACATTTCGTATAAAAACATACAACATGGCAAATGTTTCAGCCAAACATTAGCCCTCATCAGTGTCAAAATACGTACATATCATAACAATTAAGATCCAGTTAAGTATTACGCCAATTATTTGACGCCAATTACTTGGCATCAACGAAATAATTGGCAAGTTTGAAGGCAAATTAGAATTAAAAAAGAAATATATATATATATATATATATGAATATATACGCGTTATAATTGAAAAGAGGGTCGAGAGGGTCGGCAGCCTCGCCGTCACGCAAAATTATATGTGTAATAAAACTGTTCCTAAACCTATTTTAGATTAGTTCAAAGTTGATTTAATATTATTATTTTATCCTATTGATGCAAAGACCTTGTGTGCTTTATAGAACTTTATAGAACTGAAATGTAGGATAAGAGAAAGTCGTATCAGTGACAAACCAGATTAATTTACATGCCTTCATTTTTTTTTTTTTTTTTTTTTTTATGCTCATCAAAAGTTAAAGACAATACTTGTGTTCAGATTTAACTAGAAGAAAGAAAAAAACATTTCCCATGATCTGATTTCATTCCAAATGCGTTTTATCTGAATTCTGTGTTTTAAAGCGATTGAAAAATACATATAATATTTTATAATGATGTATATAAAAACAAACATTAATTTATTATTCATGTAAATGAAATTATTATAACAGAATATTATAATACACTATAAATGTATTATAAATGTATGTAATTATATATTATGTATTATATTCTCAGTTTCTTACATAACAGCGTATAAAAACGCCTAAAATATTTTCGATGAAGTGGTCTGTAGCGTACTTACTTACTTAAGTAGAAGTTATTTTTTTCCCTATTGAAATAGTTTTACATAAAAAAATAACGTCTAAAATCTTTCTCAAGAAAATTAAATAACTTAACAACTTCTGAAATAATTAAAGGAACTATCGCAAAATATTAAAAAAAAAAAAAAAAAAAAAAAAAGTTTCTAATAATTTTAATGATATTTTTATATGATAACAGACATACATATGATTTTTAAGCAAACATAATAATAGCATATATACATATTATTTTTAAGCAAACTTTTTTAATATTGTTTATGTTACTTATATTTCTTATATTAAAAATGTTTCTTATATATATATATATATATATATATATATATATAATACGAAGGGATGCCGAAACGTTAGTACAGTCGACTGCAAAATTATTCGAGCACTAGCCAATAATTCCTATATTTAAAAAGTACACATAAGACTGTTTTGCTAAGTAAATCCTTGTCTAATCATGTTCTTAGACTGATTAAGAGCATGACTCGACAAGGATTTATTTAACAAAGCTGTATTAAGTGTACTTTTTTTTGGCAAGGATTATTGCTAGTGCTCGAATAATTTTACAGCCGACTGTAGCTTTGTCCCTTAAATTTTAAATAGAATTTGGTAGCAAGTGAAGCTAATTTCATTATATGTAACTGCAAAAACAAATATCAAGTAATTCTGATTTTCACAGCTTTTTTAATGTGTGCTGAAATGTATCAACAATGTTTTTAAGAAGGAACAAGTTGAAACATCCAAAATCATTTTGGCCCATTTTGAATGTTTGCAGGAATTTGTTTCTAGGATAATGACAGAAGACCAAGCATGAATCCACATTTATTATCCTGAAACAAAGGAACAATCAAAATAATTGTGCCACAGGGCTTCCCCGCAACCGAAGAAATTCCGCAACCAGAAACTGGCCAAAAAGTCATGGCGTCCATTTTATGGGATAAAAGTAGGATTCTGATAGTGGACGCCTTACCTCACGGCTTGAATATATTATACTCACCTTCTAGTGCAAATAAAACAATTAATTAAGGAGAAAGAAACGCCTGGGGAAGTTTTAACCAGAAGAAATCTTTTTTTTTTTTTTTTTTTTATGAAAATGCACCTGCGCACACCAACGTTGTTCAAGCTAAATTGAACACCTCGAATTTCCCATTGGTCCACCATCCTCCCTATTCATTCTAGCCCTTTTTATTTATTTTCTGTTCACTAATTTGAAAAAAGTTTCGGGTACATTTCTAAAGTCCAAGATGATGCGGAAATCAAATTTCACGAATAACCAAATGCATTTTATTTTAATGGTGCACTGAGAAAAAGTTCTGTAACTGACATCTAGAATCTAAATTGCGGCTCTAGAAATAATAGTTCCAGGTCATCCTTATAAATTCTAGTCCCCTTGGAAAGCGAGTTCTAGAAGCCTCCATTAGAGTTCTAGAGAATTTGCCTATATTCTCGAGGGCAAAGTCATTTAAAAAAATCTGCAAATAAATGAGACTACAAGAAGGTTTCAGCAACTATAGTTCGGTTTGTTACGCAATTCTAGAAAATCAAGCGAGAATTTCTCGCAATACAAATGATTCAGAATATTTAGAGTATTCAGAATATTGTTTCACCATCTAGAAATGTGTACACTAGAAATTCTCTATAATTTCGTCTGTTCAGTTTATTGACGTTCCTTATGCGCATTGCTCGGAAATCTATATTTCTAGTTAAGTGATTTAGAAAATGGCCACTTATTCATTCTAGTGGAAGGCGGTATATTTTTTTTCTCAGTGTGTACAATTTTAGAACAACACTATAAAATGCGTGTCAGTCTCCAGTGAGACTATGTTGAATACATATGCTATTTCATATCTCTGACTCTTTTTCTTTCTGGGCAAAGCCAGGAACTTATTAGGCTACATATAAAATTTATCATTTCAATTAAAAGAAATGCTTTTTCAAAAGTAAGAATGCTTAATTAAGCGGACAAAGATTTTACTTCTATGACTAGCAAATGCTCATTTGAATATTTGTGTATATATATATATATTTTTTTTTTCCTTTCTTAGTTATCGTATTTAATGATTTTTTTTAATCCACCCACGTGCATATATATAAGAATTATATTCTATTTATCTAAAATTTTATACTTGTTTTATATTAATAATTTTAAAACATACAATATGAGTAAATACTATTTCAATTAAGTAATTTATTTTCCAAACATAATAGTAAACAAATGTATAAAGATGTATGCCGGTTGATCCAAAATCACAGAAAAACAATTATTCCAAAAATATTGACCGAATTGAAACTTCACTGAAATGCACGAGAAGCAGGAGGTTTCTTTTTATAAAAAGAAAAAAATTATAAATTACCTTTTTTACCAACAAGTGGTGTAATTTCACAGTATCCTCTCCCATTTTAAACATACTCGCTTTCTGAAATTATGCCGTATTGCGAATACTGATTTATCAAGAGTGTGGCATATGATTTTAGATGTTAAGGAATAGTTAAATTAAATATTTAATTGTTTATTTCTGTTGTTAATTATTCTAAAAGGAAAAAGATGATATTGTTAAGAAAAAAAAGTATTGTTAGCTAAGATTTATCGTGGGAATTCCCAATCGCAAATCTGGCGGATATTCTTATGAAGGACGGCCATCATACTGAATACATTTATATTTAGATGCAATGTTGATTACACTGCACCATTGCGAAACAGTAATTTTACAATTAAAACGCTACCTGGTGGAAAACAATTAAACTAATTTCGCAAGAAAAGAAATAAAAGAAGTTACTTAAAACATCCCGCGCTTTTTTGTGCGTCTCAGTCAAAACCACAGTAGTGCTACGGACAATATATTTTGAATACAATATATACATACATATATATATATATATATATATATATATATATATATATTGTGACTTTTCGATCAAATGGTATATATATATATATATATATATATATATATATACTATATATAAAATGTATGAAACAAATCAATTTTTTCATAATTATTTTTAATAAGGCTGGTTATGATATATATATATATATATATATATATATATATATATATATAAAGGCTAATCTAAAGGCTATTCTGAATTTTGTACTTGTAAAATACATTTTGCATAATAATTCTGTGTAATTTTGCTTGTGTGATATCACTTAATTTAATCAATTTGTTAAATTATTCTTCATTTCGAAACAAATTCGA
This sequence comes from Salticus scenicus, assembly GCA_963930645.1. NCBI lineage: Eukaryota > Metazoa > Arthropoda > Arachnida > Araneae > Salticidae > Salticus > Salticus scenicus. Next base: position 235,652,256 of record OZ005652.1, read on the forward strand.
AATCAAAAAGTAATTAATTTATTACTTTAATAGCATAAATTAAATATTTATTCGAAATAAACTGTCTCTAAAGATACAGGACTCCCAGAAAGTTTAAAAGTAAGTTTTAATTAGATCCCTTTTTAGAGTGATATCCTTTATTCTACAACATTCTAATATATCTAAAACTCAGCTCATCTTTTAGTTAGTGTATTTAGAGAAATTTTCGACATAGCATGGTATTTCGATTTCAGTCTGTACTAATTGTTCAGAATGAAATCAATTTAAACTCAGAGCAGTTCTTTTTAAATTTAAATTTAGTAAAATGAAATATATTGTATACTAAAATATTTATAGTTCTGATTCTTAAGAATTTTTCGTATGATTTACAATGATTTTTTAATTACACAGGTTTCAATTTTATCCATCATGTGCAGTTGTGGCAAAATTATAATAAATTGTTGCAATTTCGTTTTGTATTGAGTGAAATACATTCTGTCTTATTATTTGTCTATGAAAAATTTTCTCTTGTATGGCCTCCATTTTTATTCATTCCTGATGTTTATTAATGTAATGAAGTACAGAGTCTGAAGTAAATTTAACAAAACAATTCTTTTTTAAGCAGGGTAAGATTGAGACTACTATCATCCTCAACGCAGCATTAATAGGTCTTGTGCAACTGGTTTGTACACAGAGACACCCCAAAAAATGCCATTTCAGGGCAGACATTTTTAAAAACTACATTTAAAAAACTTTGTGATTCATTGTGATTCATTTCTAATATGTTAAAACAATGTTTTGTATAGAATATGATTTTGTTGCCGTTCAGATTTAAAAGGCTACACAGAAATATTCATATACATTAAAGGTTCCAACTAGTATCTAAGGGCTACGTTTTCTTTTGTGTTAAGCACTTTTTACACTTTCTAACAATGTTTAAGAATGAGTAGGAATTCAATTAGTCTACCTGTATGCCTTTCAGAACTACTGTCTGTCCATTGTGTGATAACGTAGGGAAATAGCATTGAAAGTTATACAATACAACAATTACATACAGTTGAAAATTGCTAATAATCAATGCATGCAGCATGATTTTTCATTCTTTAATCCTCAAGTAACACCATGGGACAAATTTCATACCACCATAACATTCGCTACATCATGAAAACAGATTTTTCATATTTACACCACTAGAGGATATATAAAGTACAACCTGCTTTTAGACGAATTAAAATTTAATTAAATTTATATTTGCAGTACATTGAATGAAATATTATATATATTTTTTTTTACTTTTTTACAATACACTTTTATTAAAATAAATAATGCTTAAAAAATGAGTTTACTTTTTAAACCAAATGTAGATGACCATTACATGAATTCAAGAAACTTAGCAATTAAAGTTTTTTTTTTTTTCTTTCTTTCTTTTTTTAATTCCATTTATCCCCTACACATTTTCTTGCCCTTTTCATTAGTGGGAAACAGGGAATTTCGATTTAAAATTACTCTTACTCAACACCTTCTTAGGTACTTAATGTCAATATTTCGTCGTGTCTCATTAAAGTAAATTGTTTGTTAAGTTGAGAAATTAAATGAAATGAACACCTTATCCGATTTTTTTTCCTGTAGGAAATATCTTTGCAAATATCGTAATCCATCTATTCTTAATTAAATCCATTTAATTCGATCCATGTTTTTTTTTTTTTTCCAAGCTTATTATAATAACAACATTTAAAGCAACAAAAAAAAAAAAAAAATATATTTTACAAAGACAACTAATGCTGTAAGTACTTTGAGTATTTCGATTAATTCAAAAATTTTTAAATAATATTATATGTATTTAAAACTAATATATTTTTTTTCTTTACGATCTATTCATTCAACAGAATTTTCCAGTGTAAAGGTTTTTTTCGGTTACATTGTGTAATATTCCTTTCTCTAAATTATGGGATTACAAGGACTTCAAAGGCATAGAAAAAGCATAATTTTCATTCTTTCTTCAAATATAATAATTCGAAACTTTTATTCAAATTTTTAAGCATATAAAAGAGCAATATTTTAAATTTTCATTGGAAAATTCAGCCAGTGGGTGTTAGCTTCCGGAAAACTTCAAAAAAGCCGAAGACAGGAATTTTCAAATACTAGTGCACCAATCTCACGGAAATTATGCACAATTCTTGAAAATGAAATTGAATAGAAATTCAATATTAACACAACGTTAAAAACGCAAATTTAAAAAATGTTAAGTGCAGACTGCAGTTTTGGTAGCGTAAAGCGTAACGTCATCACTACAGAATGACGAAGGGTATTATTGAGTCAGAGTAGCAAACGATAGTAATTTAGGAAACTGGAGCTGTTAGCCAATAGGAATTTGGGATGAAGAACGCTATGTAGAATTTATGAAAATGTGAATTTTAAGTAATTTTTTCAACAATCCGAGAGAGGGGGTACAGCAAAATCGCAATTAATGATATTTTTAGGATTTTTATAAATATGAAAGCTACTAGAAAAACGAGTTCATGTAAGTGTTTAGGCTGACAGGTAATTTTAGCTGAATTAAAGTTGAAATTATGGTTATTTACCAAACAATGCTCAGCAGTAGACGATTGTTTAGTTTCTTGTTTCTGAATATAACGCGTGTTCGTTAAGGCGAGACTTAAGTTTACATATTTGACCAATATGTGATTGTATATTTTGCCAAGAGATACTATATATACCCCAACAGCTGTGTGTATCAATAGGATCTTTCAATCTAGAAAAAGCTAAATATTTTATGGGTTAGAAAATTATTTTTAAGTTATATTGTTTATGTACTTCAGCAATGTCAAAACTAGATTTAGGGGGAAAAGGCAAAACAGTACTGATGTTGGAAGAGGACTTAAACGTAGAGGTACGAGAAATATGAGGATTTTGTAATTTAAAAAATGCTTCATTAGTAATGGAAGGGTTGTAACCTCCGTCAGTATTAGCAATTTCTTCAATATATTTCATTTCAGAATGGGAGTGATTCAGGATCTCAACAAATGTTAAGGGCGTGATTGAAAAAAGTATAAAATGCTGTTATTTTATGTGTTGAACGAATAGTGCTTGGACGAATGAATCTCCATTTTTTATATTACAACCCAATTTACAATGCTATATTTACAGAAAATTGTCCTGTTTTTACAATAAGAGTCTGTCAAAAATTCAAATTTCAATTATTTAAAAATCTTTCGTTCAAGCACTAGCTGATTCTATTCTGAAGAAGTGTGCAAAATGTAACACACACACACACACACACACACACACATATATATATATATATATATATATATATATAATATTCTTTATGTTACACTTTTATCAACAAAAAATTTTAAGCAAAAAGTTTTATTTCTGATATAAAATAAAAAATAGCGAAAATATATATTTTAATTATTATTATTATTATTATTATTATTATTATTATTATTATTATTAATTTTTGAGACCTATGTAGCCCTTAAAGCAATTTTATATCAGTTTTGGTATAGATAAAAATGAAACAACATATATTTAGCTAAATGAATTTCCGAATTCTTTCCTTGTGAAATGAAATTAGAATGATAATAGAAGTTGTGGTTTGATAATAAAGAATAAATAAAAGACAAATTCTTTTTCATTATATTTTAAAATTTCTATATTTTGAAAATTAATTGACTTATTTTTTATTGAAGATTGAAATATATGTATATTATAATTTTGAAATTATTTTGTAAAATTTAAACTTTAATTTACTGTTTTTTTTTAAAAACATGCTATTTATTTATTAATTATCCAACGGATTTTCGAAGTTCAAATACATTCTCGCTCAGGCAAAAGAGTGTGTAATCACCCTTGAATGACTCATCACCTGGTCACCGCTTAAAGCCAAAATCGACATAATAATTGCCTGATACATTTTCTATAAATTTACATTTACACATTCTTACACATTCAGGAAATTTACAATTACATAATTAATATTTTCCCAAAACATTTATTAATTTTATCATTGCAATTTGTAGCTATAAAGTGCAAGTAATGGTATAATTGTTATATATATATATATATATATATATTCAAAAAGAAATGCTGAATAACTATCAAATCACTTTTTGGTAATCAACACTTTTAAAAATGAACTAACTTAAAAATGAGAAGATGAGTCTCCTTATACCTTTTTTAAGAAGATTTATCGCATAAAATGCGGGAGCCTTTGTTTCCTTAAAAATGGGAATATTAGTAAAAATAACTTTAATTATTAACATTTTAATTTTATGAAAGGCTTTACTATAAATGTTTTTAATATATATTATAAATCCCTTTAATAATGTGGACTGATGAAAAACACTTCTCAAAAATAAGCAGAATCTTTTCAGATATAAGCAGTATTTTCGAAAAGCTTTATTTCTTATAATAGCTGAGAGTAGGAACATCTCATTTTTAATCTTTTTTTTTCTCATTTAACTATTCATTTCATATTCACCCTTGTAATATTGTAACAAAAGTTTTTTCGCTTCTAAGCACCGTGGCTTCGAGGTAAAGCTTCGGGCTACGAAACCAGAGATTGTGGGTTCTATCGCCATCAAAGGAAATTGTTTAAAAATGGTTTTTGTTTAAATCTAAATTATTTATTTTACATTTATTCATTTTGTCAAAATATTAATTGTGTTTATCTTAATTATTCAGTTAATGTTATGCGATTTCTAGACTTTTTGAATTCTAGAATATTTCGTTCTAGAAAAGTCATCAATTATATATAAAGTGACGTAAAATTTGAAATGAATAATTAAATGTGAAAAAAAAAAAAAAAATCTTAAAAATGAGAAGTTCTAGTCGGAGATATTATGAGAAAAGAAATTTTCTCAAAACTGAGAAGATTCTGCTTTATTTTTTGTTTGTTTGTTTGTTTTGAGAAGTGTGTTTTAACAATGAAGCTATTCAGCTTGTTTACTAAACCTATGTTGTTGTTGTTGTTGTTGTCGTGTGCCACTCGGAAATTCCGAGCCCCGGTAGTGGAACTACCGGAATTATTTTTTTAAGGCAAGAGGGTTGCGTCTTCCGTTATTAGGAACGCCTCATAGGGAGGAAGTACGACTTCTAGTTCCATAAGCTGGTGAAAGATGGCAGCACCAGCCAAACTCGAATTTTGATCCGGATCAGAGCGACTAAACCTATATTTTGGAAAAATAATAGCCCTTATATAATTTCTTAGCATTATTTATAAAATGAAAGCTAAAAAATTATCAAATCCTTTTTCCGGAATCAAGTTATTGATCTTTATTGTGACACACTCTTTACGCCAAAAATTTTGCAAAACTACGTTTCAAGCAAATCATGGTAGGATTAGCGCTAATTATTGTTTTATAAGGCATCAGAAGGTAGAGTATACACATAATATTATATTTAAGTGGCAAGATATGTTTTCAATTACATGAGAAATTTTTTTTTTTCATTTTTATGTTCTTTGTAGTACATATACATTTTTATACGATCAACATTGCAAAGCAATAAAAAAGTATTTTATTATTTTTCCTTTTAAAAGAAACAATAAAGAATTCTTTTTTTTTTTTTTTTTTTTTTTGTAAAATTTATTCTGATACAGTTACATATATATATATATATAAATAGTATACCTTTATTTTATTTACATTTTTAAATAATACATGTTTGTTTAAAGAAAAATAATCTCTTGTTTGTTTTTCTTAAATTAAACTATAAAAACTGTTGTTGAAAAAATTTTTCTCCGCTGCTAAAAGTAATGTATACTTTTCCCAAGCCTTGTGAATGTTTTATGATATAAGGTGGCAGAAAAACATATAATATTAATAAGTCTATTATTATTATTATTATTATTATTATTATTATTATTATTATCACTATCATTAAATTATTATTTTACTTTGCCTTTAAATGTCAATTTATGACAATTGCATTGTGAGATTTTTTCTTGATAATTCAAATAAAATGTAATTGAAACTGTCCTCCGAATGATAAAATGCCATGGTTATTAAATCATTTACGGATAAATAGTGTTGAAAAGCATTTTATAATCCATTAAAGTCGCATTATTAAATTTTTTTTTTAACAGAAATATTAATAAAAAATAATCAAGAAATTTAAAAACTATATATTCAAGATTTAAGGAAAAAAAAAAAAAACAATAATAAACGTTGTAAAATATTACTTTAAATATAACATCTATATATATATATATATATATATATAGGGTAAGTATACCAGTTATTGACACTTTTAGAGCAATATCTGATGTTTTTAATGTTTTAGTCATCAGAAAATATTTTTAGAAATCTTAAGTTAGTACATATGGTATGGAAGACATTCAGAACGATATATATGTCAAAATATATACATTTGATAACAATTATTATTATTTTTTTAATGAAGTTTTATTTGACACTCAATGTTCCAGTAATTGACACTGCCAGTTTTTCATTTTATCAGTAATTGGCCCCGTATGTTCCAGTGTTTGACACTGCTAGCTATTCATTTTACCAGTTATTAGAATCCTATGCTGCAATGTTTGACATAAAATGTTATAATTCTTATATGTAAATTATATGATTTTATTATTTTCCTATTTATCAATTATTTCGGGATAGATGTCAATTACTGGAGCACCTACCCTATATAAAGAAGAAGGAGAAGAAATGAAGAAATTAAAACAGATTTTCATGCTACTTAATATTCCTATTCATATTAAGAAAAATACATATTTTTATACGTCAGAAAGTGTTTTTATTCAAAAAAATACTTATAGCTTGCATAAACCATATTCATATCTTGCACTATTCTACAATTCTTTGTATTATTTACTTATTTATTTATTTTTATGAAACAGAATACATATATATTCAAGAAATGATATTGGTTACATTACGCATATAGAATTAATTTCGGTACGTTCCGTACGTACTATTGCAACCATATTGGCTACATTCTGTTACAAACACAGTTCTTAAAGGTGATTAAACATTGGCAGGCGATAAAATTAATGTTTACATGACGATATTTATGCTTTTAAAATTTTTAATGATATGTTTGGCTTTATTAAAATAATTCTAAGCGATAATAAATATGTCAAGGTAAATTATATAAGCTTTTTGAATAATCAATTTTGAAAGATTTCTACAATTTTAGAAGCTTTTTACATGAAATTGACTTCGTCATCGTATCTTCGTGCACGCTAACAAGGCGCCTCCATTTTAAAGTAAATATAAACAATTCCGTTTGTGGCTCCGTGGCATAGTTAGAGCATCACGTTAATAATGAGGTGATTGAGAGTTCGATACCAAAAGGTCCAGCGTGTTATTTTTTGCAGATAATTAGTAGAAAAGGTATCAAGTGATAAAAGAAATTTTTCCGTGACTACACAGTATCCCAAGAATTTTAAAAGAGTTTTTCCAAGAAGCTTTTATTTCAAATATTAAAAAAATTTAAAAAATTTAAATATTAAAAAAAGCACAAAATGAAAAATTTTAAGTAAAAAACACATGAAAAAAAATTTTTTTTTAGAAGCTTTTTATTGAAATTGGATTTTGTCATCATGTTTTCCAGTAACACTGAAAAACAAAACGCCTCCACGTTAACGTAAATATTAGCACCTCTTTTCGTCACTTGTTAGCTCAGTTGGATAGAGCGTCATGTTGATAACGCGATGTTTGTAATTTCGAAGACCGATGTGTTACTTTACTGCATATAACACTGGGGAACAGTCATTTTGCGGCATGGTAGCTTAAAGTCAATTCTGTATAAGACTAGTGTGCTGAATACTAGAAAATTATTAGGTTTGTCAAATCGGTTCTAGTTTTTGAGATAAAGACTATTAGCTAACCTAAATAAAAATACCAATGTGTATTGAAAAAATATTTTTATTAAGATCCTTTATAAGAACGATATAAAAACAAGAAATATACATGCTGTTCATCAAATAATTAAAACAAAAATTACAAAAACTTTTTCTGTAAACTTTTTTCTCATGGTTTTGCTCAGGACAATCCCTTATTAAAGTCCAACAGTAGTCTGCCAGCATGTGGCGATCCCATCTACCTTGGTATCTTTCTTCAATTATCCTGATGTCCTGGTGGAACCGTTCTCCTTGTTCCTCACTGTAATCGCCCAGATTATCCGGGAATCTGTCCAAATGGCTATGCAAAAAATGCAATTTAATGCTCATAGTAACTCCTAATGTGTGAAAATTTTGAAGCATTTTAGCAACCAATTCTGCATAGTCTGGTGCTTTACGATTCCCCAAAAAATGTTTGACTGAAAAAACGAAGCTTAGTCATGCTTCAGATTCGATTTGTGTCATATGGTTTACAAATTCAGTGTCTTTTATAAGAGTACGGATTTGCGGTCCATCGAAAATGCCTGCTTTTAATTCTTCCATACTCAGGGCTGGAAATGTTTGACACACATATTTAAAACAGTCACCAGTCTTATCAAGGGCTTTGATGAACTGTTTCATTAGCCCGAGCTTCATGTGAAGTGGTGGAAGAAGGATATTCTCTCGGCTTAATGGTTCATGAATCACGTTTGCTCTTCCTACCTCCATATTTTCCCTCAAAGGCCAGACCTTTCTAATCCAATGTTCTGTTTTTGCACGACTATCCCATAGACATATGAAACAGGGATATTTAGTATACCCACCTTGCTGGTCTAATAAAAAATTCACCATCTTCAAGTCGACGCATACTGACCACTGATGTACTGCGTACGAAATCTTTTCTAAAACAATTTTAATATTTTGGTATTCCTCTTTTAGTTTGGTAGTATGACCGATTGGAACTGAAGCAAATTTATTTCCATTGTGCAGCAATACACATTTCAGAATTATTTTTAAGCTATCTATAAAATGCCTAAAATGTTTATATTTGGGAAGGCACATACAATTTAAGAGTTCAGAAACATTGTTACAAAATACAAGCTTATCTTCTTCGGTAAAGTAAGGAAAAAGTTCTTGCTCTCTGGTACTTAAGGATGTATTTGTAACACCAGGTTGAAGACAGTGTTTTTCTTTTAATCTCGAAGCAAGAATTTCGGCCGATTTTTTTGATAAATTCAAATCACGAACCAAGTCATTGAGCTCCTCTTGAGAAAATCCCTGTTTTGTAGAACTACTTTTTTCGAACTCACTTTCAATGTTGCTCGTCTGATTGTCTGATCCGTCTAACATTTCAACATCATCGCAGTTTGCACTAGATGGTCCTGAAAACACTGGAATTGGCAAATTATCACTGTGCAATACTAGGGGTTTAGCCGATTCCACATTAGGATAAATCCAAGTACGTTTTTTATACCTGTTGGTACCTTTTACATTCACTGCACAAAAGTAACAGTCATTTAAGTGATTAGTAGGTTCAGTCCATATCATCGGCACTCCAAATTGAAGCCCTTTACGGCTTCCTTGACTCCAGTATCGCAAAGATTCTACACAAGGCTTACAGATGATATTGGACACCCAATAATTATTCTTTTGTGCAAACTTTCTCTCAAAGTATGCTTCATAGGTTTCTATCACAAACTCCGTTATCTTTTTTCTTTGCTTTTGTAAACAAAATTTGCTACATATATAACAAAAACTGTTGGGGTTGTTAACACAAGGTTTTCGTAATGAATTCATATTTTACAAGACAAAAGCACTTTTAAACGTACAATAAGACACGAACTGATAATTTCAAGGTCTAACAGCTGATTCGTAAAATTGTTACCTATATACGTGAATAGATAATAAAATTTAGTGGTGTTAATCAAATTAATAGATCTTTAGGAGGGTAGTCTAAATTTTTTCATTGATTTCTTGTGTTTCGTTTATCTCAAGAACCAGAGTCAATCCTTAAAAAGTAAATGCATACTGTGTATGTCTAATATAAGTGTTTACAAAAACCATTAAAAAATAAATGCCGCAGATTTTTTTATTTTCATTTTTTTTTCCGCAGTGTAATTAATAGGAAACATGTCAAATGATAAAATAAAGAGTCTTCGTTGTCTGCACACTGTCCAACAACAACAACAAAAAAAAAAGATTAACTTTTTGAAGAAGCTTCTTTTACTTTCAAAAACGCAAAAGAATAAAAATGTAATTGAATAAAAAAGGGAGTTTTTTATTGTGTATCCCTAAAAAGCATTAAAAAATTATTCTTGCAAGAGCTCTATAAAAAAATTAAATAAAAGTTTCAACAATAAGAAAATTTTTGAAACCCAGAAAAATATAAATATTTCAATTTGCAGGAGATAATTTTTTTTAAATATTCAAAATATTTTAAAAAGCATTCGAAAACAATATTATTTTTGTATAAGTATTTGCTGGAATCTCTTGGTATGTTCTAAGACTTTTCTTTACTGTTCTTTGATTTTTGGTTAGAGCGTGTCGTGGGTTTGATTCTCCGAGGGCCGATGTGTCACTTTTTGCAGATAATTAATAGAAAAGGTGTCAATTGATAAAAGAAAATCTTTCAAAGTCAACACAGTATACTAGGAATTTTTAATTCGTTTTTTAGAAGCATTTTCTATAACTAAAAAGCAGAAAATAAAAATTTAAGTAAAAAAAAAAAAAGAAAAAAAAACATTTTTTTAACAGTAGAAGCTTTTTAATGTGGAGCCCTGAAAAGCACAAAATAAAAATTTATTCTTGCAAAGACATGCTATAAATAAGTGAACGTTTCAGCACTAAGAAAATTTTAGAGAAAAATATAGATATTTCACTTTTGCAAGAGATGAAAATTTTTAAATTTTCAAATTATTTTAAAAAGCTTTCTAGACGAATACACTTAGTTATTAGTTTCTACATAAGTATTTGTAAAACCATAAATTTCGAGTGTCTCGAAAGCCTTTTATAATATTTTGAATATTTAAAATTTTTCTTCCATTGCAAAAGTGAAAATCTGTATTTTTCTCAAAAATTTTCTTAGTGTTGAAACGTTTCCTTATTTATAGCATGTCTTTCCAAGAACAAATTTTTATTTTATGCTTTTCAGGGCTCCACAATAAAAAGCTTCTACTGTTAAAAAATGCTTTTTTACTTTTTTCTTTTATGAATTTGACTTTTTCAACACGCTAGTGAACAAGGCGCCTTCATTTTAAAGTAAATATAAGCCATTCCGTTTGTCGCTCCTTAGTTCAGTTGGTTGAAGCGTTTAAGATTTTTTTTTTTTTTTTGGTAACTAAAAAGAACAAAAAAAAAAAAGGTGGAAACTTTTTGTTGTGGAGCCTTAAAAAGCATAAAATGAAATTTTATTCTTGCAGAGACACGCTATAAAAAATAAAAGTTCAAATAATAAGAAATTTTTAAAGAAGAATGTAGATATTTACACGAGATGAAAATTCTTAAATATTCAAAATATTTCGAAAGCATTTAAAAACAATATTTTTTTTTCATTACTTAGATTTTTCTAGGATGTTCTATGACTTTTTTTGACTGTTTATAGCGACGCCATTAACGCCATTCTAATGTAGATAATCCTAACTTACCGATGGACAATGGGTTAACCTTTTGTCCAGAGGTACGTCTCTGGATTAGTACCTAGACATCCTCGGTTCGAATACAACCTACCGCAACACGCACTTTCCTTCATTGGTGACCGCGGACGAAGTATCAAGCTATCAACTCCGGTCTATGGCAATAGATGGCAGCACCACAAAAACCTCCGAGCATCAAAGCCTGTGAATCGCTGTTCTCACAGCACAAAGTCTGTCACGCCCCTCGCCTTCGCAACTCGCCGCTGCTCCTTCAACTCGGCAAAACGGGAAAACTGACAGCACAATCTGGTCATCGCTACCGTCTACAGCAGTAGTTATCGCTCGTACGACGGTGTACTCACTGGAGGGGGAGTACTATAGCGACGCCATTAACGCCATTCTAATGTAGATAATCCTAACTTACCGATGGACAATGGGTTAACCTTTTGTCCAGAGGTACGTCTCTGGAATAGTACCTACACATCCTCGGTTCGAATACAACCTACCGCAACACGAACTTTTCTTCATTTTACGTTCACCTGTTCACTCGCGGGGGAGTCATGTAGCCATCTGGCAACACTGCCAATAGTTAAAAAGACTTTACGCATCTGACAACACTGCCAATAGTTAAAAAGATTTTACGCATCTGACAACACTGCCGATAGTTAAAAAGACTTTACGCATCTGGCAACAAGAAACATTTTGTGTTCCGAGGTAGCGATAAGAATCGAATTTTCATGGAACAATGTTTACTTTGTCGCTGAGCTAGAATATTTGTAATAATGCTTGCTTATATTTCTATACATTCTACTGCAATAATTAATTCATCCTGTGTATCATTTAGATTGTAAATAGTATGTAAATAATATTAGTTTTATAATTTGGAGTCTTATTTATGCAAACTACACGCACCTATATGTTCTTCGACTTTTGGTTTGAATGTCATGCTGATAACGTGTTGGTTGTGGGTGCGATTCTCGATGGCCGATGTACTTTTTCTTTTTTTTCCAGATAGTAAAAAAAAAAAAAAAAAAAAAAAAAGTCAGTATCTAAAAGAAAATCTTTAGTTATCTACACAGTATCCTAAGAAATTTTGATTAGATTTTTAAGAAGCTTCATTTATAACTATAAAGCACAAAATAAAAATTTAAGTAAAAAATCATTTTTTTTTAAGATTAGAAGCTTTTTATTGTAAAGCCCTAAAAAGCATTAAAAAAAAATACTGAAGTAAAGACATGCTATAGAGAAATGAAAGTTTTAACACTAATGAAATTTTAGAGAAAAATATAGATATTTCCCTTTTGTAAGAGATGAAAATTTTTAAATATTCAAAATATTTAAAATATGTCAACTGAGTTGTGATTTTCTGCGAAGAATCTTTAAAAAAACAAATTTCGTGTTTGTGAAATTTAAGTTTTATTAAACATTTCTTTTTCCTAATGTAAAATTATTTTATTAGTGGATTCGCCATTAAAGCAGACATAAAATGCAAATAAAACCATACGGGTATTATAAAACATTAATTTTATTAAATAATAATTTGATAAATAATTTTAAATTATTTATATAATTGTACGATTTTTATTTATGCATCAAAAATAAAACTTTATTTTTGGTAGTATGCTTCATAGAATGGCTTTTATAATAAAAGTAAAGAACTAACAAGTTACAACACATTTTATGTTGTATGTTCATTAATTCCTTTAAATATTAAGAAAAATATTAATGGAGATCTTTAATGTCATTAATTATTATTAGTAGAAAAAATAAGTTAATGAGAAGAACATAATCCAATTATTTTCATTACTGTTTGAGTTATTAACTTTTATGTTTAAACCAGATGGTGATCTTGCTGAGAAATTTTTAAGTCATTTAATAACGCAATTAATGCTTAATTGTTTTTTAATAATTTATTTATAAATAGTTAATAAAAAATATTTTTAAATAGTTAATTTATAAATAGTTATAAATGATTAATAACTTATTTATAAATAGCTAACATTTTGCGATTCAGCCAAAAGAACTAAGCTGTAATAATTTCACAACTTTTCATTTGGAAGATTTTTTACAGTAAATGATGATATTATAAAATTATACATTATTTGAACTTATAATATTCTGAAAATAAAAATTCAATGTTAATTTATATTTATTAGAAAGGAAATATTACTATATTGCTGTTAAAAAGTATTAATAATAATGATTAAGTAAAGACTAGTTGTATCGGGAGCAATTGTAATATAATGTTGAATTACTTTTTGTCATGTATACTATTAAAATTTTCAGTTCAAACTTGAACCGCTTAATGGAGTAAAGTTATAAGCAATAATATATTACGGTTACACATCACTTTTTAGTTTTCTACTTCTTGCGACTGAATTTAATGAACCTATTTACATGAACACTACATCTCAGATTCTATGTTTTTATATAGGCACTCCAAACTTGGTTTAAGATATGCAAATTCTAAATAAAATATGCTGATTGAGATTTACAGACACACTGTACAAAAAAGTGGCGCTGCTATTATTTTTTCTTTTTTAGTACGAACAATTTATACATGAAATTTGATGCAGTTTTTACGAAGAGATGCTGAGGCATACCCATTTGGAAAATCATAGAAAGTAATAGTAGTACCACTAATCGGTCGATATACACCCGAATAAAATCAGCATAATCTTTCAGGATACATATTTTATATCAGCATAATCTTTCAGGACACATATTTTATATAACAAGTTTGTTGCCAGTATATACCTAAAAACTGAGACGATCTTTCCGTAAATGGAGTTAAATTGCAGCATAGCAGTGTTATTTTTCGTCCAATATGCACTCAAAATGAATAGCATATAAGTAATAAATACACTTTTTAAAAATAAGTCATCAATTTTCAGTTTATTGGAATGCATTATGTTATATATGTATATATATATATATATATAAATATATTTTCAAATTATAATTACATCATAAAATAATTAGAAAAAATAATTAGAATTTTCATAAATCAAATCTTTATTTATTATTATTCTTTTTTAATTTGTTTCTATGTTTAATAGTACTAAATTACGACTTTTTATTCGTTCAGTCAATAAGCATTTCTAACACTCAAAGTTGTTGCCTTTTAAAATGAAAAAAATGTAGTTGAGAAATATAGGGACGCTATTACTTACAAACTTTGAATAAACACCATACAATGCAATAAACTCGCAACAATTGTTTCGGGTCGAAAAAACACACGACCCTTCATCAGGCGAATAAAGTAAGCACGAGTGCTGCAGTCAAAGCGGCTACATCCAAACAAATTACTGTGTCTATGGGTTTTACTGAATTTTAAGAAATTGGTAAATTAAACAAACTTTCTTCTATAAAAATTCTTAGTAGAAAAGATTGCATGTATAAGTTGAAAAAGTGCATAAAAAAAAAAGATATTTTTGAATGCCTTTTTGACATTCTAATAAGATTTTTTTTTTACTTTAAATTCCAATTTACCTTAAATTAACTTTCTAACAATACCACTTTCAATCCTCTACCCCTATAATTAATATGCTAAAAATGTACGACAAATTTCATGTTTGCATATTAATATATAGATTAGTACCATTATTTTGTGTATTTATTTTTAATCAAATATGAATGCCTGATGGAAAATGGAAAATGTCGCCAACTTTTACTTCGCCGAAGATAATGTCTTCCCCCCCCCCCCCCCCTCGTTCGGCGGAATTGTCCTATCGAGAGAAAACAGCGGAAAGAAATGCGGCGGAGTTGTCCCATTGGGGGAAACAGCTGATAAAATTTTCGGCGGAGTTGTCCTATGTTTCGACGGAATCACGTCGTGCCCGTTGTACAGTGTCATGGTGTTAGGCTTGAGACAACAAAGTATTCAGTTCGATCCCCACCACGGTTAAATTTTGATTTATTTATTTTATTTTATTTTATTTAAAACACAATACCAATATTTGGTTCAACATAAATTACCAAATCATGATAAAAAGTTAAATCATCGAGTGGTTGCAGTTACTTCAGTACCAAATTTTGGTTTGAACTAACTCCAAATTTTTAAGAGTGTAAGATATAAATTTTCATGTATTTTGTTTATTAAAATATGACCTTAAATTGAAATTATTGTATCTATTGCAGGTTTTCTGAAAATAGAGTCATTTTATTTTAGTTACACATGATGTTTCAATTTTTGTGAATTAATGTGCATATTTTCAAAAATACTCTTTATGACTTTATCAGAGAACTCAATAGTTCTGGTTATATCCTTTCTGTATAAATTTTAAAATATTTCTTGCATTATAAGGAAAATAAAAATGAGAAAAAAGATTTTATAACTCTATTTATTACAATTTTTTTTCAGTGAAAAAAGAAAATGTATATATATATATATATATATATATATGCGACAGTCGTCTAAAAATTGAATTTTGGCTATAATAAATATAGTTTCATGTCATACTCATAAATTCTATTTTACTTTAACAGTGAGTTCTGAAACCCTTTTTAAAATTCTAGGGCATTTTTCTATATTATCATGCTCAATTTCATTTAAAAACCTCTGAAAATAAATTCGAACAAAAGAAGCTAGCTTTAGTATCTTTAATTTTGTTTCATAACCCAATTATAGGAAGTCAAGCGTGAATTTCCCTCATTGCAAAAGATTAACAATAGTAAAAAAATTCTTCACCATCTAGGAATATTTAAATTAGAAATTCTCTGTCATTTCGTCCATCCATAGATTATTTATTTACCTTATATGGAACTCAGAAATCTATATTTCTTGTTTTGGGATTCTGAAAGTGACTACTTTTTCATTCTAGATTAAAGCGAGACATAATTATTTTTTCTCGGTATTACATTCTTCCTTTTTGTCAATTAATTAGCTGCAAAATTTCGTCGTGGTTAAAAATTAATATGCATGATAATTTAAGTATTATTTTAATGAGGCATGCAACAGTATCAACTTCTTAAAAAAAAAAAAAAAAAAAAAAAAAAGATTAACCTCGTCTTATCACTATTTCAAATATGCAATTCCATAGAAAAGAAAAATATAAAATATAAAGCGGGGATCATAGATAATAAATATAAAATTATGAATACTGGTTAGAACATTATATGTGTTGCGAAAATCGCTACTTCCACTTCAACTTTTTGTAATCCGATCGTCTGCGCCTGCGCGCACGAGAGGAATTGTGCGTTCGATAGCAAGAAGAAGAATGTTCTAAGTTTCCAAAATGTAAATATTGTGTATTGTTAGCGCGCGTTAAGTATTTATGTAATTTTATCAGTATTATGTCTTTAATAATTTGTGATTGTGTATTTACCAGATAAAATGCGTTTATTTAAAGAAAATGACTGTTCTATGAGTGAAAGTTTCCACTTATTATAGAATTAGGAACGAATATTTCATCCCTCGAACAACACAGATGAAGGAAGGTAAGTTTTTCTTACCTTTTATTATTGAAAAGAAACATAAATGATTCTATTTGTTTTTAATACGAAATTTTTGATTAGATGAAGATTTGTAGAATCAATTTTGTTTAATACTAATTTATTTAAAATTTAGTATATAAATATCGAATATAGGTATTCTTAAAGTGTGAATTCGATATTTATTGGCATCCTACTGCCGGGATCTGTTTACCTAGGATTAAAATGAAAAAATTAGTTAAAGAAAGAACACCTTTAAGAAGTGCGTTCACACGTATCGCTAATTTATTAGAGAATAATTTAATAGAGGAAGATAAGAATATAGAAGAAATTGAAGTTTTATATGCTCAATTAAATGAAAAATGGGCAATGTTATGTCCAAAAGAAAAAGAAATATTAGATGTTCTTGTTAAAGATGATAAGTGTACACAAGATAATTATGATAAAGAGTATGAAGGCTTTAGTTCTTATGAAGAAAAATTTATTAAATTAAGAACAAAAGTTGAAAAACTTTTGAAAAATTCTGAAATTGAAAACAGTTTTCAATCAAATGAAAATATAATGAAACGAAAATTCACACTTCCTGAAATATAATTTAAATTGTTCGGGCGTGAAATAAAAGAATGGTTGCCATTCTGGGCACAGTTTGAGAAAATACACAACGTTGAAGAGATACCAAATGAAGATAAATATCAGTATTTGTTGCAGGCCACAATAAAAGGCTCAAGGGCACGGGAAATTGTTGAATCGTATCCCGCCACAAAAGATAGTTACAAAAATGTAATAGAATGTCTTAAAAGTCGTTTTGGGCGTACAGATATGTTAATTGAAGTTTATATACGAGAAGTTCTTGCGTTAATGATGAATAATGCTATAAGTAAAGGTCCAAAAATGCCACTTTTTAAATTGTATGATAAAATTGAAACATATTTACTGTCATTGAAAATGCTAGGTGTTTCAAGTGAAAATTATTCATCAATTTTATACCCGTTAATTGAATCCTGCTTACCTGTAAATATTATAAAAATATGGGAAAGAAATTTGAGTTCGACCTTGAACTACGCAAAACAGGAAAATGATGAATTGAAATCGGGTAACAAATTAGATTGTTTGATGAACTTTTTGCGGCATGAAATTGAAAGTGAAGAAAAGGTGAAACTTGCTCGTAGTGGATTTAATTTTGAAAATGTGAATAAAAGTACTTATCCGCCACCCGTTCGACGTGAAAGAATTATTCCTACCGCAGCTGAATTATATAATTCTTCTGAAGTGAAAAAAGAAATGTGTATTTTTTGCAATAAATCACATGTAAGCAGTGAATGTAAAAATGCTGATAGTTTATCCTATGAGGATAAAAAGCAAATATTGATGAAAAAAGGTGCTTGTTTTAAATGTTTAGCTGCAAAGAAACATTTATCCCGATTTTGCAAAGCGAAGATACCGGCCTGTGATTGCGGAAAATTTCATTTCAAGATAATGTGCCCTGGGAAAAGCGATCAAGAACATCGAATTAAATTTCAGCAATTTGAAAATTTAAATTCTGAAAATAAGAAAGACACTGTTTTAGCAAATAAAACCAGTACTCGACAAGTTCTTTTGCAAACTCTGATTGTTCGTCTTAGAAAGGGAAATAAAATGAAATACATCAGGATATTATTTGATTCTGGCAGCAGCAAGTCCTATTTGTCAACTTTTGCATTAAATGAAATGGGATATGAATGCATAGGTAAAGAAGATTTGACACATAGCTTATTTGCTGGAGTAGAAACTGTGATACCCCATAAGAAATATTTAATAGGTCTGAGTGACTATAATGATAATTATCGTTGCAGTCTTGAAGTGTTAAATCAAGAAAAAATTTGTTCTGAAATACCAAAAATTCCCTATGGTTCATTTCTAAATGAAATTAAGCATAAAATTCATTTGTCTGACCTGAATTGTCATGTTGATTTATTGTACGAATTCTCCCCGAATGAAATCCATGGCTTAATTGGAGCTGATGTCATTGGAAAACTATATACTGGAAATATAAAACCATTAAAATCTGGTTTAGTCTTAATAGAAACCCGCCTTGGGTGGACGCTAATGGGAAAAATCGGACAGAAAGTTTCAGATAGTACAAGTAGCGTTATGTCATTACATGTAAATGACACGAAAATTTCTGATTTATGGCGACTTGATGTGCTTGGGATTCTGGATCCAGGAGAGAAGAATAGCCGAAAGGAACTTGAAATAGCAGCCGAAGAGCATTTTAATAGAAGTATCAAACGTGACGCTGAAGGGAGATATGAAGTGAATCTCCCATGGATCCAAGGCCATCCTCCTTTACCCACTTGTAAAAATATTGCAGAACGAAGATTAAAAGGTTGTATAGATTCGCTCAAGAAAAAAGGGACATTAGAAGCTTATGAAACAGTATTAACAGAATGGATTCAAGAAGGTGTTATAGAAGAAGTGAAAATTCTGGATAATGATGAAAGTGAACATTATTTACCCCACAGGGCCGTAATAAAAGAAAATTCTACTACCAGAGTTAGGCCTGTTTTTGATGGTTCTGCCAAAGAGAAAAATTCACCTTCAATCAATGATTGTTTAGAGAAAGGACCTAACACCGTCGAACTGATTCCAGCAATCTTGAATAAGTTTCGATTGAAGAAAATAGGAGTAATTGCTGATATCCGAAGAGCTTTCTTACAAATTGGACTTAGTAAACGTGATAGGCCATTTCTGAAATTCTTATGGTGGGAGGAAGGTGATCCCACGAAACCTAAAGTTTTTCAACATCGTAGAGTTGTTTTTGGACTTTCTTGTTCGCCATACCTACTTGGTGCTACTCTTCGATATCATCTGAAAAATGTTTCTGCTCATTTTGAAGAAACAGCTACCAAGTTGTTAGAATCATTTTATGTGGACAACTGTATCACCAGCGTTGAAAACTATGAAGACCTCGTGAAATTTGTCGAAGAATCTAAGTTAATTCTCAGTGATGCTAAATTTGAGCTTCGAGGGTGGGAGCACAATTTCCCCAGTCCATCAGAAGAAAGATATATTCCAGTCCTGGGATTGACATGGAACTTAAAGAATGATACCTTGTCTGTAGATTTACGAGATGCTTTAGATGATGATACCCCTGCAACTAAAAGGAAAATACTGAGTGCGGTACATAGAATATTTGATCCCCTTGGCTTCACATGTCCGGTTACCTTGGGGCCGAAGATTCTCCTGCAAGAGTGCTGGAAATTGAAAGTATCATGGGATGCAGAATTGCTTGAAAAAATTACCAAGAAGTTTGAGCAGTGGCGAAAAGAAGTTCCTAAATTGAAAGAAGTCAAAATCCCAAGATGCCTCACTCTGAATCATGAGGCGCCAGAAAATTTAAGTTTACATATTTTCTGCGATGCAAGCAAGAGTGCATACGCTACCTGCATATTCTTAAGAAGTGAAACTGGAAGTTCAGTGTCTTGTCAACTTGTACAGGCTAGAAGCAGAGTTGCTCCTATGAAAACTACTTCTATTCCAAGATTGGAACTCCTTGCCTGCTGCATAGGAGCGAGATTAGCTGAGACTGTGGTGAATGATCTCCGAATAAAGAATATCTCAAAATTTTTCTGGTCCGACTCCGCAAATGCACTATATTGGATAAAGGGAAGTGAAAACTGGGCGCCTTTCGTTTTTAACAGAGTTAAAGAAATTAGATCTCTGACAGAGCCTGAAAATTGGCACCACGTACCAGGGTCTTTCAATGCGGCAGATTTACCATCTCGCGGCTGTAGTGTCCAAACATTGATTAAATCCAAGTGGTGGGAAGGTGTGCAATGGTTGAGGAAGCCAAGACAAGAATGGCCAAGATCTAATGCTCTTCCTGACTTCGATATAGTGTACTCCGAGAAGAAGAAAACAGTAATTAGTGCTACAAATCATGAAGATTCAAGTGCGAAGCTTTATAACCGTATTTCGTCATACAATAAATTGTTAAGAATCACTGCTTGGATTTACAGATTTTTTAATAATTGTAAAGTTGAACCTTCACATCGAATTTTTGGATTCTTAACTTCAGAAGATATAAATGATGCTGAAACTGTTATGTTGAAAAATGTACAAAAAGAATCATTCTCGGGTCCTGAAGATAAACGCCTGAAATCCCTTAACTGTTTTATGGATACAAATGAACTTATGAAAATGAAGACTAGAATCATCATGAGAGAAGATACACAAAGTTTCCGATATCCGATAATATTGCCATCCAATCATCCAGTGGTAGAAAAACTCATCCGAACCAGACATTTAAATTTGAATCATGCTGGTGTCCAGATTCTAATGAATAATTTAAGAGAAGATTTTTGGATTTTAAAGTATCGGAAGACAGTAAGAAAAGTTATCAGAAATTGTGTACGCTGCCAAAGCCCATCATAGAAGCACCTCTCCCAGTTGACAGAATAAAGGAAGCAGCAGTGTTTGAAGTCATAGGAATTGATTATGCCGGTCCTCTAATTCTTCGAGGAGGTCAAAAAGTCTGGATAGTCATCTTCACTTGTGCCGTCTACCGAGCCTTGCATTTAGAGATAGCTACATCTATGTCAACTGAAAATTTTCTACAGGCTCTCCGATGATTCATAGCTCGAAGAGGAAGACCCACAATAATTTACTGTGATAATGGCTCAAATTTCGTTGGTGCGGAAAATTTACTTAAGAAAATCAATTGGGATACCATTTCTCAATACAGTGAAGCTCAGAAGATCATTTGGAAGTTCAACCCTCCATCTGCACCGTGGTGGGGTGGGTGGTGGGAACGTTTGATTGGTATAATCAAGGGAATTCTTCGAAAAGTCTTAGGAAGAAGTTCGTTGAATTTAGAAGAAATGAATACTGTTATTTGTGATACTGAAGGCATTGTTAACCAACGTCCTTTAACATACCTCTCCGAAGATGTTAATGATCTAACTCCGCTTACTCCTGCTATGTTTTTACGGGATATTAAAGAATCAGGCATTCCCGATCTTGATGTTTTAGATTCATCATCTCTCAATAAAAGATATGCCTATAGACAGCGAATAAAAGAAGATTTACGAAAAAGGTTTCGAATTGAATATTTGGGGGCATTTAAGGCAATCTTCGAAATTTACTAAAAATCAACGACCCATCCAAATTGGTGATATCGTTATAGTATCCAGTGAGAACATCAAGAAAATTGACTGGCCTCTCGGTAAAGTTATTGAACTCTGTCCATCTAAAGATGGCCATGTTCGACTAGTAAAAGTGAAAATGAAAGGTGGTGAATTTTTCCGTCCAGTGCTAAGATTAATTCCTCTAGAAGTAACTCCTAAAAGTTGTGCAGATTTACTTTTTTCATCACGAATATCTAAGTCGAATATCCAACCTCCTGAAAATAACTTTGTTCCAGTGACTGTTCCAACTGAATCTGTTCCAGTGACTCCTCCAACTGAGTCTGTTCCAGTGACTGAACCTACTGAGCCAGTTGACAAAAGTTCTGTAAAGGACATTAATATAGAGACTGTTCCACTTGAAAAACGATCGAAATATGGACGTTTGTTAATGCCAAAAGTGAAGTTTGAGTTTCTCTAAAAATCCTCGAAACTCAAAGGTGGGAGTGTGTTGCGAAAATCGCTACTTCCACTTCAACTTTTTGTAATCCGATCGTCTGCGCCTGCGCGCACGAGAGGAATTGTGCGTTCGATAGCAAGAAGAAGAATGTTCTAAGTTTCCAAAATGTAAATATTGTGTATTGTTAGCGCGCGTTAAGTATTTATGTAATTTTATCAGTATTATGTCTTTAATAATTTGTGATTGTGTATTTACCAGATAAAATGCGTTTATTTAAAGAAAATGACTGTTCTATGAGTGAAAGTTTCCACTTATTATAGAATTAGGAACGAATATTTCATCCCTCGAACAACACAGATGAAGGAAGGTAAGTTTTTCTTACCTTTTATTATTGAAAAGAAACATAAATGATTCTATTTGTTTTTAATACGAAATTTTTGATTAGATGAAGATTTGTAGAATCAATTTTGTTGAATACTAATTTATTTAAAATTTAGTATATAAATATCGAATATAGGTATTCTTAAAGTGTGAATTCGATAATATGTATATATATATATATATGTATATTAAATTCAATATAATATATGACAAAAATTAATTTGTATAAAAAATGCGCTAAAAGAAGCACTAAATTATATACAAAAACTATAAATATAATTTAAATTATGATAAGTGATGAAATGAAAGTGGGATGTAACAAACAACAAGAAAAATCGTTTAACAATGTTAAAGAACAAGAAATTGTAAAACGTAAAGAAAGCTCAAAACATGAAAATTCAGCAAAAAAAACGGAAATCGGAATTTTTTCCGTATCGTCTACTTATACATGCAGCAGTTAGTAACAAATCCATTTTCCTTTTATTTAGTATATTAGTTGAATATTTATTGTTTAAATATCACCCTTTGAAATGAAATGTTTATGTTTACATTCGAAACTGGAAGTTTGCCATTTTTTTTCTGCAGTTTTGTGATTTTAAATTAAAATTTTATCGATTTTACAGAAAAAATAACTCAATCAAACACATGTAGACAGTAACTTATATATAACTATACCCAAATATCTGAATTAAAATCGGCAGATAATTTCGGTTATTTGTTAATATTTTTTTTTACAAAAAATCCAATGGACGATTAACATAGAAAATCTTTTTCATGGCTCCATGGACAGACAGTGACGTCATCACTTCGCTTGCGTATAGTGATGCTACATTATACAAATTACTGTGTCTATGGTTTTATTTGAGCTTTATGAAATTGCCAGATTTAACAACTTTCTACTTTTAGGTATTTTTTAATGTAAAGGAATACGTGTATAAAAGGGAAAAAATTGGGAAAATGCATAAAAAATAAATGTATTTTTAAATACCTTCTTGACATCGTAAGAAAATAATATTTGTATTCGCACCTTCCGGCTAACCATACCTTTCGAAAGATACCATTTTCAACCGTCTACTCCCATAATTAATATGTTAAAAAGGGACTACAAATTTTATGCTTGCATATTAATATATAGATAAAGCTTGTTTATATAGATTTATATATGAAAATGCTAGCCAAACATACCCCCACCCGAACCTTCCAGAAAAAAGAAGAAAACTCACCATCTGCAGGAAACATCAAATTCAAAATTTTCATCTTAGCTTAAAGACTTTTCAAAAATTGTAATTATCTTTCCATATTCATAGATGTTCAAATAAACTATCCAAGTCAGGCGAAACAAAAATTTCCACACATCAGCAAACAACTCTCCAAGAAGGCCTTTAGTTGCAAGGTTCACACTGGACATCTATATGCATCACCAATCAAAATAAAGCTAGAAGCTGCGGTGCTGACACTAAAAATTCAAATTACTAGTGTAATTAGAAATAAAACTTAAAGGATACAAATTATTATAACATAATAAAGCCTGAAAATTATAAACTTGTTTATTAAAATTAAATTTTAAAGTGCATAATCTCTTAACAATCAAAAGTTGATTTATGACAATATTTATGTAAATTCTATGACTCAGATTAGAATACCAGTGTGGCAAATCAGTACATAAATTATTATTTTTTTTAAAACAAATGAAATATTCAAAAAATCAGCTTGAAAGATATTATTGTTGGTTTTATTTAATTTTAAAATATCTGGATAAATTAAATTTAAGAAATTGTCAAAATCGTTGTTAAAAATAATCAAGTCATCAATATATCGATAAACATGTAAACTGATATTATGAGTTACAGTGAACTTATACTCAAAGAAAAATAAGAAAAGATTAGCCGCACTGGAAGAATAATTAGTTCCCATACCAATGCCATGTGATTGTTGGAAGATTTTATCACGAAAAACGATATAATTATTATTTAAACAAAAATGACATAAACTGAGAAAAAAACCCCTAGGAATATTCAATTCATCTTCAATATAAAATGTGTAAAAAATATTTTAATGACATCATACAGTTTATTTATATGAATATTACAAAATAAGTTTTCAAAATCATAAATTTGAATAGATGAAGGTTTAAAAGTGATTATGTTAACTAAATCAATACTAATATCAATAGACAAAGAATAACTTGTATAAAGTAACTTTGATTAACTTTGTTTAAATTTAATCAAAACATAAATTTTCTTCAAAAAGAACTGCAATTTTACATTAAATTTTTTTTCCAATGCTATTAGTTGTGCAACAACTAAATCTAAATTTAACAGGATTTTTATGAAACTTAGGTGTCATAAATAAAAATGGAATATTGCATTCATTAAAAATTTTAATATTATATGAAAAAAGAGATTTGATCTGTTTAGAATAAGCACTAAAACATTTTTTAACAATCGTGGATTTCAAATGTAATTCTCAGTAGTAAAAATCATTATTAAGTTCATCTAAAGTTCTTTCAAAATAAAATTTATTTCAAATGATACCATAATTATTAGCAGCTTTGCCAACAGGAACTAAAACAAAATATTTCTTAAAAGATTCCAAATATTCATTATCTTTTCTATTGAATTGCTGGTAATTATAATTATTACTATTTAAACTTTCAACTAAAAAATTGTCAACATAATTTATAAGATTATATTTCCATTTATGTAAAGCTTCTATGGGTGTGTTGTATTTATAACAAATTTTAAAAATATATATTTTTTTTATATCTTTTAAAATGTTTTCTTTAACATATGAATTTTTGAGTTTTTAATTTAATCTAAATTTAGTACCTAGATTCATTAAAAGCTTTATATTATCATTTTTTATTATATTAAGATCTCCAGTTATAATATGCTTATAATAACTACCAATATAAGAGTTAAAATCATCACTATTGCATATACATTGATGTGTATTGGACGGATCAATTGATAAAGCAAATTCTCTGTAATTAAAAAATCTTTTTACAAAAAGATTTAACATATTTAAAAGCAGTTATAATATTTATATTTTTTTACTGGAAAAAGAAATTCATTTTTTCAAAATAATTTTATTCAATTTTAAATTATCAAATGATTTTAGCAAGTATGAAATTGTAAAATATTCATTTACTGCATTATTTTTATTAACTTTTAGAAGTTTGAAACCTATTAAGTCTGTAACTAAATCTTTAAACTAAATATTAATAAAATTACATTTAGAAAACAAAGAAGAAATTTTATTAATTGTTTTGATTTTCAAAGAAAAAATTAAAGCCTTTAATTTATTAACATTTAAAGAATCTGTAAATAATCTTTCCTGTTCATTAAGCCAAAATAAAGGTATAATGTCATTCAATTTTTTACTATTAATATGAGAACCCCTCTTTCCTCCTTTAATTGAAATTAAGTTATTTACTTCATAAAATATATTATATACGTTAGAAATTTTGTTTACATTTAGATTATTGAGCTCTGTATTTACGCCATAAGGATATAATGTCCTAAATTTCAAAATATAATCATTTTCTTTAAAAAGTCTTTCATTACATCAGCAACATGATCTAAAATTTCTATTTCTATATTCTCAAATGAATACAATTTAAAATGTGAAAGTTCAAAAGAGAGGAATTTTGATTTATTTATTTGTGACCTGTGGTTGTTAATTCTAAAATGTAATTCATTTGAGGTTTGACCAATATAACTTTGAAAACAATGTAAATATTTAATTCTGTAAATTATATTGCTAAATTTTCAAAAAAACTAAGTAAACCAGGTTGCAGCATCTCACTATCAGCCTTGGCAACAACACAAGTCTTACATTTCTTATTTTTGCATTTTATATGCCTCTTTTTTGTAAATTTAAATTTTTCTTCTCCTTCAAGGATTAGGCCGAAGGCCTGTTCCGGCTTCTTGGTCAAACCACCGCTTTCTAGGCCTACCTCGGTATCGTCTGCCTTGTGGGTTGTAATAAAACACGTCTGTAGGTAGTCTTCCGCGTGGCATACGTCGGATATTGCTTAACCAATCTTGTCTGTGTTCCCTAATTTTATCTTCTAGGCAAAATATGTTTAATTCTTTACGTATATCTTCGTTTCTAATTCTATCGACGATTGTACAGCCTTTAACAGATCTCAAGAACCTCATCTCGGCAGCTTGTATTCTGCTTAAATCCTGAGAGCCCAGAGTCCATGTCTCAGAACCATATAGGAGAGTGGGGACTGCCATGAATTTGTAAAATTTTAGTAATAAAATTTTAGTAATCTTTGTAAATTTTTATAAATAAATTTTTGTAGGCACTGTGAACTAATTGCTTTACAACAAGAAAAAGTTAATAAAATACAACCTCTAACAACATGAATAATGAAGGTATTTTAATCAGTATGGTATCTTTATTGCTATATTCCAAAAATTGAAAGCAGTGCCTTACATAAAAATATAAAAATAACCGATTTTTATTTTATAATTATGATTTTTTCGGTGGAGACATAGAAAATATTTGCTCGAGGAATCAGCTCAAAAACGGAGAAGGCATGAAATGAAAAATTAAAATTTAATTGGGTTTTGAAGTAATTCAATGTAGTCAATGGATCAGTATATAAACTTATTTCAACATTTTTATGGCGATTAAACATGAGCTGGGATTTTTACAAAAATTTTCAGAATGCGAGTAAGTTTGAAATTCATTGTTTGAAAGTATAATAATGTTTATGACATTTTCAAAGTATCTATAAGGAGGATTCTCACTGGAGAGACTTTAAATATATCTTTCCGAGAATGACTTGTTTTCAATCGCTAGTTAACCCCTTAACGCGCGGCGTCCTCGCTGCGAGGACGCAAAATTTAAGATCCAGCTGCAAAAATTAATCCCGGAAATTTTTTAGCTAAAATTTATGTTTATAACATATCAGAAAAGGCCGGGTTTTTTAACCTTAAAATTTAAAATTTCTTTTAGTTTAATTTAGTTCATTAATTCCGGTGGCAGTATAATTTAAATGATCCGAATTGTCTTGCGCCGCAAAGGGTTAAAGAGAGAGAGAAAAAAAGTTAATACTGCAGCGAATTATGTACCATTTTTATATAATCAATTTGCAACGCCATTGTTTTTTCAACTGAAACCTTAAAAATATAAAGCTTTACCGAGCTGTTGAAACCATTGCCGTTTACATTTTAGTTTAACGATTTATAAACTTTACATTTAAAATTCCTAAATGAGAATTTACATGAGATAACAATAACAATATTGACACCGTAAAATCCATAACAAAGCGCCCAACTGGTTTACTATAGAAGGAAAACTGAAAGCAAATTTAACTCAATATATGTTAATTATTTTACTTTAGGTTTTTGTGTAAACTCGCACCAGGTCGATTAATTTTGCAGATACATTAGTGACAGATATTTGAGTTTTAAAGAACATTTCTTTTTTTTCTTTTTTCTCTAATAGGTAGTATATTAAGTAAAAGAATAAAACAAAATCCATTACGATTTACTTTTTTTAGATAATGAAAACAGATCTAGTAAAAATCAAGAAAAGGTGCAGGCAACACAAAAAAAATTATTGATTTTCACAATAATTTATCGTTAACATGAGAAGAGGTAAAGTAATGCCGTCGAGTTTTTAAATATCACTATGGCTTTTCTATTGTTTGCGTATTATGTGATCAATAAACAATTTTATAGCCTCTAATTAATTAAGGAGCTTAAAACATTTTAGATGATAAAGAATATTTATTTACAGCTACGATATATTCTTTTAATTCAAGCACGAAATGATTAAAAATAATTAAAATCAATTTTTTGCATTCAAAAGAAAAAAAAAAAAAAATTAGAAATATTCTGTAAAATTTTAATAAGAAAACATTTTTCAATATATAACATTGTAAAATGCATGCTTAAAATATCTGCGTGAAAATGTATATGGTATAATCATACACAACCATGTAAAATGAAAAACAAACCAAATTGATACATCTTACAAGAAAATGAAAAAAGAAAAAATGAAAATAAATGCATGTATAAAAGTGTCCCTCTTTATGATTTTACTGTAATGAATTCATTCTATGTACACTCCGGCTCAAAAGTGTAGCAATATTCGCAAACGATAATTTTTTTCTATTTTTTATTTTTTTAATTAAAAACTTATTTCTCGATGAAATGTTTTCAAACATTGGGTATTTAAGGAACTGAGTTTTCCTCGTGTTTTTCAGTGAAGATTGATTTAAGACAACATTTAGGGGGCCTGTAAAAAATTAAACAAAATCAAAAATGTCCCTGTATCGTTAAGTAAACGAAATGATCTGTAACTCCAGAATATGTTAACATAGACGCAGTACAATTTTTGGATAAATTTGTGTGACAATTGCATGTTAAATAACGGAGATATAAGAATTTATTTTAAAACACCCCAAAAAATCAGCATGTTTTTATTTATAATATATAGAGTTTTAAATGGAAAATTTTCACACTTTTAGATAAATTGAAAAAGCCCTTTTTAAACAATATACTGCGACTGGAATACAAATATCTTAAATATCTCCTGAAATATCAGCATTCTTATCAAAAACATTTTCACTGCGCATGCGTGAAAAGAAAATACAGACACACACACATATATATACATTACATAGGTGTATTGAGCAACTTTTATCAAAATTTCATTTGAATAGAGTAAAAATTAAGCAAATTGTCGGCGAAAGACCGAGCTAGATTTTAGATATTTTCCAGAGTTGAAAATTTTATAAACGGTTTTTCACATGCTGCGCAATTAATTTGAAGATCCAATAATTTCAACCACGATCCAAAACTACTTTTTTGTGAAAAACCCCTTGTAAGCTTGCAACTCTAACACAATTTTGTTTATTTACTAAGATTTTTGAGATCAGAATTGACTTTTTCAAAAAAAAAAAAAAGAAAAAAAAGAAAAATAGAACTATTGCAACGGGGTTGAAATAATTGGATCTTCAAATTAATTACGCGGCATGTGAAAAATCCCTTATAAAATTTTCAACTCTGAAAAATACCTAAAATTTTAGCTTCCTCTTTTTGCGACAATTTACTTAGATTTTTCTCATATGAACTTTTGATATGAGCTTATCATATGAACTTTGATATGAACTTATCATATGAACTTTTGATAAAAGCTGCTCAATATATCTAGCTTATTTCAACCAATGGAATAAAAAAAATTCTATCTTTCACGCATGCGCAGTGAAAACTTTTTCATAAAAATGTTCGTATTTCAGGAGTTGTTCAAGATATTTGCATTCCGATTGCAGTATATTGTTTCGAAACTGTCTCTTTAATTTATCTGAAAGTAGGAATCATTTTCGTTTAAAATTTTGTATATTATAAATAAAGAAATGTTGATTTTTTGGGGATTTTTAAAATAAATGCTTATATTTCCGTTATTTAACATGCTGTCGTCACACAAATTCATCTCCAATTTGTACTGGGTCTATGTTATCATATTCTAAAGTTACAGATCATTTCGTTTAGTTAACGATACAGGGTGATCAAAAATATTATTGATTTTACTGAATTTTTCACCGTTTCCCTTAATGTTGTCTTAAACCAATCTTCACAGAAAAACATGAAAAAGACCCAGTTCTTTAAATATCCGATGATTGAAAATATAGCATTTAGAGGTAAGTTTTTAAACAGAGAAAAACTGGTCGTTTGAAAATCGTACTAAATTTTGAGCAAACGTGTAAATTCACGAGTTAATTTAATTACCGGAATCCATTAGTGACAGCATTTTAGATTTTATTTATGCGTTACATTTATTTTCATTTTCTAGCTAAAAAGTTGTAGTAAAGTCGAAAAAAAAAAATAATGCATATGATATTTTTATACTCAAAAACAACACTGCCAAAACCATCATTAAATGTAACTATATCAAGAAAAAAGCCAAAAAACAAATTTTATCCATAATGTATTCTCAAATTATCTTTCTAACTTTGTTTATTGCGTAAATTCACATTAGTTCATTCAGTTCAAAAAACCATTAATGATAGATTTTGTACATTAAAGAACACTTTTTATTCTATACATTACTGACAGTTTCTTTGGTAGCAGAGTAGAACAAAATCCATTAAGATGAATTTTTATCTTTATTTTATTTAATTTTTTATATCTATATCTATATATTTCTTTTTTCGATTATATTAAACGAATATAGGAAGCATCTTCTAAAAGTGCAAAATAATCAAAATTAATGATTAATTTTCACCGCGTCAACTACAGAGCCAATTAGCTTACCACAATACTTTTTTTTTCTTTTATAAATAAATAAATTATATATATAGTGGGGCATTTTTAATAAGTAATCAAGTGTATTTGTATTTCCAAATATAACTAACTGGCTTCAATAAATTTATTTTTTTGGGCTTGAGAAAATCTCTTCTATACTAGTATTTTAATGAAAAGCAACCAATGTCTTTTTATTTTCTCGTTTTGTGTATAACTTCTAAACAAATAAACACATTTTTTAACAGCTGGGTGATACCTTTGATATCAAATCACTAATCGACTTTTAAATAAATTTGATATAAGGAATAACTTTTATGTAGGTATTAATTATTAATTTCTATTTTGTCAAAAAAATTGTAGTTTCGTAAAAAATGATTTCAGCATCGAAAAAGTAATAAAAAAAAATTACGCATTACGGATAGGTAAATATATACATTAAAAAAAAAAAAAAAAATCAAATCACAATCAAATTGTAATTTCTGTATTGGTTTGGTTTTTCTTTCTTTCTTTCTTTCTTCACTTTCCAATAAAATATTTTTTTTTTTTTTATAATTAATAATTGTATTTTTAATTATAATTATTTTTTTAATTAATAATTGTAGTTTTTTATTTTATTTATTTAAAAAAAAATGAAAAACACAATTATTAATTTTTAAATTATAACCATTGCCAGAAAGTTAAAAAAAATGAATATAGAATTTAATAACGAATGTCTATGTAGACATTTTAAAAATTCGTAAAACCTGAAGGAATTAGTAGAATTCAGTGCAGTTTGCGAAAACATTACTGTTGTGAAGGGGGATTTATTTATTTATTTATATTTATTATTATCAATATTATTTTATTTGGTAAAGAAAAGTATATTTAAATTTTAGATCTGTAAAGGGTTTTCAGCGGATACGTAACGAGAAACAAACAAATTTCGATAAATTGCACGGCTTGCCGATTAATACATTATACTATTTATTTAGCCTCTTATTTGCGCATACATGAAGTTTTATTTGCGATGCTGACTCATGTAATACATTGTTTTTGGTAAAGATGTTCAAATGAACTTTTGATAAAAATTGCTCAATGTATCTAGCGTATTCCAACCTATGTAATTAAAAAAATCATATTATTCGCGCATGAGCAGTGAAAACGTTTTCCATAAAAAAATAAATAAAATAAATAAAAATAAATACTCGTATTTCAGGAGATGTTCAAGACATTTGTATTACGATTGCAGAATATTGTTTCAAAAAAGTTCTTTAATTTTTCGGAAAGTGGGAATCATTTTCTTTTCAAACTCTGTATATTACAAATTAAAAAATGCTGATTTTTGGGATTTTAAAAATAAATGCTTAAGTTTTCGTTATTTAACGTGCTATTGTTGCACAAATTCATCTGCAAATTGTACTGGGTTTATGTTATCATATTCTAAAGTTACAGATCATTTACTTTACTTAACGATACAGGGTGATCAAAAATATTATTGGATTTACTAAATTTTTTATCGGTCCCTTTAATGTATTCTTAAACAAATCTTCGCAATAAAACATGAAAAAAAAAAAAAAAAATCTTCGAATACCCAATGTTAGAAAATATTTCATTGAGAGATAAGTTTTTAAATTGCGAAAAACTTGTCGTTTGAAAATCTTGCTAAACTTTTGAGCAAACGTGTAAATTCCCGAAATCCATTAGTGACAGAATTTTAGATTTAAATTACGCTTTGCATTTCTTTTCTTCTTCTATCTAAATTATTGTAATAAAGTGTATATATATATATATAGGGTAAGTGCACCAGCGATTGACACTTTTAG
The DNA here is from genome assembly GCA_963930645.1 of Salticus scenicus. NCBI lineage: Eukaryota > Metazoa > Arthropoda > Arachnida > Araneae > Salticidae > Salticus > Salticus scenicus. Next base: position 235,685,158 of record OZ005652.1, read on the forward strand.
AGCAATCTCTGATGTTTTTAATGTTCTAGTCATCAGAAAATATTTTTAGAAATCTTAAGTTAATACATATGGAGTGAAAGACATTCAGAACCACATATATGTTAAAATAGATACATTTGGTAACAATTATTATTTTCTTTTTATGAATTTTTATTTGACACTCATTCAATGTTCCAGTAATTGACACTGCAAGTTTTTCCTTTTATCAGTAATTGGCTCCCTATTTTCCAGTGTTTTACACTGCTAGTTATTCATTTTACCAGTTATTAGCAGTGTTCGGCAGTGTTCGGCATAAAATGTTAAAATTCTTATATATGATTTTATTATTTAAATATGATTTAAAAATAAAATTTTATTATTTTTATTAATTATTAATTATTTCAGGGTATATGTCAATTACTGTAGCATGCCAATCACTGGAGCACCTACTCTAATATTTTTATACTAAAAAACAACACTGCCAAAAACATAATCATTAAATTTAAATAAGCTATAACAACAAAAAAACCTAAAAACAAATTTCATACATGATATATTATCAAATTATCTTTCTAACTTTTTTTTTTTCTGCGCAAATTCACATTAGTTCATTCAGTTTAAAAAACCATCAATGATAGATTTTGTACATTAAAGAATACTTTTTATTCTATCCATTACAGACAGACTCTTTGGTATTAGAGTAGAACAAAATCCATTAAGATTTTTTTTTTTTTTTTTTTTTAGATGATCTTAAACGAATCTGTGAAGTATCGTCTGGAAGTGCAAAATAATCAAAATTAATGATTAATTTTCACCGCGTCAATGTAATGATTACAGAGTCAATTAGCTTACCACACATTTTTTTTTAAATATTCGTCTTTTTTAAATAAATAAATTATATGCATAGTGGGGTATTTTTTAATAAGTTAACAAATTTATTTGTAATTCCAAAAAATAGCTAGTCAGCTTGAAAAAGTTTATTTTTTTTGTGAGTGAGAAAATTGCTTCTATAATACATTTTTAAGGAAAGGACACAACTTGCTTTTTTATTTTCTCGTTTTGTGCATAACTCTTAAACAAATAAGCATATTTTCATAACAGTTGAGTGATACTTTTGATACCAACTCACTAATCGACTATTAAATAAATTTGATGTAAGGAATAACTTTTATGTTCGTATTAATTATTAATCTGTATTTTGCCAAAAAAATTTGTAATTTCGTAAAAAAAATTATTTTATCATAGAAAAACTAATTAAAATGATTGTATGCATTATGGATAGGTAAAGATATACATTAAAAAAATATATCAAACCTCAACCAAATTTTTATTTCTGTATTGGCTTGGTTTTTCTTTCTTTCTTTCTTTCTTCACTTTCCAAAACAAATAAATAAATAAAATAAAATAAAACAAATTACATTTTTAATTAATAATTATATTTTTAAATTTAATTATTAGTGCTAGAGGCCTATTTCAGTCGGTACAGCGTTGTCGAATTTTTATACGTCACTCTTAATAGTGCTAAGGGCCTATTTCAGTCGGTTTATTGAATGGGGATTTATTGAATGAAGTCCCCCCCAAGGTACCCCTATTTCAGTCGGTACAGCGTTGTCGAATTTTTATACGTCACTCTTAATAGTACTAAGGGCCTATTTCAGTCGGTTTATTGAATGGGGATTTATTGAATGAAGTCCCCCCAAGGCCCAACTTTGACATGAGTCCCGCCAGGCCCAACTTTGACATGAGCCCCCCCCCCAAGGTACAACTTTGACATGAGTCCCCCCAAGGCCCAACTTCTTTGACATGAGTCCCCCCAAGGCCCAACTTTGACATGAGTCCCCCCCCAAGGCACACCTTTGACATGAGTCCCCCCCAAGGTACGCCTCCCCCTCATTGGAAAAAAGAGAAAAAACGTTGTTTTGCGGCTATAAGACAGTTTGGACTTCCAACGTTATTTGTTACAGTATCTGCAGCTGAAACACATTGGTTTGATTTAATGAAAACTTTATCATGGAATTTAAATTGTCACGAATTAACTAAAGAAAAATTTGTCGATATTAACAAGTTTAGCAGTAGGCCTCTGGCACTAAATTAAAATTTGTCAATGTCAGATTTTCATGTTTTAAATAATGAAATAATGTCGTGTCTGTATATATATATTTTTTTAATTACTTTTTTTGATAAATAAATAAAATAAAAAACGATTATTAATTTATAAATTATAATCCTTACCAGAAAGTAAAATAATAAATATAGCTTTTAATAACGAATTTCTCATCAAGTTTCCTGATACTTAACACACACACATATATATATATATAAAGCGGGTGTCCCACAAGTCTGTAGACATTTTAAAATTTCATAAAACTTGAAGAAATTGGTACACTGAGAAAAAAAATATACCGTCTTGCTCTAGAATTAATAAGTGGCCATTTTCTAAATCCGTTAACTAGATTTCCGAACTATGCGCATAAAGCCCGCCAATAAACTGAATGGACGAAATGGTCGAGAATTTCTTTTTTTACACATTTCTAGATGGTGAAACAATTTTCTGAATATTCCGAATATTCTGAATATTTTGCATTGCGAGAAATTCTCGCTTGATTTTCTAGTATTTGGTAATAAACCAAGATTATAGTTGCTGAAACCCGCCTCTTGTAGTGCCATTTATTTGTAGAGATTTTTAAATAACTTTGCCCTCGAGAATATAGGCAAACGCTCTAGAATTCTAATAGGGGCTTCTAGAACTCGCTTTTCAAGGGGACTAGAACTTATAAGGATGACATGGAACTATTTTTTCTAGAGTTTCAATTTAGATTCTAGATGTAAGTTACATAACTTTTTCTCAGTGTAGAATTCAGTGCGGTTTGTGAAAAAGTTACTGTTGTGAAGGATAATTTATTTATTTATTTTTATTTAATTATATTAATATTATTTTATTTGGTAAAGAAAAAAATATTTAAATTTTAGGTCTATAAAGGGCACTCGCCGGATGTGTAATGAGGAATGTAGAAATTTAAAAGCCTATAAATTGTACGGTTTTACGTTTAAGACATTATATATTTTATTCAGCCTTTTATTTGTGCATACATGAAGTTTTATTTGCGATGCTGACTCAGTTAATACAGCGTTTATCGTAAGATATTTTCCCTCAGGTAAGACCCGCCGATTGATGCTGAAGTTAGCTGCGTTGTAACTTGTTTGCAAACTGTAATTTATAATTATGGTGGACACATAGAATAGCATTTATATGCCTGTAAAGCTTTGCAGAATACTGTTGTTAATAAGTAATACAACTAAAAAATTTAATCTTATAAACTGAACGATATGAACTGATTGCAATTTATTTGAATTTAATTATCATAGTACAGTAGTACTTGATCAAATTACTGTAAATTATTTTTTATTTTGACATTTTTTCGAATATCTAAAAAATATTATACAAAATGGCCTGAAACTTCGTATATGCAAAAATTATTTTAAAAGTCCTATTTTACACTATAGTTTTAGTCCAGAGTGCCGTTAGGGGACCAACCACAAATTGAAAAAGAGAGAAAAAACTTTGGATCACCTTGTGTCACAAAATGCTACAAATGACTTGTGACTTTAATACATTGTTGTCATGCTATGTACAATATTTATATGTTTTGGTGCGGAAATTGCACAATTAGTTACGCATATATATATATATATGTGTGTGTGTGTGTGTGTGTGTGTGTATACATATATAAATTTTTAAGATTTCATAAAAATTTAGCTTTATATATACATTATTATTATTATTTTTTTTTTTTTCAAAAATTACTAATTTTTATATGTTTTTTATTTACAACTAAAACGGATTTCCAGAAATTTCGCAAAACTTGCTGAAAAATTGACAAAACATTAGAAAATCATTATTCTGAAACATAAAATTCACCTGTGTAATTTTCTTTGAGATATGAGCATTTTTAGTAAATATTATTTTACTGCGCATGCGCGAAATTTTGAAAATATTTAATTGCATCGGTTGAAAGCTAAATATATTAAACAACTTTTTTCAAAAGGTCATTTGAATAGAGTAAAAAATAAAAAAATTGTCGGCAAAAGAAGACCTAGATTTTAGGTGTTTTGCAGAGTTGAAATTTCATAAGGGGTTTTACACATGCTGCGTATTTAATTTGAAGATCCAATTATTTCAACCACATTGCAAAATTTCTTTTTTGTGATAAACCCCTTAAAGGCTTGTAAGTTTAACATATTTTTATTCATTTACTAAGACTTGTGAGATTATTTTTTATTTTTGTGTGCATAAATTTTTTCGCAATTTTTTTTTTACTTCGAAAGTATGCATTAATAAAAAAACAAATAAATAAAAATGTTCTATATTTATTTCAAAAATGATATCCTATTACGCACTACAGATAGTTAACTAGAACTGGAATTTAAGTTAGATAAACTATAAATTATTTATTCGCTCTTAGTGCAAAATAATATTCCTCTCTTTGAAATATAATAGAGTTTAAAGTCTAAAGTTTAATGAAAAATAACTTAGATAAATACTACACTTATGTTAAATTCTATTGTAAGAAATATATTTCTTCTAAGCAGACATATATAACAAAATATAAGTAATCATTTATGATTTCTACCATACACTTTATTACATAACTTTTCACTTAATTAAATTGGAAATATAGAAATCAATGCAATCAATCACACTTTACATAATTTTTTATACATATTTTATCTAAAGTGCGTAGACATGTCAAATATGGCATTGAAAAGAATTATTTTGATGATATCTTGAAAGATTTTAGAAAAAAAAAGAATGACTTTCATGATATTAAATTATTTATTAATATCATCATTTTTATTGATAGGCCTATTTAAAAAGGATAAAAATCTATTTATTGAGTTTTATCTGAATTTAAAAAATATGTACCAATTGTTTATATTTCTCACATAAAAATTTAGATAACGATCATACAAAAAATTACTCTCTCTATTGTTTTCTTTTTTTTCTTTATATATTATTACATTTATGCGTTTAAATGAATCATTTTAAGAATTATTTAATCTAATATGTTTAAAAACTATTATTTGGAAATATTGGTAAATTTCACTACGAATGGTTAGTTTAACTATCATAACATAGCCAAGTAATCTTAAAATTTTTAATTAGGCAATCTACATGTTTTTTTTTTTTTTTTTTTTTTCGTTTTTGTGGTTAAAATTATATTTATAGAAAAAATATTCCTATACATTGTAATTATATTTAATATTACACTTATAATGAAGGAATAAATAATACGGATAAATTTACATCAATTAAAAGAACTGGATTTCATCACCGTAATTTTATTCCTGACAAAAGTTTATATATATATATATAGAATAATATTTAAGCTCTAATGCCTAAAGCTTCAAATAAATTACATACTAATAGTCTTATTAAATCTATTTGCAGCATGTAGATAACAACAGATGCTTTTAAGCATAAAGATAGATTTATTACTTTCTTCTATCTTCAATAGAAGAAAGTATTGGATTCGTAAAAATTTTTGATTTCGGGTTTTTGATGGATTTACACGTTTTGAGAGCTGTAGAACCCGATTTTAACATTTTTAGAAAATGTCTGTCTGTCTGTGTGTGTGTGTGTGTGTGACAAAATTTTGTGGCAACTGTATCTCTAGAACTACTGCACAGAATTTCATACAAATTGGTATGTAGTTGCACCTTGACATAAATTAGTGCCTATCAACTTTTGGTAAAAATCGTCTTACAGGTTGCGTTGCCATCCCGCTTTTTCTAAATTTTTAACAGGGTGATATACGGCAAAAATTTTCAAGATGGGTATCTTTCGAAAGGTCTCGTCAGTACCTTTAAAACGAATGGTTGAACTATAAATCTGTGATAATTTAAAACAAAGTTATCGATTTTTTTTTACTTTTTACGAAAAAAAACTTAGAAAAAAAATCTTTTTTTTTTTTTTTTTTCTCTCCCCTTAATTTTATCAAACTCCCACGGTTTCCGTGTTCTGACAAACTTAAACTAATTTTTGCTTTTTTCCCTTAATTTTTTCAAAGTCCTACGGTTTCCGTGTCTTGACAAACTTTAACATATTTTTGCATTTTCCCCCTAATTTTGTCTGTCCTACGGTTTCCGTGTTTTGACAAACTTTGACAAAATTTTGGGTAAAATGTGAAAATTATTCTAAGTTTGTCAAAACACGGAAACCGTGGGACTGACAAAATTGGGGGAAAAATGCAAAAATTTGTTTAAGTTTGTCAGAACACGGAAACCGTGGAAGTTTGATAGAATTAAGGGGAGAGAAAAAAAGAAAAAAAAAAGTGGGACTTTGACAAAATTTTGGGTAAAATGTGAAAATTTGATAAAGCCCCACTTTTGTTTTCCCCTCTCCCCTTAATTCTATACTTTTTTTTTAAATTATTGTTATTGTTACTGAGTGAATTTGTATAGGAAAAGATAGAAGAAAGTCTCGCCACAACATACTAGTTTTCTTTTATTGTCGCTACATGTTCTTTTTGATCCATTTATAAACTTGCGAATACCCTATTTTAACATGTAGTGACCACGTAAAAAGTCTTACATGGAAAATTCTTACACGGTAAGGTACGTAGCCCACAATTAGAGTTTTAACAGGGAAAATTATTTTTCAATTAAAGTCTAATCCTGCTGATTGGCAACAAGTTTTTTTTTTTTTTTTTTTTTTTTTTTTGTCGTAAATCCAATCTTAAAATAAAATATGATTTTTCCCATGATTAATATAAAAAATGAAAGCCGTCAAACAGTTTTTTTTTTATTTTAATCAGAGATTTAAGGGTTAAAAGCTCTACAAACTTAAAAATACAATAAAAAAAATAAAAATAAATAAAGTTACAAAAAATAAAGTTACAAAAAATAAACTAATTAAAATACAAAAATTGAACTCACTTTAAACCTAATGCATTTTGTTACATTAAGTTTTTATATAAAGTAAAAGAGTACTTCTAAATAAATATCCCTCTCATTATTTACTGTGAAATATGCGCCAATCATAATTTTTTTCTGAAATATTAGGATGATTGAACAAAAATTTCAAAAATCCTGCTGAATTTGTTCTTTTTTTTAAATATTAAAGCTATTTTTATGTAAGTGTACTTTCTTAAAACCGAAGCTATAAAATATACATCAATACATTCACTCAAATGAAAAGGATGAAATTTATAACATATTTTGCATTCTTTCAAAAATTTAATCCCCTTTACAGAATGATTAAGTGTTAGGATACTACACAATTTCAATTTTCTTATTTATATATTTATTTTTTCTTGCAGTTTATATAATGTATATTTAAACTTATCATATATATATATATATATTGAGTCAAAAGTTTTGTCCGGTTTCTAATCATTTATTAAAAGTTAAAAAATTATAACAATTATAACATATTTTAATCAGCATATTCACCATTATTTTCAACAACCATTTTCCAACGTGGATGCAACATTAAAATTCCACGGTTGTAAAGAGCCACTGGTTTTTGAGCGAAGAAGTCGACAATGCCTTGTCGGAGATCGTATTCGTTGCTGAAGCGCTGTCCACGCATAAAGTGCTCTAGCGAACTGAACAAATGGTAATGTGTAGGGACAATGTTAGGGTTATATGGCGGGTGAGCGAGAAGTTACCAGCCCAACTCATTCAGCTTCTCACGCGTCTGGTTTGAAACGTGTGGTCTTGCGTTGTCATGTTGGAAGAAAACTCGAACTGGATTAAAGCCTTTTTTCACGAGTTTCTGTTGAACGTGGTTCCCTTGAGTGCAATAGACATCTGAGTTCATTGTTTGTCCTTGAGGAAGATCCCAATGCACAACTCCTGTCGACAACCCCAAAACTCACAAAATTGCGTTTTTTGAATGCATTCCAGGTGTAGCCGTCTTAACTCCAAGCTGATGTGGGTTTAGCCAATGACATCCAGTTTTTTTTGTTGTCGTACAGTACCCACTTCTCTTTACAGGTAAGAATTCCACGCCATTCATCTCGGTTAAACTCTCGCAGCAGCAACTGACAGACTGAGTTTCAACGATTTTTTTGCATTTTGTTGAGCTCATGCAGTACCATTTGACGACGCCTAATCTTCATGGCAATTTTGTGAAGGTGTCGATTGACAGTTGACTGAGAAGTGCCAAAACCTTGCCCTAATTTTCGGGGGGGGGGGGGTTGAGTCGGATCGGCTTCAATCGCACAAAGTAAAGCTCTTTCATCGGTTATCGATGGTTGCCCAGAGTGTTTCTTATCGCCGCGGTGCATATCCCTGGAACAGAACATTGCATATCAACGTATGCATGTCCTTTCGTTTATAGACTTCATACCAAATGTTGCACAAATGTTACGACTTGCTTCAGTTGCATTGTGGCCTTGTTTGAACTCGTGGAAAATTAGGCTGCGGATTTGCTCACGATTTTTTGACATACGTGATCTTTTTTAAAGAGTAATAAGTCTGTGAAAATTAAAATAACATAACAATTAAATACATCATTTCGATCAACAGAAAATGAGCTTTCAAAATATATATGACATTCACATTACAACTTTAATGTAACATATTTATTGATACGCAAATAAAAAACGGTCAAAACTTTTGACTCAACCTAATATATATATATAAGGTAGGTGCTCCAGTGATTGGCAGGCTCCAGTAATTGACATCTATTCCGAAATAATTAATGAATAAGAAAAATAATAAAATCATGATTTTACATATAGGATCTTTAACATTTTACGTCAAACACTGGAGCATAGGGTGCTAATAACTGATAAAATGAATAACTAACAGTATCAAACACTGGAACATAGGAGCCAATTGCTGATAAAATGAAAAACTTGCAGTGTCAATTACTGGAACATTGAGTAGGTGTCAAATAAAAATTCATTAAAAAAAAATTATTATAATTGTTACCAAATGTATCTATTTTAACGTACATGTGGTTCTGAATGTCTTTCAAACCATATGTACTGACTTAAGATTTCAAAAAATACTTTCTGATGACTAGAACAGTAAAAACATCAGAGGTTGCTCTAAAAGTGTCAATAACTGGTGCACTTACCCTATCTAGTATTTCTCGAATCCAAAAATCTTTTTTAGACATGACTTTATTATAAGGTAATGATTTTGTGACTTTAATGTGTTTTTTAAATAAAATGACAATTACCCTATTAATTACCGTATAACATATTTTTAGATTTTTATTTAACAAAGAAAACACATTCTACTAATTAAATGACTAAATATATATTTTCATTTATTCTATTTGTACGAAAATAAATTGTTGTTTCATTTATTAATAAGTCGTGAAATAGTACTTTTAAAAAGGTTTTCATGTAATTTACAAACAATATTTTTACAGGAAATATCCATTTTCAACTTTTACAGCGTATTTTACCACGGAATTAATTTAACAAATCACTATTTCCCATTAAATATATGCTTAAATGAAAAATATATTTGTGTTTCTCTTAAGATACTTCCTCCCTTTTACATTATTAGAGTTTTATTTTTGCTTTTATATATATTTATATAAATTTTTTGATTAATGTTGTACACTGAAAAGTTATAATAATAAAAATAAAGAATTTCGTTAAGTACATTTGTTTAATACATATTACAGATATATAATTTAGATTCTTCTTTAAGAATTCCGATATTAATAAAAATTACTCTTCTAATATGTTTATAAATCGATTGTTAATTAGAGTATTTAATTTTTTTTAAATAAAATATCTTTCATTTTACTTATTATTTTTTTTAAACTTCTACTAAACGTATTTTATAAATAATTGTTTCGACTTGAATTATATTTCTCATGTTAAAAAAATTGATAAAAATAATACTATAGTGCACAGTTCTTCGTCTTCCAAAACATATTTATTAACCCGTTAGTAGTCGCTATAGACAGCGCCACCTATTAAAAATTGCACACTTTTTATTTAACTGTCACCAATAATTTTAAGAAGTGATGTGACCGACGTTTCTTCGATTTTATTCGCGTTTTATGTATATCAAATGCTACTTCTAAAAATTTTTGGTGACTATTGAATAAAAAAATCTGGCAAAACTAAAAGATGGACAGCAAATCGACCAACTAGCGACTACTAACAGGTTAACTAACATAAAAAAAAAGCTATACAAATTACATATAACTTAAATCTCATAACTTTAGCGCACAAGCTACAGAGTGATAGAATTGTTTAAACTGACTTCACAATAAGTAAAAAATAAAAATGTAAGTAAAAAATAATTTTTTAAGATTAGATGCTTTTTATTGTGAAGCCCTATAAAGCATAAAGTAAAAATATATATATATATTGAAGTAAAGGCATGCTATAAAGAAATGAAGGTTTTAACACTAATGAAATTTTAGAGAAAAATATAGATATTTCCCTTTTCCAAGATATGAAAATTTTAAAATATTCAAAATATTTTTAAAAGCATTCGAGACCAGTATTCTTAGTTATTAGTTTTTTGTATAATTATTCGTTAAGCCATAAATTTCAAAGGTTTCGTAAGCTTTTTAAAATACTTTGAATATTTAAATATTTACATGTCTTGCAAAAGGGAAATATCTATATTTTCCTTTAAAATTTCATTAGTGTTAAAACTTTCATTAGTGTTAAAAACTCCTTAAAAAATTCTTAGGATACTGTTTAAGCAACGAAAAATTTTCTTGAATCAATTGGCACCTTTTCTAATCATTACCTGCAAAAATTAACATGCCGGACCTTCCGGGGCCGAACTCTCGATCACCGCGTTATTAACATGACTCTGTAACCAACTGAACCAAGGATCGAAAAACGGAATGGCTTATATTTACTTTAAAATCAAGGAGCCTTGTTTACTAGCGTGACACGAAGACACGATGACCAAGTCAATTTCGTATAAAAAGCTTCTTAAAAAAAAAAAAAAAAAAAAATTACTCTTACAACTGTTTAATTAGATTCTTCGTTATTCTACCAGAATTATTCCTACTAGCTGAATAACTTTTGCTTTGCATTACCAGAATAACGAATACCGCCATCTCTTAGAAAAAAAAAAGCAGTTAATTGCTGTTACTTTGTTTCAACCTCCCCGTCTGTTTCCGCCGACTTCCCGGCGAGGAAACAGTAGACTTTAAGGGGTCTAATACGCTTTCTTGCATGAGCTAGTGATGTAGTGTTACAGTCATGACACAATTTCAAAATTGATGTATAATACGTTTCGAGTGGTTAACCAGAGTTGTTTAGATTTGCAATTTTAAATGTGTTAGTTGACCTTAGTTAGTTGACTCGATTACTTAAAAAGTGCCGAAAGTTTCCATTTTTAAATTGTTTTAACGACAGCTTCAAGATCAGATATGTGTTGTCAGTAACAACACGATAATGCCATCCATGTAAATGAGCACATATACCCATAGAAGCACTTTTCAAAAGTTGTCCATCAGTGTCTGTAATATTGGGGGCTCATTACGCAGTCTAAAGAGGATTGTTTTATAGTGGTATGTCCCTAGAGAACATACGAAATCTGTTTTATCACTATCAGATGCATACACATTTACCTGATGGTAACTAGAGTGTAAATCAAGTGTCGATATAAATCCAGTATGTTTAGCTTCATGCAAAGATCGTCCATCATTGGTAAAGGGTAAGAATCAGGTACGGTCACAGAGTTCATTTTTTTGTAATCTATACAAATACGTACACCACCATTTGGTTCACCGACTGGTTCTGAATACAGAGATTTACACTCCTCAATTATTCCCTTAGCAAGATCGTCCCATGTCAGAGTTTTCAATAACGCTTTCTTTGCTGGAGGCTAGCGATATTGTGAAACTGACACTTGAAGATGATCTCCTGTATTTAAATGATATTCTACGAATGGGGTAGCCTCTCCACCTGGCTGAAAGATTCTCTCATATTTACAAAGCAAACCATTTAAAATTTTCTTCTGCATCAAATCTATCGACTTCACTTTCTCTCAAAGAACAGGAATTTATTTCATTGTATATCATTGGTTCATCATTAGCTGGATCTTCTTTAATAAGCGAGAATTTTTGACAAGGTTTGTCTGTCAGAGACCGTTTTTAATGTCTAACGCAATACCAGATTTTTGCAAAATGTCCACACCTAATAATTTTTGGTTACTTTTAGCATAAGGTAAGAAGATTAAATTTGTAACAAGAGTTTGTCTATGAACCTTTTAGGCATATCAGCACTTAACACTTTACTTGTAGTTTTTTGATCATCAGCTAACTGCATAGAGAATTCTAATTCAATAAATTTTTGCTCCCTCTTCATCAGAAATTTGTATATAGATTCCTTACCAACAGAGTGATTGGCGCCAGTATCAGCACAAGTAGGTCGAATTGCTTCAAATATGGATATGTCCAACAAAACAGTTTGGAGGCAGTGAATTCAAACAAGTGTAAACATGTACGGATTCAACTCTAGTTTGTTCTTTCTTATTTTAGAACAATTAGGACATTTCACCTTATATATCAGTTTTTTCACATCGGTAACACGTTAAAGTAGATTGGTCAGCTAAATCTGATCTTACTTTTTGTTTCTTTAGCACTTCAGACTGAAAGTCTTTTTGGAAAACTATTCTTAGAACCACTAATTTTCTTTCTAAAATTGGAAAATTGTTTTCTATCACTACTTTGGATAATATCTTACGTGAGCAGATTTTCGGCTAATTTGCGTGGGGAATTCTAATCTGCCCATTCATCAATAAAATGGTTTCTTATTTCACGTGGGGGTCCTTTTCTTTATTTGGTCAGAAATTACTAAGTTTTTAAGACTTTCAAAATCATTAATACCTAACGCTGAAATCCAACTTTCAAAATTTGTCCAGTATTACCCCAAAATGGGATCAGGTCGATTTCCCGACACTCAGTTTCCCGACAAGTCAGTTTCCCGACGCCACTTTCCCGACAGGTACGGTTTCCTGACAGCTCACTTTCCCGACAGGTACGGTTTCCCGACAGCTCACTTTCCCGACTAGTACGGTTTCCCGACAACTCACTTCCCCGACAGATACAGTTTCCGGACAACTCACTTTCCCGACAGGTACGGTTTCCCGACAGCTCACTTTCCCGACAGGTACGTTTTCCCGACAACTCGCTTTCCCGACAGGTACGTTTTCCCGACAGCTCACTTTCCCGACTGCTCACTTTCCCGACAACTCACTTTCCCGACAGCTCACTTTTCCGACAGCTCACTTTCCCGACAGATTCATTTTCCAGAGAGTTTTCTCTCCCGACTGCTTCTTTCCTGACAGCTTACTTTCCTGACAACTCATTTGCCGGAAACTCACTTTTTCATTATTTTATTTTATTTTTTTTACTCTTTTCAACTATGAATTCTACTACAATGTAATATATATTAGTATCTTAAGAAACTTTAGTCTGTAGTATGTGTGTGTTTGAGTGTGTTTGTATATCACATAACTCAAAAACGGTTGGACGTAGAACGTTGCAAATTGGTATATAGGTTTGTTATATTATCTAGTTGTGCACCTCTCTTTTTGGTCTTTCTGTGATTATCCGTTTTGGAGACATTTACAAAAATTATATTCATAATGGAAAATATACAAAGGTTTTGGCCATTATATATGACCTACCAACATAGAGATTTCAAAATAAGCTAATGATAGAGCCAGTAATGCCCGTAACGATATTATTATGAAATTTGTCGACACGTATGAGTGTAGAAAGTAATTTGGAAAGACATAAGCAGGTTCTAGTCGACGAATGCTTTTATTTTTAATAGTTTTGTGATTCATTTATAGAGCTTTCGAAGAATTTAGTTCTGCGCAATAAACCTATTGATTTTTCTAGAATATTCCAGAACTCTCTTGTTATTGCAGTTAGAGCTTCCAAACTTTGGCAACCCTAAACTACAAGTTTTCGTCAAATTTGTTCGCCAACTCACCAAATTCGATGCCAAGACCAAAAATCTACGCTGTATACTAATTTGCAGTATGGCGAGATTAGCCATAAAATTTTGCGGCAGATTTGTTTTAGGATAGGCAGAAACCCTTTCTCTATTTTAACTGAGTTAATTTTTTTTTTGGTAAAATTTATCTTTTCTTAATACTAATTTTTGCCATAGAACAAAACTGGGCCGTCTATACTCGAACGATTTTCGTTGAACTCCAAGTTGCGCATTTGCCAATGAGAGATTCTGTATCAAGCCGTGGAGTACCATTCCTGAAAAAACTACTATATTTGTCTCGGTGGTATATGTAATCGTGTTATCGTGCCTTTTTTGATTGGAGTAGTAGTTTTTTTTTTCTTTTTTTTTTTTTTTTAAGAATGTTCGTGGACTGGAACCTGCCACCTGCCTGTTTATTTATGAATCAGTTACCTCACACAAAACTGTGAATGTTTTCATAAAAATATGTATATTCCTATAGTTTTATAAGGAAGTCATGTGGTGGCTACATCAGAATTTTTTCTACTGCATTACCGTTTTATTGTCAATAAATATAACAATAATAAAAAAAATAAATAAAAGAAAAAAAGATTTCGCCTTTAAATGAATGTGTTAAATAAAAACTAAATAGCATAACAGCCGTTGCTAAGATTCGCAGACGATTACAATGAAAAAATAAATTTATGAAAAATTAAACATAGAAGCCAACATTTAAAATAGAAAAAAATAAAAATAAATAAATAAATAAATAACAAAAAATTCTTATTTGAAATTCGAAAAAGTCTCGATAAGATGCACACCTGCAGGGTCCCAGGTACCCATATGCCAAGTTTTGCAGCTCTGCAATAGGTAGTGTGAGTGCCAGAGCGTAACTTAATTTTAATATATATATTTTTTAACTTGTTACCAAAAGCAAAACCGCTTTATAGTAATCTATTTTTTCTTAAAGCAATAATCTCATCGTCCTTAAAATAAATAAATAAATTGTATCTGGAAAAGATATACATATTGTCTATGTGAGAAATATACAGAAATTGCATAACAATTTGTAACATCTTCAGAAAACTGTAAGTAATATTCTATATAAAATTTTTTTGCGTTTGGTGTGTTTGGGTAAAAATTACATGCTGTATTATACCTATTATATGTTTTTTTTTTTTTTTTTTTTTTTTTTCCCGAGTTAATATGGTCAAAAGACAATAAATTGGCATAATGAAGTAGAAACCTGATTTTTTTTTTCGGAATGAGAAACTTAATACACGTGTTAAGATTTGTAAAGTATTCTACCATTCAAAGAATGGTAGTTATTTTAGTTCCCCATCATACTATAGGTATGGGGAACTTAGGTAATCGTAAAAAATTTCGACCTCGGTTTTTTGACTTTTTTTAAACGTTTTCAGGTGTGAGGAATCCGAAAATGACAAAATTTCTATGGTGTCTGTGTGTAGGGTGTCTGTTAGTGTGTCAGTCCGTTAGTGTGTCAGTCCGTTAGTGTGTTAGTCCGTTAGTGTGTTAGTCCGTTAGTCTGTTTACACGATATCTAGAGAACAAATAGCCGCAGAGAGGTCAGATCAGTTTTAAAATATTACTTTCAATACTGGCAAGAACCCTATTCATTTGCAACATTCGAATTAAAAAACTTCGTAAGTTATTAGAAATTTACGATTTTTTTAACATGAGAGAATAGGACAAAAATTCACTTAAACGTGCATTAAATGGAAACTTTTTACTGTAAAAATGTCTGACCAGTTTTAAAATATCAGTTTTGATGCCGGAATGAACATCATTTACTATAAATATGCTACTTTGAAAATTTATCAAGTTATTGGAAATATACGAATTTCTTAACATGCCAGTATAGGGCAAAATTTCACATAAACGTCAATTTTTAGAGATATTTTCATCGTAAAGATGTCAGACTATTTTTGAAATATTATTTAGAACACTGTCATGAATATTAATGATTATGAATTTTCCAATATAAAAATATCGTAAGTTATTGGATACTTACGAATTTCTTAACATGGCAGAATACAGCAAATTTCACATATACGTCAATCTTCAGGGATAGTTTCATCGTAATGATGTCAAACCACTTTTTAAGTATTATTTTGGATACTGGCATAAATATCATTGACTATGATTTTTCCAATTTAAAAACTTCGTAAGTTATTTGGAATTTACGATTTACTTAACATGTCAGAATAAGACAAAATTGAGCATAAACTTCCATTTTTAAGATCATAAATACATTAGACAACTTCAAAATTACGTTTATGATATTTGTTTGAACATGATTAAATACAAATACTCTAATAGGAAAATTTCGTAAATTAATCGTAATTTACGATTTTATCAACATAGCGAAATTGTAAATTTTTCATATAAATATGAATTTTGAGTATTATTGCAATGGAAGTAGTAGCATGAAAACTAAACAACAGAATTGACCCTGATAAAATAAATTAATAGATTAGAATGAGATAAGTATATTGAAGTGAACGGTGGATAGCCTATTAGGCGGGGATTTCATTCTGTCACTGTATGAAGCTTTGGTCAAATTCATTTCTTTTAACATGATTATAATATGTCCCGCACTAGAAATTTATGATAACAAAAATATGATGGGGAACTGAGCAGATTCCACCTATGCCAACTAGTTTTAAAACACCTTACAAGATATAAAATTAACCTAGCTAAGCTGGATGGCAGTTAATTTTCTTCTAATAACCACATAGTACATGAGAAAGGATATCTAAAACTCATTTATGTAACAATCTTAAAAAAATCATTAGAGCCGTTTTTGAGATACCAACCTTTACCAAAACTTAGCATACTCAGTTATTGACCGGAAAACAATAATTACATGCAAAAGGATATTTAAGAGGGAGTTAAAATGACGAGTTTGAAAAAAATCCATACAATCGTTTTTAAAGGAACGCACTTGCGAGACCTGAAATTGAGCTATTTATAGAGAACGCCTATCAATTTTCCTGAACTAACAAACTATATCATTCGAAAGGACATTTAATAGAATGTTTACATAGCGACTTTGAAGAGGATCGTTTGAGCCGTTTTTGAGATACGGACTTTCAGTCTTATTTCCGGTTTCCAGTCACCCCCTTCCGGTCTTCTAATGTTCACCAAAACTTGGAAAATTCATTTGTGCACTAGACTTGTATCAATTCTGAAGTTTTGTACTTCTATCTTTATTAGTTTCGGAGATATGATAGTTAGAAGATTCCACACATACATACGCACACTGACCAATTGCTAAAAACTACTAATATAATTCAAATACTATGCAGAATAGTTCTACAGACTTAAATACTTTAAAGTTAGCGTTAACTTTAAATGTGTTTAAATAAATAAATAAATGAAATAAAATGAAATGAAAAAAAAAAAAACCTTCTAATAGTTTCGTTTCGATACTTTAAAACAGTCATTTATTTTTTTATTTTTTTATTTTAAGAACATAAATTCATGTAATTTACTGACATTACTATAAAAATAAATAAAATTCGAATACAGATTGTGTAGTAAAAGGAAAGGATTACTTCCAGAGTAAGAATAAATTGCCTGCTGAAGTTCATTTTTTCTCTGCATATCGTATTGCTAAAATAAATAATCTGGTGTGTCCCTCACACGACTTTCTCTTTCCCTGAAATTTAATACTATAAATACCGGTTGGAAATTAAGAGGTAACATAACGAGTACTGTTATGAAAACCTATGATAAAACAATCCAAATTAGACTTTGGAAGAGTTTTATATGATAATTAGTTCTCTGTGAGGGGAGCTACTGCCAATCCTCAACCCCCCATTTCATTACTGCACATACATTTATATAAAATTTAAATCTGTTACTAAAATTAACAGTTCACTTAAAACCATTCAGATAACTTTCACACGCAACATTCCTTGGAACTTATCAATCGTGATCAAACTTTCCGAGCAACAAATTTATATTTATTTGAAAATACAACTTTTGGACCTCCTGAAATTATTCATTTTTAATTTTCTCTAAAAGACACAGACAAAGATCAAACTTTAAAAAACTTGACTTTGGTAATCAGAAAACCTCAAAACGTGTAACTACACAAAAAAGATGAATAATTAGTTTAAAAACATACATTATTTATCATATGTCTATGAAGAATTAATTTCCATTCCTGAGCAGCTTTCCTGCACATGGTAAAATATTATAGTAAAGTACTTCCGCTTACCATAAAAAAGAATGTTATCGCTTAAATATTTGCAACCCTGTATGTCTTTTGAGGATTATGTACAAACCACATGGTGCACCTAAACACAATTCTATAGTAATAATACACGGCACAACCTAAATTACGTTTCCACCAATTTTTAACTATTGTCGCACTATAATATAGTTCTCTTGTGTAGCCCTGTAAACGAACAGTGAATGATATTCCTACCATATTCTGCTCACATGTTTCTGAGACATGTTTTTACGCCTATAAAACATATATGTTAATTTCATTTGGATTAGTGCAGCCTATAGACGTTGAACTCTACTTACCTACAATTTCCCACATAGATATAATGCATATGAATTCTCTTGGATGTCCCTGTACACGAACCATTCGCTTCCTCTCAACGAAAAACTTGGTGTAGCATCCCTATATGATACACACTTAAAATACCAAGTTTAGACTTTCTGCTACTATTAGTTCTTGAGATATGCTGATAACAGACACAAAGACAGACACACATACAGACACACATTTATATTATAATTAAATAAAAGAAAACTATTCGAAAATTCGAAAATCTGACTTCGACTCCGTTGTCTGCGGGTTTTGAGCTACTGTGATAGTTCCAAATGCCTAGGTAGTAGGAAAGTTAGTTAAAAATAGTTTGCAAGATTTTTACCGGACAAACAAACAGGAATGGAAGTTAATAAAAGCATGGAAATAATAAATCACACATTTACCACCATTTTTCTGAACAAATAAATAATTAAATAAAAAAAAAACACTTTTCAAATTTTTATATTTGACTACGAAAATCTCTTAATTTCATATGTTACAAAAGTACCCACTTTTGATTCAAATACGGAAACTAATGTTTCTTTTTTTTCTTTAGAAAAACTCATTTCCATATGTCAAACATACATTAAAGAGTGGAAGTTTTGTTTTAAAAAGCAAGAAATTGGAAGAGTAATATTCTTATTTATTTATTTTTATTTATTTTTTGCATTTTGAATAAAAAAATGCATTATTTAAAATTCATTTTAAATAATAATCAAATAGAATTACGTATTCAGCATTATTTTTATTATTTTTTTAATCCGTCTTATTTCCTATTAAGAAAAATCTGTAAACAAGCGAAATACCGAGAAATGTCATTGGAGAAAGTCAGCTGTTGGAAAAACGTACCTGTTGGGAAAGTGAGCTGAGGGGAAACCGTACCTGTCGAGAAAGTGTGTTGTCGGGAAAACGTACCTGCCGGGAAAGTGAGCTGTCGGGAAAGTGAGCTGTCGGGAAAGTGAGCTGTCGGGAAAGTGAGTTGTCGGGAAAGTGAGCTGTCGGGAAATTGAGTTGTCGGGAAAACGTACCTGTCGGGAAAGTGAGTTGTCGGGAAAACGTACCTGTCGGGAAAGTGAGTTGTCGGGAAAACGTACCTGTCGGGAAAACGTACCTGTCGGGAAAGTGAGTTGTCGGGAAACCGTACCTCTCGGGAAAGTGAGCTGTCGGGAAACCGTACCTGTCGGGAAAGTGAGCTGTCGGGAAAACGTACCTGTCGGGAAAGTGAGCTGTCGGGAAAACGTACCTGTCGGGAAACTGAGTTGTCGGGAATGTGAGCTGTCGGGAAAACGTACCTGTCGGGAAAGTGGTTTAAATTTGTTGTTGCAAAAGGTTTTTTATGTATCCGTAGTTTTGAGCCTGTTTATTTGGTTCTCTAGCTGTAAGATTAGCTATATGTATTGCAAGACACCAACCAAACAAGCAACACATTTAGAATGACGTACCTTAAAAAATTTAATTTGCCTTTCAAACAGAGTAAAACATAATATTCCCCGGATTTAAAATTTGGTAGATGTTTCCTTGCTTCAAAATTTCGTTGTTGTGTTTCTACATTAATATTATTAACTTCGGTTTGAGAACCCAATTTCTGCACTTCGAGTTGTAACCTATCTCTTTATATTTCTAAAACTATGTCGTTCTCTTCTTGAACCACTCTCGACTTCTGGTAGGTAAATCAGAATACTAATATATCACATAACACTGATTTTATTATTTAAGCAGGCAGGTTGCCTCATTTATAAACATCGATTCAGAACGAAGAAAAACACTTTTCTTCTTTTAGTAAATCGGATACGCTAATTTACTTCCACAGGAAAATATTGTTTCACTTATTTAATCTTGAAATACATTAAGAATCTTCACTATTCTTCTATCAACTTAAAACACAAAAAATTATGGCAATGCCAACAAATCCTGATTCAAAGTGATTCCATACTTAAACTGTAAACTATTTTCCACAGCGGGATCAATGATGACTCCAAAAGCATAGTTGGTAAATTAGAAATCATTCGGCCGTTAAATCCATCCCGCCAGGCTAACACATGATGACATGAGTCCAGGATATTCGATGGGCGACTCTTTTTATATTCCGCAGTTCTTAGTTTTCCAAATTATATTTGCAGTCTGCAGCAAAAATTAACAGAACACTAGCAAAAATTCCTATATAAAAAAAGTACACTAAATATAGTTTTGTTAAATAAATCATTGAGATAATGATTCGGCAAAGATTTATTTAAGAAAACGGTATTAAGTGTACTTTTTTTTTTTTTTTTTTTTTTAATAGGAATTTTTGCTAGTGCTCGGATACTTTTGCTACCGAATGTATTAAATAACATGAAGGATTTCAATGCATGTTTCCTCATATCATCTGTTAACTATAGCTCACACCTGTCATGACGTCAGATGTGACGTAACTGTATTACGTAATCAACGGCGCATCTTCGCTCTCTGAGAGAGAGATGTTTATAAGAGTCTGTACGAAAAAGCTTTACTAAGCGTGCGGCAAGAAATGCCCGCATTATGTTATTCTACTTTTCTATATATTATTAAATGTTGTGATTGTTAAAAGACTCTGCTTTTCACTCTGTGGACCCATTTATACCAACAATGGTTATGGGCCCAGAGACACGCATCTTACTGCGGACTTTTTAAAAATTTAAATTAACATTCGTTAAAACGAAAGTGCGACTTACTGTTAAGCCTAAGGGCTGAAATCGAAAGTATTTTTGATTCTATTTTTATAAAGAAGCTACTATAGCTGATTAAATATGTCGCAAGTATTAAATATAGAAAAGTTATCCAAAAATAATTTTGACACCTGGAAGCTGCAGATAGAAGCTGTTTTAATCAAGAATGATCACTGGAGTTATGCTAACGGAACGAAAATTAAGCCCGATGAAGGCGCCGAAGGTGAAGAAAAATGGCTCGAAATCGACCGCAAAGCTAGAGCCGATTTAATTCTAGCAATTACCCCAAGTGAGTTGTGTCATATTAAACATTGTACAACCTCAAATGAAGTATGGAATAAATTAAAAGAAGTTTACGAATCGAGAGGACCGGCAAAGAAAGCCACCCTGTTGAAGCAGCTACTCTTTAAGAAAATGTCTGATAGTGAAAATATGTCCGATCACCTCAATATTTTCTTTGATATAGTGGACAAGCTAAAAGAAATGGACATTCAAGTAGCCGAAGACCTATTATCAATTTTGCTCTTATACAGCATTCCTGACAGCTATGAAAATTTCAGGTGCGCCATAGAAGCAAGAGATGAATTGCCGCAGCCTGAAGCTCTGAAAATTAAAATGATGGAAGAATACGAGTCAAGAAAAAATAAAAAGCATCAAGAATCATCAAATGCGTATTTTACAACTCACAAGAAAAATCTTCCTGAAAAGAACAAAAGAGAAATCTTAAAGCCTGTGCAGAACAAGAACACGTATGGCGAAAGAAATTATGCAATCTTCAAATGCAATTACTGTTCAAAAGTAGGGCATAAAGCCTCAGAATGCAGAAAGAAGATCTCAGACAGAAAATTCACTTCATCGAATAAATATAAAGATAGATCTTTCATGGTTGAAGATAGTACAGAGTTCACGATGGCAGCCAGTAACTCTTTCCAAGAACATTCCGAGTGGTGTCTCGATAGCGGTACGACATCCCATATGGCTCATGACAAGAATTTGTTTACAGATTTCGAACCTAGAATTGGATCATTTATAAAATTAGCTGTAGATGAAACAGCGGAGATCACAGGTGTTGGAACAGTCAAATTAAAAGTTCCCGGTAATCACGGTGTAACCAATATAAAGTTAACAAATGTTTTGTGCGTTCCAAAATTGAAATGCAATTTAATGTCTATATCAAAAGCTACTGCAAACAACTGCCGAGTTGTATTTACCGAAAAATGTGCAAAAATTACGGAGCAGGACGGCTCTCTGATTATAAGTGCTACGAGAAAAGGTGATTTATATTTTTTTCAGCCGCATGTGGATATCGCTGCATCAACTCAGGTAAGCAACTTTCATAAATGGCATTTAAAATTAGGACATTTAAATGAAAAAGATTTAAAATTATTAAAATCTGAAAATATGTTAAGAGATTTAAATTTTAATGAAAAAGATTCTTTAAAAGATTGCAAAGTATGCATTAGGTCTAAACAAACTGTGAAACCATTCTGTAAAGAAAACAAATTTCATAGTGATGAATTATTAGAAGTAGTTTATTCTGATTTATGTGGCCCTATAAATGTTAAATCCCATTGCGGATCACGTTACTTTATTACTTTTTTGGATGATAAATCTCGTTAAATTGAAGTAAATTTTCTAAAAACAAAAGACGAAGCTAAGTACGCGTTCCGGAGATATAAAGCAGCAGTCGAAAATCGATTAGGAAAAAAAATTAAAATACTGCATACTGATAATGGATTGGAATATTGTGGCGAAGAATTCAATAAATATATTGAAGAATGCGGTATTAAACGCGAATTTTCATCGCCAATGACCCCTCAGCAAAATTCTAGAATTGAAAGACAAAATCGTACATTATGCGAAATGGCGAGGTGTTTATTAATGCAATCAAACCTTCCAAATACATTCTGGGCTGAAGCAGTAAATTGCGCTGCATATATTAGAAACAGGTGTCCCACTAAAGGAATTAAAGAAAATAAAACACCGTTTGAATTGTTTTTCGGTTTTAAACCAACTGTTAACTATTTTAAAATTTTCGGACAGAAATGTTTTGTTCTAAATAAAAAATCAAAAGGAAAGTTTGAAGCTAGGTCACACGAACATATATTCGTTGGCTATTCAAATGAATCACGCGCTTACAGATTATGGAATAAGGATACCAGAAAAATTGTCATAAGTCGTGATGTTCGATTTATAGACGAGTTTCAAACAAATGATTCAGCTACTACTGATCAATTAGAATTAATTTTTCCGTCTGAGAATAAATGCAATGATTGTAATATTAAAAATGAAACTCCTATCCCTACTCAAACCGCAGACAGGGGGGAAAACAGCGGATCGATTTCCTATCCCCCTGAATGCAACGGAGAGAGTTTCTCTTTTTGGAAAGGGGGGGAAGGCTCGCTTTCTGAAGGGGGGAACGTAGAAGATGTGAGTGGAGGGGAGGAGAGTGTTGACGATATATGTAAACAAGAGAAAGGGATTAATAAAAACAATCCTATTTTTAAACGCGGTCCAGGCCGACCTAAAAAAATTAAAAGTTGGAACTTTCAAAAGTCTCATAAGGAGTACAGGTACAAAATATAAAGATGAAACTTCTCAATTAGCTGATAACTCATTTAATGAAATTAATCCCAGCGTAATCGACGCGCTAAATGGAGATTATGCTAAAAATTGGGAGAACGCGATGAAATTAGAATATGATTCTTTAGTTAAGCAAAACGCTTGGGAAATTGTAGATAGACCAAAAGATAAAAAGGTAATTGGGTGTAAATGGGTTTTAAAAACAAAATTCAAACTAGATGGTCAAATTGAAAAATTTAAGGCCAGATTGGTTGCCAAAGGGTGTTCACAGAAACAAGGTATAGATTTTGAGGAAAATTTTTCACCAGTAGCCAGATTAAGTTCTATAAGAACTGCAATCGCGTATGCTATCCAGAATGGTTTCACAGCATACCAGTTAGATTTCATTATGGCATATGTTAACGGTGATATACATGAAGAAATTTATATGGAGCTTCCTGAATTTTTTGAAAATGACATACACGAAAATAAAGTGTGTTTATTAAAAAAATCTTTGTATGGGCTTAAGCAGTCAGGAAGACAGTGGTTTAAGAAATTAGATGAGAAATTGAGAAAAATGAAATTTAACCCTTTGAATTCCGACAAATGTGTCTATTACTCAAAATATCCTTTTGATGCTATTATAATCGTCTATGTCGACGATTTAATTTGTCTCACTAAAAGTGAAGAGCACTATTTTGATATAAGAAATAAATTAGCAGAATCTTTCAAAATGAAAGATATGGGTCTTCTGCATTATTGCTTAGGCATTGAATTTAATCAAGATAGGGACAGCATCACTATAACACAAAAGAAATACATTGAAGATTTACTAAATAAATTTAATATGGAAGATTCTAGAGTGGTGAATACACCTTTAGATAGCAGTGTAAAATTAACTAAACAAATGTGTCCAAATACAGAAGAAGAGAAATCATACATGTCAAAAATTCCTTATAGACAATTAATTGGTTCTCTTATGTATCTGTCGGTTGCTACCAGACCAGATATCACCCATGCTGTAAATTATTTAAGTCAGTTTAATAACAATCCAGGAAAACCTCACTGGATAGCTGCTAAAAGAATACTAAGGTATCTCAATGGCACTAGAAATTTAGGAATTGTGTATTACAGAGACAATAAACCATTAACAGCATTTGTTGATGCCGATTGGGCATCGGATATAAATGATAGAAAATCATATACAGGATACGTCTTTAAATATGCCGGTGGACCTATTTCTTGGGAATCTAGAAAGCAGCGAACCGTTGCTCTATCCACAACAGAATCTGAATATATGTCTCTGTCCGAATCCGCAAAAGAGACAATTCATGTTAGAAATTTCTTAAAAGAATTGGATCCTGAAATTGTATCAAGTCCAACTGCAATCATGTGCGACAATCAATCTGCACTGAGATTAGTAAAAAATCCTGTTCATCACAATCGATCTAAGCACATTGACATTCGTCATCATTTTGTGCGAGAAGTTTACAATAATAAACTAATTGACATTAAATATATTTCATCAGATGAACAACCTGCAGATATTTTAACAAAAAGTTTAAATGCATATAAACATGAAAAATGTTGTGATATGATAGGACTTAATACTCAGGACTGAAGAACTTAAAAAAATATATATATATTTAAACTGTGTTTTCATTAAGAAATTAACTGCTTATATTTTACGTATTTTATTTTATTATATTAACCATAATTATTTGCTTATAATTCTATTTCTTTACTAACACTTTTCTTATTTTAAGTAACTCTTGCATAAAAATAATTTTCTGTAATTTTTAATATGCTATTATAATGCATAAATATGTTTTATTTTCGAAACATTTATTGAATAAGGGGGAAATGAAGGATTTCAATGCATGTTTCCTCATATCATCTGTTAACTATAGCTCACACCTGTCATGACGTCAGATGTGACGTAACTGTATTACGTAATCAACTGCGCATCTTCGCTCTCTGAGAGAGAGATGTTTATAAGAGTCTGTACGAAAAAGCTTTACTAAGCGTGCGGCAAGAAATGCCCGCATTATGTTATTCTACTTTTCTATATATTATTAAATGTTGTGATTGTTAAAAGACTCTGCTTTTCACTCTGTGGACCCATTTATACCAACATAACATTTATAAAAAAAAAAAAAAAAAAAAACTGTTGTCATTACATACAACATAAAACTTTAAAATTTTTGCACAAAAGGTTTTTTAAGATAGAATATTTAAAACTGACTTCACAACAAGTCAAAAAAATAAAAAATAAAATAAAATAAAAATACTGTTACAATTGCCTAATTAGTTTTTTTGTTATTCTATCAGAATTATTGTAACCGACAAAATAGCTTTTTCGTTACATTACCAGAAAGAGGAATATCGTCATCCCTTAGGAAGGAAGGCAGTTAATACTTATTATTTTATTGCAACACTAAAATATTATTTCCAAAAATTATATTGAATGTTAAACTAACAACTTACATCTTTATACGCTTGAATCGCATTAACTTTTATATTTATAGTTTATACATTGCATAATTATAATGTTTTGAACGAATACGCTTCATTCTGTAAATAAATCTGTGTTTAAAACATGAATTTTTTTTTTTTTAATCTCATGTTGTAGTTTTTCAGAATTTGTTGTTTTCAAGAATGTTGGTGTATGAATGAACTCTATTTATAATCAAATTTCAACTTCCCCTTTCTATTTATTTCACACATTCAAATAATTAGAAGTTTCTGAATATTAACAAGATGTAATAAAAGAAAAATTATTAGGACTGAGGGCCTATTAGTCTCAGACAGGGATTTTTGCGTTGTCGTTTTCGATAGTTGGACATTAGGGTGGTTCGAAAAAATCGATTTTTTTATTTCTGAATCGCGTTACCTCTCAGAAGTTGTAGTTTGGTATCCTTAGTTGGGGAAAAATAACAAAAAAATTCTAAGTTGACATCTTCAGTTCGCGCATGAGGCTGAAAGTTTGAACAAATATGTTAAAATTTGAAATTTTCAAAAAATAGTAAAATTAGTTTTTTGTAATTTTTTATAATGCAACAGCCACAAATTGTCAGTATATAGCGTAGTTTGACCCTAAAAAAATATTTTATAGGTTTTACATTATATCTTTAGTTCGCGCATACGCCTTAAATTAGGCTAAAATCTTCTAAAATTTGAAATTTACGTGTTTAATGTACAATAATACATACATGGCATATTTACGTTTCAAAAGTATTTAAAAAATTCTAAATTTGTTGAATATAACCTTTTATTACAGTATTATACGTACAAGTATAGTTACACACACACATTTATATGTATATAATAACATTGCATGTCCTAGCTAATTACAGAATGTTATATAGATTTTACCTATTTTTTGTGTCTTTAAGATTCCTCAGATGTGTTGAGCATTGTTTTAAATGGAGATTTATAGTCAAATAATGGCATAGTTGACCTTCAGAGCAAAGTTGTCCTTATGAAACAATCCCTGTTCTCTTCTCCACTTTAGTACAAGATTCTGTTAAGAGCTTTACAATTCTTTCGACACTTTGCGTGTGGCAAAGAAATTCAATTAGCTCGAACTCTGGGAGAACATTAGTATTAATAAGTTCTTCTAGGCTTTGCATTGACACATTGCTCATTATTGGAGGAGGTGTAAGTTTGCACTTGGATCAATCAATAAGTTCAATGTAATTTGAAGCTGCAAAATTGATGGTCGTTGGTTGAAAAGTTCGCACCGATTTCCCTTTTGTCTCTTGTTTTCTTGCTTTTAGCAATCTTCGAAAAGCTAGCTGTCTTACGTGCACTCTCTCATCTAGTACCATTGAAATTAAAAGATTTTCGGGATGACAAAAATACGCATTCCTCTGAATGACAGGATCAATTATTTTACGTACCCTCTCGGGCAGCTGTCAAGTCTTCTGTACTAATTTATACGCGTGAACTGCTCCAAACTTTACGGAGGGATGCATTTTAATTCCAAACCATACTGGAGCGTATATCTTCATAATATAGCTGACCAGAAGTTTAATTTTGTCAGAAAGTTTTACTTCAGAAATATATAGTCTTAAGATCCTATTTGCACAAGTTAACCACCTAGAACTACTAAGAGGACCAGGATCTTTCACAGCGAGATCTGGCGCACACTCTCCTGTCTTGACTGCTCGATAAATATTAAGTAAATACTGTTGGTCCTTGTTTAAGTCAGTTTTTGTCACATTTATCTCCTCAGTATTAGTCGTTTCAAAATTAGCAACAGAGCGTTTTTCACAGTCAGTCAACTTCTTGCCAATTTATCCTGAGAAACTATGCGCATAAGGTACGCCTAATAAACTGAATAGACGAAATGGTCAAGAATTTCTTATTTACACATTTCTAGATGATGAAACAATATTTCGAATATTCCGAATTTTTTGCATTGCGAGAAATTCGCACTTGATTTCCTAGAATTAGGTCATACACCAAGATTATAGTTTTTGAAACCCTCCTCTCCTAGTCTCATTTATTTGCAGAGATTTTTAAATAACTTTGCCCTCGAGAATATAGGCAAATGCTCTAGAATTCTAATACGGGCTTCTAGAACTCGCTTTTCAAGGGGACTGGAATTTATAAGGATGACATGGAACTATTTTTTCTAGAGCTACAATTTAGATTCTAGATGTCAGTTACAGAATTTTTCCTCAGTGTGCCTAGACAAGTCGGCAATATAATAAGAATGCGACGGCGCGGCGCGAACTTTGTGCTTGCTGGTCAGTTACTGTTCGTGTTCATTTTTTGACATTTTTTTTCAAAGTTTAAGCCTCATGCGCGAACAGAATATGTCATCTAAAAGTTATAATTTTTTTTTTTAAGGTTGAAACTACGCTATATACTAACAATTTATGGCTGTTGCATTATAAAAAATTACAAAAAACTAATTTTATTATTTTTTGAAAATTTCAAATTTTAACACATATTTTCAAACTTTCAGCCTCATGCGCGAACTGAAGATGTTAACTTAGAATTTTTTTGTTATTTTTCCCCAACGTAGGATACCAAACTACAACTTTTGAGAGGTAACGCGATTCCGAAATAAAAAAATCGATTTTTTCGAACCACCCTATTGGACATTTGTCGAAATCATTTTCGATAGTTGGACATTTATCGAAATCTAAAATTTATCGAAAATATAATTGAATAATTTGAAAGCGATGTTATAATTGGGAAGAAAAAAAAACTAATTGTCCTCCGTCCTAAACTAAATTCTGCTTTTGCCAGAATTTCATCAAAATCATTTTTTTTTTAAGAAAAAAAAAAAAAAAAAAAAAAAAAATTATACAGTATCGTTACAAACGATATCGAAAAAGTTTTTTTTATAATAATTTTGAATTAGGAAATAAATAGTGCGCGTGCAATAATATGAAATAAAAGTAAATAAAAATATGAATTTAATGATTTGATTTTTATATAAAACACGATCGCGTGCTATCTTAAAAAGTAGATGTAAAATTTAAAGTTTAATTTTCTTGGCAACAATTATAAATTAAAATAAATAATTTAATGAAAGTATAGAAGTAACAATTTCTTTTTTCTTTTTTTGTCTTTTTTTTTTTTTTTTTTTTTTTTTTTTTTAAGCTGAAATAAATTGGAATTCATTTCTGAAATAAATTGTATTATATTATTAGACATGCGTAAATTGAAATACAAGAGCACATTGAAGAATTGCGTGCAATTTAAAAATGCAGTTTAACATTTATTTATTTATTTATTATTTATTTATATTTATTTATTTATTATTTATTATTTATTTATTTATTTATTTATTTTGGCAGGAGAGAAAAAAAAGAAAAACCCTTGTAGCCTAGTTTCGTTTTTTAACTAATAGATGTAAAATTCTGCACAAAACAGGATTTAATTTAATGAGACTGTTTTTTTTTTTAAAGCTATTTTTCCATACTAAGCCTGCTGTAACTGTGTTTCGTCCCTTAGCAACGTTTATTGTATTCACTTTTTGAAATTTCTTTAGTACAGTTTTATTATAGGATCCCCTTGGCGACTTTTAAATTTTTCTTGTTATTTCGGCGATGGATTAAAATGGCTACCCCAACTAAATAAGTAATGGTCTTGGCGAGAAACGTACGAGCTACTCTCGTGCCAAATTTCAAATTTCGAAAGGAGTCCCAAAGCTATTTCTTTTCTTTAGCACGACTTTTCTCAATGTTATTTAAAATATTTAACTTGTTGCGAGAGGAGGAAAAAAAAAGAGTAATAATAAACCTTCAATTTAGAATTCAATTTCAAAGGTCTACAAGCCAGAATATTGTCTGTTTTCCGTAGTTATTCCACAATAAAAGTGGCTGAAAAAATTACTGCATCAATCGTATCCTTAAACTATACCAGCTCCAACTTAACATATATGTTTTTTGTTTCATCTTGCACGTGCGCTTTTTAGCTTTTTATTTCCTAAATTCAAAATAATAATTAAAAAATAAATAAATAAATAAAGAATTACAAATTCTGTCAAAGACAGAATTTAATTTAGCACGGAGGACTAATAATTTCAATCTGTAAAATTTTTTTATAACTTTGTTTTCAGTCGTGATAGCTTTTTTCACAAAATGAAATAAATAAATGCATATATTAATGCATTATTCTGATTTTTTTTGTGAGTATTAAAGAAAATTAATTTTAACATAAACAAAAAAAGGAATAGAAAGAAAATACAGACAATTTCTAAAATTAAAAATTTTTAATTTCTTTAAATTAAAAGTAAATTTTATATAGGGGAGAATGGGGATGAATGAGACATTTTTCATGTTTTTATTAATAATGTTCACGAAATGTAATTCAGAATTTTATAACATTGCTCATAAGTACACTTCAGTAATCAGTTACATATAAACATACTAACTTTAATAAAAAGTTATCATTTTTAATTAATAATACTTTTTTTTACATGCCTGTGCATTGTCCCATTCATCCCCACCTATGGGATGAATGGGACAGGAATGAAGTTAACAAAGAAAAGGAAACAAATTGGAATGTAAATAATTTTTTAAAGTTAAATTCGTTTATGTGATTTTATTAAATAGCATGAAGTTACTGAAATTAACATAAACTAATGTATTGACTCAAATTAACATCAAAAGGCATAAGTCCTTTGTTTCGCACATTTCCTAGTGCTCTATACTTTGGTAATTTAATCTAATAAGATCTAATCTAAAAATAAATAAATAAATAAGAAACTAGAAAGATATAAATCATTATAATAGATTACAAATTATACAGATAAATTTTTGTTTCCAACTGATCGGGAAAAATCAGCATTTTATTCTGTATTACATTAATAATCACCAGGATTTATTTAATTAGCTTGATTGAAATTGTGATTTTAATCCAATTATTATTAGTTTATTTATTTATTTATTTTTTAATTATTGATATTATTAATTTAAGTTGCATTGAATATTCTAACTTATATATTTTTTAATCATAATTATTATAAACAAAAATCAGAACAATTAATTTCAATCTATTTTTTTTTTTTTTTTTCTAAATCCAGGCTACTTTTTTAATTCCATGTTATAACTATTGAGCTACAGGTTATAAAAATATTGAAAATCTACTTACGATTTGTTTTAATATAAGTCTTGTGTACAATTTTAAATTAGAACATAGAGGGGAATGTCCCATTCATCCCCACCATCACATTATCATATAAAACATGAAAATCATAAACACAATAAAAGATTATACCTTTTCAGCATATATGAGATATATTGACTTTAAGCAGATAGTTAATTTTTAACTGCTATCTAATTCAATCAGTAAAAACTGACTGTGGCAGCAGAAAAATGCACTTTAATTTTTTTCTGCCCTTCAATAGACAGCAAAATTCTGAAACTACTCTTGATGAATGATCTCAGTACTGTCATATATCAGAAAAATTGTGAAGTTTCTAGTGCTTGCAAAACATGAAAATTTTGCTATTATTCCATTTATCCTGCCTCCCATTCATTCCCACTCTCCCCATACTAACGAAGCAAAACTGAAAAAAATCAAAATTTTATAAAATGCGGTGAAGCAACTAAAATCTAGGCTATATATATATATATATATATATATTATTTATTATTTATTTTCTTTCTTTTTTTTTTTTTTTTTTTTTTTTTTTACATAAAGTTTCCGTATAAAGAAAAATAATTAACGCAATTAAGATTTCCGTGTTGTTTTTTTAAACACCTCCTTTAAGTTTAAGTGCTTTTTAGGTGTGTCCACGTAAGTCATTTACTTCAACAGTAATTTGTTACTGCCTAATTAAATGTGATGTACGCAAACATCGTTAATTTGCTTTTTAACACTTTTAAACATTTTTTCTTTTGTTATTATGTAAACAATTTTTTACAAAGTTATTTTTTTTTAACACAGAACAACATTTGTGAAAAAAAAAAAAAAAAAAAAAAAAAAAAAAGGAATAAAAAAGATTCTTACCTTTTTGAGTAAACATTAAATACTTGAACGTTAGAGGTAAATTTTTGCTATTAAACGAAAGTTTAACTAACGTAATTTCAATATTTTTTATAGTACTATAAGAGCGTTTTTGACTTTGATATTTTTTTCTTTTTTGTTTAACAATTAATTTAATATCAGTGCCTTCGTTTTCATTTAAAAATATTCTTGAATTTAGCATGTAAAAACTTCTTTTTATGAAATTCAGTTAATTTTGAAAACGTTTTACATCAATTTCAGTAATAGGTAAAGCTGGGAGATATCGTGTGGTACTAGATATTGCGCACGTAAAGGCGCGGCGGAAAAGATTAGAATAGATGAATTGTGATTTCAGGTGGTTGTACAACATCAATCGAGAAGGGCATACATGAATGGGCATGTTGGTTGCTACAAGAGTCTAAGATAAAATGTGGTTATTTTGTCTCGTTTTAAAAAATAAATGATTGAATTTTTACAACCCTTAATAAGAATTTAACTACAATGGTAGTAGTACAAATTATTTTTAATTTGAACAATTTCTCATAAGCTTCTAACCTAGACTAAAGGTACGAGCACCATTTTTCTCTAAAAGAGAATAATTATTTAGTATAAGACTGCACAATATCTCCTAGCAAAATGGAATATTTTGCGTTTTTGCTATTTAGGAGAGATTGCGCATTGATTTTTATAATAACCTATACTAATGAAGATTTCGCAGCTTATTGATGATGACAATACAACGAGGATGAATTTGTTGAATGTCTGGAACTGTACTAGGAAATAATTTCGACAAGTGACTGTACTAATTCAATCCATTCGAAACGCCGCATCTTTTTGGAGAATGTCCTTATAAACGGAAATCGAAAATTATTCAGGAAACTTTTATGCAGCTCTCGGCTGCTTAAATAGAAGCGATAAAATTAAATGTAAGCAAAAAATACCAGCCTGCTCAAATCTCTTTTTGAGGCCTGTAATCGTCTAAAATGCAATTAAATAAAATCAATTAAACGTAAATGTTTTTAAAGTTGAAACGAAAATATTTTAAACCAAGAGAAATTTAGGTTTTGTGTTTTGAGCATTTTTGCGCAGAAGATTTTGAGGAAAAAAAAAATCTTTATTATATGATAAAAAGGTGGGCAGATTCTTGGCTTAAAAGTGGGCGGGACTAGCCATATATCATTTCATGCATCTGGTGTGCTACACTTTTTTCTTTTCTTTCTTTCTTTTTTTTTCTCTCTTTTTTTTTTTAGTTTGAAAATGCATTGGTGTGGGATCCATCTGAAACATATTCACTAGTGGCAGATGGTTGCATGATAACTTCGCCATGCACATAAGGGCAACGATTGTGGACAAAGAGATTCGGGCAGCAAACAAGAAACTATTCAAGATGAGAAGGAAATAATATTAAGTAAAACATGCTATTTAGTAACTTAATGTTATTTGCAATCTTTGCCTGGTTTTGTTCGTTTTCTGTTTCTTTAATATTTTTTCTTTAATCACATTTATTTATTTATTTATTTATTTATTTTAATTCCTTTTTCTCTTCCGACTTTTTAATTATTGAAATGAAATTTTCGCTCACAATATAAATATATTTGTTTGAAAATACCTTACAACAAAATCATTTAAGTGCAATTATTATTATTAGCAATGTAATTGCAGTTTTAATATAAGCGTAATTACTCCTACCATATAAGTACAGATTGCGCAAAAGAGCTTTGTTTGTTTCATTTTAGCTGTTGTTTTAAATTATAACAGAACAACAAAATATTAATGGAAATGTGTAGGATATGGATCAATTCAAAATTACTCACCGATAGTTCAGCAAAAAATTAATATTAGGATTTTTTATGAGGCTCTGATAACTGTGCGCAAACTCACCTAGCCTTTACCTTACATTTAGATTTTATAGGTAATCAGAAAATATCTTGGAAACATTCCATTCGCTTATTAGTATACGATTCATTATCATTTTATTGAAGTTTAGGTGAATTAAACACACTAAAACTACTATAGATTCTGTTTTAATATAAAAACAAACACATTTATTTTTGTATTACAAAAGTACATTACAATCTTCAGATTAATTTAAAAATTTGAAGTAAATGATGCATTGTGACTTTGAATATCTTGATTTTTGTTAATTCATGTACCACAACGCAACATAACCTATATGATTTTCTACATAATTTAAAGTGTATTGTGCTCTTAAACTTAAATATGCTTATTTATAATAACTTCTATACCTGTAAAATGTAAAAGGAAAATTTTTAGGAATCTAGTCGATTATTAAAATTATATATTCTATGTTAAAAAAAAAAGTAAAATGTAATAAATAATTTTATTATTTAATATCCTTAAAATTTAGAATATAAATTAACCTACTAATTTACATTCCAATAATTTAGTCCAATAATTAGTCCAAAATATTTTTTTTTTTTATTAATATATAAATATTATTTTAGATTGAAGTGAATGATCTGTATTTACTTCAGAATCATGATGAAGGTTTAAAATACCGACTTTGCGCTTTCTGCTAATATTTGTTTTCGTAAAGTTATTGTTCGTATAAGTATTCGTTTTGCATAAATATGTTTATGCTAAAAAAGTATAAAAATGCCAATTATTGCAAACTGAATTTCTCTGTTAAAATATTAAAGGAGACCTTACTTGGTTCAGATGATAGCCATAGCTGCTTTCGGCAGGGATACCTACCACACTTGGTAGCTTGCTTGAAAACTGTTGTGAGTGTTTTTTATATGCATACCAGAAGGTATTTTTTTAAATCTCTCTCTTTCTGTGTATATATGTATATATATATATATATATATATAGATAGATAGATAGATATACATAAAGAGATAGAGAGATACATATACACATTATAAGTACCTACGTTTAGTATATATATATATATATATATATATATATATATATATATATATATATATATATATATATATATATATACAGATATACAGAGAGAGACAGAGAGATACATATACACATTATAAGTACATACATTTAACATATATATATATTTATAAATGGTTAACGCTCATGAATTCAGATGTCTTGGTTTAAATTATATATATATTGGAAATATGTGTGAAAATCAAGAAACACTGAAATTATTTTAATTATTTAAATGCACTTCCTCTTGTTCTTAGTACTTATAGTATTTCATTTTTTTATTTGATTTTTAAAAGACTTAAATCGAAATAAACGATATTTTTATTTCAATATTTCATTCAAGAATTAAAAACTAACTCCTAATAATACTCTAGACTATCTTTGAAATTATATTTTCAATAATTCTGGCTTGCCCCAATAAAATGAAATTACAAGAATCCAATCAATTCTGTGGAAAGCTAAATGCTTAGAAATTACTTTTTCCTTTCAAGTTTATGTAAATATGTTTATCATGGAGATCGTTTCTAAAATACATTCTTTTACATTTAAATATGCCGGATGTCTGGAAATCTATTTAAAAGAAAATTTCATTTCCTGGAAATTTCTTCTATATTCACGTACAAAATTTCATAAAACTTCTCGTTGGACTTTAAATGTGGTTTTTTTTTTGTACATATTTGATCGTACAAGAAAAAACCAACAACTTTATTATACAAACATTTATATTTAGGTTTTATTTTGTATATTAAACGTTTCTATAGGACTGCATCAACTCTTAAATAGTAGACTACACACGCACAAAGAAAACAAAATGTAGGAACAGCAAAATACATTGTTTTACTCTGATGCATATTAACATTAATCAAATAAGATTTTAATTAAAATTTCGGTTCAATGAAACGAACATACATTACCGAAAACACTGTTAAATTATATATACACTCAGTACTTTACAAATTGCTTAAAAATAGTTCCCACACTGACATTTAAGTATTCTGTTTGCGATAGTTTTTTATTAATGAAAATATAATAAGATTACAAATATGCATATACAGGGTCTTTCATAAGTTTAAATACACACAATATCTGGAAAAGAAAGCAATTTTGCTGAACTCATTGATTTGATTTCAAAAGCTTCGCAAATTCAAATTACCTGTCTTATGAGGAGTCACAGATATACACACGGGATTTCCAAAGGACCCCACTGAGACTAACTCATTTTTTTTTTCAAATAAAAACTAATATATATATCTATATCATTATATAAAGCGCAAAAAATTGTTTGTTTGTGGAGGGTAATCTCTGAAACTACTGAACCGATTTAAAAACTTCTTTCACTGACTGAAAGCTACAGTATGCCATATTGTTATCTATATCTATATCATTGTATAAAGAGCAAAAAATTGTTTGTTTGTGGAGGGTAATCTCTGAAACTACTGAACCGATTTAAAAACTTCTTTCTCTGACTGAAAGCTACAGTATGCCATATTGTTATAGGCTATATTTAATTTTGATAAAATAAATTTTAGTTTAAATCTGAGCATTTTAATTAAAATCCCCATAGAAGCCGTAATAGAAATGGAAATAATGAAATATTAAAAAAATTAGCTGCTGCCAACATAAAATAAACATTTACATGTTCATTTTGTTTTTAAAATATCTTGACGTGAAAAGAAAAGAGATATATTTGCACGTGAATTAAATTGAAATTCATATAAAGCTTTTTTAATTGTTAAACTTACATGTTAAATCTGACGTCTTATAGCATTAAAAGTGTTTATTTTTCTAATAATATAATTTGATATGATATGATATAATATAATGATCTAAGCATCAATGTTTAAACCACGGAGTCTTTATTACTCCGTGGTTTAAACTGATGTGTGTAAATGAAATAAAATAAAATAAGAAATTCTATTTTAATTTATAATTGTTGCCAAAAAGATTTATGAATTAATTTATTTTTATACATACAATAAAATATATTTTCACGCAAATAATAATATAAAAAGTAAATTTAAAAAATACCATCTGTATTTCATTATGCATTTTTTTAAAGAATAATACGCAAGCGAAGTGATGACGTCACTGGCCTTCAGTGGATGAAAGTAAAAGATTTCCTGTGTTAATCGCCCACTAGATTTTTTGTAAAAAATTATAGATCGAGGAAAATTATTTCCCGATTTTAATCCCCATATTTGGATATAGATATGTATTAGTTATCCTGTGCATCCGTTAGATTAAATTATTTTTGTTGTAAAATTGATAAAATTTGAATTCTAAATTTCAAAACTATAGAAAAAAAATGGCAAATTTCCATATTTCGATTGAAAACATAAACATTTCATTTCAAAGGATGATATTTACACAATAAATATCGAACTAAAAAACTAATTAAAAGGGAAAGGATAAATATTCTATCATAATTTGAAGTCAAATTTGTTTTCAAATGTCTAAATAAAGTATCTGATATAATATACTAATATGTTGCAGCGGAATAGATTTGATATCCGTCATCCTTGGCAGAAAAAAAAAAATATCGCCAAATTATCTGGCGAATATAATTTAATTCCTTTCAAAAATCATGGTTATTTTAACAACTTATATTAAGAGAGTAACGAGTAATATGAAACAATATTTCGTACAATACATATTACGAAAATATACATCTGGCATGTATATTTTCGTATTACGTTTTTGATCGCCAAATACAAAAAACGCCAAGGGTGACAGTTTTGAAATTTAAAATTAAAATTTTGTCAATTTGACAGCAAAGTAACTCAATCTAACGCATGCATACAATAACTAATACATATCTATACCCAAATATGAGGATTAAAATCGGGAAATAATTCTTCTAGAATTTAATAATTTAAAAAAAAAAAAAAAAATCCAATGAGCCATTAACATGGGAAATCTTTTTCTTGCATCCACGGGCGGTCAGTGACGTCATCCTTCGCTTGCGTATTGAGAAGTTTAAATTTATTTGGCGACTATTTTTAGCAATTAACAGTTATGGCAAGTAGCTCAATATACATAGCGCATACAGCCATTACTGAAATGTAAATAGCATTTAATTATTTGAGTTAAATTATGTTGATTGGAAACCTATTTAATATATCTATTCTCTATAGCTATACTAATATATAAAGAGGAAAGGTTTATATGTATATGTAGAGAACGATCGCTAGAACTAAAAAGCCGATTGCTTTTTTTTCTTCTTTTCTTTCATTAATCAAAAGTTACACTGTCTCTCTCTAAGTGCTAGAAGCTATAATAAATTTTGATAAAATAATTTTTTAATTAAATTTTTCAAAATTTTAATTGAAAACAAAGCATAGATTTGATATCTATCGTCATTGGCGATTTTTGTATTTGGCGATCGAAAACGTTATACGAAAATCTGTATATTTTCATAGTAAAGGCGAGATGTATGTTTTTACTTCAATTACCCTACTACCGTAGGTAGTGGAAGTATTGTATAGGTTTTGGCAATTGGTCAGTGTGTGTGTATGTGTGCACGTATGTGTGTAATCTTTTGGCTTTCATATCTCCAAAACTGAAAAAAATAGAACTACTAAACGTCACAAGTGATTCAGGTCTGGTGTACAGATAAATTTTCCAAATTTTTGTGAAAATTGAAAAACCGGAATTGGGTCATCGAAAACCAGAAATGGGACCGTAAGCCCGTATTCAAAAACAGCTCTAATGATTTTCTTCAAAGTTGCTATATAAATAATCTATTAGATGCCCTTTCGATTGATATCGTTGGTTAGTTCAGGAAAATTGATAGGCGTCCTCTATAAACAGCTCAGTTTCAGACCTCGCAAGTGCGTTCCTTTAAAAACGCCTGTACGAATTTTTTCAAACTCGCCATGTTAACTTCCTATTAAATATCCTTTTGTATGTAATTATTGTTTTTAGGTCAATAATTGAGTATGCTAAGTTTTGGTAAAAGTTGGTATCTCAAAAACGGCTCTAACGTATTCTTTAAAATTGTTTCATTAATCCAATTTAGATAACCTTTCTCAAGTGTTACGCGCTTATTACAGGAATATTAATGGTCATCCTGATTCGGTAGTTCAGTTTTAGATCTCGGAAATTCGTGTTTAAAAATTAACTATCTATTTTTTTCCCTTATTTTTTAACTCGCTATGTAAACTCTGTTGTATGTGTCTTTATACGTGTATCAAGTTTCTCTTACTGGAAAATCTCAAAAAATGCAAGTAATATCTCCAAAAAATTGTATATAATATGTGTAATAGTTGGTAATGGAAGTCGTGTGGTTGTTTCACACCAGATTCCGTAATAGTAAATATTGTACGAATATTGTTTCATATTATTGAGTTCTCCCTTAATATACATTATTAAAATAATCATCAATTGTGGAAAAAATTAAATATATTTGCAAAATGAACAAATAAATAATAATTAAAGCTATTATGACGTCAATTTTATCAAAAACATTTTCATGTCATAGGTTTATTTTTCAATATTTATTATTCATGAGTAAAGAAATGTTTCTTTTTATGAAATAAATAAATAAATAAATAAATAGCATTAAGTAAAAATTGCCAATATTTAACAACTAATTAAAAAAAATAATTGTAAAATTATATTTTGACTTTTCAGTTAATAATATTGCCTGACAATCCGCGATTGTAATGAAATGCTCGCCCTCTGGTGGGCTAAGGTAAATATATCATACCACTAGCTTTCACGCTGAAACAACGGTAGAACAACAAGAAAGAACATTAAATAAATACACGTGGCTATTATATTTACTAACAACTGCAGTTGAGAAAGCTCCATCTATCGATCATTACAAACGCAGATAACATATAAACTGATATATTTCTTGATTTTTTACATGTCAATCCATCTTTAACTAAAATTTGTTCATCAGTGCGAAGCCGGACGGGTCAGCTAGTATATATATATATATATATATATATACTAGCTGACCCGACAAACGTTGTTTTGTCATATAAATTATTTCTAGAGAATATTTTGCTAGCAAAAAATAACTAACTTATTGTAAGTGTGTAAGGATGTGGTATATAAGTGGAAGATGTATGGAGCGCTGTGAACGGTGAAATAATATAAAAATAACAAAACACCAATCATTTATTTTTTTTTAATTTATTAAAATTGATTCTTTAAAATTATATACATATCGCTACTTATAACAATATTACTAAAAAACAATATCAATCCCTTAATGCAACAGAGTGTACAATATTTTTTGTTATCCCATCTTTCGCCAATACAAACAAACTGGATGGTTTGCCCAATCGAGAGCGACGTATAATTAATTGTCCGTGTGAAAAACATGATGTGCTCAAATCTAAGCCACAGACAGACATCGTTTGACCCTGAGACTTGTTTATAGTCATTGCAAATGCCAATCTAATTGGAAATCGAGGGCGTTTAAATTGAATTGGCACATCTGTGGGTATAATAGGGATTCGCAGTAGTAATATATTTTCACCTCGGAATTTGTCATTTAAAATGATGGCTTCGATAACATTTTTCATTAATTTTTTTATGACTAATCGCGTGCCGTTGCACAACCGTGGTGGGTTCAAATTACGAAGCAAAATAACCGGAGATCCAACCTTCTGTTGTAATAATATTATAGTTTTAAAAAATTAAAGAACACGCTTTTATAGAAATGTGAACTAAAAAGCACAAAATATCTATCTTAGTATAAAAATTCAGGGTAAGAGAAAATCGTGTGAGTGACACACCGTAATATTTACATACACTTAAATCTTTAATTAAAATAACTTAGAATTAACAAAAACCATTTTTAAAAAATCTCCCCTGACGGGGATCGAACTCTGGACCTTTAGGTTCGTACCGCGGCGCCTTACCTCTACGCCACATCGCTCACGTAGGGAAAGTATTTTTTTTACAATATGAATTTTTTGTTTGCTCCCAGAGAAGTTACAAACAAACATACATACATACAGGTGAAGCTAATAAAAGCGTGTGAAAATATGCGGTGGCATGCCTGGTAAATCCAATGAGTTTAAAAACTTTGTTGGATAATTTACAGCTTCGGTGGCATCGCAAACTGTATCATTAGATTTGTATGACACCAAGTCTCCTGGTAACAAATGTTGTATCTTGAGATTCAATTCGTTGACGTCCACATTTCTTGCTGCTAAAATTGCTCTTTCTGCTAGCCACTCATGATTTGTGTATCGTCTGTGTACATCGAGAAATATCTGGTCAATAAGAGCATCTTGAGAATCAATGATTGTGCAGAAATCGGTCGGTAATTATATGCATCCAGTTTCATCTGTAGTAACTTTTCCATCGCCGATATCTAACAATTGTTTTGAGAATGTTTCAGCGGATGGATCTTGAAGCTTTTGAACGCACAAATTTACTTTCAGTTGTACTTTTTCAACATTAAGCCACAATGACGATAATTTTAAGCACGCGTTGATCTCATCAGCGTATGTTGAACGCGAATAACGGGAAGTGCTTGTCTGAAATCACCTGAAAAGAGTAACAGAGTGCCGCCAAATAGTTTGTCGTTGTTTTTTATATCTTTCAATGTCCTGTTCGACGCCTCAATCGAATGTTTGTGTGCCATAGTGCATTCATCCCAGATAAGAATTTTACACTATTTCAGCACTGTGGCCATGGACGATTGTTTTTTTATGTTGCACACTGCGTCTGGGTTATTTTGAATATTTAGTGGCAGTTTAAATAATGAATGAGCTGTTCTGCCTCCATCCAATAAAGTTGCCGCAATGCCAGATGATGCAACAGCCAATGCGATGCCATTATTTGATCGTATTTCAGCGAGAATTAGCGAAATAAGGAATGTTTTGCCAGTTCCACCTGGTGCACCCCCCCCCCCCCCCAAAAAAAAAAAAAGAATCCACCTTGTCCTGCCAAAACTGCGAGCATGATGCGGTCGTAAATGGTTCTTTGTTCTTCATTCATTAGTGGGACATTGCGAGCAACAATCGCTGCCATTTCTACAGTATTGTATTGTAGTTCACGATTCAATTCAGTGCTTATTAAATCAGATGCATTTCGATTTGTTCAATGCATACCGAAATGACTGAGTGGTAAGTTGGCAATGATAATACAAAGATCTTCAATAGCAATCACTGCTTCATTGTACATAGCGTCACTGAATACTATCGTTAGATCGTTGCACCGTGAACGATGTTGATGCAATATATCATCAGTCATTGAATCTTTGTGATTATCCCATAATGTCTCTGTTCGGGTCGGGAAACATGTAGTCAACACTGTAGCGAATAGTAGACGAATTTGTTTTGCTGTACAGTTCAGTCCTACTTCAGCAAGCATACACTCCCACTGGTTGTCGTCTTCCAGCAAGCCGAGTGCAAGGCATGCATCTGTATACGTTGGATACTGTTGTCCATTCACTTTACGTAAATCTTGAAATGACAAAGGGTCGATGACATTAACTAATAACAGTCGAAGATGAAAGCTCTCAGTCTGCCTTGGATTGACTGTAAATACTCGTCCCAAGGTGTTTGATTTGAATATACCGGGACATGCATCAATAGGCGTGCCTTGCTTGCGGGGCATCCATTTTTTTGTTGGAGCCCATGTGAAATAGCGGGGTACTTCTGAATAGAGTAATGTCCGTGCAAAAGCACTAAAAGCATCCGCACGATTACACAATTGAAAAAATTCGGTGAGTGTAGTTTTTGGTGGATTTATAGCACGATCAATCGCTGTCTCGCTCGTGAAATATACGCGCTGGCCATTTTCAAGATGGACGGCTAAATGAAGAACTGCTGGATCCCGTTCATGAATTGGGAAACCAAAGATACGCCAAACAGCTTCATTGGAGCTGACGTACCGGCCAATTTGGTAAAGTGTTATTTCATCGTTGTTATTCACCGGAGGAGCATTCACGTTGGTATTTTCAACTCGAAATACAGCCATATCACTGTCTTTATTCACATACTTGCAAATGTATTTGATGCTCTTCACTGAACTGCAGAACTGAACATTAATATGAGCATTGAATGATTTGCTCAGCAGAGGCGAATATGGGACCACCTAACGGTTATCAATGTCAATATCTATGTTGTTGACATAGATGACCGCCATAGATGATAAGATTGTCCGCCATTATCGGGATTTCTTCGACGATATATTGGATATCCGTCAACATTTGTGATCGTGAAATTTTTCGGAAAAATTGTAGTACATTTTCCATCTGCACAAATAATAATGGCCTAAAAATTCATTTTTCATTTTAACATAAAATAACTCCGTCGGATATTGACGAATTTTTTAAAAGAATATACCATTTTAACTAATTTTAACATTTTAACAATATTAACGTTGAAAAATATTTTAAACACTTAGGTTAAAAATTCATTTTTCATTTCAACATTAAATAAATTCTGACATCGTGTTTACGACAACTCACGCCATCTAGGTGGAAAAGTTGTTGAAAGAGTTGGTTAAAAATTAATTAAGAAAGAACTAATTAAGTTACAACTTTCATTTGTAAATCTAAACCATTCTCGAATCCACCTGAAGACACACAAAAAGTTTCATTAAACTCAGTCCAGCCGTTTAGGAGGAGTTCAGTGACATACACACGCACAAAAGAAATATATATATAAAAATTCGCATGTTACTTGAAATTAATAAAAATTGAATACTCAAAAATTAAATGAATTTCATGAGCCAATATATCACACATCTTTATTGTTCAGTGTCTAACTCCGAAGTGACAAATATACAAGCTAGTAGATATAGACTAAGTCTACATGGTAGTACATGTACATTTTAGCTTTACGTTTACTTTTTATAACCTTATACGGTAATGACATATGGACAAAGGATTGAGGATCTTACGGAATCATCTTTTTCGACACGTGGCAAGGCTTATGCAATATCTAAGCCCGAATGAAATATTAATAATAGTGTAAATTATAAATTCTTAATAAATAATAATAATTAAATTAAATTAATTATCCAGATTAATGAGATATTAATTTTATTATTACATTCCCCCCTCCCGAGAGGACTACACCCTATGCGTCCCTAGGGTGGAGGACACCCAGGAGCAAGTAGATTAACTCTTAGAATAACCTCAAAATTTTGAAAAATCCTAAAACTACAAAAATTTCAAATTCCAAATCCTTTATCCATTTATACTAATATATAAAAACATAAAAAAAAAAAGCAAATTGTATAGTGATAATACAAGAAAGGAGACAATATCTCTGACAAGAAGATTCCTAAGTTTTGTCTTCTTACCGTCATGCTTGCATCCCATCCTGAATTAAACTTCCATTGTATACAATGGATAAAAAAAAAAAAAAAAAAAAAAAAAAGTCATAATAATAATAATAATAATAAACAGAATATATCTTCAGGGCCCTGTAAAAAAACACTAAATTACAATCAAAGTAAATATACCCTAGCGCTACTACATATGAAACATTACAACAGTTATTAATGAGTACTCATAAAAAAAAAAATAATAATAATACAAAATACTGGTAAGGTAAGGCCTTA
This sequence comes from Salticus scenicus, assembly GCA_963930645.1. NCBI lineage: Eukaryota > Metazoa > Arthropoda > Arachnida > Araneae > Salticidae > Salticus > Salticus scenicus. The sequence goes on from OZ005652.1 coordinate 235,729,806, forward strand.
TTTACATTATACAATTTTTGTTAGAGGTGCACCTCTTGATATTATAACTTTACCTAATACTATTTATCACAAAAGAAAAGTACCTTTACTATCACTAAATCAATACAATATGCAAACAGTTTATACAGTTTGGCAGATAATTACTGAAACATAATATTATAACATTTTTCTAATTACACAATGTTGTCTGAGTCACTCAAATGTACTTTATTTTATCATTGAGCGAGTGATTAAGTTCGTAAACATTATGCTTTTACAAAATAAACAATTAACAATATTTTCATAGTCTCAATACGCTAAAAAATAAACAATTTTAAAATACTGGAAATATAAAACTGATATATCACTGAAAATAAACAAACTCGTGAATAATCAAACAGAATTGTCCTATATTATCGTAATCTTATGATAGAAAAAAAAATCTAGATGAATATTTTTACTTGTTTACAGATAATTTATCAGAGTATTCTTTTCTCATGATAATAACTGTAATTTAAGCATTTTCACTTAAAAAGAATATGAAATTATTATGTCTGAAAGAGTAACATAGATCTCTTTCTATATTTTATTCCATATAAAAAGATTAATAATAAAAGAATATTAAAACAAACCAAAATAATTTAAAATTTATCACAAATTTCCTTCTATTGAAACATTAAAGTTCTCATAAATTTTTATCTTTTTTTTTTTTTTTTTTTATGTATATATAAACAAATAAAAAGTTTACTTCCTAATAGGTATTTTTGAAGGTCGTTGAACTAATTTAAATTTGTCAGCAGAATTAAAAAATCTTAATCTGGTAGAATGAATGATGTCGGTTTTCTTGTTAGTTAAAAAATTAGGTCTATTTATTTCAAAGGTTACCTCTGATAGTTTCTTAAGGATTTTAAAAGGTCCATAAAAAGCGGGAGTTAATTTTCTAGTATTCGGTATATAAAATTTTCATCCATGACAATATCTCCCTCCTTAAATGGAGAATCTAAAAAACTTTTTGTCATACCTTACTTTGTTTTTCTCATGGTCTTTAAGCGTTCTATCAAATGCAAATTCTCTAGCTTGTTCTAAAGGAGGTTATATTTCCATATTTGGTAGGGGAGATTCATACGGTAGTGTGCCATACAGTATATAATTAGGAGGAAATGAGGTTACTTGGTGTAGTGTATTGTTGTATTCTGCGGTCGCTTGTTCTAATAACTTTGGCCATGGAGTTTTCAAATTTCCGGAATTAATTTTACATCTCATCCTCTGTATAATTGTTGCCCCAACCCGTTCCTGTTTTTCACTACATTGTGGTCTATGGGAAGGCGTTAATCGTTGAGTGATACCATTATTTTTTAAGAAATGTTTAAATTTAGGAGAAGTGAAAGCTCTATTTCTGTCACTCAACAGTTGTTTAGGTTTTGCAATTTGGAAAATTTGCTTCACACAATTAATATAGGTCTCAGTGGTAGCATTAGTACTAGCAAAAGTCCACACATACCTTAATGTAAATATCTTTTACCTCCTATTGTATCAATAGACATTAATTCAAAATGTAATTTTGCAGGTGGTAATGATTGTAGTAACCCAAATCTTTTCTGGTGACATTTTTTATTTACTTGGCATACCTCACATAATTTTACATAATTAGAAACATTAACTGTTATAGATTCCCAATAATATATAGGTGATAAAATTTGTAACATCTTTTGGACCCCTGGATGGCCAAATTGTATATGTGCATTTTCCAAACATTTCAATCTTAAAGAGAAAGGTACTACAATTTTAGTTAAACCCTTCTTTTGAATAGTTAATAAATCATTTATTTTTTTTAATTTAGGGTTTGATAAATTATCCAGTTGCTGATGTTCTCTAATTTCATCTATGTCTAATAATTTAATCTGTGTACTTAAAAAATGAGAAATCGGTTGTCTGCTTAAAAAATCTGCTTCATGATTAGTGGATTCTTTTTTATATTTTACGGTATAATCATACATAGACATTTTAAGGGACCATCTAAATAATCTACCTGTAAGATGTTTAATTGATTTTAACCACACTAGTGCTGCATGATCAGTGTAAATAGTAAAATGGGTTCCGTGTAAATAGCAATGAAATTTGTCTACAGAATCTATTATAGTTAAACATTCGAACTCAGAAGCACTATAATTTTTTTCATACGGTCTTAAGGACCTTGAGTGGTATGCTACAGGGTGCAGATTACCGTCAGGATGCATCTGTTTCAAAACACTCTCTATGCCATCTCCAGAGGCATCTACGAACAAACTGCATGGATAATTAGGATTATATATTGATAAGATAGGTTTTGATATTAAACAATTTTTAAGAGTTTCATATGCTTTTTGACATTCATCACCCCAAACCCATTTCACATCCTTTTTTAATAAATTATTGAGAGGTTTTCTTACTTCAGCATACCTAGGGATAAACTTATTGTATACATTGACACTTCCTAAAAATCCTTGCAATTGCTTAGTATTACATGGAGGAACAAGTTTTTTGATAGTTTCTACATTTGCATTATTTGGTGAATAATTCCCCTCTCCAATTTCATACCACAAAAATGAAATCTTTGTTTGTGCAAACTGGCATTTAGAGAATTTTAATTTAATGTTTTCCTTCTCGCAAATTTGAAAAAGAGTTTTAAGGTGTTCTAAATGTTCCTGTAAATTGTTTGAAAAGACTACCACATCATCAAAATAATTTAAGGCGAAATTTACTTGATATTTATTTAAAATTTGTTTTAATGACCTTTGAAAAATAGCGGGGCTGTTTTTATAACCGTATGGAAGAACTTGAAATTCGTATAATCCGAAATTACAGGTAAATGCTAATTTTTCTTTACTTTTGTCCTCTAGGGCAATATGCCAGTATGCCAATATTATGTTTAAAGTTGAAAAAATTCTAGCTTGACTCAATTGATCTAATATTCCATCAATCCTGGGAATTGGTTCTTTATCAGTTTTACAAATTTCATTGATTTTCCTGTAGTCAATACATAACCTTGTTTTTCCCTCCCCTCTTTTATGTGCTAATGTTACTGGGCTACTGTAAGGGCTATAGGATGGTTTAATAATACCATATCTTAAAAGTTCACCAATTTGTTTTTTAATTTCAGCATTATCTTTTTGCAATGCCCGATAGGGTCTCAAAGATACAGGACTTTCTGATGTTAAATTTACTTTAGCTGGTTCCATTCTAATTTTCGCAATATCAAATTTATTTTTAGAAAAAATATGAATGAAAGATCGTATTAGAGATGCCAGCTCCGTCACTTGATCCATTTCAGCGAATCCAGGTAAATACTCCTGAATAGCCAAATGACTTACAATGTTTTCAGCCAAGTGAGGGAAGCTACCATCTCCAACGCTTTCCTTTGCTGCTCATGCACTATCAATACACTGAATATTTGTTTTATCAACTTCACAAAACTTAGAATTACTATTATTCAAATTTTCGTTAAAGAAATTTCTATTTTCAACAAAATTATACTTAGTACTACTGACATCATCATAAACATTTTTAAAATTTCTAATTTCAACAAAATTACACTTAGTACTATTGACATCATCATAAACACTTTTATTACTAGGATCATAAATTTTAATAAAGTTATCATTAATATAATTTTGTTTAAGTTTCTTAGATTTTTTACTAATTTTAGTTTTATCCAGTTTATGCAAATAGTATGTACTCATTGACTCTTGTTTAATGTCCATATTATAAAAAGTTATGTCTTTATCCCCTTGGTAAATTTTTCCCTCCTTTAAATCAATATCTAATTCAAAAAGTAACATATGTTCTAAAGATAATAAAATATAGGGTAAATCAGAGTCAATGACATACATACGGATCTTCTTTGAATAGCTACCTATTTGTGCACTTACCTCTATAACTTTGTTTATCCATATATGTCCTTGTGTTTGCCTTATTGTTTTATTTATAATTGATACTTCCACATATTGTAAATTCGTCATGAAACTTATACGTAGAATTGTTATGTTTGTTCCAGTATCCAAAACACATAACTGAATCTGTCCAGTGTCCGGAAAACATATTTCAGTTTGTAGAAAATTAATTTTAACTCTTTCAGAAATATGTTCTGCATTTTCCACGCTCATAGGCGACGTATATTGATATCACTTGGATGGGCATTCTCGGGCTATGTGGCCAACTTCATGACATTTGAAGCAAATCAAGTTAGTTTTTCCTGTTGTCGTTGGATGAGGAATCTTCGTTGTCGACTTGCTTCTTTATAATTTTGTCTGGCATTCGTATGCTGATAAGTCCCCATTGTAGGCGGCTGCACATTGGCTAAGGACTTCAAATTCTGCACTCGTTTAGGAGTTGATCTGTACTGGAAATAATTACGAGGCTTAAAACTTGGAGCGTTTGGGTCTAAACTAAATGTGACATTTTCTCTGTAGCTTATTTCTTTCAGTAAAAATGCAATTAAATCTTCTGTACTTGTTTCTTTATTTGTTTCCTTTAGACGTTCAAAAAATAATAGGAGTTCTGATGGTATCAATTGTTTTATTTTAGTATTAATCACAGGTCTGCAGTTTTGAATATTTATTCCAACATTATTGAGATTTCTTAAATTAATAGATAGTTCTGTAATACGTTTTTTAATTCCTTCACTTGCGCTACAGATGTCACGGGCTTCATTTCCAAAATTCTCTTCACGTTTAAGTCTACGACTCTTTCTTTGTTGTCATATTGACTCTGTAAAACTTGAATAATATCTTTATAATTTTCTGCGGTCATGGCAAAGCCAGCTACTAATCTTGATGGCTCTCCTTTTAATAGAGATATTAAGTATGTCAATTTTTCTATCACAGCTAAATCTTGTCTTTCGTTAATGGTTGCATCGAATATTTGCCAAAAAGAGTTCCATGTATTAATATCGCCTTCAAAAATAGGGAGTTCTATTTTCGGTAGACGTGCTGAAATCGTCTGTGCTTGTCGGTTTCTTTCTGTTGTATCAGCGGCACTTTCTGAAACTTCTACTAATTTTTCTTTTTTCATTTTTTCTCTTTTTAAGTTAATTTCAATTTTCTTCAAAACTTCAATAATTTTTTTCTTGGTATTCCTCAGAAGCGTCACAGTCTTTCAAAATTTCTTCATCTTTTTCTGTCGTTATACTAATTATGTCCTTGTCAAAATTCTTCAATTCTGTTTTCTTCTCTTGTAATTGCTCTTTTAAAACTTTTAACTTCATTATATCTTCTGTATTTTTAATTAATTCTTCTTTTCCGTAGAGTTTCGTCACCTGTGTTCTTAGTAATCTTCTTTGTTTCTTTAAATTTTCCATTTTTTAAAAATTATATCAGAATACACAATTCACCGGAAAATTCTTGAAACGTTCCGCGGTACCTTATCGTCGAAATTACGGTATAACTCAAGAGAAACCTATCGGTGATATCTAATCTGTCAATCATCTCTTTTTCTACCAATGACCTCGAGGCGAACTCGTACTTTTCTCCCGCAATACTGAAGAGGGGGGGGGGGGCAAGGCGCATTTCCGATCCTCTGACTGTTCATCCGAATCTTATGACTGTTTTAAATCGAAAGTAAAACATTTAAAGTTTATATTTTTAAATAAAATCCATTTTAGATGAAATACTTTAGTCCTCGCATGGCAGTCTATCACTGTCGTAACATACTATTTTCGCATGTTACTTGAAATTAATAAAAATTGAATACTCAAAAATTAAATGAATTTCATGAGCCAATATATCACACATCTTTATTGTTCAGTGTCTAACTCCGAAGTGACAAATATACAAGCTAGTAGATATAGACTAAGTCTACATGGTAGTACATGTACATTTTAGCTTTACGTTTACTTTTTATAACCTTATACGGTAATGACATATGGACAAAGGATTGAGGATCTTACGCAATCATCTTTTTCGACACGTGGCAAGGCTGATGCAATATCTAAGCCCGAATGAAATATTAATAATAGTGTAAATTATAAATTCTTAATAAATAATAATAATTAAATTAAATTAATTATCCAGATTAATGAGATATTAATTTTATTATTACATTCCCCCCTCCCGAGAGGACTACACCCTATGCGTCCCTAGGGTGGAGGACACCCAGGAGCAAGTAGATTAACTCTTAGAATAACCTCAAAATTTTGAAAAATCCTAAAACTACAAAAATTTCAAATTCCAAATCCTTTATCCATTTATACTAATATATAAAAACATAAAAAAAAGCAAATTGTATAGTGATAATACAAGAAAGGATACAATATCTCTGACAAGAAGATTCCTAAGTTTTGTCTTCTTACCGTCATGCTTGCATCCCATCCTGAATTAAACTTCCATTGTATACAATGGATTAAAAAAAAAAAAAAAAAAAAAAAAAAAAAAAAAAAGTCATAATAATAATAATAATAAACAGAATATATCTTTAGGGCCCTGTAAAAAAACACTAAATTACAATCAAAGTAAATATACGCTAGCGCTACTACATATGAAACATTACAACAGTTATTAATGAGTACTCATAAAAAAAAAAAAATAATAATACAAAATACTGGTAAGGTAAGGCCTTATTTACATTATACAATTTTTGTTAGAGGTGCACCTCTTGATATTATAACTTTACCTAATACTATTTATATACTATTTATTTACCTAATACCATCTAGGTGGAAAAGTTGTTGAAAGAGTTGGTTAAAAATTAATTAAGAAAGAACTAATTAAGTTACAACTTTCATTTGTAAATCTAAACCATTCTCGAATCCACCTGAAGACACACAAAAAGTTTCATTAAACTCAGTCCAGCCGTTTAGGAGGAGTTCAGTAACATACACACGCACAAAAGAAATATATATATAAAGATTCGCATGTTACTTGAAATTAATAAAAATTGAATACTCAAAAATTAAATGAATTTCATGAGCCAATATATCACACATCTTTATTGTTCAGTGTCTAACTCCGAAGTGACAAATATACAAGCTAGTAGATATAGACTACGTCTACATGGTAGTACATGAACATTTTAGCTTTACGTTTACTTTTTATAACCTTATATGGTATTAGCATATGGACAAAGAATTGGGGATCTTACGCAATCATCTTTTTCGAAACGTGGCAAGGCTGATGCAATATCTACGCCCGAATGAAATATTAATAATAGTTAAAATTATAAATTCTTAATAAATAATAATAATTAAATTAATTATCCATATTAATGAGATATTAACTTTATTATTACACACACACACACACACATAGGTATATATATATATACGGAATCGTGCTAAAAAATACGGAATCCTGCTTTCAAAAATATTTTAAATCCTGTAAGCTTTTTTATTTATTTATTTTTTTTGACAAGTAGGGTATGTCGTGGCACCAATTCTTACGTTTTCACAAAAAACATTTGTAAATCCCAAAATTCCTCCGTAAAAAAAGAAATTTTACTGAGCATAATGATTACAAAAGTGTTGTGCACCCAAATATTTTATCAGAGGGATGGAACACAGGGGTTCACTGGGGAACCACGTGACACAAACTAAATTTTTGCTAATGAAATACATACATTTTTTTTTTTTTTTCACAGAAACCCATTAAGCGAAATAAGAGTGTTCTATATCATGTATTGCATTTTTTCTGAACTAGTAAGGGATCCGTTGCCCGATTTTATGTTGTAATAAAAAAATCCGAAGATTAAAAAATATCTTAATAAAAATGCAATCTGCTGAACACAATAATTACGATGTGCATTTATAGTGACTATTATATGGAGTAATATATGGTTGTCTTCAATAGCCCTAGGACTCAACGTGACTCAAACTCCATTTTTACTTTCTTCTATATGTATACACAAATAAAGTACTCGATTCGCGAAATTTTTCGAACTCCAGCTTTCGATGTATTTACACGTTTTAGGATGTCCTGAACATGATTCGACTGTTTTTAGAAAATGTCTGTCTGTGTGTGTATGTGTGTGTATAAAACAAATTGTTGGACGCTGTATCTCACAAACCAATGAACGAAATTTAACCAAACTTGGAATTTACTTCAATCCTGACATAAACTGGTGCAGATTTGATTTGGCGACCATTCGTTCATTAGCTGGCGCTGTGATCCTAATTTTTCTATTTTTTTAACATGGCAGTATTGGACAAAATTTCGTATAAGTGTACATAATGAGAGTTATTTTTAATGTGTGAATTTAAAATTAATATGAATTATTGATAATAGTAGTAGTAAACTAGGAAAAATGTTTGGGCATGCCCCCCCCCCCCACCTTGAGAGGGAAAGTACCACCTCCCCACCGGCGTGTAAAATTTCAATATGGATATCTTCCAAAGATCTCGTCAATTCCTTTAAAACGAATGATTGAACCATAGACCTGTGATAATTTAAAACAAAGTTATCGATTTTTACTTTCCGAACACTATAGTGAGGAAAGTATTGTAATCATGTCAAAAATCCGAATTTGAGATTTTGATGTTTCTATACGTTTCGAGGTCCAATGAGTCCGTTTTCACTATTTTTGTGATGATGTATGTATGTGTGTGTGTATGTGTGTATGTATGTGTGTATGTCTGTGAGTGAACACGCTAGCGTCTAAACGCTTTGTTCGAACAACCTGAAAGTTGGTACGTATATTGTAAGTCACCATAGTACGAACCCTATAGATTTTGGTGAATCTAGCACTTATAGTTTTTTTACAGGGACACAAAGAAAAATTCTTTATCATTATGGCCTATGGGAGCAAAATCTTAAAAGTGCGATAGCAAATAAACACCTTATTCAATTGAGCAAAAAATTTATACACATATTATAAGTCACAAATACTTAATCTGTATAGATTTTGGTGAATGTAGCACTTATAGTTTTTTTACAGGGACACAAAGAAAAAATCTTTATCATTATGGCCTATGGGAGCAAAATCTTAAAAGTGCGATAGCATCTAAACACCTTATTCAATTGAGCAAAAAATTTATACACATATTATAAGTCACAAATACTCAATCTGTATAGATTTTGGAGAATCTAGCACTTATAGTCTTTTTACAGGGACACAAAGAAAAATTCTTTATCATTATGGCCTATGGGAGCAAAATCTTAAAAGTGCGATAGCATCTAAACGCCTTATTCAATTGAGCAATAAACTTACACACATATTATAAGTCACAAATACTCAATCTGTATAGATTTTGGAGAATCTAGCGCTTATAGTTTTTTTACAGGGACACAAAGAAAAATTCTTTATCATTATGCCTATGGGGCCAAATTTTTAAAAGTGTGATAGCGTCTAAACGCCTTATTAATCTGAGCAAAAAATTTGTACACATGTTATAGATCACAGTTGAACCAACTGTATAGATTTTGGTGAATCTAGCACTTACAGGTTTTTTACAGGGACACAAAGAAAAATTCTTTATCATTATGGCCTATGGGACTAAATTTTTAAAAGTACGATAGCATCAAAACGCCTTATTCAATTGAGCTGAAAATTTATATGAGTATTATAAATCACTGTTGCACTAACTATATGCATTTTGGTGAATCTAGCATTTATAGGTTTTTACAGGGACACAACGAAAAATTCTTTATCATTATGATCTATTGGCTCAAAGTTCAGTAGCGTTAAATAAAACATCGTGTAATAGATGGAGAAAAATACTCAAACACTCTATTATGGTTTTCTCTCTTTTGTTTGTTTAACAACACCTCTTTATTTACTTTATCTACAAAACTGTTAATTACTCAATGTTCGGAAAGTCGAGTGGAGTCACTCCAGATTTTTTTCATTTTTTAACGAAAAAAAAACTTAGAAAAAAATCGTATTTCTTTTAATATTGGCAAAAAATTGACTTTCTTTCGGCATTTATTGATATAATTAAGTCAGATAAAAATCGTCTGCATTCATAATGGTAAAAAATTTAATAATTTAATAAATAATTTGCATTGCATGAATTTTGTGTTAAATTATATAGGTGAAAGTCTTGTGATGCCACATCATACTAGTTGGATATAGGAAATAGGCTTTTTCTTTTCAGAGTCGCAATAAAGAAAAGTATGGTTTCCAGAAAAGTTATGATTTCCATTTGAAAAAAATACAGTTTGTATCACATGAGGCCCCTAGGGGCCCACCTATGATACCTTATTTGATGGGTTATTTTGAAGAAAGCTATGATTTAGATAGAAATCGATACCTCATTTGATAGATTATTTGAACGCAGAACATTTCTGTAACCATTGTGTTCAGCAAAATTGCTTTTTTATTGAGATATTTCGGGATTTCCGAGTATTTATTACAACATATATACAGTGGTGCTGGAGCCCACTGCTCTGCAAAATAATAATAATAATAATAATAATAATAATAGTAAATAAATAAATAAAATAAAACAATACATGATTTGACAGTTTAGTTTTCCGCTTAACTCAATTTTGTAAAAACAAATTATGTTTTCTCTTTGAAATAATTGAATTTGTAGCACCTCGAGCACCTGGGGTCCCCTAGAGCCCGCCTGTGATTATTCATTTGACAGGTCATCTCAATGCACGAGACTTTTGTAAACATTGTGTACAGCTAAAATTATTTTTTCTTGAGATATTTTAGTATTTCTTCAAGTTTATTTATTTATTTATTTATTTATTTTTTACAATCCGTTTTATTTCCATTTAAACGTTATCATAAAATCAAATTTATAACATAAATTCTAACTGTTATATTTTTTTAAGTATTAAAAATAAAACCTTTTTAAAACATAAAGAAGAAATTTAATATGTCTTAGACTTAATAATTTTCCTTGAAGTCCATTACAGCTGATTGAATGTTTCACGCTTCAATAGGATCAAAATGAATAACAAGAAATGTTTCTCAAAAGAAAATGCAATTTATCAATTTTAATTTTCTTTGAGAAACTTGTAATTTTATCTGCTACTATAGCAGTATAATTTCAAAGAATTTCAATATATATATATATATACATATAATAATTATTATTACAGTTCCTCAATAATTAAAATTAAATTCACAAATAGATCTGTGAACTATTATTGATGAATTGCCTCAGTTAAGACGATTTGAAAATATGTAACTTATATAATATGCTTAAACCTTTAATTTTAAAGGTAGAAAAGATTTCATTTTTATATTTTATTTATCATAAATATCATGTTTCCTTTAAATGGTCAGTGTGAGGTTAGCGAAATGCTGCGATTAAATTTCGCACTTCACAAGTAACACATGAATGCGGATGTTTTAGGATTTGATAGAGTTAGTTCCTATCCTAAACTAAAATTGTAATTGACATTATGCTAATAAGTTTGAAAAGTGATTTATATAAAAGGAGAAGGAAGATTTCTTTTGGGATGTTAGTTGGAAGGAGAGTAAGATAGTCGTAGGAAGATTGCTTTTAGAATGTTAGTTGGAAGGAGTGTTAGTTGGAGGGAGTTAGTTGGAGTGAGCTAGAGAGTTAGTTGGATGTAAGTCGAGTAGGTAGCATGGTCAGGGAATCCTCCTGCTATCGAAAGGTTACTGAGCCGCGAGGATGAATAAAGATAAATGTAGTAGTTAAATTTATGGGTGATTAGTTCAGTAAAGTAAAGTAGCGGTGGTTATTTATTGATGCTAAAGTATTTGTGAAGGCTGCTCATTTAAACGTATAAAGATAATTAGTATAAGTTAAATATTATCAAAGTCCAACGCCCACCTTTTATTTAAGCTCTAAATAAAGCTCCATTGATTTTATAAATCTGACTTTGTGTTATTTCATAACTTCATAAATTAGGTATTTCATTTATAGCTTCAAGTTAAGTTAAATGATGATGGCGAAGTCTCGTTCGTCACACTGGCGCCCAACTTCGCTCGAATCCTCCCCCGAGCAACTATTTTTTGATGGCACTACGAGTGTGCTTCAATTTTTTGAGGAACTTGAATATTTTTTTAAATTTTATCAAATTGATGTTACAAAAAAATATGCTTGGTTAGCATATTCGTTGAGCGGAGAACCGAGAGAGTGGCATAGATTAATCGCCTGCCATTCGCTTGGCCCCAATCCCAATGATCTAAAAAGTAGAGTAATCGACCTCTTTGCCACTCGGTCTGATAACTTAAGATTGCAGCATGACCGCTCCCTCCCCCCTCACGAACGTCAGTGGGAAACAGTAATAAAACCAGTGGAAAAACCACAAGAAGTTATTAAGTCGCAAGAAGTAAGCTTGAGTACATTAAATCACCCTAAAACTGGCGACGAAAACTGTATTTCTAGTGCCAAAAGTCAAATGAAAGTTAATGAAAACGAGCAAACTACGCCTTTAACCAGGACGACAGACAAATCTACGTCTCTTATTCAGAATTTAGCTACGGATAAAAAATCCGATAAAATATTTAGTATAGCGACGGAGATTGAAAAGGAAAGTACGATCGAATCTAATTGTGTAAATCAATCTTTTGCTTTAGATGAAATGAATGCTCCGCTAAAGTCTACTGTTCAAACCTCGCATATCCCTCATTCACATTTAAATGCTAAACCGGTTCAAGCCGAAATATCAAATATAACTGAAGCTCGGATAGCAGACATTGAAAGTCATAAAAATAAAATACCTGCGGCCGCTGAAACCGTTAATCGGACCGACAGTGACAAATTAATAAACGTTGCGGCTAACGTTTCTAGCGATTCAAATTCCTCTCCTGATAATTTAAATTTAAAAACAGTCAAGTCGACCGATTCGTTTACTTTCACAGACACTGTGGTAAAAGAATGTGACAAGTTTAACCAGTGTGCTTCTAAATATCTCGCAACTACTTTTAAAGAAAATCTAGTATTAAATGAAAGTACTACAGTTCAATATGCAGTGTTCACCACTTCTAGTTCTGCACATCAAATACGTAAATTCAATGATAAAGTCTTAAATCAAACGGAAAAATCAGATACCGGGGTCGCTAGTTTAAATGACACGCCGCCTACAGTAAAAGAAAATGCAGGTGTTTTAACGAATGTGATTTCGAAAGTGCAATTCATCTCTTGTACGGTTTCACCGAACTCTAGCAGCCATGCATTCGACAGTATGGAACGAAAGCAACCCTCTCCTGGAACTATGAACAGTGAAAAGGCTCTGGGTGTGTAACCCCCTCCGGAGAGTGACCAGCCATCCGGTTCGAACCCTGCTCAGGTCAACAGCGATCCTGCAAGTGTTGGTGAGAAATAAACTCAAAATGACATTCTTTCAATAATTACAAAAACTTTCATTTTCATATTATTCTAAAAACATTTCATTTGACTCTTTTATTTCTTCATGCATATATACATCTACATTGGGACGACGCTATGACGCATTTGTTTTCTGATTGGCCGTCTGTGTTTCTATGTACATGTAATAATGTATTTTTCGTTTTTCTTTTCTCCTTCTTCGATGTTCAGTTTTTCATAATAAAAAGATGTGATTAAAAGGATAATACGTGGGTTCATTTTTATTCCCACAAAATAATGCAACATAAAATAATATATAATTTCCTAATACACAAACCAAGCTAAATGAGGCTGGTTTAATTAAATTGAAACATCATTATTTATATATTTGAAATTATCTTTTGAATAGCTTAGCAGAAAAGATATTTATAAAAGAAGATAGAAATTGGTTCTTCTTTTCATACATGGAATAAATACATCTGTTTTTGCAAGCCTCATGGGATACTCATATACAAGGTGAGTGCATTTTACTTACCTTATAAATCTTGAATTTAAATATTTGATAAAAGTTTCTTCTGTGAATTCTATCAGATTATGAGACTGACGCGCTAAATCGAAACTTTGAATTTATTCTTGACAGTTTTTTTTCTTTGCATATTTGAAGAAACATTTGCTACATTTAAAATAATATTATTTTGCTACATTTAAAATAATAATAATGATAACAAATGTAAGCGAAAATAAATAAATATGTTTTCTTTTTGTTTCTTGAAAACGAAAGTATAGAAATAAAAGAATGTTTAAAATAAACATATGAATGATTAAATATAAAATTGTAGTTATTATAAACTAGAAAGAAAACAAAATTGAAATATTAAAATGAGTATCCTCAAGGACACTATAATTGAAAAACTTAACGCACAAAATTATGATGTGTGGAAGTTTAAATTAGAAATGTTTCTCCAAAAGGAAGATTTATATTCCGTGGTTCTTAACGATGCTCCGAATCCCATTACGGACACATGGAATAACAAAAATAGGAAAGCACGCGCCATTATAAACCTCTTAATAGAGGATAATCAAATAATCCATGTCAAAAATCTTGAGACCGCTAAAGAATGCTGGAACGCCTTAAAAGCTGTACATGAGCGTTCAACCCTCAGCAGTAAACTATTTTTGCTTAGAAAGCTTTACTCTACGAAATTAACTGAAGGTGGCGATATGATAGACCACTTAACTAACATCTATCAATTGCGAGATAAGTTAGCATCGCTCGGAGAAGAAATAAATGACAGGCACCTTTCAGCCCTAATGCTCTGTTCCTTACCTCCAAGTTATGATGTATTAATTACCGCTTTAGAATCGCGTGATGAAAAGGATCTTGTACCAGAGTTTATACGCTCGAAATTGATTGATGAATTTTCTAAAAGAAAAGAAAACAAATCTGAAAATAATTCAGTGTTAAAGGTTAAATTTAAACCGAAACCAGAAAATTCAAAGTTCTGCCGTTATTGTAAAAAAAAATCGCATACAATTGAAGAATGCTGGCATCTTAAAAATAAAAATAAAGAAAAGACTCTGAAACAAACAAAAGCCAGCAATGCCAGATCAACTTTCAAATCTGGTATGTACTCTCAAGACAGACATAACGCGGATAGGGCTCTTATTACTGAGAGTGAAAATAAAAAACCTAACGATAAAATATTCACTCTATTTATCGGTGAGAAATCTAACAATTGGTATGTAGACTCAGGTTGTTCAACGCATGTATGCAATGATAGGAATAAATTTCATGAATTTAATCATAATAATTCACGCGTAACAATCGCGAATGGACAGGAGATAGAATCCCTGGGTCATGGGTCTGTGAAATTAAACACCATAAATTCCAATAACACACATAATACTATAATATTGAAAAATGTTTTATATGTACCAGAGATAGAGAAAAACCTCATATCTGTAAAAGAAGCTACTGAAAATGGTTGTGTAGCAATATTTGAAAACAAATCATGCAAAATAATGCATGAAGGAGAAACATGCATTGAAGGTTACATTAACAACAATTTATACGAATGCAAAGTTAACTATGATACAACACACACTATAAACATGGTAAAAATATGTGAAAATACAAATTGCATTGATAAATGGCACATTAAATTAGGCCATAGAAACATTAGTCATATAAAACAATTAGTAAACAACAACATGGCAGTTGGGATAAAACTAGACAACTGCAAACATGATAATGCATGTGAAACTTGCATATTAACTAAATTAACGGACAATCCTTATCCCAAAAAGGCTCAGTTTAGGGCAACTAAAGCACTAGAGTTGGTACACACTGACTTGTGTGGACCAATGACAACCCCCACGGTCGGTGGAAAATACTATTTTTTAACTTTTATAGACGATTTTAGTAGATTTACAGTTATATACCTACTGAGAAAAAAGGATGAAGTTTTCACAAAATTGAGGGAATACATCGCAATGACATCAAACAAGTTCGGACGAACTTTGCATGCAATCCGCTCCGACAACGGAGGGGAGTATACCGGGACAGAATTAAATGAATACTTAACAAAATTAGGTATAGACCACCAATTCACTGTTCCCTATTCAGCTTCTCAAAATGGAACTGCTGAACGTAAAAATCGTACCTTAGTTGAAATGGCACGTTGTTTATTAAAAGATGGCAATTTACCAAATTCTTTCTGGGGGGAGGCAATAAATACCGCAGTTTACTTGCAAAATAGACTCCCAACATCTTCGTGTGAATTGACACCTTATGAATTATGGACAGGTCGAAAACCTGACTTATCAATGTTAAAACCATTTGGTTGTCGTGCCTATGCATACGTACAAAAGGTACACAGAGGAAAATTAGATAATACGGCACAGGAAGGTATATTCGTAGGGTACGACAATAGAAGTAAAGGATATAGGATCTGTACAAATGGCAAAAACATAATTATTAGTCGAACCGTAAAATTTGTAGAAAATGAAAAACAAGCGATACTTAAATATGACACATCACAAAACAATGATGAGAAAAGTGATAATAAAAATCCATCACCAAATTTGCAAATAATAGACTCAGAGATAGATGAAACTAATGATAGTGTTGTGTCAGATAATTCTCAGAATACTCCACGTAGATCACAAAGATCTAATAAAGGGGTACCACCAGATAGATTCGCATTCACATTACACAATGAAAGAATAAGTGAACCAAAATGCTGGGATGATATAATAAGTATGGAAAACCCTGTAGAAAAGGAAAATTGGATCAATGCTACATTAGATGAAATAAATTCACTCAAGCAGAATGACACCTGGGATTTAGTTGAGGTTTCACCAGGGATGAAAATAGTAGGGTGCAAATGGGCATTCAAAGCAAAATATAACAGTCAGGGCCGTGTTGAAAAATACAAAGCTAGGCTGGTTGCGAAGGGCTTTTCACAGAAATATGGAATAGACTACGATGAGACTTTCGCCCCAGTGGCGTCTCACACAACCTTGAGAAGTTTTTTGGCAATGAGTCTTTATAAGAATTTAAGTCTTAGACATATTGATATCAAGACTGCATTTTTACACGGTAAATTGAGTGAAGATGTTTATATGCATCAGCCAGAAGGATACGTGGTATCCGGGGAAGAACATAAGGTGTGTAAATTAAAAAAGGCAATATACGGGCTAAAGCAGGCCGCGAGAGCATGGAATTTAAAATTGAATGAGTCATTACTTAACTTAGGCTTTATTCAAAGTCAATTCGACAAGTGTCTTTATAAACGTAAACAAAACGATGTAACTACTTATGTACTTGTGTATGTCGATGATTTGTTAATAGCGGGGAATGATCAACAAATAAATGAAATTGTAAACAAACTAAAACAAGAATACCCGTTAACAGACTTGGGAGAAGCAAAACAATATATTGGGATAAATATTAATCGTCATATTGAAAATACAATGACTCTTGATCAAACACACAAAATACAAGAACTTATAGTCAAATACGGTTTAGAAAATTCAAAACCTACAGACACTCCTATGGACACAGGTTACATAAAATTAAATGACGAGGAAAACCTTTTACCAGAAAATACACAATATAGACAGGCTGTAGGCGCATTGTTATATATTTCAACCGTGTCACGTCCGGATATTAGCGCCGCGGTAAATATTTTGAGTAGAAGAAATGAGCGCCCAAGAGCAAAAGATTGGGAAGCGGTAAAAAGATTAATCAGATATTTAAAAAGTACAATTAATCTTAAATTGACATATAATAATATTGAAGAGCCTGTCTTGAGGGTATATGCAGATTCCGACTGGGCAAACGATCCCAGTGATCGTAAGTCTACAACAGGAAATTTGTTCTGCATAGGAGCAAATACTGTATACTGGACAAGCAAAAAACAAAAATCTGTATCAATGTCATCAGCGGAAGCGGAATATATTTCTACAGCAAGTGCCGCGCAAGAAGTAAAATGGCTTATAAACCTTTTTGAAGAAATTGATATGCAACAAAATTGTCCTATTACACTCTATGAAGACAATCTTTCTTGCATCAAATTGGCCGAAAATGATAAGTTTCGACAGAAAACTAAACACATCGAGTTAAGATACCATCTGATTCGAGACCTTGTTGAGCAGGGCACAATAAAGATTGAGTATGTAATCACGGAAAATATGATCGCCGATGTGCTCACGAAGCCTCTGCCGAGACATTCTTTTCGAAAACTGCGAATTTCCTTGTTGAACTGTGATTAAATGTCATCGAGTTTACGCAGGGGTGTTGGTGAGAAATAAACTCAAAATGACATTCTTTCAATAATTACAAAAACTTTCATTTTCATATTATTCTAAAAACATTTCATTTGACTCTTTTATTTCTTCATGCATATATACATCTACATTGGGACGACGCTATGACGCATTTGTTTTCTGATTGGCCGTCTGTGTTTCTATGTACATGTAATAATGTATTTTTCGTTTTTCTTTTCTCCTTCTTCGATGTTCAGTTTTTCATAATAAAAAGATGTGATTAAAAGGATAATACGTGGGTTCATTTTTATTCCCACAAAATAATGCAACATAAAATAATATATAATTTCCTAATACACAAACCAAGCTAAATGAGGCTGGTTTAATTAAATTGAAACATCATTATTTATATATTTGAAATTATCTTTTGAATAGCTTAGCAGAAAAGATATTTATAAAAGAAGATAGAAATTGGTTCTTCTTTTCATACATGGAATAAATACATCTGTTTTTGCAAGCCTCATGGGATACTCATATACAAGGTGAGTGCATTTTACTTACCTTATAAATCTTGAATTTAAATATTTGATAAAAGTTTCTTCTGTGAATTCTATCAGCAAGGTCTGACCTAAATCTACAAGCTACCAGCGCTGAAAGTTCAACAGCGACTCCACCGACCAGGCTGACCAGCATCTCCAATTTTGCTGATATCAAGGATGCCAGTACAATCTGTCAGGTCGTATCTTCCATTATTTTATTTTTTCTCAAGTATTGGTTTATCAGAGCAGTGATAAAGTCTACGACATGTAGTAAAAACTTCTGGACTTTCATTTGGACTTTCAACTATGAGCTCAAAGCTTTGAATTTTCTAAAAAACCAAAATTCTAAATTTAAACTTGAAGCATGAACTTTCAGTTTCGGAAAATTCATGTATTATTTACATGTCATAAATTTTTGTTCTGTTATATAATCTATGCATGTATGTACTTTAAAGTTCTTTTATTTTTTAAGCCATCACCTGCAGTGGTTACTAAGATATGATTTTCTCTTTGTATATACATTTACCCCTCTTTAGTTTTTGAATGTATTTGAATGTTATGATATGTATGTAACTTATGATATGTATGTACTCTAATGTTTCATTCCTAGCCAACTCCGGCGGTTTTGGAAAAAACTTTTTCAATAATTTGTATATATATATATATATTCCTTACCTATATTTCTTTACATGTCTTATAAATTGTATAAAATGAAGTTTTGTAAGTGTATATAAATATTTTCTCTATAGTTTTGTAAATGATCTATATGTATGTACATTAATCTTTTTTTTCTCAAGCCATCAACTGCAGTTTGAGAACTTTTCGAAATATTTTGTATCCTTATTCTACGTTTTTCTAAATGTCGCAAATTGTGTAAAATGAATATTACTTATTGTAAACTTTCGTATTTTTCACTAACAGTTTATTTTATGTATGTATTAAGTTCTTTTACCTTGTAGCCATCACCTGCAGAAAGCTGGTAGTATAAACTGTTTTTTTAACCTTTGTAAATATTCCCCCCCCCCTTTTCGTATTTCTATACCTATTGTATTTGTATATATAACTAAAATGAACTTTGATAAATGTATAAAATGAATATTTTTTTTGAACTTTTGTATTCAACTAAAAGTTATCTATATATATATCTAGGTGTGTTAGAGTGGGGAAATATTTTTTTTTGGCTATGTGCGTAAATCACGCGTAACTTTTAACTAAAATCACTAACAAATTAATTTTTTGTCGTTTCGCATGCTATAGCCCAGGAGAAAAAATTATTGTATATACACTATTCTATGTATTCAGAGACAATTTGTCTCGTTTATCTATCTACAAAATGTAGTTTTATATTTTTGATACTTTAACAAGTTTCCGTTTTAGAAATACCTTTGATGCTCTAATCTGATGTCAGTTCTTAATCTCAAGATCTCCTGTTTGTTACTTTGAAATGAAATGCTGAAAGAAGTATATTTTTGGAACTGTGCCAGTGTTTCTCTTTTCTAAAGTCAAAGATGTTTTTTTGGACGAGTGCCAAGAGCGAATCTCTTCTTTCAAGATTCAAGCAGATAGTGGACAACTGGAATTTTGCTCTTTTTTTGCAGATGCACTTTAAAGTCTTTTTTCCTAGCCGAGGATACTGGACCTAGACTGGTCTGCAGTGGCTCCCTACAGTTCAAGTTTCAATAAAGTTATTTTAATGTTAAAAATCTTTAAAAAAAATCAAGTCAACAACTGTTACAAGTTAATTTAATTAATTACTGATCGCCTTTTTTGCTTAAAGCGAGCCTCCTGTACTGAAATTTTTTAAATTTAATGAAAATTTTTCCTTTCCATTTAAGGAAAGTTGATCTGTATTCCCCGCTGTATCGTTGGACTTTAAATAAGTTTAAACTAAGTTAGGGCATGGAGTTTCTGTCGTAAACCGCCTCAGATGGAGCTAAAAAAAAAAAAAAGTCTTTTTATCATAAATCTTTCCTGAGTGGGCAGTTTTAAGCTCGGCCTTCCTTTTTTTTTCACTATTACAATAAAAAAAAAAAAAAGCCATTAGTTATTCTTGGGCAGTCTAGTTTACATTTAAGTTTCCCCCCTCTTTTGTTCTCTAAAGTCTTATACAGTTCATTTTAGCAGTCAGTCACTGCAGCTAAAATTTTTATTTGCATAATATTACTCTAAAATTTTCACGGGTAAAAACCCGTTGGGGACTTTTACGTGCAAATTTGTTTTTTTGGGGAGGAGCTGTGAGGTTAGCGAAATGCCGCAATTACATTTCGCACTTCACAAGTAACACATGAATGCGGATGTTTTAGGATTTGATAGAGTTAGTTCCTATCCTAAACTAAAATTGTAATTGACATTATGCTAATAAGTTTGAAAAGTGATTTATATAAAAGGAGAAGGAAGATTTCTTTTGGGATGTTAGTTGGAAGGAGAGTAAGATAGTCGTAGGAAGATTGCTTTTAGAATGTTAGTTGGAAGGAGTGTTAGTTGGAGGGAGTTAGTTGTAGTGAGCTAGAGAGTTAGTTGGATGTAAGTCGAGTAGGTAGCATGGTCAGGGAATCCTCCTGCTATCGAAAGGTTACTGAGCCGCGAGGATGAATAAAGATAAATGTAGTAGTTAAATTTATGGGTGATTAGTTCAGTAAAGTAAAGTAGCGGTGGTTATTTATTGATGCTAAAGTATTTGTGAAGGCTGCTCATTTAAACGTATAAAGATAATTAGTATAAGTTAAATATTATCAAAGTCCAACGCCCACCTTTTATTTAAGCTCTAAATAAAGCTCCATTGATTTTATAAATCTGACTTTGTGTTATTTCATAACTTCATAAATTAGGTACTTCATTTATAGCTTCAAGTTAAGTTAAATGATGATGGCGAAGTCTCGTTCGTCACAAGTGTGCTTTTTATCTAAGATGACAATATATAAAATATATGTTACTATGTATGCATAATGTATCAAATATATGAAAAGAATCTTTATACTTTAGCCCAAAAAGATTTATTATTGTAGGAATATGACATTTTGAGGTTAAATTATAAAGAAAAATACGTTTAAAAAAATAATGAAAGCTGAATTATAACACTTCAAAAAGTATAAATTTTATTTATATTTCATTTGTAAATTTAAGAGACATGTATTTAAATTATATTTAATTGAATCATATATATATATATATATATATATATATATATATATATTAAATATCTTAATATCAAATTTACGACTTGTTGTATATATAATTAAATATATACAAATATTGGCCTAATTTGGCATTAACACTACTTTTAAAATAACATACACTTTGACTGCAGCTGCTAATGCGCTTAAACAATTGTGTATTATTTCAACTTTTATTCATAGCATTGATTTTATGCATTTCTTAAATAATTTCTTACATTATTAATTTTTGCATATTAAACTTGGCATTTAATTGGTTGTTTGATATACCAACTCTTTTCCTCTGAAAATGATAAAAGTTAATGACTCCATTTGTGGTGATTTTATTAATTTAGTATGTCATATTACTCAGTGTACATAAATTATCATCGTGACAATAATTATATTAGATGTGTATCTCATTTAAAATTTCATTTATTGGTATTTTCATCTATCTTTCATTTGCTGAGTGTTGCAAAGGAATTAAATTATTCAAATTATATATACCTTTAAATTTTGTATGCTGCTTATGCGCAAATATTTAAATGTATTTTTTTTTATTATCATTTTTAAAGAAATTATTATCATTATTAAAGATCTTCATATCAAATTTACTACTTATTGTATATATAATTAAATATATACAAATATTGGCCTAATTTGGCATTAACACTACTTTTAAAAATTACATACACTTTGACTACAGCTGCTAATGCGCTTAAGCAATTGTGTATTATTTCAACTTTTATTACTAGTATTGATTTTATGCATTTCTTAAATAATTTCTTAAAATATTAATTTTTGCATATTAAACTTGGCATTTAATTGGTTGTCTGATATACCAACTCTTTTCCTCTAAAAATGAAAAAAGTTAATGACTCCTTTTGTGGCGATTTTAATAATTTAATATGTTATATTACTCAGTGTATTTAAATTATCATCGTGACAATGATTTTATTCGATATGCATCTCATTTAAAATTTCATTTGTTGAAATTTTCATCTATCTTTCATTTTCTGAGTGTTGCAAAGGAATTAAATTATTCAAATTTTACGTATATGTATATACATATATTTGCTTCATTTTTTTAATTGAATTCAAATACAGTGAAGCATTTTTATATTATAATTTAACAGAGAATCATTACTTTTCAGATAGTACGTTTCAGATGCAAATCTGTGTTCAATTTTAATCCGTAGATTTTCGTTGTTGGAATCTTAATGGGCCAAAATTAACTGAAGAGCGACATCCCAATTCCTAAATCTAAACAGAGAAGGGCGTATAAAGATATAGAATACCTTCTTCCAATTTATGAGACAATGGTGACGGATTACATGTTTTAAAAATTACAAAGTGATTTAAAAGTTAAATTAACACTTTAAAAAAGTTGATTATTCTAATTGAAATTATTTGTTAGTTTATAGGTAAAAGGTAAGCCGAATGATAATGCTAAAGTTTTATTTTTTAATATACTAAAGCACTAGATATTATTATTTAAATTATCATAGGCTTTTTAGCAATTGAATTCAGCAGTAAATATTATTTGTCTCCAACCTGTGAAATAATTTAAACATAATTCATAGAATCTTGCTCCATTTTTTTTTTTTTTTTTTTTTTTTTTTTTTTAATGTTATTCAAAGAATTATTCAGAGAGGCACCGGGTATTAAATTAGTTTTTGTTCACAACAATAAAAGAAACGAATACACTACATATCTAAACTTTTTTAATCCTTATTGCGTTACATTATATTTTACATTTTGCATGTCACACGAGGAGAAAAATGTGTGTTATATGATCTATCATTTAAATAATTTTTTAACTACTATTTTCTGCAGACACGATGTGACGGAAAAAAAAAAAAAATTAAAAATTCTCACCAATTCTTTGAGATGTCAGAGTCAAAAGTCCTGACCGGAAATAGAGACAGTTGTAATTCTGGAGAGCATTGTTCATGTACACACACTGACCAATGAATTAGAAACTTTTGAATTAATATTGTATTAGACCTTCTTTTTCACGCTAAACTTCCTTTCCATAAATAACAGTCAGTATTCGTGTGGGCAGCGATTCTACAAGCTTCTGGGATGCATTTATGTCCAGAGTTTACCATAAATTGGTTACACAGGCATTACAATCCTGGATGGAAGAAGAGATTGCTGACGGATACTCTTTTCCAACATGTCCCAAATATTTTCTATTGGATTAAAATCTGGGCTTTGCAGCATCTATGGAAAATGTTAGAAGGCAGATTTAGGTTCACTGAACCAATTTCGAACGATTCTGTCACAATGTATTGTTGCATTTTCGAGCACAAAGTATCCGTTAAATTCAAAGTAAAAATGTAACATTGAAGGATGCACTTAATCTATCAATATGTTCAGATGCCACATAGCTTTTTGATTATCCTCAAGTAAACCAAGGGGACTACTTCAAATCAAGCAGAACTTTCCCAATGGTTTGTAACAGGTTTTGAATAACTTCACCGCTAGAGAGCATTTGTAGAAACTCTTACATGTTTCTAATTCATTGGCCAGTGTGTGTATATTTCAGTTATGATCTATCGGATTTTGAGGATTGACTACTCTGCATATATTATACTATTTTTTCATTAGACTTGTTTTCTTTGCCTGTATAATGTCTAGCATAATCAAATAATTAATGAATATAAAGAAAATACACACCAAGTGTTCCAGAATAAGGTAAGACATGAGGTATCAGTATAACTTCCGAATAATATTTGATTGTAAATTCGACAGTCGAAAATATATGCATATTTATGCTGATTCCACTATATAACATTAATCCACCTTGTCTAAACTATGATATTTTACGAAATAACACAGAATAATTTTAAAAGACCCTTTCGCTATACGTTGAAAATTAAGTTGTCAATTTCAGACTGGAGCGGAAAATTATAGTGAATAATACCTGGCTTTGAAACACAATTCAACCAATCTAAGAAGTGTAACGGAAATTTCTGAGACACGTGTTGCAATGAAATTATTCAGGCAAAATATTTCAATCTAATCAAAAAAATTATTTAAAATTTTGCATAATCTCCTCCTATGATTGAAAAATCTACCGTCAGCTTCTAACATGCTGTATATCCCATGTTTGAAAGACTGGACAAGTTTTTGACATCTGTGACAGGATAACTGTTCCACTTGTTTTGAAATCTTGCCATTAATTTTCCGATTATTTTTAGATGTTTTTTTCCGGCAACAAAATTTGATAATCAATGAGCAAAAAGTATAAATTAAAAGCAATGCGTATATGTAAATATACATATATATAAACACAAATAATATACAATTATGCATGAACTATGATTAATAAGTTATATTAAAAAAATTACACACTTACACACACTAATGTACAAAAAAAATCTTAAAAAATGTACTAAGAAATCTTATTAAAAATAATAGCAAGATTTGATACAGACAGATACGTTTTACCCTGAAACTTTCTCCTGATGAGTTAGAAATGTGAAAATACTCCCGTATGCTATTGCCATCGACAATGGACTCATGCTACCAAATAATTTCATTGTCTATTAGTTTAATTAAATGTATTATATCAACAATTTTGCGTCAGACTAGTAGATAGTAAATAAACATACATGTTCCAGTCGATAATTTCATTTTGCTTGATGAATATCTTTGAAACAAGTACATAAAATTATTAACCGCACCACATAAGCCGTGTGACGAATGTTTATCAGGCTCATGTTGTACTGAAAATTACTCAAGGAAATATTTCAGTCTAATCAAAAATTTTTATTCAAACCTCATCTAATGATTGAAAATGTTTCCCTTAATTTTTCACATGCTTTCAATCCTACACTTGAAAGTTTGGACAAATCTTTGAGTTCCATGAAAGGATAATTATTCCAAATTTTTCAAATCTTGCTGTAAATTCCCTAGTTGTTTTTGGAATTGATTCTTCTGTAAAATAAATCTTGAGTATAAATCACAGGTTTTCAAGTGGGTTCAAATCGGCTGAATTACTGAAACATTTTGACCCCCACAATAATAAAATTAAATTTGCAATGATTAACACCATGCTTCACTTTGGAGTATAATGTGTAGCGCCATATTGCATGCAGACCATTTCGTTACTTCTTAGGAACAAGAATTTATTTTCCAGAGCATCTAAATATATGAGATAAGACGCCCCAACCATCGGCCAACCCGAAAATTTGTGGCCGGCAGAAGCCCGAAGGCATCTACCGGCCACAAATATTAGGTAAATTCACATTTTAATGCTCATAATAATGTCAGGCCCTTGTGGAACAATATTCAATGTTGTTACACCTCTTGCACAAGTACCGCCAGCAACCATGATTTTAATAGAGAATTTTGGAATGTATGATTGGGGTACTTCACCATTATTTATTTATTTTTGTTTTGACATTTCGTACTTATTTCTAGCTAAGTTTCATCAGCAAATAAGATGTAGATTTTTTACTCCTCCGCTTGGTCCAGAAAACAAATATTCTTGAATTTTCATTCATTTACCAAATTTAACGTTTTATGTCACATTTTTTTTTTCTTTATCATAATGGACAAATTGGACTTTTTTCAGGATTTTGCACCCCAGTTAGGAAATTTAATGTAACTGTTAACTGTTAATTGCAGTATGGTTGATATTCTCGCCTATTCATTCCTTTTCGCATTGTTTAATAGACTCATCTGTTTCCGAAGAGATCCATAAAAATTTCTGTAACATTTATTAATTGATCCTTTATCGGCATATGTAAGCTTTGTTATCCTCGCTGTCCTCTTTTTATCATTAAAATTTGTTTTATTTTTATATTTTAAAACAATGTTTTTGTGAAGTCTAACATTTCTCGAACTTAATACCTTGCGCTTTTAAGTGCTTATATTTGAGATGTTTTACATCCTTTTGATCAACGAAATTCAGGAGGCATTTTTTAGGTTAGCTGAAAAATAACTATTTCAGATTAGATAAAAATAAATAATAACAGTATTATATACATCCCAGACTATCGCTGCACTGTTAAAAATTTCAGTTCAAATTTAAACCACTATATGGAGTAAAGTTATAAGCTATACTATCATTTGGTTCAATCTCAAATTTTAGTTTTCTACTTCTTTTGATTGAATTTCAGTAACACCAAAACGTGGAGCTACCGAACATCCACTCACAAGGGAAACGTTTCGGTTTACATGCGATTTTAATTCCTTTTGTATTCAGAAGATGGCGCCACTAGCGCACGGAAAATTATCGGCTGTAAGCCGGAGAATGAAAATAAAATTTGTAAAAAGAGATCACGTAGGATTATGTCATTTAAAATACCAACATTCATTACAAGAAAAAAGAGTTCTTGTTTCAACTTAACACTAACCAGACGTTACTATAAGAAAATCTATTAAAGTATATCCTTTTATGAAGAGAGACAAATCTATAAAATCTAGGAATATGAATCTGTAAAATGTTTTTTGAAACCAAATCCAACTTAAATTAAGAAGCGTTGTCGAAAACACAGGGTGAAGTGCAAATTTTGTGCAACAAGTCACACTTGGGTCAAGATCAGACCCTAGAAAATTTAGCCCTTTCTATAAAAAACAACGAAACAGAATTAACGGGCAAGAAATCATGGCACAATACCGGCGTCTTAGAAAGAGGAGAACGTCTTCAGTTTGATCCCTGCCTCAATCGAATGTTGACTTTTTTTTTTTTTTTTTAACAGAATACCAATATTTGTTTCAACATAAAATTACCAAATCATGGTAAATGTTTAAACCATCGGCTAGTTGAAGCTACTTCAGTACCAAGTTTTGGTACAAACTAACAACCAAACTTTTAACAGTTTAAACCAAACTTTTAACAGTGTAATTCGCACGGATAACGGTTGTTCGGGAAAGGTAATCAGCAGATTATTTTAGACTGTCTCATCGAAAATATATTGCTCAGAGTTCAATGGAACTTATTAGTATGGAGGAAATATCTTTAAATTTCTTTGTCAAATTTCTTTTTCGATAAATGGAACATCAGACGAAAAACTATAATTGACTTAGTTTCAAATTAAGAAAGTGTTCACCGATTTTGGAAATCCTAACCTACTATTTTCCATCAAATCTGGTCACAAATTTCGTCAGATTTTCAAATTAATCGCCATTACCATTAAGGACTATTATTTGTTTTGATTTAATGGAAAACTAAATAATCTGCTCCTAAAATTTTTAACTACTTTTGTAAAAGAAAAAATTAAGATATAAATATACCTGTAATGTAAAATCTACTCGTTGCATAAGAAATCGCAATGCAAAATCGACTTTATATAATGTTAATAATGTTAATCTTTTTATAAAATTTAAAGATTTATTACCTAAAAGTTTATGTTAACGTTTCTCAAAATCGACATTTTTTGCAATAACATTTACCGAAAATATTTTAAACTAATAGTCATACATTAATGGCACCTACAACCATTTTCCTTGAGATGAGAAATGTTACACTATTAGATATTTAGGTGGGAAATATCGCTTTCGAAATGACTGTGTCTCATAAGGATTGACAAATTATCTTAAAGTTTGAAGAGTATTTCGGAAAATATTCACGATAAACAGACGCAAAAGTCTAATAGCAGTGTAAATGTTCTTAATGCTTTCGTTGTTGTAATTCATGATAAATAAGGGGGACATAATTTAGCTTAAGAGCTGTGTTAACTGTTATATATTTTACTGAATTATGCGATATTTTATAATATATTACCTTTATTATGTCCTTTCATATAATGTTATACAGAAATTTATTAAACGAAGGTAGCAACTGGTTTAAAAAAACAATATTTATTGCAAAATTTATTTATTCTTCTTTTTATATTTTATGGCCATTTAAAAATGACCAAAAAATTTTTGGAATTTCGCGATTTTTTATTGCTAATAGATCTGTTTATATAGTTTCAATCCGTTTTACCTTTCGGATGCCGATAACTTTTCATAGAAAAATTTGCCTATATAAATCCTACAAAACTGCCGAAAAAACTTATAAAAATTCTTTTAAAAATACCAGTATCGAAAATTGGAACAGTTAGCTGATCTAAAAAAACATTCTTAGTGAATCTTACCATTAAATTCCGCTGGGCAAAAATCTTTTACAACTAGTGGATACGCAGATCATGAGCCTCCGTGTAAAATCGGCATTGTTCATTACTGAGCAGATCATTTTTATTGATTCCATATTGTTCAAAATATTTATTAATATATATATATATATATTTAAATGATTAACACGCTACAAAAACAAATACGTTTTTGTGGGAGGCTGCCACACACCTCAACCCCTCATTGTACCTATTATATACCTTTATTTCGTAAATATTTGTACAAAATTTGATCTTAATTCATTGCATAATGTACAGGAATTTTTTGCTCAGCAATGTGAATTAATTACCAATTCTATGTCTACATTTTCTATTGAAACCAAACATTTAAACATTCTAATAACATACGTTTATTTCAAAATGTTTAATAGTGTGTAACTATGGTAAAATATACTTATAATAAATATTTAGTAGTACAAAATTAATGTTTTGTGTGTCCCTGTACAACTGCCACAAACAATACGTAAACCAATATATATATATATACACCGTGACCAATAAGTTCTCATACAACTTTTGAAGCACGTTAAAAAGTTTTACATATGCATTACTGTAGTCCCAATTATTTTGCAGGCAATTTAGTGTAAGGTATAAAGCTATTGCAAGTGTAAATGTTGCACTAATTATAAATTTTCTTTACCTGGGTAAAATGAAGAAATTGAGAGAAACTGTAATAAATAAATTGATCAAAGGAGAACAGCCGGATGAATTTTTCAGAGACTTGAAAGCCCTGGTGGTGAAGAGAGATTTCATTTACAGAACTATCAAAAGGTATAATGAGACGTCCTCTGTCGATGACAGAAAAAGATCTGGCAGATCGAGGTCCGTTCGGACAAAAGGGGCTGTGGAAAGGGTTACGGAAAGGATACGACGAAGCAAACGAAGATCTGCTAGAAAACTAGCACGAGAGCTCAAAATATCGAGGGGATCAATATTAAACATTCTGAAAAAAGACCTTGGGTACAAGGCTTATAGAAAACGTTAAATTCACGGAGTTTCGGAGTCTGATAAGATGAAAATGAAGCAAAAGGTGGAAGAATTCTTGCTTGGCACGCTGGGGATGAATTTGTCTTTTCAGACGAGAAACTATTCCTTTTACAGCAAAGTTTCAACCCCCAAAATGACAGAGTATGATCAGTTTCTATTGATAACATCCCTGAGAGCCAGCATTACGTTCCTCGTTATCAAAATGTTTCGTCTCGGATGGTTTGGGCCGCTATTTCAAAAAGAGAAAATCTTCCGTTAGTCTTCATTGATAAGGGGGTAAAAATCAATGTTCAATATTATAAAACTGAGTTTTTGGAAAAAGGTTTACTCCCAAATGTCTAGAGTTTGTTTGGGGTGGAATATTTCTACTTCCAACAAGATGGTGCCCTTTCTCATACCGCACGTGTGATTCAGGAGTGCTGAAATCAAAATTTAGCTGACCTTTTGCCAAAGAACGAATGGCCCCAACTCACCCGATCTGAACCCGCGTGATTATTTTGTGTGGTCATATATGATCTCCCAACTGAATAACTATAAAATAACCTATTTGAGCAAATTCAAAAATGTAATTCAAAAGATATGGCAGGAAATGCCAATGGAAGCTGTGCGTGCCGCGTGTGATGGATTTGAAAAGAGACTTAAGCTCGTTAAGAAACTAAAACGCGGAATTTTTCTGAAGCATTTAATGTAAAGATACTCAATGATTGCTACTTTAATTTGGTGCAAAAAGTTTTTGTATGATTTATTTTCTGTTATTGTAATACAAATTTGAAAGTGTATGAGAACTTATTGGTCACGGTGTATATATATTAAATTAAATTAAATTAAATTAAATATAAATGAAAAAATTAATTTGTATAAAAAAGGTGCTCAAAGCAGCACAAAATTGTATACAAAAATAATAATATATTCAAATAATGATAAATGATGACATGAAAGTGAAATGTAACAAACAACAAGAAAACGTATTAAACAATGTTAAGAAACAAGAAAATTAGTTAAAGTTAAACTCTATTTAAGCCAGAAAATTAAATTATACTGTGCCAATCTCCTCAGCAGGTGGGAACACAGCTATTAATAACTACGTAGTACTAGTAGGTTTCAAAAGATATGCAGGCTAGCATACTCCAAATATATTTAAAACTGAATAGTAGTGAAAAACTTAAAATTGTAGAACAATATTTCAATTTTTTGAAAATTAAATATTGAAATTTGAAAATCATAAAACTGTAAAAAATTGTAAAAAAGTATTTCTATTTATTGAAATTGAATATTGAAATTTAAAAATCATCTTTTACAGCCACCTGAAACCAAAGATCTGTTTATAATAAAGCTTATTTATATAGATTTTTAGATGAAAATGCTAACGTTCATTTTTTAAATTTCTGTTGATAAATTAAGTAACAAAAAAATATAACAGAGATTGAAAATATAATTTTTTTAATTTTAACTTAGAATTTCTGTTAATTTAGAAAAACTCTGAAAAACATTTCCGTAAATTTACAGAATTGTTTTACAGTGTAAACAAAATTTTTGCTATTTTAATACTACTGTTATATATAAATTTATCGATTTCACAATCACTCTTTCAAAAAAAAAAAAAAAAAAAAAAAAAAAATCTCATTATGCACAAATATATACGAAATTTTATTCCTTATATATATTAAAAATTATGAAAAGACTATAGATCTGATACAACAAAAGACTGGACTTTGACCAGCCAATCGATCTGCCATGTTTGGGCAATCTATTAAATATGACACCATTAATCTCTGCAGATTATTTCAGGGGTTCTTTGCATGGTACTTTAAAGATGAATGAAAATATTTTCTCAAAATTTTATGTAAAAGAAGTTTCTGATGCTGGTAGAAATATATTACTTTATACGGCGATCGAGAAGTCTTTGAACAAACGTCAAGACTTTGAACAAACGTCATTTTTATTCATTGTCCAGTCTCTCTCAATTCAGAGTCTTTAGAAAAAAACACGCCACCTACTGAGCGATTGATCCCCAAATGTAATCAACACGAGTTTGCATCAAAGTCTAACTATATTCCAAGTTGGCTCAAATTCCATTGACAAGTCCATGCGATACAGCGTCCACAAAATTTATTGTACACATATAGAGACATACAAACAGACGTATGGACAGAAATTTTCTATGAATGATTAATCATATTCAGGAAACGTCAAAACGTGTAAATGTATTGAAAACTGGAGGTCTAAAAATTTTATGTATCCAATGCTTTTTTCTGATGTATATAAAAGAAAGTGTAAAAGAGAAAGAAAATTAATTAAAAAATTCTGTTCTACACAAAGAATTTTATATCATGGTTAAATTACTAAATCTGGTTATTATTAAAAATGGTGGCTTGCTTTTAGCGTAACGTTCCCCTAGCGTAAGAGGTTGTGTTGGGGGATAGTGGAATAGAAGATCTTGTGCCCTTAGCGTAAGAAAGAAGGGTGATAGTAAAATAGCTAATTCTCCAGAGAGAGAATAAAAAAAGATACATTTTATGACTATATAATTGAGCAATGGCTGGAATATCCTAGAATTCCTCTAGACTTGTAAAATGGGCAAAGACATCGCACTAACAATTGAAACAGTGCGCTGAAAAGGAAAACCCCTCATATTTATTTTCTAATAAATAAGCTTAAACAAGATATGTAGGACATACAGATTAAATAAGATGCGCAGATATGCTTGGTCAACAGACTAAAAGAAAAAATATATTTTCTGATGTTGACAAAAAAATAAAAACAATATTCAGTAAATTCGAAGAAGATGGAGATTTGGGAATATGTTCTCAAAAGCAGTTGCATACATATAGAAGTCACACTGAAAGGATAACAGAGAATCTATCATTTTTTTTAAATATATATATAATTATTAACTTGGCAACGAAGAATACTTTTGTAACTTGTGTAACATGACAACGATTTTTTTTTTTTTTTAAATATGTAACATGCCTTCTTCTCTCTCTCACACACACACACAACAATCATACACCAGGAAAGTACTGTAGTCATGAAAAAATTCCAACTTTGAGATTTTGGTGTTTCTATGCGTTTTTAGGTTCATTCAGTTCATTTCTGCTACTTTTAAGGTGATGTATGCATGTATGTGTGTACGTATGTGTATATATGTGTGTATGCGTGTATGTATGTGAGTGAACACAATAGCACCTAAAACCTTTGTTTGATTGAGCTGAAAGTTAATACGTATGTTATAGCTCCCCGTAGAACGAACTGTATGGATTTTAGTGAATCTAGCATTTAAAGATTTTTTTACAGGGATACAAAGAAAATTTCTTTATCTGACCTATAGTTCCAAACTTTTTAATGTCCGATAATGTCTAAACGCCTTATTCGATTGAGCTGAAATTTTATAGATCACCGTCGCACGAACAATAAGATTTTGATGATCTAGTGTCCTATAGCTCTTTTTAGAGACACAAAGAAAAATTCTTTATCATTATGGCCTTTGTGTCCAAACTGTTACTTCTCGATCATA
This sequence comes from Salticus scenicus, assembly GCA_963930645.1. Lineage (NCBI taxonomy): Eukaryota > Metazoa > Arthropoda > Arachnida > Araneae > Salticidae > Salticus > Salticus scenicus. The sequence continues at coordinate 235,763,078 of OZ005652.1, forward strand.
ATAGTAAGGTAAATATTCTAATTGTGACAAAAATCCGGTTTTGAGATTTTTGTGTTAGTATAGATTTGAGGTTCCCTGAGTTCATTTCTGCTATTTTTACGGTGATATGCGTATGATATGTGTATGCATGTGTGTGCACATGTACGTATGTGATTGAACACGATAGCGCCTAATCGATTCTGTTTGATTGAGCTAAAAGTTCGCACGTATGTTATAGTTCCCTGTAGCACAAACTGTATGGATTTTAGTGAATCTAGCATTTAAAGATTTTTTTACAGGGACACAAAGAACATTTCTTTATGATTATGACCTATGGGCCCAAACATTTTAAAGTGTGATAATGTCTAATCGCTTTATTCGATTGAACTGAAAATTTGTTTATATATATTGCAGATCATCTTCACACGAGCTGTATAATTTTGGTGATTACAGCACTTATAGATTTTTAAAGGACACAACTAAAAGTTTCTTACCAGTATAGGCTTGAAATATTTGAAGTGCAAATGCGGTAAATTAAAAAATATACAATTCGGAAATTTTTTTCAAACTTTTTATTATAACTTTCTTATTCGTTTACTTAACGACTTCTCTTATTTCTCTTTGTTTATATAACTATTAATTACTTAACGTTTAGAAAGTCGAGTGGAGTCACTCTAGATTTTTTATTGCATGTAATGAGACAACGAAAGACGTTTCTACAGATTCAAAAAATTCCTATTTTGTGCAAGGTTACTTTTGAAACACAATACCAGTAATAAGTCTGGATATATTGTGAAGAAAATTTGAAGCGTTCCTACTTTTTCATTTTTTTATTTTATCTTAATTTATTACAGATTTACGCTAAAGACACCTCGAATTTAATTTAATGCTTTTAATGGATTTAATACAGAGGCCTTTTAATGGAACACTTTGTTGCTTTTCACAAAGCTTTCAAAGCTTTAGATGAATCATTACCATTTTAATTGTCGTATTCTTATATTTTGTCTTAACCCCTCTTATGTATCTGTTTCGCCCTCTGCAATATGAATCTCGTGAATTATCTGAAAATTCTCCTCCATATAAGTATAAAAAACAATTGAATCTTTCTCATTTTGCACTGGAGCAATTCTCTCTTCGACTTAATCTATTTTAACAAAGCCATATTTTTATATTTTTTCATAATCGTCTGGTGTTTTCAGAGGTGGCTTGTCCTTGTTATCCTTAATTTTTACAATAAATGAATTATACTGCTCTCTTGTAAATATTTGATGATTTTTACACTTTTGCGATTTAAGTATGTCTAAATTATCGTTAAAACGGGACTTCATTACGCTATTGCCAGATTTGGAGACACTTTTATTCAATAAGCACCACTAAATTTTACTTGTAACGGTTGCATAATCTCTTCGAAGATTAATTATCTATTATGTATAGATCAAAATTATTGTTATTATTGAATAAAAAACTCTGGTAACACTGCATCATCGCTTTTAAATCATCATCTATTGTGTTTTAAAATGCATAAAAAAAAAAAATTAAAATCTTAAAAGAATAATGCACACATCAATTTCCCAAAATCTGAGAAAGAAAGTAATATAAAACTGGCAACTAAGTAAAAGAATACATATAGTCGAACATAAAACGTTTGTGATTGTCTGCACTTAAAATAAATGAAACCGATATTGTGTATTTGTTGCCAGAAGAAAAAAATAATTTACGCAAGAAAAAATACTACGCATTGGTAAGAGAAATCTTTAGCTAAACGAGTTGAAAATTACTACATTGAACATTCTTTGGCATTTAATAATAATAAGCAGTCAATAAAAAAAAATTCTAAAAAACTTTTTACTTTAACTAAATTTCTTTGGCAATTATTAATAACCGGTCAATGTGACACATTCTCATAAAGCATTCAATCAGCTTCGCTTACTGATTATTAACCCTCCCCCCCGTTCCCGCTGTTCAATGTCTTTTTCTAGTCAATTTTGCTCTTTTATTACTTCCGGTGTGAGCGTGTTTTTTTTTTTTTTTTTTTTTTTTTTTTTTTTTTTTTTGTTTGTTTGTTTTAACACACTTAACATTGTGAGTTTTTTTGCTTTTCTTCCCATGCTATTTGTATGGGGTTTCTAGCTTTTTTCCCCCTCTTTTCCTACATTCTAAAGTGGCGGTGGTAACTATTAATAATGACCAAATGATTACATTGGCCGTAACCTATATATTAGTTTAACATAAAATATTTCCTTGTTCAAACAAATGGTTTTATTAAAAGAAAGTACAGCTATTTGTTCCTAACTTTAATAAAATTATATATTGAAAATATTGTACAATATTAAATTACGAAAAACGTATTAATTTAATGTATTCGATATTTATCGATCATAGAATTTTAATCGCTTGAAGGAAATATACATAATATACTATACGTACTAAAAAACGCTCATACGTGTGTTTATGTTCTTGATAAAGTACAGTTAATTTACAAAAAGCGTTTGTATTTGTGTATAGGAAGAATTATATTTAACAATGCCAACATGGGAAAATTTGTTTTTGAGTGTGGGAGAAAAAGATAATTTCTATAATTTCATTTCACATATTTAATTAATTAATATAATTAATACGTTTTTAAGTAATACAACACCTTTTAGCCTTAATTAATAGTATTATTACCTTACACCTATTATTATTAATTATTTGTTCGCATTTAAATATACATCCCTCACTATTTACTCTATTAACCGTTTTGCTCTCTCAGCATTAGTTACCATGACAAAACTTACCATCTAAAAAGCAGTCACAATTTACAAAAAAAAAAAAGAAAAAAAAGAAATAAGGCAAAACACAAAATCTGAATGTTTTTGTACTTAAAATACTAATAAAAACTATTTACAACTACAATTAATATAATAATCGCTGTTTTCAATAACTACAAATCAATATTAAGTAATTTTTAAAACCTTTTTTAATGATTTCAGAAACCTAAATTATAAATACAGAAAAAAAATTATTTGTTTAAAGATACAATATATATTTGTTTTACAATTCAAATTTTCACATGCAGCGTACGGTGAAATTAAAAATCAGACAACACAAAACTAAACATAATATTCCAAGGCAGCCTAGAAACAAAAAACAAGAAACGAACAAACTTCACAATCACAAACCCAAATATAACAGCGAGGAAAAGTTGTGAGAACAGACCTCTAACCAAATAATATACTTAGTATTAAAAATTTTAATTGTTTTAAATTTAATCTTATAAAAAGAGAAACTCTCTAAAATTTGATTACTGCAGTCAGAAAGCGGCAACTGACGACCATCACGTGCAATTTTAATTCCAATATTTACGCAGAATGGATTAGTTCAATTTTTATTCAATTTATATACCGAAATCGACGTCCATATTTCTTTACTTTTTTAGTAGATACGTCTACTTTGAAACTTTCATATATCCTCAGCATTTTTGAACCGAAGATCTACGTCCAGATTTAGTCTATAAATATAATTCGATTCGGACGCGATAGATAAAATATGAACGTAATATGAACGTATGTTCTGTGTGGGATCCTTAATACTCTGACCACCAGGCGAATTGTTATCCAAATCCCCATCACGCCACGGACGCTGCTTAGAAGCGCTGGTATTGCGGTACAGCAATGCATTTTTATGTTTACATGTTTCAATAAAATCCATTTAAATGCCTTAATGATACAAGTATAATCCTTTAATGAATAAAAATTAATTAAATTTTCAGTATATTTTTTATATTTACTTAAAACAATGTAATTTCTTAAGTTTTTTTTATCATATTTCATGCTGCCAGCCATCGATGGTTGACGCTGCCTAAATGGAAAGTTCAGTGTCAGCCACCGATTGCTGATGTGGTACAAAACGTGTTAAGCATAAAATATACTCTTCACTACACATATATTTGAACTTTTCTTTACTTCACGCAATAACAGAAAAATAAATAAATTAATTAATGTTTATGAGTGGCGATATTTTAAAATGTTAACAATTAAACTAAATAAATGAAACTTGGTTTGACGGTATAAAAATATATCTTATTAACAAGGAGAAAAATAATGAATATATATATATATATTTTAAATGATTTTTTTTTTCAAAAATCTCTTTTATCATTTGTTAAGTGATTTGTAAGTCATATTGTTTATTTCCTTTTTGAAGACATTTTATACCTCTTCCAAATTTGCCAGTTACATATGCCAAGATTATATCTGCTAAAATATTTGCATCTAAAATAAAGGGCGTTCTTCATAAGGCATCTATTTTTTAGTAGTATAAACATTAACAGGTCTGTATGCATCAGAGAAACATGACAGTGCAACTTCTCACGGGTAACAAATTATGCATAAATATATGAAGAGATAAGTATACATATCAAACAAGTGGTACCTAAATACACCTTAAAAATATACATTTATTAAAAAACGTTCTCATAAAATAAATAACGTATTTTCTTGTTTTATAGGGAAAAAAGTTATAAAATATTTATAAATGTTTTTCTTACATTTAAGGTTGTATTTATATTTTAAAAGAATCATTTATTTTTTCACAGTTTGTAAGTTTTGTCACATATGTATTATAAGATTTTGATGATTAGTTGGTTACACAAATGTAAGAATAAATATCGTTTAATCGTTTAATACAGAAAAAAAAAATGTCGATTTTTATAGTTTTTGGAGCATTGCTAAAATGCAGTATTAAGTGATTTAACGTAAAAGAAAAAGTTGAAATCTTTAAAAACAAATAATGAAAAGTTATGTAACTTTGAGGAATATTTGTGTGTATGGGGTTCAGTTTTAAGAGATGATATTTAAAATAATATTAATAATAATAATAATAATAATAATAATATCTATAGCATATTTAATGTGCATGATCAAGAAAAAAAATAATTTCCATTTTTGAAAATCTTAAACAATGTAAGAAATTATTCAAAAAATTCATGGGAATTTCAGAGTGCTTTATACCTTGAATTTTCGCCCTGATAAGTTAATGTAAAAACATCGGACTGGTTCAATGTTCATAAAGTATACAGTGATTTAGTGCAAATTGTTAATTTTTTCAGTTAAATGTTATCAGAAAAAGCACATTTTTTTTTTTTTTTTTTTTTTAATACTTTTGAGAAACGTGTGTATGTATCTTAATTATGGATTACAATAAAAAATATTGATGAAATAAAAGGGTATATAATCTTTAATGCACAAATTCGCCAAAAAAATGACAAGCACTTTTTCAACTCTTGTTAATAGTTAAAAGTAAATACTTACTTAAGTGTTTTTGAAAAATTGTGGAAAAATAGATGAGAATTGCCAAAACGTGTTCATAAATGTTGAGTGATAATTCAAAATATCTGTTTCATTAATGCGACATTTTTTAAAACACAAAATTTTCCTTCGATTATCGTTTTTATGGCATTATTTGCTTCAGAATCCAAGTAAGACTAAAACTATCTTCTGTAATGCACGCTATGTTAAAAATTTTTACTGCATTAAATAAGTAAAAGACAACAAAATAAAATATCATTCGTATCGTTTTAAATATTTGATATAATAAATAACCAGTATTTCTCTTAAAACTTAATGCATGGTAAATATGAAATTTGTGGCTTTAAAATTTAATATTTATTCCCATAAAGACTTAATTTATCAAAAAAAAATGAAACATGTAAAATTAATTTTGTAATGAAGATGCTAAATTTTGAATACTAATATTAAAACGTTATCGCCAATTGATAAAAAGAAATATATATTTTAACGTAATTTTACAATCATGGATTAAAAGTATTAAATGAAAAATTGACTGTTGCTAATTGAGCTTCATAATATAGTATAACTCTAAATGCAATTGCGTTTTTCGAAAAACATTATATTTGTATAGATTAATAACAGTTCTTATCAGAGTTGACTAACTGTCCAAGGCTCTGTATACTTCCAGGTAATTTGTTTATTTCCGAGGAAAAAAATAATAATAATAACTGAATCTCTATATGGTACAATTTCAACATTTCTTTTTATGTGTGTGCCACCGATAAGAATATATATTCAGGGAATGAATTGTACAAAAATTCACTTAACTTACCATTAAACTGAAAATATTATTTCTGTAATTGTTTTTCCCTATATTATTTCTTCTAATAAACTGAATATCAGAACAAATTTGTCTCAACACTCAAACAGTTTTATTAAGCAATGATTTACAAAAAATTAGCTGTAATATTCTAGAAAAAAAAATCACATGATTAAAAAGGACACAAGTAGTTTTTTTTTTTTTTTTTTTTTTTTTTTTTTATATATACTTTATTTAAATTCATCTACTATTAATTAAAAGAAATCCGAAATGGGACGTTTTATTAAAAGCAACTATTTCATTCTAAATATCTATATATAGAATTAAAACATTCTTCCAATAAATGCCCATTTTATTTCACTGATCTTTTAATTTACTGGATTAATACCAATATCTGTAAAAGTGATTGACAATCAAATTACCGTGAAAAGTTTTAAAATATAGGAAAAAGGAAATAATACATCATTTAAAAACCAAATGCTTAAATTCTGTAAATTATATTGAATTGTGTCTTAAAGAATTGTGAAAATTCTCTGAAGATTTGCGGGTGTACTTTGAGTATATTGATTTATGTTAGAATAAATTTAACTCATATTTCCTTTTCTAACTAATATACGTATTATTGGTGAAAGAGAATCTTTTACTCATTATTTTTCATTGTTAAATGCAATTATATTTATTCGTTATGGCATGCAAAGACCTGTTTAATGCTAATGCATATATATTATTTTTCTCCTGCCAAATTACTATAAGAATTTTTTTTCTATACATTTGAAAAAATACAATTATAGTTTATTTTTATTAAAATTTTATTTATCTATTTAGTTAGATAGTTAATTTCTCACCATAAGATAATAAATTGTTTAAAAAATTTCTTCTGTTAGATCTAGTACATATATTAATACTGTGTTAAACAAATTATTATTATTATTATTATTATTATTATTATTTTATTTTATTTTAATTTTTACATTTCATTATTTTCTAAAAGACTACTGAGAGAAATGACCTCGAAAATTAGATTATTATTATTATTATTATTATTATTAATATTATTATTATGCCATTTTATCTTTCGCATAAAACCATTTTCCCTTTCTTTGAATGAAACAATCTAATATTATGTATAAGCACGAACATAATATTATAAATAAATAATTGGTTTATTTGAAACATGAAAACTACAGTAAAAAAAGGGGGTTATCGTAGTTGAAAAAAAAAAAAAAAGTTGCTTATTTAATATTTTTTTAAATAACACTTTTATATACCATATTTTGTTTAATAACTGATAATGAAAATAAAAGTAAAAAATAAATAAAATCTGTTAAACCTTATTTTACTTTATATTTTACTTTGCTTTATATTTTATTTTTCGAAACCGAAACTAAAAGAATGTGGCAAGTTGTTTTCAAAAACCGTTAAAGCAAAATGTACTAGTTAACACACACACACACACACACAAAAAAAAAAAGAAAAAAAAAAAAAAAAAAGAAAGGTATTCACAAAAAATATCCAGAACTTCACACAATTTTTCTTCCAAAACTTTTATGAAATAATGAATAGGTTCTACGAAAAAAAAAAATGTTTTAGGATTTCAGTTAATTTAATATAATAATAAAAAAAAATTTGAAAAATGCATAGAAAGTTGACAGACTTTTATAGCATCGATCAAAATTTAGGGGCAAATTGTACGAATACTTATTAAGTTTAAGAATTTCTACAATCACCATACACATAAAAAAAAAAAAAAAAAAAAAAAAAGAAAAAAGAAAAAAAATCAGCGTTCTAACATCATCTTTTTTAACTTGTTATATCCTCGAAGCATTTTGTGATACAATGTTGATGATTGCAAATATTGCAATTAAAATGTTCGGTACATTTGAATATGTGGACATTTATTTTTAAATGTATACTGCGTACATTTTTTTTTTTTTTTTTTTTTTGTAAATTATGTTTTAAAGTGTTAAATCATTCTAGATTAGCGATTGCGAATTGGAAAAAAAATTAGCTTTATGAAAACATTCATTTATAAGTGGCAGTATTCTTTGTTTCAATCAATTAAACCACTAGAAGCTTTTGATGTTAAATAAGATGTGAAGAGGTTACTTCACATCGGAACTTCATTTTCGTGTCTCCAAACTTTGTTTTCACGCCGCGCCTGCCGCTCGTGTCGTGTGTATTTATTGTACTGCAAAAAGATGTTTTTTCGAAAGAATGTGGCTTTGCGAGCATTTTCCGAATTTCATATTTCATGCATTTTCAGATTCATGCATAAGAAATTAGTTGAATATCGTGATTTTTTTTTTTTTAATGTATGCGAAGCGTGCATACGTGCGTGGTAGTAAATACACGTAAATTTTTAGAATCTGCATTAATTTTAATGTTTGGTTCAAACTATGCAATACATTTCACAAATATATACAGAAATAAGACTATGGGGAAATTTGTAACGTCTGTAATTATACGCAAAATAAAAATCAAGCTTCAAACCTTGCTTCAAAAAATAGAAAATTAAGAAATTAATCTTAAAAATACTTTATTGATTTTTAGCATTTTAAAAGCAGTAAAAGATCTTAGCAATAAATATTAATGGGTATCTTAAGTTATAAAATTGGTAACTTTTCTAATTTTTTTCTTTACTAATCATTAATTATTTTAATTGTGATTAAAATTCTTAGTTTGAAATTTTGTTGTTTAAGCATATGAAGTCGTTAAAAAATATATTAATTTATTTTACAAAAATACTCTAATCATTAGTTTCTACAGCTTGGTCATTTCATTTTTTAAACATTTGAATTTTTAAAAAATGTTTATTTTTTTAATTGAAATATTGCAAATTAAATAGTTATTTTGAATAAAAATCAAACCAAAGGTTTTGTTGGATATATATATATATATATTTGTAAGCAATAGAAATTTTATCTAATAGTAGTTGTTTTGAATAAATACTAATTAAACAGCAATTGCTTTTATTTATTTATTTTTATTTACTTATTCGTATAGATATCGATATCAAATATTATTTTTAATTGATTTCTATTTATTTAATTCATCTGTAATCATTATTTTCAATTATAGATTTTATCCATGAAATCTGTTGCATTTCCCATTTCAACATTTCTTTAAAAATTAAATATTTCACTTTCTTCAATCTTTATGAAAATATTTCGACTATGCTTTGTCTATAATTATGTTACTTAGATTTTATATTCTGTTTCACTTTATGTATTTAAATGATGGTATCATGAAAAACGGCAGTTTTTCGAGTGACGCAAGCGGAAGCCCAAACTGACGCTGCGAACTCATATATACGGCTAGTTTGACTTCAGAGAGATTTGTAAAAGCCGACACTTAATATCTCAGCAAATATGCCATATTTTGTTCTGATCTTTTCAAAATAGTCTTTTATCTTCGGTCTTAATCTATCCTGAAATTTTTACATTTCTACAAGCAGTATGTTTTGAGATCTGAATCTCAATTTAAAGCCAAAATGGGAAAACGGTTGGTGTAATGAACTCAAATTCTGAAAAATATCTCTAAAACGGCTCGAAGGATTTTCATATAATTAATATATGTTGTTAATAGGATCTTTCTGAATCTAGTAACGTCTTCGTTTTTTTCAGGAAAACTCTTGTTTTTTATATAAATCGCTTTAAATATGGAACTATATTACTCCGCCAATTACATGTGTTTCTCCGGGTGAAAACGCTGTTATGCGGTTCTTTCTTGTGAGGTATGTGGGCTGGTTGATTGTCCGACTTCAATGCAGCCAATGAATTATTTAGATTTTTTTTAAACGCAAAAGTACTTTATTACATGTTTAAAATATTTATTGTATATATACAAAGTCAAATTCACTTAAATATATTTTCTCTTCTGTTATGAAAAAAATATTTTTTATTTGAAAATTTCATATTTAGTCAAAAAAATATTTAGATAATATTTTAAATAAGGAAGTATTTTGTAATTTTAGATATTCCATTTTATCATAATAATGATGAATTTACAATTTTTTAAAGCGAAAATTTTTTTAATCATTCATGAACATCGATTTTATAATAGCTCAATGATTTGCGATTCATATTCAGGTATCATTCCGCGTCGGGAATAGAAAAAAAACAGCAAATAGAGTTTTGGCGCCATCTATCGGTTTTTATTTAAAATATACACTTCCGTAAATACATATATATATGTATTTTCTTTTTAAAAATTAAAAATCTCTTTTGAAAATACAGTTAGAGTTTATTCATTTATTTATTTTTCAGACTTTAAAATGAAACATATTTTAAATATTAACATAATCAATTTTTTTTATTATTATTATTTAAAGCAATAATGACTAGGGGATGAAACAGGGTTTATTAGAAATAACACTATTTCATGAATTTTATTAAAATTCATGAAAAATATGTCAAATAGCAATTATTAAAAAACACGTCAAAATAAATAAATAACATCTTTACTTTGAAACCCTAATGTATTTAAAAAATATTATTCTTTCTTTTATTTTTTTAATTAATTAATTTCTGCATGAAAAATTCTATTTCATAAATATATTTACAATTACAATAAACAAAAAATCCTCCTTTAATTTTAAATAACTATTTCTACCTGTTTCTAAACAAGTTTTTTTTTTTTTTTTTTTTTTTTTAGGGGAAAAAAAATAATAATAATAAAAAGTTAAATATATATGTATATGACTTTAAACTACTAGATGGCGCCACTACATTTATTTATTTTTCTTAAAAAAAAAAGAAAGAAAGAAAAAACTTTTAATTGCTTCGAAACATGTAGAAATAATTATTTAAAATTAAAGGAGGGTTTTTTGTATATTGTAGTTGTAAATATACTATTTATGAAATAGATTTTTTACGCAGAAATTTCATTTTTTTTTTTAAAGCTTAACTTATATTTTCCATAAAATTTTTCTCCAGGTGATTTTATCTTATTTTTAAAATTATAGAAATATGAAGCTTAATTTGTATTTTGGCTATTTTTTCCTCCAAACGTTTTATATGAAAATATATATAAAGTAATTTTTACCTGCAATTTTGATGAAAATTGCAGGGGGCCTCAAAAAGGGGAAACAAAATATACAAATTTCCATTTTTAATATTTACTTTTTTAATTTTTTGTTTTGTAATTGTTTAATTTGTAATTCTCTAAAAAGAAACTTGTAAACTGTAAATTACGTAATTCTAACTTAAATTTGAAATTATCCACTTATTTTTCTTTCTTTCTTTCTTATTTTTTTATTTTGTATTTATTTTTTTTTTAAGTTTGAGAATCCCAGTCAATAAATTTTTCTAGTGCGAAGCTTCTCCATTTTGTTTCCAAGTGGCAGGCTACTTGAAAATTTGTCAGTATGATAACGTTTGAAATACTGAATTAATTCACACTAAATTTGTAGTGTAGATTTATCTTAGAAATGTATTTGATATGTTCATTTGCCAACTTAATCTACCCTCTTGTTTCCCTGTGCTAGCACACTGAAAATTTCAAATTTACATCAGAAAGGTTTTATGAACCGATTTGCTTAAAACTCCATATATACAATCCTTCATTAATAAATCCACTAAGTACATTAATAAATTGTAGCTGCCATTTTGGAAAAAAAATGGTGGCAACTTCATAAGAAAAGATAAATTAGTTTACCCTTCCTAGGAGCCAGAAGGACTTATTTTAATTTCTTGATCAAAAACCACTAAAAAGTAATGATATCAGTTCAAAAAACCCTTAACGGCTTAAAAGTTTGTGACGCCGCTACTTTATGGCTATAAGAATTTGAAATATGAGTCTTAAAAATAATGATATCAAATTTTAAGTGACGCTTTGCAATTAGTTAAAGTATACATAGATTTTCATATTTGATCATTTACTTTTATCTTTTATTTATATTTATAATGCAAACGTAATATTTTTAACTTCAAGATCAGACAGATATATAAAATACACTCACTAGATGCTTTTTCATTCGTATTTAAAATTCAAAATAACAGTTTTAAAAGGAATTATATAAAAATTCCAGTGGCGCCTCGGTGTTATTTTAAAAGATATGTTTTTAGATTCCATTAAAATTACTTTTGTTTTGTCTAATAAAGTATATTTACACATTTAAACAGTGCTTTTAATTTTCAAATATACTGTCAAATAATTATACTTTCACCGAGTTTGCATTATAAAGTAAAATTATTTATTTCAATAAATTGATTTATCTTTTGCGTCACGCTATCCAAAATTGCAAGTAAAATTTGTGTAAATGTTTTCTTTACGTCACACAACCTCTTTGAGCAAATTTTCACTTAGTTGGATACTATGATACTATGTTTTGGATAGCGTGATGCAAAAGATAAATCAATTTATTGAAATAAATAATTTTACTTTATAATGCAAACTCGGTGAAAGTATAATTATTTGACAGTATATTTGAAAATTAAAAGCACTGTTTAAATGTGTAAATATACTTTATTAGACAAAACAAAAGTAATTTTAATGGAATCTAAAAACATATCTTTTAAAATAACACCGAGGCGCCACTGGAATTTTTATATAATTCCTTTTAAAACTGTTATTTTGAATTTTAAATACGAATGAAAAAGCATCTAGTGAGTGTATTTTATATATCTGTCTGATCTTGAAGTTAAAAATATTACGTTTGCATTATAAATATAAATAAAAGATAAAAGTAAATGATCAAATATGAAAATCTATGTATACTTTAACTAATTGCAAAGCGTCACTTAAAATTTGATATCATTATTTTTAAGACTCATATTTCAAATTCTTATAGCCATAAAGTAGCGGCGTCACAAACTTTTAAGCCGTTAAGGGTTTTTTGAACTGATAATTATACATCTGAATTCTTTAATGTCAAATCACATTTTTTAGATTTCAAATACAGATCTTTATGCTATTTGTATATAATATAAAAAGTGAATCCTGTGTATTAAAATGATATCTTGTATCTTTCTAATAATCTCAAAAAACTATAAATGTTGTAAATTATTTATATTTCATTATGATATTCAGTATTCTATATTAATTTTTACTTTTAATTTGTTGTATTTTAATTTTGAGTCCTGTATTATATTTTATGTTGTTTGGTTTGCACGTTATGAAATAAGTGCATTTGTGCATTTAAATATATATATTTAATATAAAAAAAGTAATAAAATTTTAAAAGTATTTGCAACATTTGTTTATTTTAGACTCTTCATGATATAAATGCCTTAAAAAAATTTGCAGATTATTTTTGATGTGTTACTGCATTTTATGATTTGAATTCATTGAATATTTTATAAACAATATTGTATATTAATGTGAACAAAAAATCTGAATCAATTAAGACCAATAGATTTATTTTCATCTTTCTTAAAAAAAGAAAAAAAAAAAAAAAAAAAAAAAATTTTTCTTGCATTAGTGCAGATATATGCATTTGTGCCTAGTTAAAATTTAAATACATTGGTCATACTGAATATTATTTACTATTTAAAAATTAATTTTGTCTATATTTAAAAATCAAATAGATATCTATAATTAGTACTGGTTATCCAGGACATTTAATGGACATTCTTTACATATTTTGTACTTTTTATGGATCATTTGGATGCAATTTAGATGTTTAATGCATATCAGAAGCTGCATGATTTAAGAAATCATAAATATTAAATGCCTTTTAAAAGCACATTTTTTATTACGAACAGACTAATTTACGAAAGATTTCGAATAACAACAGATTATGTAATGCAGTATTATTGTTATATTAGTTAAAAAGTAATAAAAGTAATAGAATATTCTGCAGAAGAGTTGAATTTAAATGATTACCACATAAACTACACACACTTGTTTACAAAATTACTTACGCTACTGAAAAAAAAAAGGAACGTTTTCATCTAAAACGAGAAAATAATTTAATACAAAGGCCATTAACAATACAAAATAATAATAATAATTAGTAAATTAAGTAATATTCAAAAATTACCTGCTGAAAAGAAAAAAAAAGAAAAACGTTGCGTGCACTATTTCTAAAGCTTTGAAATTTATAAAATACCACAATTTTATTTTTCATTATTTAACAGATTATGATAGATATCTATAGATATCAGATAGATATCTATAGATATCTATAGATATCTATATATTAGATATAGATATTAGAATAGATATCTATAGATATCTATAGATCTTATGATAGACATATAGTAATATTATGATAATACTTGATATAGCATTCTATTACTTTTTCTTTTATAACAGACTTACATTTTATATTAACACTGTTTTTACAATTTGTGAATCCCTGTCTTTTGCCCCAACTGGTATGTGTAGTAACAAGTTAAAGCATTTTGTCTCTATGTATCGAAGTTCTTTAAGGGAAATTCGTATGAGGAATTGAGATCTCGTATTGTATTTGTTTGGTTCAGAAATTTCTTGTTTCAAATCGGAAATACCTATTTCTGTTTTTTTTTTTTTTTTTTTTTTTTTTTTTTCGTTTTCTTTTCTTTTTTATAGAGAAGTAGCTACTCCTTCATATCTTTCAACTAATTTCTTATGGAGGATTTATGGAATCAGCATTTTCTTTTCAAATCAATTTTTATTAAAGAGTAATTGTACGTAATGTGTAATTACGATAAAAAAAGGAAAAAAAATCATGCTTCAGAAATAGTGGTGTTTAAAAAACGGAAGCTAACAATGTTTCACTATAAATTAGAAATGTTTGCTTATCTAAAATACATCGAAAGTAAATCTTACTAAACCTGTGAAAATTCAGTATTTTGCATAAAAGATTGTTTTTAATGAAACAGCAAAATTTTTGGAAATACATTTTTACATTTATACATAATAGAAACATTGTATAAGAATAATTCATAGTTCTTGTACATCATATTTATTTACGTTACATGAAAAATAATTTAATTTTTATTTATAAAATTATTCATTTTCTTCCTTTTAATAACATATATTTTTTTTCATTGGGCTTATTAAAACTAATAGTAGCACAAGATGCATTTAGCAAATAAAAGTAGATATTAAACTGATTTTTAGCTAAACTGCATTTAAAATTAATATTTAAGTTAACATAGTAAATCTTTAAAAAACTCAATACTCAGCAGTATTTTGTCAAACCTTTATTTAAAATAATTTTAAAAATTTTGCTACATAGTATAACCATTATATATATATATATATATATATATATATATATATATATATATATACTAGCTGGCTTTACCCGCTTCGCTGGACACTATACTTAAATAAGTTGTCAAAATAACATATAATTATTAATAACATAAGTTAAAGTTCCCGCTGTGTTCTTTACATGTTTTTCCGCACGCAACATGTGGAGTCCGGGTTTCCACTACCTTCGGCAGAACTAACCTGCTTGTAGGTCCGAAATTTTGCGAAATCCCACCATAGTATATCATGCGTACACTTAATCAACATCCACACAGCAAAATTCGAAATTCTAAGATAATTTAAGGCGAATTCAAGCAGGAAAACGTGTTTTTACACGTGTTTAATGTCCGCGACCCAAAGGGGGTTTGGGGGGGGGGGGAGGGGGGATTTCGTAAACTCCCGTTACAATAAGTGTCGGATACATATAAACAATTTACGCATCAAATTTCGTGGCCGCATATCCCATAGGTTTCCCAAGACAAATTTAGCGCTAAAAAGGGATCTCGAATTTACAACTTCCTATGCCCCTCCCCCCCCCCCACAATAAAAAAAAGAAAGAAAGAAAAGAAAAGAAAGAAAATATGTTTTTGGGAAGTATTCTAAAGAAGTCACATGGCTGTTTTCAATATCTTTGTATCATTTCCAGTAGAGCTCCACTCAAAATTTCTCAGATTTCCTCACAAAAACGATTTTTCCCCTCTCTCCTTTAAGAATCAAGAATTCTGAAAACGTACATAATGCTTTATTTATACTCAAGTCTAGTCTGCTCTTGTGCAATTTTCTCATTGTGAGGTAATTTGAGGCCGAGTTATGCTTAGAATAATTTTTTGCCTCCTCCCCCCCAAGGGGGAATTTGGTAAATCCCGTTATTTTAGGTTTTGGATACATATAAGCAATTCAAGCACCAAACTTCGTGACCGCAGCTCTCATAAAGTTCCCACGACAAATTTAGTGCTTAAAACTAGCAAATTCGAGGAAAGTAGCAAATTAGCGCTAAATCTCTCTGGGGCAATCTGTCTCGAATTTGCCCTTCGTTACACACACTCGATCCCCCATACCCTCGCCAAAAAAGAAAAAGTATTTTGGAAATATCCTAAGGAAGACGCATGGCTCTTTTCAACATCTTTGTTCCATTTTTGGTAGAGTTCTACTCAAAAATCCAGGATTTTCAAAGTTTTCCGCCAAAAATTGATTTCCTCCTCCCTTTCCTTAAATTCAAAACTCTCTAAATCGCAGACAATATTTAGTTTATACTCATGTGCAGCTTCTTCACTGTGAAATATTTTGGAGCCGAGTTATACTTGCAAAGATGTTTTTGCCTTCTGTCCCCCCTAGGGGTGGAACGGGGTAATTTTGATAAATCCCGTTACTTTAGTTGTTTGATACATATAAACTATCCAAGAACCAAAATTTCTGAACGCATCTCCCATAGATTTCCCAGGACAAAGTTAGCGCTAAAAGGTATGTCTAGATTTTGCCCCCCCCCCCCCACACACACAGACAAAAAAAAAAAATCGAAAATCACAAAAAGCCAAATATGTGTTTTTGGAAATATCCTAAGGAAGTCGCATACCTTTTTTTTAAACATCTATGTTCCATTTTTGGTAGAGTTCTACTCAAAAATTCAGAATTTGCGAAATTTCCCGCCCAAAATCGATTTTCCACCTATCTTCCCTTAAAAATCGAAAAATCTTAAATCGCAGATATTTTTTTAGTTTTATTTATGTCTAGTCTCCTCATGTGCAATTATTTTACTATGAAGTAATTTAGAGCCGAGTTAAGCTTACAAACGTGTTTTTGAATATTACCCCCCCCCCCACCTTCCCAGGAAGGGAACGGAAGGGGAAAAAGTTAAAAAAAGTTGATAGATATAATTTTAAGTTGGGTAAGGACCAAAATTGCTGCCGAGCGCCGTTGAATTTTGTTCAGCCGTTCTCACGTGATACCCAGACAAAAATAGCGTTTCAGACATACACTCACGACGACACACAGACAGACAGACAAACTTTTCTAAAGTCACTTTTGGCTTCCATGGTGTGTGAGACGTAAAGATATTGCAAAGTTTTTGATTCTGACAAATTTACAGACAAAACTCTGATTTTATTAATATAGATAATATTAAATTAAAAACCCTATTTACCTTATGTATGTAATTTTTCTTTAATTTATAATTTGTTACAAAAACATCTTGTTTATGAGTTGTCCGAGAGAAAAAAATCTCAAATGGCTTAATCCCCACATAGACAATCTTTTTGTAACACCGTGTGTATTCATCACCAAATACATCAAATAGCGTCGCAGCATTGCTTAATTTACATTTTAATTTGTTTAAGTCCATTATTTTTCCTCTTGTTTTTACTTCGGAATAGCTTTAGTATCAGATCCTCAAGCAAAATTTGAAATTTTGCATCGAAGTACCTAGGACATTACTCGCCAACTTCTTGATATCCGATTCTTCTATAGCCATTATAATTCATTGCCAAAATGGCAAAGAAAAATAAAATAAAATAAAATAAAAAGATACCAAGAGGGTCTTATACTAAAATTGTACATTTTCTCCAATATTCAACTGCATCGACAATCTATTAGAGCATTCTATTATCTGCATAGAAATTTTGTCAAATGATAAATATAAGGCGATATTCGAATTCGATATCGATATCAGGTGGTGTATATATATAAAGAGAGAGATAGGCCTTTTGTCTAAAACGTAAATATAACTTTTTTTTTTTTCATTTAAAGCGTTTTACTGAGAAAATCTTTATGGCGCATGCACAGGCGTTTTTTACCCACAATTCAAAAACTAATTAAAATTTTGAAAATTTCTATAGATATAATATTAAGTTGGGTGAAGACCTAAATTCCTGCCAAGCGCAGTTGAATTCCGTTTGTCCGTTCTCAAGTGATACCCGGACAAACGTGTTTTTGTCTTTTGCTCCCCAGAGGGGAACGGAGGGAATTTTCAAAATGTTGATATATATAATTTTAAGTTGGGTAAAGACCTAAATTCCTGCCAGGCGCAGTTGAATTCCGTCTGTCCGTTCTCAAGTGATACCCGGACAAACGTGTTTTTGTATTTTGCCCCCCAGGGGGAACAGGGGGAAATTTTCGAAAAGTTGATAAATATAATTTTAAGTTGGGTAAAGATCTAAGTTTCTGCCAAGCGCGGTGGAATCCCGTCCAGCCGTTCTCAAGTGATGCCCGGACAAAAAAAAGCGAGATACAGACACGATGACACAAACACACGCACACACACACACAGGTAAAATTTTCTGAAGTCATTTTCAGATTTCATGGTGTGTGGAACGTGAAGATATCGCAAAATTTTTCGATTCTGACAAATTTACAGGCAAAACTCTGATTTTATTAATATATATATATATATATATATATATATATATATATATAAAGAGAGAGAGAAAGATAAACAATAATATTTTGTATTCCTGTTATCCAGTAAATAAAAATATATATTTATTAGAAAACATTATTTTGTAATGGTTGTAATCATTTTACTAGAATATAGCAATGAACGCTCATGCTAGTAACATGAATATTTGATTAATTAAAATTAATAATTAAATAAATTATATTTACAATCAAAATAAGTTATTTAGAATTGGGAATATATATAATCACAAAAATATTAGTTGTCTAAAACACAATTGTGGTAGCGCTTATATCATGTTTTTGTATTATATTCAGCCTGAAATTACTGTTATTATATGATCAACAGGATACATAATATATATATATATATATATATAGAAAATAACAAAATAATAAATACTATGCATAATACTATGTATAATACTTATAGTCTTGTTTATATGTAACTGCGATTTAAAGATCAAGGCGCTACTTCAATTTCCTTCACGGTCCGTTTCAAAACTGTCATCCAATAAGCACCTAAACTGAAGTCCACGGATAAGGAAGTCGTTGTCACTGGTAGACACGAGCCCGAGGTTATGCGTGTGAGGAAGATAATTCCGAATTCAGCAAGGACATGGAGCAAATCTTTGAACAATTTCAATGTATTTTCTTTTTAGTTTTTACTAGTAAAGTAGTATAAAAAATAGAACTTAAAAATAATAATAATAATAATAATATTCATTTAAATATACAGTGATCAGCGAAGCAAAAAATTGCTAGTTATCCATAACCGAGATGTTTTTTCCATGTGATTATTCAAATTTATACCAAAATACCATAATGTGCAACTAGGTACACTCTATGTTATAGTAAAGTTTAATATATGCAGTTATCAGATAAATACACATAAATTTGATTTTCTCAATGTTAAACTAAAATTTTTAATAGATGTCTATAAAACGATAATGTTTTATCTTAACCAATAGTAATTATTACAGAAGTCAACGTTTTCAATAAAATCGTTTAATAATTCTTAACAAACCCGTAGGTTTATAATAAACATTCTCTAAACATTCGACATTGAAAAATTAATCAATTACTTTGCATTCTAAGAATATTTATTTATTATATATAGCCTGATATTAAAAAATACAATGAAATATCAAGTTGTTGGTAGTTTCAAAACATTAATTATATTTATAATTAATATATAATGACATTTCCTAGTTTAGAATACATAATATTCGAATGAAATAGAAAGAAAATTTTAACCAAAATATTATTTTTTAAAATTTTATGTATACATAATTCTTAATTTACATTTTTTGTGAACTATTCCATTAAAAAATGTTTGTTATATTTTTAAAACTAGAAAATAACTTAAACATATCCCCACTAAAAATAATCTTAAATTAATCTTTAAAAAAAATCTACAGAACATCTTAAGTTATTTGGCCCACTTCTTAAGCCTACATATTCTGCAGATTTTCTTCATATTTCTGAAGAAAATTTACAGAATATAATCTTAAGATTTTTTTCAAAATATATAGGCTTAAAAGTGGGCCAAATAACTTAAGATATTCTGCAGATTATATTTTTAAAGATATTTTTAAGAGGTTTTAGTAAAATCTACAGAAAATCTGCAATTTTTCACATACATGGTAAATAATCACAAGAAATATAAATAAATAAATAATAAAATACAAATTTTAGTTAATTTATTTTTTATTTAACATTCTATCCGCTTATATATTAGTTAAAATAGCTTTTTAAAAACGGTGCTCGATATTCAGAATAAAATATAATTAAATTGTCATGAATTTTTTCTTTTTTTGAAATTTTTTATTATGAAAAATAACAGACGAATGATTCAGATCTGTTTATACAATAAAAGATAAAATATAAATTGTAAAATTAATTAAAAGTTATCAGTTAATCAAAACGTTTAAAAAGCCGTTAAATAAGTTATACATTCAAAATTTAACTTGTTTTATTTATATATTTTTAAGCTAGATTTAAAATTGAAAAAAAAAAAAAAAAATCTTAGAAAATCTGATTTTATTTACACTCATAACAAAAAGGAAAAGAATTTTTCAAAAACATTAATAGTTATTAGCAAAAATTTAGTTATATAACTACATTAAAAATGCTTAAACAACAAAAAAAAAATAGCTTTGTAATAAAAATAAAATCATGAAATTTTTGAAAGTAATTAATAAAAAGTATCACAAACAATTGACATATTCATCATTCTAAATGAGTTTTAATCCCTATATGTTACTATGAGACATGTTCTACAAAATTCAGACTATTTTGTACGTGTGTGTGTCTGTTTAAAAACTTATGCCAATGCTTTAATTTTGATCTTTATAAAAATCACCTTATTATGCATATTTATACATCTATGTGCACAAAAGAAACATGTAATTTACTTAAACAAAACATGCCGTGAAAGTGGTTTACTGTATGTTTACAAAAAAAAAAAAAAAAAAAAAAAAAAAACCTGCTAATTAAAAAAATATATATATACTAATCAAACTCCAATTTATATCTATTTAATAATGCTACCTGCTATTTTCTTTAAAATGAAGCAAAAAAATTTTTTTAAATGTATCAATTTTTGAATATGAGCTCATATCAGTTTTTAGCTTTCGATCGACACAGTATCTCGAAATGTGACACCGAATTTGTTAAAAATTTTTATAAAAAGCACCATATTTTGCTTATTTATATTTCAATGCACAAAAGGAACATGAAATTCATCTGAAGTGAAAACATTTTCAAACCTTTTACTGTATATTTACAACAAAACTTACCATTAACTGCTAATTTTTGCGAAGCGCTAAAATAAATTTTTTTTCACATTTGTTTCACAAAAAACAAAAACGAAAAAAAAATCATACTGAAAATGCAATCTGTAACTACTTTATACTTTTATCTATTATTTTCTTTAAAATGGAGCCAAAAAAAAAGCTTTCAAATATATAAATTTTTTAATATGAGATATGAGACTTTACGTTAGGACGATATTGTACTGCGAAATACGAAAACTAATTTCTTAAAAATTTCCCTCAAAAACCCCTTATTCTGCATACTTATACTTCAATGCACAAAAGGAACATTATATTCACCTAAAGTAAACACATTTTAAACTTTTTACATTATATTTACAATAAAAATTACCAATAATTGCTCATTTTTGCGAAGCGCTAAAAGGAAATTGTTTTTCAAAATTGTTTCACAAAAAAAAACAAAAAATTCATAGTCAAAATGCAATTTGTAATTACTTTATACTTTTATCTATTATTTTCTTTAAAATGGAGCAAAAAAAAAAGCTTTTAAATATATAAATTTTTGAATATGAGATTATATGAGTTTTAACGTCCAGGCGACATTGTACGGCGAAATCCAAAAACTAATTTCTCATAAATTTCCCTCAAAAGCCCCTTATTCAGCATACTTATACTTCAATGCACAATAGGAACATTATATTCACCTAAAGTAAACACATTTTAAACTTTTTACATTATATTTACAATAAAAATTACCAATAATTGCTCATTTTTGCGAAGCGCTAAAAGGAAATTGTTTTTCACATTTGTTTCACAAAAAAAAAAGAAATTCATAGTCAAAATGCAATTTATATTTACTTTATACTTTTATCTATTATTTTCTTTAAAATGGAGCAAAAAAAAAAGCTTTTAAATATATAAATTTTTGAATATGAGATTATATGAGTTTTAACGTCCAGGCGACATTGTACGGCGAAATCCAAAAACTAATTTCTCATAAATTTCCCTCAAAGGCCCCTTATTCTGCATACTTATACTTCAATGCACAATAGGAACATTATATTCACCTAAAGTAAACACATTTTAAACTTTTTACATTATAATTACAATAAAAATTACCAATAATTGCTCATTTTTGCGAAGCGCTAAAAGGAAATTGTTTTTCACAATTGTTTCACAAAAAAAACAAAAAATTCAGAGTCAAAATGCAATTTATAATTACTTTATACCTTTATCTATTATTTTCTTTAAAATGGAGCCAAAAAAAAGCTTTTAAATATATAAATTTTTGAATATGAGATCATATGAGTTTTAACGTCCAGGCGACATTGTACGGCGAAATCCAAAAACTAATTTCTCATAAATTTCCCTCAAAAGCCCCTTATTCTGCATTCTTATACTTCAATGCACAAAAGGAACATTATATTCACCTAAAGTAAACACATTTTAAACTTTTTACATTATATTTACAATAAAAATTACCAATAATTGCTCATTTTTGCGAAGCGCTAAAAGGAAATTGTTTTTCACAATTGTTTCACAAAAAAACAAAAAATTCATAGTCAAAATGCAATTTATAATTACTTTATACTTTTATCTATTATTTTCTTTAAAATGGAGCCAAAAAAAAGCTTTTAAATATATAAATTTTTGAATATGAGATTATATGAGTTTTAACGTCCAGGCGACATTGTACGGCGAAATCCAAAAACTAATTTCTCATAAATTTCCCTCAAAAGCCCCTTATTCTGCATTCTTATACTTCAATGCACAAAAGGAACATTATATTCACCTAAAGTAAACACATTTTAAACTTTTTACATTATATTTACAATAAAAATTACCAATAATTGCTCATTTTTTCGAAGCTCTAAAAGGAAATTGTTTTTCACATTTGTATCACAAAAAAACAAAAAATTCATAGTCAAAATGCAAATTATATTTACTTTATACTTTTATCTATTATTTTCTTTAAAATGGAGCAAAAAAAAAAAAAAAAAGCTTTTAAATATATAAATCTTTGAATATGAGATTACATGAGTTTTCACTTCCTGGCGACATTCTACGGCGAAACCCGAAAACTAATTTCTCAAAAATTTCCTTCAAAAGCCCCTTATTCTGCATTCTTATACTTCAATGCACAAAAGGAACATTATATTCACCTAAGTAAACACATTTTAAACTTTTTACATTATATTTACAATAAAAATTACCAATAATTGCTCATTTTTGCGAAGCGCTAAAAGAAATTTGTTCAACATTCAAAATTGTGTAAAACATAGTAAAATATCTGTTCACTTTTATTTCACAAAAAACTGAATTTAAATTGTTTATAAAATTTGTACATGTATTTCAAAAGTGAATAACAAAATCCATTTTTAACTAAAAGATTTCTTACTAATGGCTTAATTCCCATGAAAATACCTGTATTATTCTATATTTCATCTGAATAAGGCAAAATAATCATGAATTGCACTTCAAATATGCCTATATGAACATTTTTACCATATGTTAACAAATAATTTGCTCAACATTACAAATTTTTACAAACATAAAATTTTGAAAGTGTTTTGTTTACATTTTTTAAAAATATACTGAAAATTCATGAATAAAACTAAATTTTAGACCTTCAAAATACAGTTATGTACTATTTATTTCAACATTAAGCATTAGCATTCATCTTTATCAAAAAAAAATTCTCACTTATGGTTAAAAATCCATATTTTCAAACTACGGAATGTTGGCGATGAAAACCAAGTATTATATTTTAGAAGTTTCCACGGAAATACCTGTGTGTATTATTGCATATTTCACCTTAATAAGGTAAAACAAGCATGATTCATACTTCAATTAAACCTATAATGAATATTGTAGATAAATTTTTGCAAGAAATTTGCTCAACAATAAAAATTATGCAAGACATAAATATTGTAAAATATCTGTTTACTTTTTTTCACATAAAACTGAAAATTCATGAATAATGCTGAATTTTAATAGTTTATACAACATATTAAATACTAAATCTTATGAATGCAAATGTAATAAACATTTACACAACACATGAAACACAAAATATTTTTAATAAAATACAATCGAGCAACTACGCTAATCGCCATTTTTCCCTAACGCCATCGCCAGCACGCTTGCTGTTAGTAAACAAACATTTTTTATTTTTACCTGATCACATCTTCGAGTTGAGTTGTAATTCTCTAAACTTGAATGTATTCCATCGCAGGAAGCAAAACATATGGTCATTGTTTTTTATTTATCTAAATTTTAATAAAAGCAAAGAAATGTATTATCATAATTCACACACGCACCACACACCGCACAAACACGTACGTACTAAAACTGTTTATGTTTCAAAATGCCCACAAAAGTTCTACAGTTATTTTTCAGATTTAATTTTAACTTTTTGCTCATACCTAAAATAATAAAAGTGTTCGTGTTAAAACTTCAAAAAATCTGAAGTTATTTTAATTATGAAACAAAATCTTTATAATGCCTATAAAACGTCGTAAAAAAATCTGTGGTTATTTTGGTGATAAATCTAAATCTGCAAAATTTATTTAGATATTTTTAATATTTCTGTAGAAAGTTGAAATTTTTTAAGATTATCTCAAGATAATTTTTAGTGGGGATATGTCTCCTTTTTCTAAACAAATACTAAGCAGAATGCAATTAGATTTAACAAATTTTATTTTTCATAAATAAATAAATAAATAAAAAAAAGTTTTGCATTAGTTTTTGTATTTTTCAAATATATATTTTTGTGGTTTCCATTTTTTTTCCAACAATATGCTAATAATATTTTTTTTTTTTTTTTTAATGAAGAAAATAATTAGATACTGTATATCTAATTTCAGTATATTCCCGAAAGATCTCATAAAAATATTCACTCAAAACACACAAAAAAAGGTTTTTTAAACAATATCTTTTTAAAACAAACTGATTTTTTTTTTTCTTCATAGAAATTAAATTCTAGTATTCGTAATTTTTTTCAAAAAATACTGAAATAGAATTACGTAATTTGACAAACTAGTTTTTGCGAACCAGAATTATAGAGAAAGTATAACATTCCTGGAAACAGCAATGTTTTTTCAGCTTTGATTTCAATATATATATATATATATATATATATATATACATGTATAAATTAATTTAAAAAAAAATGATAAATTATATTTTTCTATAAATTTATAACTAAAAACATATCAGTGTAAATGAATTATCTGAAAAAAATTAAAAATAAATGAATAAACAACCATGCAGAAAGTATTTGAAAACTTTTAAAGTACAAGTTCTAAGTTGCATATCTTTATTAAATTAACAATTTGAAAGAAGGCACTGAACAAAACATAATAAAATAAAATTATTAACAGATATATATATATATATTTAAATTTAGATAATCATTTTTGAAACTCCTGTTTAAATCACAAATTTTATGAATTTTTTAAAAAGCTATGTTCCAGAATAAAAAAAAAAATTAAAAAAAAAAAAAAAAGCATCTTTTTTTTTTTTTTTTTTTTGATAATATTAACGCCGAAACTCCGATCAAGACGACGCTAGGCACTTGCATTTCCGAAGAAGACGTGACTACTCGCAGGTTAATAAAACCGCATACATTTTCAATTTAAATGCCATGCTAATTCACATTTTTTCACAAATAAATGCATGTTACTGAATTTTTTAAATATTTTTTTTTTTTTATTTAATAATAAATAATTTAAATTACACTGCGCTGAAAAAAAAAAATAATAATAAAAATAATCAGGTGTGTCACTCACACGACTTTCTCATACTCTGAAATTTAATACTATAAATACAGGTTGAAGATTAAGAGGTAAGATAACGAGTACTGTCATGTAAACCTATGTTAAATAATTCAAATTAGGCTTCGGAAGTGTTTTATATGATAATTTGTTTTGTGTGAGGGGACTACCACTCCCTCAACACGTTTTATTAATGCACCTACATTTATATAGAATTTAATTCTCTTATTAAAATTAAAAGTTTACTTAAATTTATACACACAATTTTCACGAGCAACATACATTGAAACTTAACAATCTTGATCAAACTTTTCCAGCAACAAATTTATATTAACATCAAAATACTACATTTGTATCTCCTAAAATTATTCGTTTTTAAGTCACTCTAAGAGACACATACAGAGATCAAACGTTAAAAAACTTGACTACGGCAATCAGGAAGCCTCAAAACGTGTAAATATACAAAAAACAAGCGATGAATATTTAGCTAAAAACATACATTATTTACCATATCTCTATGAGGAATTTATTTCAATCCCCGAACAGCTTTCCTGGAAATGGTAAAATATGATTAGTAAAGCACATCCACTAACAACAAATAACTAGTGTGTTGTGGCCACCACATGACTTTTTTCAATATCTTCCTATACAAATTGACTCAGTAAAAATAATTTATTAAAATTATTATTTAAAAAAAAAAAAAAAAAAAAAATTCCATGATAATGCAGACTATTTCCATATTAGAGAAGTAGTATAAGAGTAAATATCCAAAAAGGTTGAATTTATTGTCAATATTACACAAAAAAAAAAAAAAAAAAACGATAATTTATTTTAAACTGTCGCAGATCAATGGTTCAACCATTTGTTTTAAAGGTATTGGCGAGCTCTTTTGAAAGATACGCATCATGAAAATTTACTCCCTTCGAGGGGGGGACTCCGAGGCTCCTACATACACAAAATTTTTACTTACCGAACACTATAGTGAGGAAAGTATTGTAATCATGTCAAAAATCCGAATTCGAGATTTTGATGTTTCTATACGTTTTGAGGTGACCTGATTCCGTTTTCACTATTTTTACGATGATGTATGTATGTGTGTGTGTATGTATGTGTGTGTGTGTATGTCTGTCAGTGAACACGCTAGCGTCTAAACGCTTTGCTCGAATAAGCTGAAAGTTGGTGCGTATATTGTACGTCACCATAGTACAAATCCTATAGATTTTGGTGAATATAGCACTTATAGTTTTTTTACAAGGACACAAAGAAAAATTCTTTATCATTATGGTCTATGGGACCAAAATCTTAAAAGTGCGATAGCATCTAAACGCCTTATCCAATTGAAAAAAAAATTTTACACATATTATAGGCCACAGTTAATCAATCTGCATAGAGTTTGGAGAATCTGGCACTTACCGTTTTTTTACAGGGGCACAAAAAAAAAAAAAAAAAATTCTTTACCATTATGTCCTATGGGGCTAAATTTTTAAAAGTGCGATAGCGTCTATACGCTTATTTAATCAGAACAAAAAAAATTGTACACATATTATAGGTCACAGTTGCACGAACTGTATAGATTTTGATGAATTTAGCACTTACAGTTTCTTTACAGGGACACAAAGAAAAATTCTTTATCATTATGGCCTGTGGGACCAAATTTTTACTTTCTTCTATATTCAATAGAAGAAAGTATTGAATTCGTAAAAATTTTCGACCTCGGGTTTTTGATGGATTTACACGTTTTGAGAGCTGTAGAACACGATTTGACCATTTTTTAGAAAATGTCTGTCTGTCAGTCTCTGTGTGTGTGTGTGTGTGACAAACTTTTGTGGCAACTGTATTTCAGGAACTACTTCACAGAATTTCATACAAATTGGTATATAGTTGCACCTTGACATAAATTAGTGCCTATCAACTTTTGGTAAAAATTGTTTTACAGGTTGCGTTGACATCCCGCTTTTTCTAAATTTTTAACATGGTGGTATAGTACAAAATTTTGTATAATTGTGAATAAACAGAATTATTTTTTAATAATCATTATGAAATTTACCAGAATTATTTATAATAGAGATAGTCAAATGGGAAAAAAATGTTGTATGTGCAGGAGCCTCGCCTTCTCCCCCATCCCTGGGGAAGGGGTGAAGTCCCCCCTCGAGGGGAGTAAATTTTCATGATGGGTATCTTTCAAAAGAGCTTGCCAGTACCTTTAAAACGAATGGTCGAACCATAGATCTGCGATAATTTAAAATGAAGTTATCGATTTTTTTTTTCATTTTTAACAAATATATATATATATATATATATATTAAATGTAATATTGACAAAAAAATTGACTTTTTTGGATATTTAGTGTTATACTACATCTCTAATATGGCAATCATCTGCATTATAATGGAAGATAATTTTTTTAAATAATAATTTTAATAAATTATTTTTACTGAGTGAATTTGTATAGGAAAATATAGAAGAAAGTCATGTGGTGGCCACAACATACTAGTTAAAAGTGCGATAGCATCTAAACGCCTTATTCAATTGAGCTGAAAATTTATATGAATATTATAAATCACTGTTGCTAACTATAAGCATTTTGGTGAATGTAGCATTTATAGGTTTATTACAGGGACACAACGAAAATTCTTTATCATTATGATCTATGGGCTCAAAGTTCAGTAGCGTTAAATAAAACATCGTGTAATATACATGGAGAAAAATGCTCAAACACTTTATTATGGTTTTATCTCTTTTGTTTGTTTAACAACTCCTCTTTCTTTACTTTATCTACAAAACGGTTAATTAAAGGAAAGTCGAATGGAGTCACTCCAGATTTTTTCAAATAGAAACCGTAATTTGTCTTTACAGAATTGAGTTAAGCGAAAAACAAAACTGTTTTAAATTACGTATTGTTTTTTTTTTATTTATTTATTTATTATTATTTTGTAGAGCAGTGGGCTCCAGCGCCCCTATATATATGTTGTAATAAATGCTCGGAAATTCCGAAATATCTCAATAAAAAAGCACCTTTGCTGAACATAATGGTTACAGAAATGTCCTGCATTTAAATAATAGAATTGTAATACAGTAACGATTTCTTTTTAAAATAAAAATGTTTAACTATTTAAATTTAAAAAAAAAAAACTATTTTATTTACATTTATTTAGTCACTCCAGATTTTTTTCCTAGTTGACTATATCAATTACAAAAAATATATATATTCGTTTCATTTCGTTTAGTGCAGTCTATACATGTTAAACTCTACTTACCTGCAATTTCCCCGATAGATATAATGTATACGAATACTTTTGAGTGTCGCTGTTCACGAACCATTTGCTTCATTTCAACGAAAAGTTTAGTGTAGCATCCCTATATAATACACATTTAGAATATCGAGCTTGGAATTTCTGCTACTTTTTGTTCTTGAGATATGCTGATAACAAACACACAGACAGACATACACACGCAGAGACCATTCGTTAAAAACATGATTTTCGTATTCAGGGGAACTCGAAATATGTAAATATAACAAAAACCCAATTTCGAAAATTCGACCCTAAAACAATACTTTCTCTACCGTAAGGGTAAGAGAAAGTAAAAAATCGAGCCCTGATACCGTTGTTGCTGATTCTTATGTACAATGACATCCTGAATCCGAGTATGATCTCCCTTTTGCCCAGTCACCCACCGTTTTGGCGAGCCGACACTCGCTCCAACAATGTTTATCACTATTGAGCAGTTTTATAGCCATGAATTTTATAATTATTACTTATTTTATAGTTATTACTGCTAGCTTTTATAATTATTGATAATCATTTTTATAGCTAGTGATTTAAGACTTAGATAGCCTTGGTATTTATATGGTCAGATATATTCCCTTTCAACTATGTGAATAATTTAAATACAGTTATTAGATTACATCGTAATCAGATGATAAAAAAAAAATTGAGATAATTATATTTGCACTTATTTTTAAACTAGAAATTTAAGAATAGGAAAAATTAGAATTTTTTGGTTTTCACACAATGTTTTAATTCAAATAATTATTTTAAATTTAATTGTTCCCATAAAAGATTTCCAGTTAATTTTTTTCGACAAAAAAATAAATATGTTTTCACACGAATGATGAAAAATTTTCTACTGAATATTGAAACTTAAATATTTAATAGATAATGAGATAGTCATCATTGAAATCATAGTTCCTCAATAATAACATATCTACCTGCCGTCGTGAAATACCCAAATTGAAGCACCCGGAAAAGAACTTACTGCAGGCAGTGGTAACCAGGACCCGATGCAGTGCGGGCAAAAAAGACCTGCCGTAGGCTGCAGGTACCCGAAGCAAGGTTTTAGGCGATTTCCATGTCAGTATTTTTTTTTTTTTTATATATATATATATATAATTTAAATATAGTAACCAATGAAGCGGGCGTAGCCTGCTAGTTTTAAATAAAATAATGCTTGAGAAGCTGGTAAATTTTTAAGATTTAAATTATTTTCACTTTATGAATCACATTTGCATTAAAAGAGAAAAAAAAAAGTAAAAGCTGCGCTTGTATATTTCCTACTTCTCTGTCCACAATCGCCAATTTTGTTGTTTTAAAAGTAAATTTTCAAACAGATTTTAATACTTTGTGTTCTATAATACATACAATATAGGATTGAGCCAAGTATTAAAAACAAGATGCAATTGTTCGGAAAATTGAAATTTTAGAAAGTATTTCATAAATGGCGAGAACAAAGCAATTAGCGATACCACAAATTTTAGAGTAAAAAAGAAATATATATATATATTTCTCATCCCAATTTCCAATAATTCATTTCGATTTTTCTTTAATTCTTTTTTTATTTGATTTGGGTAGTATTCGCTTATGATCCGAATAATTGTTTCAATACTAAAGTTAAATCATCTTTAAATTTCAAAATTTTTGCACTGATAATATTGTATTACTATATTTATATCATTTCTAAGGTAATGCTGCATATAGCGCTTTATTTGGAAATTAAGCTTTTTATTAATATTTTATTATTTTTATTTCACTATGTGTATGCACAATGTTTGCTATTACTTAAGCAGTTTTTAATTTTCAAAAAATTTTGAAACACATCATTTTATAACTGCTATCTGCGCGTTTTATGTTGTATTTTTATTATTATTTATAAAACTATATCAATTCTCATTCAGTGTATTAATTATTTATACACGAATTCAATTCTCATTCAGTGTATTACAATTCTCATTCAGTGTTTTTAGTCAATTTAATCATAATTTTGAACTACTTTTATCACTTAATTAGCAAATTTCTAGGTATTATTTTTTAATTTTCATCCTTTCATTACATTTTGATATTCTGTTATGTTGTATACTCATTTTCCTTTTGAATCTTCGATCTAATGGTTTTACTAGTAATATTATTTGTTTTACTACATTATTATTTGTTAGTCTTTCATTTTTTTGGGTCTAATTTAAATAACATATTTTTGTATATATCATTGATGAATTTTCATCATGGCTATAAATACTTATTGTATATATTAGTACATTTTTCAAAATTTTCTACTCAATGGTTTGTTTTTGTATTTATACTATGTAAATGTCATCCAATTTTAAATTGTGTTCCATTATTAATCCAGAATTTCATTTTTTGTATATTTTTTAATCAGGATTTACTGAATTTATAAATCTATCTTTATTGTTTGTGTAACCAATTTTCAAAAGAATTATGTATTTTAATCAAGATTTTCAAAAGATTTATTTATTTATAGGAACAAATATTTATTTATTTTTAAGAATTTATCAAGCTTTAGTTATAAATTTATGCAAGCTTAGTTATACTTTTTATAATTATTGTCTAAATTCATTATATTTCTAATATTTATCTTCTTTATTCATTACATGGTTGTTCTTAGTAAATTCTTAGCGCCTCGCAAAAAAGGCAAATCTTATGGTTTGTCTTGTGCTCGGTACAGAGTAATGTATAGGGATTGCTCTGGATCATCATTCTACTACCTATATCATCCTCCTCTTCGCAATTTATTTTTCAAAAAATTGCAATTCTACAAGGTGTCTTACTTGCCATTTTGCTGATGCTTCTCATTTTAGAGATAGTTCTTCTCATGTTACATTTGTAAGGCTTTTTATATTATTTACTCTATTTCATTGAGAAATGTAAACTTGATTTAGTTTATAATATGCACCACCATCTTTCTAATATCAACTACCATAAATTTCAAAGACATTAATTCAGCAATTCTAGACTTACAGTCTAAATTTATTATTACTTATGTTGACAAGGCGGCTAATAACTATGCAATTATTTGCAAACAGTATCATAAACAACTCCTTTTTGATACTATGGATAATAGTAATATTTTTGTTAAGATTAATGACAGTATAGAAATTAAAAATAGGCCTATATTTAATTATTACAAGTTGATAAATACTAAAAATAATAACTATAATTATCCTTATTTAGTAGTAATTCCAAAATTTCATAAAGATCATATTAAATTTCGTACTGTTACCGTTGCCTGTTATGACTATACTTCTAATGCTAATATTATGTTATTAAATATCCTTTAAAAAATACATAGTTATATTGTTTCTAACAAGAGAAATTTTTTTCTAAAAAATAGTTTTCAACTCAAAAATAAAATTAAAAATCTTACTGATATTACTGGTATAAAAACATTTGATTTCAATGATCTTTTTAATAATATTATTATTAAAGATATGTTTGATATTATAAGTAAACTTTTTGTAGAAAATCTGCAATATCTAAATCTAAGTGTTAACATAACTCCTTTAGCTTTTAAAACTCTGACTAGGTTTATCCTATTCCATAACTATATTTTATTCAATAATTATTTATATAAACAACGTTTAGGATTGCCACAAGGTGGCATTGCTTCTAGTATGTTAGCTGATCTATACTTATATTATTATGAGAGTGACATTGAGTGTACTAACTTTAAATTACTACAATACATAGATGATAAAAATATATTATATTTGGATAAACATCACAACAATCAAGACTTACCTGTTAATTATCCTGAAAATCTGTCTCTTAGTAGTACTGATTTGGAATCTAGTGTTATTAGTTTCTTAGATTTAAAAATTATTCTTAATAGTAATAGCCAATTAGAATTTGACTTATATGATAAAAGAAAGATTTCCCCTTTAATGTAAATTTTTTTACTAATTTTAAAACATGCTTACATAAATCTGTTTTTGTCAATATTCTTCTTTATTTTAATCTACGGATCAAATATTTAATGTCTGATAAACATAAAAAAGTACAATTTCGAATCTTTAAAAATTTAGCATTAATTAATGGCTATCCCAAACACTTAATTAATTTTTTTTAATTACTTATTTATTTTTTCCCCTTATAATTTTTATTCCAATTTAAATTTAGGTCTAAAAAATTAGGTATTATTTTATGGTTAGTATGTATGTACATTAAATTTCAAACTTTGCGGCAATTTACAATCGTAGATTGCAGCACTATTCAATCATCCACATTGATTATCTGAATCCTAAGAAAATAAAAGTTTTTGTCTTCTTTTACTTTGTTCCATGCTTCCTAGCAATTTTGTACAGACATTATATGTATTTTATTTCTTTTTCTTTCATTATCTATTTATTTTATTATTTATTCAATTTATTTTATTTTATTTTATTTTATTTTTCCATTATTTTCATCTCATTACTGTAGATGGCAGCACTATTCATGTTACAATAATTATGAATAATAATCTGATTCCTTATTAGGACTTGAATCCTTATCTTAATCCTTATTCTACATGAATAGCACTGTGAATCCTTTATTTTACTCCATGTCCACTGCAATTTTGAACTGATTAACTCTGTGTTTCACTGTTATCTGATTGTTAAATTTTTACATGTGTCTCGTTTATTCTAACTTTGAATTGCGTCTGTTTGAATTATAATTTTTTTAAGTAATTTCGTATTTTTATTCGTAGTGGTGATTTTATTTTAATCTACAATTTTAAATGGTTTTGGATTATCATTTTTAGGTAATAGTTTTATTTTGATCTTCGTTTTTTTCTGGTTTTAGTATGGATATTTCGGGCTTGTGAACAAAGAAATTCTTAACTTTTGCTTTCTTTGTGACAGAAAAACATCCATTTTTTAGTATATTTGCATTCTACCAGGCCCTTGAAAACGTTGGAATGCAAATAATGCTTTTTTCTCATTCCAATTTCCAATAATTCATTTCGATTTTTTAAAATTCTTTTTGGATTTGATTTGGGTAGTCTTCGCTTATGATCCGAATAATTGTTTTAATACTGAAGTTAAATCATCTTTAAATTTCAAAATTTTTGCACTGATAATATTGTATTACTATATATATATATATATATATATATATATTACTACACGGTATGTAAAAATGATTGAATGTTAACGAAATATTAGTGAGATGGTTTTTAACAAGATATAAATGTTTTTGGCTATATACACTGGAAATTTGTCTCTAGGCGGGCACGTTGCTCATCCAATCAAAACGACCGCAATTTAAAAAGTCAGTGCTTAAAAAATCAGTTTTTTATCACATTTAGAACATAGAAGGGATTCAGTAAAATTATTTAGTAACATAATTTATTTAAATGCAGTGCAAAAACGATTAAACAAATAAAGATTACGTACCAGAAAATCTAATAAAAATCCATTCTTAACAAAAAAAAAAAAAATATTAAATCAAAACATTAGAAGGTTAAAAATTTAAAAAACGATTAGTTAATTATCGGGCTGGAATGATTCTCTTTGATGAGTCAAGCTTAACTTATTTTGAGCTGACTGAAACAAGCAGGTCTGATGACGAAAATGTGAACGACTTAATTAAAATCGCCCTTTTAAAACAGTGACGCATTCTCCGTACATTATGATTCGAAAGCGCATAATTTTACATTCAATCAGGCAATTTTTCCTGTTAAAGGGATCAATTAATCCGAAATAAAACTTGGCCATTAAAAAATTCATGCCTGACCGACTATTTTGGAGGTATTTCAGACTTTTCCACAATTAGCATCTCAAGATGTTAATGCCTCTTATTACATGGCGCCTGCGGTACGTTTATTTGATTCAAGTTGTTAAATTTACCTGTCCATTCCCATGAGAATTAATAATTTTGTAAGTTATCGTGACTTTTTTTTTTTTTTTTCTTACAGTTAAATTCTACATACTATATCATTGAATTTCCTCTTTACTAGACTTGAAAATAGTCCTAATCTCAATAAGCTCGAAAATGTTTAGTCTATAAAAGAGGGTGGGAATCCGAAATTTGCAGCCTAAAACATGACATGAACTAAATATATATATACAGGGTGTTTATAAAGTCCCAGACCCATTTTGATGTTTAATAACTCATAAAATACTGAAGATATAAACAAACTTATGGCATTTATTGATGGAATAACTCATATATTTACTTTTCAGGTTTGAATATCTTTACTTTTGTAAATATAGTCTGCGCGTGTGGTTAATTTCAGATAATTTAATTTTCCAGTCTAAATATCTGTACGTTTCTATATATCGTTTGCTTATTAATTGCATTTTTCTCTCTTTTGTTTTTGGCAACTATTGCAATGTTATGTTTACTTTTGATGTGTTTGTTCTATGTAGTACTTTTGTATGTGATGTTTTATTCGAGCGAATATTAAGGAGAATGCATACACCACAAGAGAAAGCACAGATTTCATGGTGGTACATAGAAACGAAATCGATAGTGCAAGCACAGAGAAATTGCAGAAGAATTTACCAAAAAGATTCTCCATCCAAAAGCGGCATCTTGCGGTGGAAAAATAATTTTCTAGAAACTGGAAGTATCGTAGATAAGATACGTTCCGGACGTCCCTGCACAAGTGATTTTGATGTTGACCGTGTCAGAGAGACATTTTTACACAATCCTAGAAGATCTGAGAGATCAGCGGCAAGAGAATTGGATATGCGAATTTCGATGGTGTACGAGGTTATTAAGAAAAAATTAAGACTGCATGCATACAAAGTTCAAATTGTTTAAGTTTTGGAACCGGACGATAGGCCTAGGAGGATGGCCTTTGCAACAGATATGATAAGGAGGATAGAAGATGATGCTGATTTTTTGAAGCGCATAATGTTCTCCGACGAAGCATCCTTTCATCTTTCTGGCATTGTTAATCGCCATAATGTGCGCATATGGGGATCTGAAAAACCCCATGAATACCGTGAGACACAAAGTGATTCCCCAAAGGTTAATGTGTGGGGTGGACTAACGCACGACCGAGTCATTGGACCTTTCTTTTTTACAGAAAAGACGGTCTCATAAGTCGTATACTTAGACATGTTGGAAAACTTCGTATTTCCACAACTAGCAGAGATTCAGCCACATGTCTTTTTGCAACAAGATGGTGCACCACCTCATTGAGGTACCATTGTTCGTAGTTATTTTAAGGACCATTTTCCAGGAAGATGGATTGAGCGAAAAGGTCTAATTCCTTGGCCACCCAGATCACCTGATATAACGCCGCTGGACTTTTTCCTTTGGGGATTTGTAAAGGACAATGTTTACAGGAGGAGAGTGTCAAACATTGAAGACCTAAAAGTCAGAGTTACAACCACAATAGCCTCTGCGGATGCCGACATGCTTGCCGCTACCTGGCGTGAAATTGACTATCGACTTGATATTCTCCGTGCGACGACGGGGGCACGTGGAAGTTCATTGACAAGGGTCATGAAACTTTTTGAGTCTATCTAACCATTTATGTTATTAATTTTAATCTATCTTTATTATTTTATGAGTTATTAAGCATCAAAATGGGTCCGGGACTTTATAAATTCCCTGTATATTATTGATATGTGGCACATTGAAATTTCTCAGTTTTATGTTAAGAAACTGTAAAGCTGTAATTCCATATAAAGTCGGACTTATCCAATGCAGAATACATATTTTATAAAGTAATTGTTTAGATCTAACAAATAAACAGTTTTATTTCATACATTAAAATAGTATTTGTTCATCTTATATAATAAACCATAATAGAATACAAAGCATATGTTTATTATATTACGTTTAAAAAGAAACTTTTATGTAGATTTTTATTAAATACTTCGTAGACTGTAATAAACCGAATTTTTTATTAAAAAATGTACATAGGTATCATGTTATGACTTCCATATTATAAAAACATAACAAATTTATTTGTTTCAATCTCTAGTTTTTAAGTTAATACAAACAGAAAAGTTATAAGTCAATTTTTTTGCAGTGCGAACTTTTATTTTTCTCTTAATGTATACCCATGAATGAAAAAAATAAAAAATAAAACTTTTCTTTTCTATTTAATTTCTTTATCCAATCAGTTCGCCTTTAATAAAAAAACAAGAAAGAAAAATCATGCAGTACGCATTGATTAGTAACACTTTCCAACTGTACGTAATTGTTGTATCGAATAACTTTTATTATTCTTTGCCTACGTTATCACACAACAGACAGAAGGACTGAAAAATATACAGATAGACTAATTGATTTTAAAATTGCTCTTAGGCATTTTGGAAAGGGTTAAAAAGGCTTAACGCAAAAAAAAAAAAAAAAAAAAAAAAAAAAAAAATGCAGCCATTAGATTATAATTACAGCTTTTGATCTCTCTGAATATTTTAGTGTAGCCCTGTAAATCAGAAAGTTAATCATATCATATTCTATACAAAAGATTATTTTAGAATATTAACAATAAATTTGAATATTTTTATGATTTCTTCAGTACAAAGACTTTTAAATATAATTTTCAAAAAATTCTGTCCTAAAACGTAATGCATTGGCTTTTTTTTTTTTTGTCCCTGTAAACAAACTAGTTGTGCAGGACCTATGAATGTCATTCTAAATGGAGAAAATTCTATAGGGATAATGTTTATAAAAACAACACTCATAGAACACAATGCTTTTGAATGCTTTTGGGTGTCCCTGTACACAAACCAGAAGAGATATTCACTCCATTTTCAATATGGAACATCCGATAGTGAACTTCAATAAAATATATCAGTTTCGAGAAATTCCATAGATAATTAATGGAGTTGGAGCGCGGGCTTACAGACAGACAGATGGACAGATACACAAACTGAAATCATATTCACACTTAAAAATGTTAGAAAGTGTTAAAAACATTCAATGTAAACGAAAGTAATATTTTAGCAATTTTTTATTAATAGCTCTTAATATAAATGGATATTATTCTGTCACCCTGTAAATCTAATGCTAATTATGCTATATTCTATGCAAAGCATTTTTTTGTGCAGATAAACAACATAATTCAATTTGCTAAAGCTTCCTGGAAAGTAATTAAAATTTGATGTATAGAAATATCTCTCATAGAACGCAATGCTTTGGAATACTTTTGAGTGTCCCTGTATATAAATCGGTGGTGATATTTCCTCCATTTTATACAGGAAACATCCAGTAGGGAATTGAATAATATATTTCAATTTCATTAAGATATGTCTACAGTAAAGGTATGAAAATATGGTTTATAGAAATAGCTCTCATAGAACACTTTGAAATACTTTCGGGTGTTCCTGTACACAAACCAGTAGAGGTATAAATTCCATTGTCAATAGGGAACATCCGATAGTGAACTTGAATAACATATATTAGTTTTAAGAAATTCCATAAATATTTACGGGAGTTAGAGATCGGACAGACAGACAGGCAGACGGATGGTCGGACGGACAGGCTGATACACAAAACTGAAATCATATTCACACTTAAAAAATGCTAGGAAGTGTTAAAAACGCTTAACGTAAACGAAAGTACAATTCTAGCAATTTTTTATTAATACCTCTTAATATAACTGGATATTTTTGTGCCACCCTGTAAATCTAATGCTAATCATGCTACAGTCTATGCAAAGAATTCTTTTGTGCGTGTAAATAACATATTTCAATTTCTTAAAACTTCGTGGATAGTAAAGTTATTAAAGTTTGATTTATAGAAATATCTCTCCTAGAACGCAATGCTTTGGAATAATTTTGAGTGTCTCTGTACATGAACCGATGGTGGTATTTCCTCCATTTGATAGAGGAAACATCCAATAGTGAACTTGAATAACATATTTTAATTTCATTAAGATATGTCTACAGTAAAGGTATGAAAATATGGTTTATAGAAATACCTCTCATAGAACACAATGCTTTGGAATACTTTCGGGTGTCCCTGTACACAAACCAGTAGAAGTATAGACTCCATTTTCAATAGGGAACGTCCGATAGTGAACTTGAATAACATATTTCAATTTCATTAAGATATGTCTAGAGTAAAGGTATGAAAATATGATTTATAGAAATACCTCTCATAGAACACAATGCTTTGAAATACTTTCGGGTGTCCCTGTACACAAACCAGTAGAGGTATAAACTCCATTTTCTATAGGGAACGTCCGACAGTGAACTTGAATAACATATTTCAATTTCATTAAGATATATCTGCAATAAAGATATGAAAATACGGTTTATAGAAATACCTCTCATAGAACACAATGCTTTGGAATACTTTCGGGTGTCCCTGTACACAAACCAGTAGAGGTATAGACTCCATTTTAAATAGGGAACGTCCGATAGTGAACTTGAATAACATATTTCAATTTCATTAAGATATGTCTAGAGTAAAGGTATGAAAATATGATTTATAGAAATACCTCTCATAGAACACAATGCTTTGAAATACTTTCGGGTGTCCCTGTACACAAACCAGTAGAGGTATAAACTCCATTTTCTATAGGGAACGTCCGACAGTGAACTTGAATAACATATTTATATTTCATTAAGATATATCTGCAATAAAGATATGAAAATACGGTTTATAGAAATACCTCTCATAGAACACAATGCTTTGGAATACTTTCGGGTGTCCCTGTACACAAACCAGTAGAGGTATAGACTCCATTTTAAATAGGGAACGTCCGATAGTGAACTTGAATAACATATTTCAATTTCATTAAGGTATGTCTACTGTAAAGGTATGAAATTATGGTTTAAAGAAATACCTCTCATAGAACACAATGCTTTGAAATATTTTCGGGTGTCCCTGTACACAAACCAGTAGAGGTATAAACTTCATTTTCAATAGGGACCGTCCGATAGTGAACTTGAGTAACATATATCAGTTTCAAGAAATTCCATAAATATTTGCGGGAGTTAGAGCGCGGGCAGACAGACAGACAGACAGACAGACAGACAGCCGGACGGACAGACAGACAGACAGACGGACAGACAGACAGACAAACCGAAGTCATAAACACTTTTCAACCTTGTTGAAAAGTGTTAAAAAGGTTTAAGATGTCTACTAATGGAACAGAAAAGCTCTCCTCTACAGCGTTTTGACGTGTATGTTGTTGTGCAATTTAAACTCTCTCTAAAATTAATTTTTCGCGTATAAAAATAAATTATTTAGAATTCTTCTCTGTATATTCGTATACAGAAAATAATACTGGTTCTAGTTACCGTCTGAAAATTAAAAAAAAAAAAAAATTACACAATATAGCGAAAAACTTCTTTAAATTTTTGACTACGTTAGAAGATAGTTTACTTTTATTTTTATAATACATTTGTTACATAGAGTTTTAGGAATATATTTGCCTAAAAATAATTTTAATTAAAAACTGTATGAATTATTTTAATTAATTGCTGCAAAAAAATTTAAATTACAATTATTTGTAAGATTTTTTATATATCTTTGAAATTTCAAGAAAAAATATTGTACGTAAACATTAATCAGTTCATATTATTATCTTCAACGCCGATAAAGATGTATTCATCTTGGTAGGTCATTAATGCAAATAACCAGAAATATCGATTGTGTATGTCTATGGTTCAAGGGTTTTCATACAAGAAAATGTTTTCTAGGATATCATTTGTCTGCTGAATTACTGGTTAAAATCCTTTGGCAGCAAAATGCAATGTTTGAAAACTGTAACTGAGGGTTTTGTGCAAACATCCCTTTTATTTTTGGAAAACCTTAAAATAAATAATGAATATTTAAAACAGTAGGAAATAGTCTGTGCATATATATTTTATTTAAAATAATAATAATAATAATTGCGGATGATCTTCGGTATAAACTGATTTATCAAATCATAGATTTCGGATTTAATTTAATGAAACTGATATTCACGTTAGATGCTTTACATTT
This sequence comes from Salticus scenicus, assembly GCA_963930645.1. Lineage (NCBI taxonomy): Eukaryota > Metazoa > Arthropoda > Arachnida > Araneae > Salticidae > Salticus > Salticus scenicus. The sequence goes on from OZ005652.1 coordinate 235,804,436, forward strand.
GTATTTAAGGGCTACAGTAGAAACATTTATTTAGAAAAGTGTTCATCAAACACCTCTGCAGCTTATTGATTAATGTTTAATTTCTATGAAGAGCTTAATGGTGGCATATGTCTACAACAAATGACTAAGCCGTCTTTGCCAGATTCATTAATTCAATCTTGTCAATGTTCATCAAATCGTATAATAATGTCTTGCAATTTCAAAAAGTTAGGATTATTTTGTATATCATTGTACAGATGTATACAATAACTTTTTAAATAAAAATTAGTAATTATTTATCTTGCTGGTGTACATTTCTATTTAAATTCGTTATTTTCTTTTACGTAGTCTTTTTACTAACAAAAAAAGTTTATGTTTTTTTGTTTTGTAATTTTATATTATCCACCCATCATTACTTTCATCCTAAGAATAAAGTAAAAAATTATGGCTAAAATAATTATTAAAATGACTTCATAGCTTGTACTCTATTGATTTCCTTTACAAGCAAGAAGAAGGGAGGTAAAAAAAAAAGGGGGGGGGCGGCAAGATCTATATTACTGACTCATCCGTAATACAATTTTCAGCTAAAATCCATTGGTGGAATATTGTCTTCATATTTTACATACCTACTAAATATAATTCTAAAGCAGTCATAAAATTGAATTTTGCTCCGAATTTCAAACTTTTATTTAATCGTGATGTATTTTTAATTTATTTAACACTTTCGGCGCCCAGCATTATTTGACTGAGTTCTCCGCCGGGCCCAAATCCGACCACGAGTCATAGAAAAAGAGTGATAAATAAAATTTTATATTCGATTTTTTTTTTTTTTTTTTTTTTTTTTTTTTTTTTTAACTCTAAATATAAATTAATAAAAAGTATATTACAATGTGTATATTTTTTAGAATTTTCTGCAATATATCTTATATTTCTTATACTCCTTTTGAAAATCCAACTGAAAATTCTATTAACTTGAACAAGAAGAGCGTCACCCATATTTGGGTGGCGGGGTGCCCAAGGAAACGTAAACGTCACCCAGATATGGATGACGTGGTAAAGAACGAGTTAAAAGAAATAAGATCAGAATAACGTTTAAGTATTCTAAATTTTAAAGTCTGATTATTCTGTCATAACTCTGTCATACTCTGATTTATGTTCCAAGAACAAAAAATTACAAATTGCATAGAAACCCCCCTTTTTGGTGATTTTGTTAAACTAAACTATTTATTAATACGTCCTAATGCAATTTCTCTCCACATATAGTAAGTAAGATACAAAGGAGATAATTTATGCATGTTTTCAATGAGAATATATTAAATTTAATCAAAGCAAAGAATCTTTATGGTTAATCTATAATTTAAAATAAAATGAATCACATGCCTCATGAATATTATGGTTATTTTCCTAACTCCGTATACGTATTTTAAAGCTTAGGATATTGCGTCATTAATGGTTTTGAAAAATAAAAAATATTACACCTTAAAAAATTCGGCGAACAATGTTTAATTCAATTTATTTAGAAGCTTTTAAATTTTTGAATCTGAATAACGTATTACAAAATGTATTGTTGAATTCCTTATAAAAAACTGACGTACATATATTTCAAAATAAGTAAATGTCATTTATTATAGATGTATATCGTTTTTACTGTTATATAATAATATATAAATTCACATAGAATGGTTAGAATTGCTAAAGAAAATAAATAATAACTTCTGAGAGTTTTTTTTTGAAGAGTCTATGTCAGTTAAAAACTCAAAAAAAAAAAAAAAAAATACAAATACAAATATCAACAATATTCAGAGAAATGTGATAATCGTTTAATAAAAACTGCGAAACTTTTGCTAATAATATTACCTTTGTTTTTACATATCTTCATTTAAGTTCTGAACTAGCCAATGATTGCTTTAATTTGAAAATGGGTAGCTTTTCGAAATTACGTTTTGCTATTTATTTATTTATTTATTTATTTTTTTATAGAAAGTAACATTTCTTTAATTTGTATTTCAAGTGAAAGAAAAAAAAATCATTATTCTACCGAAATTGCTTTTATTTGTATCACTTCTCAAAACAAATCAAAACTTTTTGATGTAAAATAGAATCTAATCTTGATATAGTAGTCCAGTGAAAATATTTTAGAAAAACTATCATTAAAAGTGCTACAAAATCTAAACTATTTTTGATAAAAACTTTTTACAACGCGATGTCATTTCAGAACTGTTTCAAAAGCAGATTAATTTGCATGGAAATAACTTGAGAGCGTTGGAGGAAATTTGATAACGTTTCTTGAAAATTCTACAACAGAAAATCGGTTAAGTGTTTTCTAAACATCGTTTAAAAGTTAGCTTAATTGTTTTTAAAAATAAATATTTGGCTTTTTTGTATGATATATTTTTATTATAAAAGAAAATTTCAGTCTGATTTACACTTTTGTTTTTACCATATGAAAACATAAATGTAGGATTAGCTGAATCTAAACCATTTTCCTAAACGAGCCTTAAAACTGGGATTTGAATTTCGAATTAAAAGGACTATGTTATTAATTTTAAATCTGTACGTATAAAACTGATTGTTTGTCTGTCCGGATTTTTAGTTCGCTATACAAAGTTACACCGTACAAGCGACTGTTACGAAAACTCGTGTACGTATTAATTAGGACAAATTCTGGCTAATGCCGTATTTTTTAGTTCAGTCGTACAATAATATCAAAATACATTAAATAAAAACTTCTTTTTATCGTTTAAATTATATACATATATTTTAAAAAAAAAAAAAAAAAAAAAAGAAATGCTTGATGCCAAAATAAACAAATAAAATACACGTTTATATCCTTTTTTTTTTTTTCGTAAATAAAATAAGATATTTTTAATTTCGTATAAATAATAATGAAAAAAAAAGTTACTTTGGGAAAATTGGTACACTAATTTTTTATTATCTGGAATTCGCGCCTTAATAAATATTTTCATACAGATATCTGGCATTAGCGAGATATTTTTATTTAAGTATTTTTCTCTTCTACAATAAAACAATTTTTTTCGTATTTATGGGTATTTTATGCGTAACTTATGAGGTGCTTTTATGTTCTCTCACCGTAATTTTAAATAATTTGGATTTTATTAAGCCATTTTTTTTTATTTTAAAGATTTATTTATTTATTTATTTTAATGGAACAGATTTAGAATCGGACCCCTTCGTATGCAAATTTTAAATTTGTCACCAAAGGGGCTCGGATGTTTTGTTTAAGGTCTTTAGTTAAGCAATTGTGATAGCTATTTGAATTCATCGCAAAAATGATCAAACATATTTTAAGTTACCAAAGGAATCCCACACTTAAGCTGTATGCCTTTTCTATTTATTTATTTGTAATATTTTCCATTAAAGACGTCGGGAAATATTTCGTGCATTTCTCTTTTCATACTGCTCCATTGTTCAGTTCTTTCATAGATTTCAAAATTCTGTGTACATTCTTCAACCTGGGCAACGCCGTGTATGCCTGCTAGTAGCATATAAGACTAATAATGACATTATGAAAACCTTACATGAAATACTCTTAGAAGTTAAAAAAAATTCCCTTTGTTTATATCACACTTGTCCCTACCATTGAAGAAAAAAAGGCTATTTTTATTATTTATTTATTTATTTATTTTATATTTTTATTTTATTTTATTTATTTATTTATTTTTATTTTTCTTTTTTCTTTTGACGAATTCTATCCACAGTCTAAGAAAATAGGTAAACATTTCTTGTTCTAAAAAAGTGCATTTGGTATACGAACTTTATAGTCGTCAGAAATACAGGTAAATATTATTTTTTAAACTGCTTATTTATCTATTTTTTGTACTCTCTTTGATATTTATGGATATTAAATTACTCATAAAGCGATATTGTTCGTCATATCAAGCGAAAAAAAATTATTTACCGATTCTTTTTTTAGTTCGCTTAATCATATGGCAAAAATGATTTTTCATTTAGTAAATTTTAATAGATCGATTTTTATGACTGTCTCATTAGCCAGCTGAAAATGGAACATATAAATGTTATTTGTCCTTGTATCCACTGCTGGGCTAAGCGCAGCCGTTTGTTAAAAACAAACTAAAAAAATCACAAAAGGTCATTATTAAAAAAGAAAAGCTAGAAAAAGATACTTAAAAGAATGTGACAAGATTACGAGGCATATTTATCGCCAGTATTTGGAAAACGACAAAAAGAAGAGACCATACAAACAGAACCCTTCCGGCGACCGCCATGAAGGCTTTACTAAGTCCTAAGTAATACATCAAGATATCTAAAAGTAAGCAGATCGGTGCACCCCTGGTCCAATCAGAAAAACACACAATAAAGAAATTACAAAATGAGATCTAAGCACCCAGTAAAAAAAAATACAAGAAGAGACCTCCCTTAAAATTATAATGAGAGAGCTAGCTCAAGGAAAACGAAAAAAAAAAAAAAATCTAAGTGATTTTGTCTAATATCTTCATTCTGTCAACATGTAAAACGATTCTGTCAAATGTGTCTTTGTTATGACTTAAGTCATCTCCACTTGATTGAATAAGAAATTGCTCGCTATTATGAGCATATACTACTAAAAAGGCCTAGCCCTGGCCATGATAAAATATAATAAATTGTGTTCGAGTGTATTTATTAAGTGCCAAAGAAAAATATATAAAAGAAATCGTTCAATGTGATGATCAACCTCTTATGCCCTGGCTGCACTTACTCTCCCATCGTCTGGCAATCTGGTGAGAAAACTTAATTTAATTCATTGGTCAGTAGTTTTAATTATTTTTTTCAAAACCCATTTAAATATAGACCTGACTCTATGTACTCATCCTCGTCCTATTTTCGATGTGATTGATCTTATTGTAATTAAAAAGTGGTTATTGAGATCCCCATATACGTTATGTATTTTGTTTAAATTATGAAGATTCTCATTTTAGCAAATATCCAAATATGGAAATTTAATAAGAAAATTAATTAAAATTATATGAATTTGAAATTATTTGATAAAAGTAATTTTTATTTATTAATCCTCATATTCCTTTTCAGATTTAGTTTTATATACTTGATTAGGTTAATGTTTGGGCATTTCCCAGCGCATGCCCGAACATCAGATTGATATTCAAAATGTACTACTATCTAGCAGTCATCTTAAGGCCACGGATGGAAGGGCAGTTAAAGTGCGCTTCTCTCCACCCAACATCTACCGACCACCGTGGAAGCTGCTGAGGCAGCCGTTTGTTAAAAACAAAATGAAGAACTCACAAAAGCGCATTATTTTAAAAGAAAAGCTAGAAAAAGATACTTAAAAGCATGTGACAAGATTACGATGCATATTTATGGCCAGTACTTGGAAAACAACAAAAAGGGACCACACAAACAGAACCTTTCCGGCGACCGCCATGAAGGCCTTATTAAGTCTTAAGTAATGCATCAAGAAATATAAAAGTAAACAGATCGGTGCAAACCCGGACTAATCAGAGAAGCACTCAATAAAGAAATTACAAAATGAGACCTAAACACCATTAAAAAAAAATACAAGAGGAGACCTCCCCTAAAATTATAATGAGAGAGCTCAAGGAAAATAATAAAAAAAATTTCTAAGTGGTTTTGTTTAATATCTTTATTCTGTCAACATGTAAAGTGATTCTGTCTAATGTGTCATTGTTATGACTTAAGACATCTCCGCTTGACTAAATAAGAAATTGCTCGCCATTATGAGAATATACTACTAAAAAGGACTAGCCCTGGCCATGATGAATTATAATAAAATGTGTTCGAGTGTATTGGTTAAGGGCCAAAGAAAAATATATAAAAAAAAATTGTTCAATGTGATGATCAAACTCTCATGCCCTGGCTGCGCTTACTCTCCCATCGTCTGGTAATCTGGTGAGAAAACTTAATTTAATTCATTGGTCAGTAGTTTCAAATTTTTGCAAAACGCATTTAAATATAGACCTGACTATGTTCTCATCCTCATCCTATTTTCGTTGTGATTGATCTAATTGTAATTAAAAAGTGATGATTGAGATCCCCATATAAGTTATGTATTTTGTTTAAATTATGAAGATTCTCATTTTAGAAAATATCCAAACATGGAAATAAAAAAAAAAAAAAAAAAAAATTAAATTATATGAATTTGATATTATTTGATAAGAGTAATTTTAATTTATTAATCCTCATATTCCTTTTCAGATTAAGTTTCATATACTTGATTAGGTTAATGTTTGGGCATTTCACAGCGCATGCCCGAATACCATATTGATATTCAAAATGTACTACTATCTAGATGTCACCTTAAGTTTACGGATGGAAGGGTAGTTAACTTCTGATTCTATTCACCGAACATCCATGTATTTCAATTTTTCTACAGATATCAGTCTCACGGATTTGTTTACTTCATGCCAGATTTATGTATAGAACTTTATTGCACGATATTGTATTGAACGATAATTTGTGTTATTTTGTTGAAATGACGTCTTTAAGTTGACATTTGTTTCCCTTTAGAATGGGTGCATGGAATTACACATTTTTGTTCAGGTACTGTCTATCAGATGATTGAAGTAGATTTCCATGCCTTTTAAAATCGTGTGCCAAATCTGCTGCAGTTAATGCTGGAGTTTGATGATTATGAATTTGTTATCCAAGCACAATTCCTACTTCTGTCGTCAATATGAATAAGATATGAAGGTTTTGCAGTCCAAGACAACACCAAAATTGTGGAGAAATAGCTTGATGTCATCCGCGGTATAAAAATTAGCATTATCTTTCAGAAAAAAAAAAAAAAAACATTGAATACTGATCGTGAATGACATTACTATCAGTTCAATCGCCAGTTTTACCTACAAATCTTTTACCTAATTCCTTTGGATAATGATTAAACTAAATCTACTGTTATATAAGTACGTTTCAAAAACCAAAACACTTAGTGAAGTACCAGTTGATTAATGCCATAGCTCTTTCCGACCCAGGCCGTACGATCCTGCGGGTTTGATATCCACGACATCCACTTACATTTTTGCGCCTGGGACAGTCGTATGTAATAAATCAGGAAGTGAACGATCAAGCAAATTTGCAGAAAGTACAAAGTACAATTTTCAATCAACAAACGCCGGTTATAGTTCATATTTTTCTTTTAGTCTGCAAAACCTGAAGAATGTAATGTTTTAAGGTAAAAATGTTTCGGGTCGGAAAGGGCTATTATAATCAGGCCTCCAGAACAAAATCTGATGATCAGGGATAGCAAGACAGGAACGGCTCTTACGTTTGCCGCAACAGATCTAGTCCACTTTCCAAACACCTACATATGCGTTCATGTATTTTTAAGAAACAGACTAGCTAAATGGTTGGTACTAAATTGTCTGCTGTACGGATGTACTGCCCATGAATCAGTTGAAAACAACTTGACAGTAAATTTGGTTTGACTGGAGATTTAAGAGACTTTTTCATAGACAGCTTTTAAGTGGTTGATTTTTTTTTTTTTTTTTTTTGATAATGCTTTTCATATTATTTCTGCTGTTTGCAACGTACTCTACACAGTATCGAAAGATCGCCTTCAACTGAAAGCTCATCAATTCTTTTTTTTTCTATCAAGGGCATAGGAGGATTCAAATATTGAAAAATCCAGTGTCATCCACAACAAGAATTAAAGATCTGAACGCCAAGTACCTCTGCAATGGCAAATTATGACTTAAAATGACCCGAGTTAAAATCTTTAGCGATTATCTTGGGTTACTACCATTGTACATTAATAATGACCGTTTTCTCACACTCGATAATCTTCCAGCACGCGCGTCTGTGCAAAATTTACTACAAATTCTGTTTTTAATGCACTTATTTTTGCGTATCGCAGCTGAGACGTCTTAAGATAATTTCTATTCCTCCTTTCAATTCTTCCCCGTATCATGGATTGTGCCAATTTGAAATCGCATGATAATTTTAATTTCTAACCAGACTTTTGTGCCCCGCGCTAGCTATTTTTGTAAAATTTACGACACGCATGTGGTCGTGGTTAAAAATTCGGAAAATATTTTTTTCTGAAGTATTTTGTAATTTTGTGTTAACAATTGCCGCGGATTATTATTTTAATTCGTGGAAAGTATATTCTATAATTTTTCTATCGGTTTCTATAACAATATATATATATTGTTGTATACTTCCTCGTGTTCTTCAAGAGTAGTCTTCTGAAGAAAAAGAAAGACGAGAAACATTTGGATTTGAGAACGATAGCGATTTTATTTCATTTGAATGTGACATCATTTGTACTTTACAACAATAAGGTTACTTTGTATTTCTTAAAAAAAATTCCTATCAATAATCATTCATTTTTATCGTTTTTCGTGCCAAAAACGGTAAAATAATAGCTGCCGTAAAAAATATAAGTCGCGCGCGATCAAATAAAATTCCCGAGTGTGCATGCTGGAAGGTTAACTTTTAATCTCAGAATTATAAGCAATGAAATACCGAAAACAAATACTTTGTAAAAATATCATTCTTCAAATCTGATTTTCTCTTGCACGGAACTTTTAATAGGTTCATAAATAATTAATTTGAATAAATATAGATATTTTTAAGTTGGTTCAAAGAAAAATGTAGCAATCAACTTTTACTGTCGATCGAATCTTTCTATATTGTAGAATATGTAATTTTTTAGAAAAATCGCTCCGAAAAATCTCCCCAATGTAAATATACCAGAAGAAGAAGTTTTGAGAAAAAGCTGGCTTTTTCAAGTTAATTAAAACCTATATAATGGCAGTTATTACTTTATTTACCTTATTTTATATCATTTATCTATTTATTTATTCTAATTTTTACCCAACAAAACCGATTGTAACAATCATAATTTGTCTGTTATCTGGCACAATGTTGTTATTTTGTATTTAATTAAATATGTTTGAATGAACCAAAGAAACGATATAGGGGAAATTTTTAATTCCCATTTACTTTCTCATTAATTTATATAAATGGTAAATAACACATCTGAAAATGTAAATAAAAATAATGTATTTCAGAAAATTTTGGAGTGGAAGACTGATATTTTATACCAACTATGTGAAAAATACCAGAGCCGGGAATCGAACCCGGGCCTTCCGCTTTACGCGCGGATGCTCAAACCATCGAGCTACCCTGGCTGATTACGAGCTAGGCATTTCTCACATAACATTCGTTGGCAAAGTCACCCAGTCTGTAAACACAGCTGTATCAAGTGACATTAATATTCATGGCACAACTCCAATAGACCACGAAATTTTAATTTAATTTAGAAATTTATTCATCAACCATGAAAACTCATTTCAGAAAATTTTGGAGTGGAAGGCTGATATTTTATACCAACTGGTTGGTATAGGCCTAGCTGGCATAGCTGGTAATCAGCCAGGGTAGCTCGATGGTTTGAGCATCCGGGTTCGATTCCCGACTCTGGTATTTTTCACATAGTTGGTATAAAATATCAGCCTTCCACTCCAAAATTTCTCAAATGAATTTTCATGGTTGATGAATAAATTTCTAAATTAAAAAATAATGTAATTTAATTATTAACGTGTGCTCACATATCCATCTATATTTTACTCTGACATTAAAGGTAATTTTTATTTCATCATTTATTTTTTAAACTTTTAATATATTTTAGATGTTTTAATTATTATACTAACAATTAGTAACTATTTAACGTATACGTACATATATAGATATATATATTCAGGGTCATAATGCCCTACTTTTACATACCACTATTTGTTTATATATATATATATATATATATATATGTATTAATTTATTCGCTTCATTTCGTTAATTTTCATTATACTCAAATTATTTGTAGAACGTAAAATGTATGCTTAAATTATTTACTCGAAAATATGATACAAATAGTATAATTAAGTCCAAACTATTTTTTCTTTTTTTCCCCTTAAAAGATAAATAAAATTTAAAAGTTCCTTACATTAAAGTTCTAAATAAAATATTTAATTTATTCAACTTTTAGATGCTACTTCATTTATCTTAATCTGATTATATTAAGAGTAACAAGAAATAGTTTACATATGAAGACAACCATGTCTTTGTATGGAGATTCATATTGAATTAGCTGAACAGTGGTATATAAAAGTTATATAAAACTACTTATTTTGTGTTATAAAATATGTGGTATTAAAAAAAAAAAAAAATGGATGTTTAACTTCAATTTTTTTTAATACAGACAATTTACATTTCTTATTTTGCTAATCTCATTACAATAGTCTGTATAAAATTTGTCATTTAGGCAACGATCCGATAATTTAAAAATTGCATTATAACAGAATTTATGTTATATATTATAAAAAAAATGAATTAAAAAATAATAAAATTAGAAAAGTTAAAAACATTTTTTAATGCGTGTTTTTGATTAATATCTATCTGCAACATATTTCAGACAGTTACTTTTAATTAAATTTATATACATTTAATTTAGTGTACTGCGGAAAGTCATACTTATTTGATTAAAAATAGATTCGAAAATGTTTTTAATTAAATACATTTACATGTTAATAAAACAGGTTAAATTAAAATTACAATTAATTTTAGTTAAATTAAATTCCCTATTAATTTTACATTTTTTAAAATAAAGTAAATGAGAAAGAAGATTTTTAATATACATAAAAAAATCATTACAAATTACTAAAAAAAAAATTATTATTCTACATGTTTTATATGATTAAAAAGTATTTTTCTAAAAACATATATGATAATAACTAGTATAATAAATCTCGACATTTTGTTACTAAAACAAGTTTTTTTATATAGACTAAGACAGTGTGAGTATGAAAGAACTCAAACCTTTCACTTATATCATTAGCCTGACTACAACAAATGTGGCACATTTATAGCCTCTTATTATGATAATTCGGTCTTGGCCCTATTTACAGGGGGAAAAAAATTCTTGGCTTACATACAGTATCATTATGTTAAATTTGACATGTGAGATGAACATTATAGAATATTCTTATTTAACTTAAGCACATATAAGCTGACAGGTGGCATGGCTATGCTGCCATAATTCACTTTTTACATTTTTCTGGATGGCTATATCGCTGTATGCCTAAATTAAAATTGCTTAAATTGTAATTGTTATATGTTTATTCTTTTGAAAAGTTATATAGATTATTTTTTTGTGTATGCTACTTTTTAGGCGGTGGTGATGTTACATAAAATGATGTAAAGAAGTTTTGGATAAAAGCAAATAATAGTTATTATTATTATTATTATTATTTTCACCTTTAAAAAAAAAAAAAAAAAAAAAAAAGAAGAAGAAGAAGGTCTCCTTTTTCTTAGGTGTTGCTGTTACCATTATTATAATGCATATAAAATCAATTAACACTGGAGTCACATTCCTTTTTTACCATGCTTTATGAGCTTCGATTCTTGTTTGTTTGTCCAGTACAAACCTTACAATCGATTTTTAACTAACTTCCCGACTAGCTAGATATTTGAAACTTCCAGGACAGATCAGAACACGGTGACAAAATTTTTTAAATACTTTTAATCAACTGTTTCAGGACCCGTGCCTTCGGCACCGTTTATATGATTTAACAGAAAATATATTTAACTAACCTCCCGACTAGCTAGACATTTGAAACTTTCAGAACAGTTCGGAACACCATGAAAATCCATTTTTTTAAATACTTTTAGCCAACTGTTTCGGGTTCCTGCTGCCTACGACAGCGTTACCAGTACAATGCTATGATTTTTTACTAACGTCCTGACTAGCTAGAAATTTGAAACTTTCAGGATAGCTCAGAACATAGTGACAATACATTTTTTTAATACTTTTAGTCAACTGTTTCAGGCTCTTACTGTATTCAGCTGGATTTATATGATTCAACAGAAAATTTATTTAACTAACCTCCCGACTAGCTAGACGTTTGAAACTTTCAGAGTAGTTCAGAACACGGTGAAAATGTATTTTTTAAAATATTTTTAATAAACTGCTTCGAACTCCGCTGCCTTCGGCAGCGTTACCAGCACAAAGCTTTTCAGGATAGCTTAGAACATGGGGACAATACATTTTTTTAAATACTTTTAGTCAACCGTTTCAGGTCCCTACTGTATTCGGCAGCGTTTATTAAATTCAACAGAAATTTTTTATAACTAACTTTCCGACTAGCTAGACATTTGAAACTTTCAGAATAGTTTAGAATACGGTGAAAATGCAGTTTTAAAATAATTTTATCCAATTGCTTCGGGACCCCTCTGCCTTCGGCAGCGTTACCAGTTCATAGATTGTAAAGAATTTTTAACTAACTTCCCGGCTAGACAACCATATGAAACTTTTATAAAAGCTCTAAACACGATAGCAATGAATGTTTTTAAGACTTTTATCCAATTGCTCCGGGTTTCCGCTGTCTTCAGTAGCGTTTATTTGATTCAACAGAAAATTTACAAGCATGGTATATAAAAAGTTTTTTTTTTATCTTGTAATTATTAAAGAATTACTTCAATGTATGTTATGAATCGTAAAAATCTCTCTTTTTTCCCATTTACATTTTAAGTACTCTCCAAAAATTCAAAAAAAGTTGTATTTTTTCTATAAAATGGCTTTCTGTAGTCCTATTACTGTAGAAACTGAAAAAAGAACTGAATATTCTATTTTATGCTGACTTCTAAGATTCATGTAGAAAAATTTCTAAATGATTCATGTTACAAAATAAAGCATGTACTTTTTCTGAAAAACTGTTTTTCAAAATACTTATATAAAAAATATTATATATATTTGCATTTAAAAAAAGTTTTATTGACAGAAATGGTAACTGTTTTATATATATATATATATATAGAGAGAGAGAGAGAGAGAATACGAGGCCATTGACTTTATAAAATTCTTAAAAAAAAAATAAGGGGGAAATAGTACCAAAAATGTTTCTCTTTCATTTAATGAAAAAATGCATTCAATAGAAAATATGCACTTTAATAGAAATGAATCGAAATAATATGTAGATATTTTTAAATACATTCATATATTTGTAATAATTTCAACGCACTTTAATTAAAAAATTACTTTTTATAGTATTTTAATGAATACTAGCAAGCCGGTGCAAAATACTCGTATTTTATTACTGTTCTTATTTACCTTTAAAATTTGAAACTCATAAATGTTATACAAATTTCACCACCTAATTAAAATTTTAATTTACCAGAATCCAAATTATTAATAAAGCCAAATTAATATTGTACAATGGTGAAACCAAAATCATTCAAAGAAAGGTTTCCAAATAAAATTCATGGTTCACGACCCAATTTTCATACTTCCACAGGCAGTAAAATTTTAATATGGGACTCCCACGACGCCTTTTAAATTTTTGTCGTCATGTTGTTGATGACTTATTATTATTATTATTTTATTACTTAATTTTTTTTTAATAAATAAATAAACAAAATAAAATAAAATAATTCCTATTTTGATTTTATTATTTATAATTGTGTTTTTTAGTCAATTTATGATACAAAAGTACATATTCTATATATCTTTAAAATATTGCTAGGTTTAAAATGACGCATGCAAAGGTTATGTAAAAACAACAGTTAAAAATGCATTTTTTTCGTAAAATAATCTCATTAGACAAATGTCCTCATTTGTTCTTATTAGTCCATTGAGCTAAGTTCGCGTGCTGAAATATTGTTCATGTATAAATATTATTTTTTTTATCCTCGCGTATCGTATCGTTTCGACAAAAAATAATTGAAACTGGTCCACGTTAGAGAAATATTATATAGATTATGGTCTAATCCATTTTATCATGTTTTCATTAACTTCTAGTCTTGTTTGTTTGTTCAGTACAAATCTTCCAATCGATTTTCAACTAACTTCCCGACTAGCTAGACATTTGAAACTTTCAGGTCATCTCAGAACACGGTGACGATACATTTTTCTAATATTTTTAGTCAACTGTTTCATGTCTCTACTGCATTCGGCAGCGTTTATATGATTTGACACAAAATTTACTTAACTAGCTTCCCGACTAGCTAGACATTTGAAACTTTCAGAATAGTTTAGAACACGGTGAAAATGCATTTATTTAATACTTTTAACCAACTGTTTTGGGTTCCTGCTGCTTTCGGCAGCATTACCAGTACAAGCTTGCAATCGATTTTTAACTAACTTCCCGGCTACCTAGACGTTTGAAACTTTCAGCATAGCTTAGAACACGGTGACAATATATATATATTTAATACTTTTAGTTAACTGTTTCATGTCCCTACTGTCTTCGGCAGCATTTATATGATTCATCAGATTTTTTTTAAACTAACTTTCCGACTAGGTAGACATTTGAAACTTTCAGAATAGTTCAGAACAAGGTAAAAATGAATTTTTTAAAAATATTTTTAATCAACTACTTCGGGACCCTGATGCCTTCGGCAGCGTTTCCAGTACAAAGCTTAAAATTGATTTTTAACTAACTTACCGGCCATTTGAAACTTTTATAATAGCTTAAAGCACGATAGCAATGATTTTTTTAATACTTTTTGCCAATTGTTCCGGGTTCCCGCTGCTTTCGGTAGCGTTTATATGATTCAACAGACAATTTAAAAACATGGTATATAAAAAGTTCTTTCTTTCTTGTAATTATTCCAGTTTAACTTCAATTACATGAAAAAAATATTTTGAAATCTATAAAAAATAAAAAAAAAATATTGGTAGAGAGATGTTTTACGTTATCAAAAGTATGTAGGGGGAGGGGGTATAACTTTGAAGTTTATTAGTTATGTTTTATTTAAAATTTCAGGTTAACATTTTTTATGTGCTTAAATTATAAGGATGATAATAGTCTAAATATTTTGATAGATATGTTGTACACAAACAACAAAATAACTTCAGGTGAATGATTATAAAAAAATAAAAATAAATAAATAAATAAAACACGACGTTTCAATAATCATACATTGTAAAACAAAGACAAACAAACATGTAAGACTAGGCGCACTATTAAGGAACGAAGCTCATGAATTACATAATAAAATTATATTTTTCTAAATTAACCTTCACCAAATATTATCTTGTTTAACGCGAATTTAACGCAATTCTATGTGAATTACCATAACTGCACCTCGAAAGTAAAGGACGCCATGTCCATTTTGTGGAAAGAGATAACATTATGAAGTTGATTATATACTTGATGCTATACACTATATCTTTGCTTTATGTAGGGGCTTTAAACACAATGTTCAGTTACTATAAAGGAAATAAGACAGTAGAAAATGAAACCATGTCTATTTATTTTTATTCATGACAAATGTATTTCATTATTACTTGATTAACATCACTCCTATGAAATGATATTTTTTGTGACAATGTGTTTTTTAGTTCTGGAGTACAGATATATGGGTAGCAGTTAATATACTGTACGTACATTTATATTTCGAAATCACAAAGTTCTTGAAGTGTTATATCAAAAATAATCAGTTTTAATTATTGGGTTTAATCTAATTTGTTTTAATAGATTATAAAGGTTATTCCCCAAAAACATTATTATTTATATTTAATTAACAGTTATACTATGATACCAATGTAGTATATAATGAATAATTCCCACCAAAGAAATTTTGATGAATTTATTGTTATTTATTTGCATGTTGAAAAAATGGAGAAGAAACACGCTAAATTTACTTTTGACAATATAATTTTACTTAGAAAGACATGTTTTAATTATATTTCTATCCATTCATATATTAATGTACTCTAAATTTAATGTTTCTGAAATTTGTATCATTACAGAAAACAACAAACAGCAGTCTGCACTATAAAAATTATTATTATTATTATTGTTGTTGTTGTCAGTATTTTCTCGCTTATTTCAGAATGCACTTAATATTGATAATTTAAATTTGTTTCACAAAAATTACTTCAAAAATCTGTAAAATAATCCAGAGTTTAAACAAAAATTACCTTACAAATTTCTCAGAATATTAAAGGGATAATAGTGCTTTATAGAATATAGAATGCTTAACATTTATAAAGTTAATTATGTCATAAGTTTCTAAAAGTACTTTTTGTTGTAAGTTCCAAACTGTAGCGTGCTAACTAAAAGCTTTTGAATAAGATGGTAATGAAAAACACATTATTTATCACACTGTAAAGCTTGTTTGTGAGTATCAATTTATTAGGTTATTTTTCTCAAGCAAACTAACCAGTCATTTGTGAATTAATTGCGAAAATTTTCGTTTAAAAAGCTTTTGCCCTAAATTCTAAAATTTTGCATTTTTTCCTCATCAAATGCTACGCTTTTACTGATGCAACGCAATGTAGCTGTAAAAGGGTGTAGATACAGCAGTATATTGTTGAATAAGAATTTGCATTTAAATATACTTTAATGAAAATATTTACTCGAATATCTTACACCTGTAGAAATATTCAAGTATTAGGATTAGGTAAAAGAAGAAGAACGTAAAGAGACGACTTAGTATGTGTAAAAAAATGTTGATTTATATTTGTGTTTTTTTTTTTTTTTTTCCTAAAATTCCATGACTTTTTTTTACTCAATCATCCATAAAGAAATCAAATTAATTTAAAACTGTGTAAAATATCTTTCCTAGAACCAAACAAATTTCATTGTTTTCATACTTAAATGTAATTTGTACATAGACTATATGACTGTAAGTAAATTTCCAGATATAAATCTTTTTTTTAAGATTGCTTAAAAGAACCAAAAAATTCTTAGTAAGTCATTGTTAAATATATAATTAATATTATTGTATTAAATTTATAAATTATTTTTTAAAATAATGCTTAAATTTTAGATACGAAATGTATGACGATTGTAAATGCATATTGATTTATATTTGTGTGTTATGTATATTTTCGAAATTTCATGAAATATTTTGGACCCAATCGTCCATGAAGAAATCAAATTAATTTAAAATTGTATAAAAACCTTTTTAAGACACCCAAACAACATTTATTGTTTTCAAACTTAATCGTAATTTGCAGACATATTATATGCTTTACATAAATTTCGCGATAGCTTTTAAACCAAAAGACTCTCAGAAGTCAGTGTTAAATATATAATTAATATTATTGTATTGAACTTATAAATTAGTTTTTCAACAAAATTTTACATAAGTAGTGATATAATGGGGGTTCTGCCCCACAGGCATAAGAGGCGTGATACGCTGATGTGCTTTGCGTTAGAAGATGCGCACATCGATCGCATCATCCGCAAACACTACTCACATTTCGGCAGATATAAGCTTGGAATTAACCTTCTGCAGTTTTGTACATAGAAATTTAGAGATTGGGGTATTATATTATATTATTAAAAGTTTTTGAATAATACAAAAAATAATCATGTTTTCTTAAAACCTACATTTAAAGTTATTTAGTAAAATTTGTAATATTAAAGTTAAATCATGAAATTACTTTTTATATTTAAAATATGCAATCTTTAGAAAAAATTGTAAAACAGTTTTCATTTTAATGCATTCATACTTCCCTTTTGTCTTTCACTAACATAAATAATAATAAAAAAAAATCATTTTTTTCTTTTTAATAAATTCATTTTTATAACAATCATTCTTTTCTTAAATTTTGTATTTAGTATTAGTTTTAAAGTTAGTAATGTTTAAGTTAAACCATGAATTTACTTTCCATTGTTCTATTATATTTCCTTTTAATAAAAAAAATTTCATTTTTCTTTTCTTTTTCGCCTTTTTAATTTTAACATATTAGTAAAATTCACAAACATTCTAAAAATAAAAGTTCTGAAATAAAGCAGACATAGTTTACAGTTAATTAAAAACTTTATTGCAGCAATATTTTACATTATTTTCACATGTTGTTTCCAAATTTTTTTAACATGCTTACATTACACCACAAAATTAGTACACACATATAATTTATCAAATACAACAAAGTTTACAACATTCAGTCTTAATCATTTTTTACAATATTTACAGGTATTCATCCAGTAAGTTGTTGTTACAATAATTAGTATGTACAAGTTCATCAAATGTAACTAAGGTTACAATATAAAATCTTGAACAGTTGTTACACTATTTACAAATATTATTCGAAGTTTCCATGTATTGAGTTAACATTATAATTATTATATACATATAATTTCAACAGTTATAACGAAGTTTACAGTATTACAGTATAGTTAATTACAATATAGTTTACAATATCTTCATCAATTTTTACAATATTTATGTTTAAAGTTCTAAATATTGACCAATTTCATAATGACCATACGCCAAGGAGCAAACTCCATCATCTAAGATGAATCTTTTATCATCAAAGGGACTTAGACTGATTTTATTTTGATTTATTGTATACAGTTTGTGATTTTCTTGGCCGATTTTTATTTGCTTTTAAATACTTGTTTTTTGTTGTTGTAAAAACTGAAAATAGTCTTTATGGCTAATTTTATGTCGAACACCCTCGGTGGATACACCTTTAACTCTCTTTTTTTTTTATCTTTGCACGATTTTGCAGAATATATTTTAGCTTTCAATCCGACAAACTCCAGAGCTATTTCACCACTCAGTTCATCTTTAAACTTTCCTATGACCTTTTTGTTTTCATTCGAATAAAGAGGATGATATTGGGGATAATTAAAAAAATCAAAGATAGATGTATTATTCTCCATGTCTTGACAGATGTCGTCTGTCGTAATATGATACGTTAGTGAATCAGTATCAGTAAATAAGAGCATCGCTCGTTAGTTATATAGTGGCTTTATGTAATTTTAGTGAAATTTATGCATTAGGAATTTGGAAAGTTCAAGAATGCAAAACATAATATAAATAGGGCGATTCATTAAAATACTTGTTTTAAGACTTTCGACAGCAGTTAGATATTCGTCATAAGTTTTAAAGAATTTAAAAGTAGGGGATGCTACTAATTTTACAGCTCTTTTAGAAGTGTTGCTAAAAAGTTCAATATTACGTCTTTTTCGTAAGTTTTCCATGGTTTTCCCATACACACTATTGTTTAAAATTTAAAAAAGCCCTTTTCAAAGGAGGATGAAGCTTGTTTGCGTTTTTCGCTGTTGAATAATATATATTTTTCCAACCAAAGAGCTTGATTAAATTTCAGAGCTTTATGAATTTTAGAAACTTTCAATCCTAATTGAAGATAGAGTTTTAAGTTCCGATAGTGCACCACATAATTTTTCTTGTTTTGAAGGTTAGATATTAATTTTGGTGTCCCAACATATTTTCTATTGTGAAGCATACTTATAGCATAAGGTGACAGCATTTCTTTGGTTAAGCTTAATCTTTCAGTTGCAAGTGGGTAATCGTTATGAGTATGATGAAGGTACTGAGGGTAATCGAGATCAACTTCAAAAATGTAACCGATATCAGAATCATCTCGAAGAGATAGAAGCCAGTCTTCAGTTATATCATCTGTATTAAACCATTTAAAGTTTCCGTAGGGTAGGTACTGGGACATAGCCCAACCGTAAAGGTTATTAGCATCCCAGTACATTATACTACTATTTGGTTCATCTGGATTATAATCATTCATATAAGGGTTGTTTGCTCTGGCTAATCTTCTACTAATCATACTAATTTCACCTCGAATCCCTTTTTCTATCAACAGCAACATATTAATATCTGTTAACAATTCCAAGGGTGTCTCAGTCATTTTTAGACAAGCTTGCCATGCAATTCCAGAAGTGGTAAAAAGGTGGGCACAATCAATTTCATAATAACGCATACAAAGTTCTCTGAAATTCTGAAATACATCGGCGAGTAATAAAACGTCAGTTTTTACGTACAAATCATGATAATCACCAAGAATTTTCATGTTGAATTATTCCAAATTTTTTGAGCATGTTCGTAATTATCCACAGAAATGGGCTCTTCTGTCAAAGAATTATAAAATGCAGAAGGAGGAGTAAGTGATGGTTCTTCAAATTTTAGATGTGAATCAAAATAGTCGTATGGATAAACACCTTTGCGTGTTAGCAAGTCTAAACATGTGTTAACGGATAAATTTTCTTTTAAAATAGTAAACCGTGAAGAGATGAAGTTTTTCACAAGTTTTTCTAGCGATGTTGGAAGAAACTGAAACGAGTCTAAGAAAATCAATTGAATAGAATATCCAGGGTTTTTTTTAATCTAAAGGTAATGTAATTTTCTAAAGTTATGGCAATAACTTCTATTTTATAGTCTTTGTTTTTTCCAAGTTTTATCATAATATGATGACCATCGTAATTTTTCAAATTGTGAAATATAACAGGAATGGATTTAGACTGTTTAAAGTTAAGATTACATGAAGCATGTAATGCACCTCTATAAACTCCTGAAATATGACAATGATCTCTGACACGATAATTATGGAAGGGTTTTTAACACAAAGTGCAAAGTTTAGCTTCTTGAAAAGCTTTCTCCTCCTCTAGAGTTAATTTCATTGGTTTTATTTTCATTAATTTTTGCCCAAGAATATCTTTTTCTTGCATAATTTGATCTAAAAATTGCTCAACAGCATCTTTTCCTCGATACACTTGAATTGGTTTTAAAGAGTGTCCATCAGGACCGATAATAACATAAGCATAACCACATGGCTCATAGTATGCATTTTTTTCACTATGTGAAATATCTCAAGGAGGTGAAACTGAAGTAATAGGTACAAGAAGACTTTCAAAATCAGCATAAATTGTATAAGCAACAGGATGTTGTAAGTGTGTACCGGAAAATTTTGAAATATTATTTCCCTTAGAGGGCATTTTAATAACTTGCACGTTATGTTCTTGGCAGTACTGGATGTGTGATTTTAATAAACCTTCTCTAGTGAAACGATGAAGGCATCTAAAACAGTAATATGCAGCAGTCTTGTGGTTGATTAAATCACCAAGGAGACGTGAAAAGTTTCGGATGAGGCAATAATGCTGTCTTTCATCATCGGATATTAGTAACAAGTTGATTGCATAAAGGTCTTCTCGAGTAGAAATGTACAGTGGACACACTTCATTGTTTTCGTAGCCGAAGACATTGATCCTTAAATCGTTTATCTTTTCAATTTGAGGTATCTTTGTTAGACGTACAGGACATATTACATTACCTAGTTTAATCGTATTTTCATATGGTGTGTAATGAGATACACGTACGGTCTATATTCAATTTATAGGCAATTAAGCACCAGACAAGGCATTTATTTTCTTCATTTTGGATATTTAACACAATTTTTTTTCAGCAAGCTTTGATGGTAACTTAATATAGCTACTAGCAGCTAAAGGATGATATTTAGCTATTTTGAGTTCCAGATAGTGAATTTTCTTAAAAATCCATCCAGACCCTCTCTGAATTAAATCTTCCAATGACTTAAGGATTCTTGCATAGCCTTCGCTAATATACTGACTGATATAATCTTCTATAAGTTCTGTAAAACAGGAACATCTAAAATAAGTTTGAATTTCTTCCATTTCATCGTTGGGTCTTTTACGCTCCAAGGAAACTTTCATAACCATATATCACTTCGGGCATGATTTTCATTTAACTCACTTTGAAGTTTTTCATGTACTTCAGGGTGTATATATGTTTGAAATACTTATAAATCACATTCATTATTTTCATTCGGGTGAAACATAACTGTATTAAACACATTACAAGTGTTAGATTGTTTTTTAACCCATTTAGGTTTTGCATCAGATGCACTCATCTTCCGTTTTCTACTATCAAATTCATGATCTTGACGCTTGTGAGATATTAGTTCAGATTTCATATAAACATTTTATTACATTCACTGCAAGTGTAACAGGAACTTTGATGAAATTTTAAATGTCTTTACAAGTTATCCAGACGAGTAAATACTAGGTCACACTGCGGACACTTTACCGAAGACACTTTATTTTCATGAAGTAACATATGTCGTTTTAAGTCCCACTTCCGAGTAAATATCTTTTCACAAGAAGCACAATTAAAACTTTGTGACGCTTTCATAACATTCTTTTCAGCAGATAAAGATTGTTTTTTATGTATCAAAGTATGACGAATTAAGTTCGATTTTAAGCCAAATGCTTTTCCACAGTCATCACACTTGAATAACTTCTCTTTCAAATGAAGCTTTTCATGGCGATGCAAGTCATATCTCCTCGTGAAAGTCCTGTTACAAGTTGAGCAAGACAGAATTTTTTTTTTTTTAAAGTTTGTTTTAGAATTTTATATACTCAAAAATAGTAATTATAAAAAGTTTTCTTGACCTAATTTTGCTAACGTGGTTCTATTTTTTACTAATACAATGTAAAAAATACATTTGCATAAAGATACTTACTGTCTTAAGCAATTTTCCTAACATAGCACAGTTTTACAAGTTTTTACTCATGTAATGTTTAATTCTATTTTAAAAATTTTCTTTACAAACGTGAAAATTTTTTAATTTTATTAAACTTGATTTAAGTATTTTTTACTAATGCAATGTAAGAAATACATTTGCATAAAAATGCTTACTATCTTAAGCAATTTTCAAATCATAGTTTTACAAATATTTACTCATGCAATGTTTAATTCTATTCTGAAAAAAGTTTCTTTACAAACGTGAAAAAATTTTCCTATCATGAATATTTATTAACATGAAAAAATATTATTTTTCAAAGAAAAAACACTTGACTCATCTTATTTTTATCACTCAAAAAGCTTAAAGGCATGGGATTATCAACAGTAACTACAGAAGATAGCGTTACAGAAGACTTGTCATTAAACAACTAAAAAGAATAAAAAAAACTTGGGCTAAAAGGGGTAAAATCCTTAAAAAAAATCTTTTAAATATAATAAAAAAAGTCTTTTAAAATGTAAAAGAACCTATGACTTATTAGCGTTAGTGGTAAAATGTTTTCAATGACTGCATAGTGATTTAAGTGTAATTTTTTCCAGCCATTTCTAATAAAGGCACTTATGTCTATGTATTTTAAAGTAATTTCTCTTTTAAACTATTTTGAGCAAAGTAGCATTAAGAAATGTGCTGTTTGGTTGCTTGATATTTTACCAAAAAAGAGAACGAGAACAAAATAATGTCCTAAACAATAAATTGCTTCGTTTAATACGAGTTTAATATTGTATACTATGTTCATTAAATTCTGAAAAAATTTGAAAAATATGAGCAATCGTTTTATCATATTTATAAACAACCACTATATAGTTTTGTACCACTATAAAGTTTATTTTAACTTCTTTCCATTAAAGATGATTGTTGCCATACTTTTATAAAGGATGTTTCGATTATGAGAGATTGATTGACAGAGATTTACACCACTTTGTCATTTAGCATCCTATTTCGCATTAAATATAGAATGATTTTATTCCTGTGGCATGGTTCTTTAATACTATCAGAAACAATATGCTAATATGACAGATTATTTCATTCATATTTCGAATGACCATGCATATGATTTAACAATTATTTCTCATTCCGTCACGTGCACATATCACATAGGAAGGGGCGAAAATTTATCCTCTCCATTTCTTCCAAAACATTTAAATAATCTTATATTTATATTGTCTAATTATTTGAAATAATATAAAGCTTAGCATAAAGCTTAGAAAAATTAAACTTAAAAATTTTTTTAATAGAAAAAGTCAAGAATCTTTAGAAACAATTACAATAATTTTGTGATTTTATTGCATCTGACCCCAAACATTTGTGAATTCTCACAAAAAAGTTGTGCCTAACCGTCACTATAAAATTTCGATAATAAAAAAACAGATATATTTTTATTAACAAGTTATACTTACTTAAGTTAACAATAAGCTTACTCGTACTTTTTTTTTTAATCATCCAACAAGTAGTTTGTTTTGTATACTCTTGTAAGCAGCCTTAATATGGCCGACGTAACAGAAATATTGACTTATATCTAATAAATATAACCTCAGTTAACTTTATTTATATTTGATAAATGAGTCAACATATGCTAGTTGGGTAGAGCTACTTCCATTACTTACATAAACGATTAAAAAATATAATAATAACTAATTAGATGTGTAATAGATTATAATAATAACTAATTAGATATGTAATAGATGATTATGAAACGAATTTAAAAATCTAACTTCTGTGTCCATATTTACATTGAATGGCCAAAATATATAAATATACATGTACTTTTAGCAAGATTTAAAATAACGGGGCTAAAAAGTCAATTGGTATTAAATATTAATATACAATATTAAATTTCATATATTTACATTGACACATGATTCAAATATATTTTTACTATTACTTTTTAATTCAAGCGATTTTTAAAACAGAAAAACTCAAATGGTCAATTACAAATATGATTTTGGACCTATACGTAAATGGTCAATTATTAGCAAAATCCCCTTTTGAAACTACTATTATAAATAATATAAAATGCAGAAAAGGGGAAAAAAAATGATTATCCGTTATTAATCCTTATGTAATTAGTTCTTAGGAAAATTTCGCTAAATGTTGTTAATGATTATATTGGAAAGACAAGAACGAAAAATCATGAGGCATACATTGATTATTAACACTTTCCAACTGCACGGAATTGTTTTATCGCAAAACATGCAATGTTCATTGTCTACGTTATGACACAACGAAGTAGATCTGAAAGGCATATAGATAGACTAATTTAATTCATAATCATTCTTAAACATTGTTCGAAAGTGTAAATATGCTTAACACAAAAGAAAACGTAAGCTTTAGATTCCTATAGCAGCCCTTAATGTATCTGAATACTTTAGTGAACATCTGTATACTTATACTTTTACCCTTTAAATCTGAAGGATAATAAGATCAAACTCTATACAAAAAAATATTGAAGCATATTAAAAATATGTTTCAATTTCTTTATGATTTTTACAGTAGAAAGTTCTTTAAATGTAATTTTTTAAAATGTTTTTCATAAAGTGTAGTACATTGGCATTTTTTTGTGTATCCCTGTACACAAACCAGTTGCACAGAACCTGCTATTGCCATTTTAAATAGAGAACATTCCATAATAAAATTGAATAACATATGTATTTTTTTTTTTTAATCTGGAAATATTTACGTACGCTGGGAGCGGGTAGACGGACAGATAGATGGACAGTCGGACAAAGAGATACACAAATTGAAATCAAATTCACACTTAAAAATTTTTAAAAGGTGTTAAATCGCTTAATGTAAACCAAAATGCAATTCCAGCAAATTTCCAATAAAAGCCTTCAATGTAACAGAATATTTTTGTGTGGCCCTGTAAATCTAATGCTAATCATATTACATTCTGTAGAAAGCATTCTTGTGGGCATATGAATAATATATTTCAATTTCGTTAAAGTTTCTGCAAAGTAAACTTATTAAAATTTGATTTATAGAAATACCTCTCATAGAACGCAATGCCTTGAAATAATTTCGGGTGTCCCTGTACACAAACTAGTGGTGGTATTTACTCCATCTTATATAGCAGACGTTCTACAGTGAACTTCAATAACAATTATCATTTTCAAAAAATTCCATAAATACTTACGGGATTTTGAGTGCGGACAGGCAGATAAACCGAAGACATTAGCATTTTTCAACTTTGTTGTTTCAACACTTTCAACCTTGTTGGAAAGTTTTAAAAGCATATAGAAAGTGATACAACAAATTAATATAAACGAAATTGTAATTCCGGGAAGTTTCCAATAACACCCCTTAATGTAACTGAATATTTTTGTATGGCCCTGCAAATCTAATGCTAATCATATTGTATTCTATGAAAAGCATTTTTTTGTTCATATGAATAACATCTTTCAATTTTATTAAGATTTGTTCAAAGTAAAGTTATTAAAATTTGGTTTATAGAAATACCTCTCATAGAACGCAATGCTTTATAATATTTTCGGGTGTTCCTGTGTACAAAACAGTGATGGTATTCAAACTATTGATATTCCTCCATTTTCACTGGCGAATATCTGATAGTGAACTTGAATAACATATTTCATTAGGATTTGTATAAAGTAACGGTATTAAAATATGGTTTATAGAAATACTTCTCATACAACACAGTGCTTTGAAATACTTTCAGGTGTCCTCGTATACAAACCAGTAGAGGTATATACTCCATTTTCAATAGGGAACATTCTATTGTGAACTTAAGTAATATATATCAATTTTCGCGGACAGACAGACAAACCGAAGTCATCTACACTTTTCAACCTTGTTTGAGAATGCTAATAAGATTCACTTTTGATTATCAATAACTCGTCTGTCACACTATTTCAATTAAATGCATGTATTTTTTTATAACATGCTGGGGAGAATTAATTTCAAGGCAATGAATTCTTTAAAATTTTGAACATATATATTATATATTTTTCATGGATTCGGTGTTACTTTTATAAATTCTGAAAAATAACTAATTAACATCTAGAAAAATATTAATTTTTGTTTAATAGTTTATTGAATTTTTTGTCCGTAGGACTTGGGGCATTTGAAGGTCATATAATAATAATAATAATAATAAAGAAATTGTCAACTTTCGTATGAGCGAATTGTATGATAAGATATCGACGTGGATGTCTCAGACGGTAGAGCTTTGGGACGTCAACCCCCAAAGGTCTGAATCCGAAACTAAACCTGAGTGCTTTTTTCTATGTATTGCTACGCCAACATGACATTTTGCGTGCGCTTTTACCCTAATTTTAACAAGAGGAAGAACTTAAAAATAGTATCGTTCGAAAGTTATGGTTAATTCCAATCGCAGAGATAATTTTCATTTTATATATAGAAGTCAAATAAAAACACTATTATTTTTACATATTTCTTTCATTTTATACTCTTACTATTTTTTGTTTAAAATTCCTATTGAAAAAAGTGGTTAAACATGCATGTGCATCCTTCTTACTTTATCTTACCCATAAGGCAGAGAAAGTATATTTTTGGGGTCAAATTTTCAAACTTGAGATTTTGTTATATTTATGCGTTTTGAGATCCCCTGAACCCAAAACTCATGTTTTTAGCAGGTGGTTTCAGTGTGTGTGTGTGTGTGTGTGTGTGTGCCTGTCTGTTTTTTATCAGCATATCTCAAAACAAATTATAGCAGAAAGTACAAACTTCGTATTTTAAATGTGAATGATGTAAGGATGCTACACGGAATTTTTCGTTGAGATCAAGCAAATAGTTCGTGTACAGGGACACCCAAGAGAATTCAAATACATTACGTTTATGGGGGGAAATTGCAGGTAAGTAGAGTTTAACATCTACAGACTGCACTAAACCAGATGAATCGAATATATATATATATATATATATATATATATATTATTAAAAACATGTTTTATGCAGAATATGGTATAGAAATCATTCACTGTTCGTTTACAGGACTACTCAAAAGAACTATATTATAGTGCGTCAATACTTAAAAATTGATGGAAGTGTACTTCAGGTTGTCCAACTGATGTCCATCTTGTGATGTGTACATAACTTTTAGAAGATATACAGGGCTGCCAGTATTCAAGCCATAACATTCTTTTTTATTGTTAGTGGGAGTGATTTACCGTAATATTTTACCGTGAGCCATGCACGCTGCTCAGGAACAGAAATTAATTCCTCATAACCCTAAGGTAAATAATGTATTTATTTTAAGCTAAATATTCACCGCTTGCTTTTTTGTATATTTAGACGTTATGAGGCTTCTTGAATACCGAAGTCATGTTTTTAATGTTTGATCTTTGTTTATGTTTGTTAGAGTAAATTAAAAAATAATAATTTCAGGCGATCCAAATGCTGTATTTTAAAATAAATGCGTTTGTTACTAGTAAAGTTTGATCAAGATTGATAAGTTTCAAGGAATGCTGGTGTAAAAGTTGCCTGGATAGTTTTAAACGAACTTTTGAATTTAATAAAAGATTTGAGTTCTATTTAAATGTAGATACAGTAATAAAACTAGTGTTTGACAGGGGTGGTAGACCCCCTCACACATAATTAATTGTCAAATAAAGCTGTTTCGAAACCTAATTTGACTTGTTTTAACATAGTTTTGCATAACAGTACTCGTTATCTTAATTAGAATCTGTATTTATAGTATTAAATTTCAGGGTAAGAGAATGTCGTGTGTGATACACCAGATTATTTTTAATCTAATACAACGACTCGTGGTTTAGCTTATATTCTTGATTTTTTTTTTTTTTTTTTTTTTTTACTTAGATGTAACTTTGCACAGTTAAATCATTCTTTGCTTTATTTAAACTTTATTTTATCATCTGTCTTTTGGCACTAAAAAGATTATATAATTTTTATATTTTATTTTATATTTAATTTGTCTGGTATAAATTGTGAGTTATTTCTTATTTCAGACTCTTGAATACATTGTTGTGAAATAGTATTTTTTCATTTGAAATGCGCAGAAAAAGAACTTTGATCTGTTGAATTGAGATTCAAGTGGGTAGAGAAGCTATTAGGTATATGCAACATCATGTACATAAAGATGCTAAAATTGTTATAATTATTATATTATTATTTTTTATTATTTTATTTATTTATTTATTTATTTATTTATTATTATTATTATTATTATTATTATTTCCATTTTTTATAAAGGATAGAATAATTCCTAGGAACATGATTTGCACAGAAATTTTCAGTTTCTATATTTATTGTTTAAATGCTAACTTTAAAAAAATCGAGATCCTACCACGGGGCGATTGTCGAGAAATTTATTTTGACCGATCCAGCAAAAATTTGCAGATAACTTAATTATTACGATATTAACACATCGGCTCGGCGCAAACAATTCTTTTTTTTTTTTTTTTTTTTTTTTTTTTTTAAGGGCTGATGAATATTAGTCTCAATCTGTGATTTTTGCATTGTCATTTTTCAATAGTTGGACATTTATCGAAGTCTAAAATTTATCAAAAAAATTGATTCAAAACGGTGATGATAAGCGATTAGGGTATCCTTAATTTATTCTAAATACTTACAATTTTTTCTAACGATTAAACAGTTTTTTTAATAGCTTTACTGTGAAAAATAAATTTAATTTTATATGATGAATTTTTCTTTTAAATTATTCACTTATCTTTTTACCATGTTTTTGTTATCTTCGATTCCTGTTTGTTTGTTTCTTTGTTTGACCAGTACAAATCTTACAATCGATTTTTAACTAACTTCGGACTAGCTAGACATTTGAAACTTTCAGGACAGCTCAGAACACGGTGACAATACATTTTTTAATACTTTTAACGAACTGTTTGAGGTCCCTAGAGCCTTCGGCAGCGTTTATATGATTCGACAGAAAATTTATTAACTAATTTACGGACGAGCTAAACATTTGAAACTTTCAGAATAGTTCAGAACACGGTGAATATGCATTTTTAAATATTTTTAACCAACTGCTTCGACACTCTGCTGCCTTCGGTAGCGTTACCAGCACAAAGCTTGCAATCGAGTGTAACTATCTTCCCCGGCTAACATAGTCGTTTGAAACTTATAGAATAGCTCAAAACACGATAGCAATGAATTTTTTTAATACTTTTAGGCAACTGTTTCGGGTTCCATCTGACTTCGGCAGTGTTACCAGTACAAAGCTTGCAATCGCTTTTTCACTAACTTCCCGACTAGTTAGAAATTTGAAGCTTTTAGGATAGCTCAGAACATGGTGATAATACACTTTTTAAATACTTTTAGTCAACTGTTTCAGGTCCATACTGCCTTCAAAAGCTTTTATATGGTTCGACAAAAAAAATATTTAACTAACTTCCCGACTAGCTAGACTTTCGGAATTGTTCAGAACACGGTGAATATGCATATTTAAATATTTTTAATCAACTGCTTCGACACTCTGCTGCCTTCGGTAGCGTTACCAGCACAAAGCTTGCAATCGAGTTTAACTAATTTCCCCGGCTAGCATAGTCATTTGAAACTTTTATAATAGCTCAAAACACGATAGCAATGAATTTTTTTAATACTTTTTGCCAATTGTTCCAAGTTCCCGCTGCCTTCAGTAGCGTTTATATGATTCAACAGAAAATTTAAAAACAGGGTATATAAAAAGTTCTTTTTATCTTGTAATTACCTTTTCATTCAATATATATCATTTAAAATTCCTTTGACTATTTTTAGTTCCCCATCATACTATAGGTATGGGGAACTTAGGTAATCGTGAAAATTTTCGACCTCGGTTTTTTGACTTTTCTACACGTTTTCAGATGTGAGGAATCCGAAAATGACAAAATTTGTATGGTGTCTGTCTGTAGGGTGTCTGTTAGTCCGTTAGTCCGTTAGTTCGTTAGTTTGTTAGTCTGTGTACACGATATCTCAAGAACAAATTGTCGCAGGGAGGTCAGATTAGTTTTAAAATATTACTTTCGACACTGGCAAGAACCCTATTCATTTGCAACATTCGATTTTAAAAACTTCGTAAGTTATTTGAAATTTACGATTTTCTTAACATGGGAGAATAGGACAAAAATTCACTTAAACGTGCATTAAATGTAAACTTTTTACTCTAAAAATGTCAGACCAGTTTTAAAATATCCGTTTTGATGCCGGAATGAACATCAATAACTATAAATATGCTACTTTGAAATTTTCGCAAGTTATTGGAAATTTACGAATTTCTTAACATGGTAGTATAGGGGAAAATTTCACATAAACGTAAATTTTTAGCGATATTTTCATCGTAAAGATGTCAGACTACTTTTGAAATATTATTTAGGACACTGGCATGAATAATAATAACTATGAATTTTCAAATCTAAAAATTTCGTAAGTTATTGGAAATTTACGAATTTCTTAACATGGGAGAATAGGACAAAAATTCATTTAAACGTACATTAAATGGAAACTTTTTACTGTAAAAATGTCAGACCAGTTTTAAAATATCACGTTTGATGCTGGAATGAACATCAGTAACTATAAAAAGGCTACTTTGAAAATTTCGCAAGTTATTGGAAATTTACGAATTTCTTAACATGGCAGTATAGGGAAAAATTTCACATAAACGTCAATTTTGAGAGATATTTTCATCGTAAAGATGTCAGACTACTTTTGAAATATTATTTAGGACACAGGAATGAATATTAATGACTAAGAATTTTCCAATATAAAAATTTCGTAAGTTATTGGAAATTTACGAATTTCTTAACATGGCAAAATAGAGCAAAATTTCACATAAACGTCAATCTTGAGGGATATTTTCACCGTAAAGACGTGAAACCAATTTCGAAATATTATTTATGATACTTGCATGAATATCATAGACTATGATTTTTCCAGTGTAAAAAATTCGTAAGTTATTTGGAATTTACGATTTACTTAACATGTCAGAATAAGGCAAAATTGAGCATAAACTTCCATTTTGAGGATCCTAAATACATTAGACAACTTCAAAATTACGTTTATGATATTTCTTTGAACATCATTGAATACGAATATTCTAATAAGAAAATTTCGTAAATTATTCGTAATTTACTATTTTACCAACATAGCAATAATGAAATATTAAAAAAATTAGCTGCTGCCAACATAAAAGAAACATTTACATATTCATTTCGTTTTTAAAATATCTTGACGTGAAAAGAAAAGAAATATATTTGCACGTGCATTAAATTGAAATTCATATAAAGCTTTTTTAATTGTTAAACTTACACGTTAAATCTGACGTCATTATAGAATTAAAAGTGTTTATTTTTCTAATAATTTAATTTGATATGATATGATATAATATCTAAGCATCAATGTTTAAACCACGGAGTCTTTATTACTCCGTGGTTTAAACTGACGTGTGTAAACGAAATTGGAATTTAAAAATAAATAAATAAATAAAATAAAATAAAATAAGAAATTTTATTTATAATATTATTTATTTTAATTTATAATTGTTGCCAAAAAGATTTACGAATTAATTTATTTTTAGACATATAATAAAATATATTTTCACGCGAACAATAATATAAAAAGTGAACTGGATTTTTTGTAAAAAAATAATAAAGATCGAGGAAAATTATTTCCCCATTTTAATCCCCATATTTGGATATAGATATGTATTAGTTATCCTGTACATCCGTTAGATTAAATTGTTTTTGTTGTAAAATTGATAAAATTCGAATTTTAAATTTCAAAACTCTAGAAAAAAAATGGCAAATTTCCATATTCGATTGAAAACATAAATATTTCATCTCAAAGGATGATATTTACACAATAAACATCCAACTAATAAACTAATTAAAAGGGAAAGGATAAATATTCTATCATAATTTGAAGTCAAATTTGTTTTCAAATGTCTAAATAAAGTATCTGATATAATATACTAATATGTTGCAGCGGAATAGATTTGATATCCGTCATCCTTGGCAGAAAAAAAAAATATCGCCAAATTATCTGGCGAATATAATTTAATTCCTTTCAAAAATCATGGTTATTTTAAAAACTTACATTAAGAGTGTAACGAATAATATGAATCAATATTTCGTACAATACATATTACGAAAATATACATCTGGCATGTATATTTTCGTATTACGTTTTTGATCGCCAAATACAAAAAAACGCCAAGGGTGACAGTTTTGAAACCCAAATATGAGGATTAAAATCGGGAAATAATTCTTCTAGAATTTTAATAAAAAAACAAAAAAAAAAAATTCAATGAACGATTAACATGGAAAATCTTTTTCTTGCATCCACGGGCGGTCAGTGATGTCATACTTCGCTTGCGTATTGAGATGTTTAAATTTATTTGGCGAATATTTTTAGCAACTAACAGTTATGGCAAGTAGCTCAATATACATAGCGCATACAGCCATTACTGAAATGAAAATAGCATTTAATTATTTGAGTTACATTATGTTGACTGGAAACCTATTTAATATACCTATGCTCTATAGCTATAATAATATAAAAAAAAGAAAGGTTTATATGCATATGTAGAGAACGATCGCTAGAACTAAAAAGCCGATTGCTTTTTTTTTTTTTTTTTCTTTCAATAATCAAAAGTTACACTGTCTCTCTCTAAGTGCTAGAAGCTATAATAAATTTTGGTAAAATAAATTTTTAATTAAAATTTTCAATATTTTAATTGAAAACAAAGCATAGATTTGATATCTATCGTCATTGGCGATTTTTGTATTTGGCGATCGAAAACGTAATACGAAAATCTGCATATTATCGTAGTAAATACGAGATGTATGTGTTTACTTCAATTACCCTACTACCGTAGGTAGTGGAAGTATTGTATAGGTTTTGGCAATTGGTCAGTGTGTGTGTATATGTGCACGTGTGTGTGTAATCTTCTGGCTGTCATATCTCCAAAACTAATAAAAATAGAACTACTAAACTTCACAAGTGATTCAGGTCTGGTGTACAGATAAATTTTCCAAATTTTCGTGAAAATTTAAAAACCGGAATTGGGTCATCGAAAACCAGAAATGGGACCCTAAGCCCATATTCAAAAACACCTCTAATGATTTTCTTCAAAGTTGCTATATAAATAATATATTAGATGCCCTTTCGATTGAAAAGTTGCTTAGTTCAGGAAAATTGATAGGCGTCCTCTATAAACAGCCCAATTTCAGACTTCGCAAGTGCGTTCCTTTAAAAACGCCTGTACGGATTTTTTTCAAACTCGCCATGTTAACTTCCTATTAAATATCCTTTTGTATGTAATTATTGTTTTTAGGTGAATAATTGAGTATGTTAAGTTTTGGTAAAAGTTGGTATCTCAAAAACGGTTCTAACGTTTTCTTGAAAATTTTTTCTTTAATCCAATTTAGATAACCTTTCTCAAGTATTACGTGCTTATTACAGGAATATTAACGGTCATCCTGATTAGGTAGTTCAGTTTTAGATCTGGGAAATTCGTGTTTAAAAAAATAACTATCTATTTTTTCCCCTTATTTTTTAACTCGCTATGCAAACTCTGTTGTATGTGTCTTTATACGTGTATCAAGTTTCTCTTACTCGAAAATCTCAAAAAATGCAAGTAATATCTCCAAAAAATTGTATATATTACGTGAAATAGTGGGTAATGGAAGTCGTGTGGTTGTTTCACACCAGATTCTGTAATAGTATATATTGTACGAATATTGTTTCATATTATTGATTTCTCCTTTAATATACATTATTAAAATAATAATCAATTATGGAAAAAATTAAATATATTTGCGAAATGAAAAAATAAATAATAATTAAATCTATTATGACGTCAATTTTATCAAAAACATTTTCATGTCATAGGTTTATTTTACAATATTTTTTATTCATGAGTAAAGAAATGTTTCTTTTTATGAAATAAATAAATAAATAGCATTAAGTAAAAATTGCCAATATTTAACAACTAATTAAAAAAAATAATTGTAAAATTATATTTTGACTTTCCAGTTAATAATATTGCCTGACTATAACATATAAACTGATATATTTCTTGATTTTTTTACATATCAATCCATCTTTAACTAAAATTTGTTCATCAGTGCGAAGCCGGACGGGTCAGCTAATCATTATATAAAGCGCAAAAAATTGTATGTTTGTGGAGGGTAATCTCTGAAACTACTGAACCGATTTTAAAACTTCTTTCACTAACCAAAAGCTACAGTATGCCTGATTGTTATAGGCTATATTTAATTTTGATAAAATAAATTTTAGTTTAAAATCTGAGCATTTTAATTAAAATCCCCATAAAAGCCATAATAGAAATGGAAATAATGAAATATTAAAAAAATTAGCTGCTGCCAACTTAAAAAAAAACATTTAGTACATGTTCATTTTGTTTTCAAAATATCTTGAAATGAAAAGAAAAGAAATATATTTGCACGTGAATTAAATTGAAATTCATATAAAGCTTTGCGAAATGTTAAATTTACATGTTAAATCTGACGTCATTATAGCGTTAAAAGTGTTTATTTTTCTGATAATATAACTTAATATGATATGATATGATATGATATGATATGATATGATATAATGATCTAAGCATTAATGTTTAAACTGACGTGTGTAAACGAAATTAGAATTTGAAAATAAATAAACAAATAAAAATAAAATAAAATTAGAAATTCCAACTTACAAACCACGGACTCCATGTTACAAACTTTTATTAAATTATTCATTTTAATTTATAATTGTTGCCAAAAATATTTACGAGTTAATTTATTTTTCGGCGTTTAATAAAATATATTTTAAAATATATTATGTTGATTAGAAACCTATTTAATCTATCTATGCTCTATGCTAATATATAAAAAGGAAAGGTTTATATGTATATGTTGAGAACGATCGCTAGAACTAAAAACCCGATTTTTTTTTTTTTTCAACTAATCAAAAGTAACACTGCCTCTAAGTGCTAGAGGCTATAATAAATTTTTAATTTAAATTTTCAATATTTTAATTGAAAACAAAGCATAGATTTGATATCTGTCGTCCTTGGCGATCGAAAGCGCAATACGAAAATCTGTATATTTTCGTATTAAATACGTGATCTATGTTTTTACTTCAATTATCCTACTACCGTAGGTCGTGGAAGTATTATACTCGGTCCAAAAATTCGATATAGAGTTTCACTTGATTTACACGTTTTAAGGCCTCCTGAGTCAAAAAAAAAAAAAAAAGTAGTTTTTGGCAATGGGTCAGTGTGTGTGTATGTGTGTACGTATGTGTGGAATCTTTTAGCTGTCACATCTCCGAGACTAATAAAGATAGAACTACGAAACTTCACAATTGATTCAGGTATGGAGTACAGGTAAATTTTCCAAATTTTCGTAAAAATTGAAACAGCGGAATTGTGTCAACGAAACCCGGAAGTGGGACCGTAAGCCCGTATCACAAAAACAGATCTAACGATTTTCTTCAACGTTGCTCTATAAACAACCTATTAGATGCCCTTTTGAATGGTTTAGTTAGTTAGTTCAGGGAAATTGATAGGCACCCTCTATGAACAGCTCAATTTCAGATGTCGCAAGTGCGCTCCTTTAAATCGCCAGTACGGATTTTTTTCAAACTCGCCATGTTAACTTCCCATTAAATATCCTTTTGTATGTAATTATTGTTTTTAGGTCAATAATTGAGTATGCTAAGTTATGGTAGAAATTGGTATCTCAAAAACGGTTCTAACGTTTTCTTGAAAATTGTTTCATTAATCCAACTTAGATAACCTTTCTCAAGTATTACGTGCTTATTACAGGGATATTAACAGTCATCCTGATTAGGTAGTTCAGTTTTAGATCTTGGAGATTCGTGTTTAAAAAAATAACTATCTATTATTATTTTCTTTTCTTTCCCTTATTTTTTTAACTCGCTATATAAACTCTGTTGTATGTGTCTTTTATACGTGTATCAAGTTTCTCTCACTGGGAAATCTCAAAACAATGCATGTAACATCTCCAAAAAATTGTATATAATACGTGTAATAGTGGGTAATGGATGTCGTGTGGTTGTTTCACACCAGGTTCTGTAATAGTATATATTGTACGAATATTGTTTCATATTACTGATTTCTCCCTTAATATGCATTATTAAAATAACCATGAATTATGGAAAAAAATAAATATATTTGCGAGATGAACAAATAAATAATAATTAAAGCTATTTTGACGTCAATTTTATCAAAAACATTTTCATGTCATAGGTTTATTTTTCAATATTTTTTATTCATGAATAAAGAAATGTTCCTTTTTATGAGATAAATAAATAAATAAATAACATTAAGTAAAAATTGCCAACATTTAACAACTAATTAAAAAAAAAATAATTGAAAAATTATATTTTGACTTTTCAGTTAATAATATTGCCTGACTATAACATATAAACTGATATCTTTCTTGATTTTTTACATGTCAATCCATCTTAAACTAAAATTTGTTCATCCATGCGAAGCCGGACGGGTCAGCTAGTTATATATACGTATGTACTGCACTCAGCGATCATTTTATTTTTTTATTTTTATTAATGTACTCTATTACAGGAACGACTAGAAGTGTTTTTTTTTTTTTTTTTTTTTTTTTTTTTTTTTTTTTTTTAATACTGTTGAGTATTTGCAGTCACCGATCTATAAAATGACAAACTCATTTCCCAATTTTTTAGTATCTGAATAAATATGCAACTACACTTTACTTTTTTACAAAGATTATAATACTAATTTTAATTATAATGAATTAATATAGAACGAGCTAGTTTTGAAAAATGCATTTATGTAAAAAAATTCAAAACATGTAGAAGACTTCACACCGTAATTATTTGGTTATATTTTATATTATTATCGTGAAATGTTTAAGGGTTTTCTGCATGTATTACACGTTACTTCATGATATTTATTTATTTTATTTTATTTATTTATTTATTTTTCATTTAACTTACAATATTAGCAAAATGGTATGAAAATCTCATTGCTTCTTTTTCCAGAATTATATTTATAAAAAAAAAAAAAAAAAAAAAATCTTGTCTTTATTTTAAATGTTCATATAACATAATGAAATCTAAAGAAATTGGTTTTGAAATTAGCTATTAATCTTATTTATCTGTAAATATGTACTATAGCTATATTAATATTTACAGTATCCCAATATAATGCAGTTATTGTGGAAGAAAACATTACCCATAATATTACATAGCATATCAAGTACCTAAAGTATACATGATAATTACTAATAATATCTCGGAATAGATTTTTTGTACGTGCATTGTTATGATTAAAAATAGTCTATTGTCAAAAAAATCAATAAACTTTATTAATTAGATATTTAGAAAAATCCACATAAGCATACGTCTTTTTTAAATTACAAGCAGTAAAAAAATAATAATAATAATAATAATAATAATAATTTCTTGTTTTAATTTCATATATATTTATTTTTTAAGATATTCATTTTCTCATATAGTTAATATATTGAAAGTGGAAATAATTAAATGTCTTATTGAATAATTCAATTTTATATTTAAATTAAACATACTCATCTAGTATTAATTAAAGTTTAAGAAAAAAATTAATAAAAGTGGGATTCTTATATAAACATTACTTTTTTAATGAAAGGCTTAAAAATTTTCTGTGGTTTTATAATTAAACTAGCAGGCTTTGTCCGCTTCACTGTACATTATATTTAAATAAGTTCTCAAAATTTCATATCATCATTTTAATAAAATCTAAAAAAAAAAAAATAATAAATATATAAATAAACAAACATTGAATTTAGTCAAAACCGAAGCTAAAATTACCGCTGAATTCGGTAGAGGTTTTCATACTCTACACGTGAGTTGTCTGGAGACCCACTGCCTTCGGCAGCATTTTACCCTATTTTTTTCTTCCCCTTCCCCAGCTGGAAAGTTTGGAGTGCGTAAAATCTCACCAGAGTGCAAAATGCGTAAATCAACACCTAGACACCAAAATTCGCCATTTTTAGATAATTTGAAGCAAATTCAAACGTAAAAACGTATTTTTAGCCCCACCTGCCATAAGGGAGCAGACTAATTTCGCAAAATTCTTTAAGAGAGAGTGTTGCCTACATACAACTAACCGACACATTAAAAAAATCGCTTTCCTGAGATAATTTGAAGCTGAGTCAAATTTAAAATATTTTGCCCCACCCGCTCTTAAAGGGTGGGAAGGCGTTTAAATTTGCAAACCTCTTTATACTACGCGTTGGATACGTATAAC
The DNA here is from genome assembly GCA_963930645.1 of Salticus scenicus. NCBI lineage: Eukaryota > Metazoa > Arthropoda > Arachnida > Araneae > Salticidae > Salticus > Salticus scenicus. The sequence goes on from OZ005652.1 coordinate 235,842,940, forward strand.
CAACCCATACATTGGAAACCACTTTTCTAAGATAATTTGAGCAGATTTAATCTTGAAAATGTGTTTTTCACCCTCTCCCGCCCTTCCCCGTTGGTGTAGAAAGTAATTTCATAAAATTTCTTTGAGAGTATTGTGTATGCAGAGCCAATTAAGCATAGTTACTCTTTAAAACGTGTCCCCCCCCCGTCAAATCACTTTATAGTGCACGTTGGATACGCGTAACTAATCCACACATAAAAAACAGCCTAACTGAGATAATTCGGATCAAGATTGCGTTTGGAAACGCATTTATTGCCCCCCGAACGTAAGGGAGTAATGGAGGCAATTTCGTAAAATCCCGTTATTACAGGTGTCAAATACATATAAACAATTTACGCACCAAATTTCGTGCCCTCAGATTCCATAGATTTTCCAAGACAAATTTAGCAATAAAAGTGGTGGTCTCGACTCGGCTCACTCGTAACACATAAAAAAAATCGAAAATCACGCGCGCGCACACACACAGACAAAAAAAGAAAAAAAAAAAAAAGAAGAAAATGGGTTTTTGGAAATATTCTAAAGAAGACACAAAGCGGTTTTCAGTATCTGTATACCGTTGTTTTTAGTACAGCGCTTCTAAAAAATGAGAAATTTACGAAATTTTTCCCCTCCATTAAAAATCAAAAATTGCAAAATGGCACATAGTGTTTTTTTTGTACTCAAATCTAGACTTCGCATGTGTAAATTCTTCAATATGAACTAACATTTCTTTACGTCCCATTCCCCCAGTAGAAAGGGGGGGGGGGATTTTCATTAATTTCGTTACATTTGGTGCATGATACATGTAAACAAACCACAGTTCCCATAGATTTTCCATAATGCATCCCCCACTTCATCACACACACACAAAAAAAAAAGAAATCTAAAATCACAAATAGTAATAATAATAGTAATAATGTGTTTTTAGAAGCATTCTAGAGAAGACGCATAGCTGTTTCAAACATCTTTGTCCCCTTTTTAATAGCGGTCTACTCAAAAATTTCGTATTTTCAAAATTTCCTGCCAAAAATCTATTTCCCTCCCTCCATCTCCATAAAAATCGAAAATTCCTAAATCGCCGATAAATTTTTATTTGTATTCAAGCCCAGTCATGAGCAATTTGTTCACTTTGATGTAATTTGGAACCGAAATGTACTAACAAACGTGTTATTATCTTTTATCCTCAGGAGCGGGGGAAACGTAAGGAATTTTTCAAAAATTGATCGATATAATTTTAGGTTGGGTAAAGACCTAAATTCCTGTTAAGTGTCGTTGAATTCCGTCCAGCCATTCTTGCGAAACTCAAGGACAAAAATAGCACTACGCTCTGAGACAAAAAATGCACCGACTTCATCTATAATTATAAGTGGTCATTTTCTAAATCCCTTAACTAGAAATATAGATATCCGAGTTATGTGCATAAGGCACGCCAGCAAACTGAACAGATGAAATTATCGAAAATTTTTAATCTACATATTTATAGATGGTGAAAAAATATTCTGAATCTTTTATATTGCAAGAAAGTCTCGCTTGGTTTTCTAGAACTGGGTAATAAACCAAGATTATAGTTGCTGAAACCCGCCTTTTGTATCCGCATTTATTTGCAGATATTTTTAAATAAATTTCCTTCGAGAATATAGGCAAACGCTCTAGAATTCTAATAGGGGTTTGTAGAACCCGCTTTCAATGGGAACAAGAATTTATAAGGATGATATGAAACTATTTTTTCTACAGCCACAATTTAGATTCCAGATTTCAGTTATAGAAATTTTTCTCAGTTCAGACATACAGATACAACGACAAACACACACAGAAAATTTTCTGAAGCCATTTGTTAGCTTTCATGATGTGTGAAACATGAAGATATCGAGAAATTGTTTTCAGTCTGACAAATTTATAGACAAAAGTCTTATTTTATTAATATAGATATGAACACGAAAATAAATAAATTAATTTAAAAAAAATAGAGATAAATACGAATTCTATTTAATGCCTTTTGTGAAAATTTCAATCTGTATAAAATAACCTGATATTCTTAAAACAAAATTATCGTTATAAATAACTGATTTTTTTTAAATAATATTTTTTTTTTAAATCATAAAAGTATACTTAATTATAATGTACTTATTGTTTAAAGTACAAATCATGTATCTCTGTATAAAAAATATATGCATTAATCATTCGTATATAAAGTTGCTGCATACTTTTTTCGGTTATTTGCAATTATTTGCGAATATTAGTTCACAAATTTAGTAATAGTTTATATTAAGGAGTTTGTTGAAAATTAGAAAATTTTTATTAAATTATAAATCAATAATTTCCAAAATTTAAAGAAATCTTTATGTATTTCGTCTTATTCTACTTGATTTTATTCTTATGTGTGTATGTATGCCCAATTTCCGATAATATTGTGCTTGTCAATTTAGCATTATTTGTTTTGAGTACGTTTTGTCACTCTAGTGTCTTATTTTATTTCTTTACACTAGGACTAAGAAGACAAGAACCGATGTCTTAAAATAGCTTTTGGCTCATTACTATCATTGAATCCACAGACACAAGCTTGAAGACTCAAGATAATGTTTTATCCATTCAGACCCCAGACGAACTTTAGAGTTCAAAAATTTCATGTAGTATAAAGGTTTACCTATGAAAGTGTCTGACCTATATTTCTCATAATGGGATTTAGTATACTCTGGAAACCTAAAATGTAATATTGTGTATAAGAGATTTAACAGGATTTAACAAGAAGGAGGTGCCGCTCACCTCTCTAAGAGTGGTGTCGAGCGCTTCTAGCTATGCTAGGCCCCTACTCCGGAACGTTTATTTAAAAAAAAAAAAAATTACAAGGTTCGCCAGAACAATATTCCCGCGCGACATAGGGCGAAGTATTACAAATATGTATTAATTATTAACAAACTTAAAAATTAAAATAAATAAAAAATAAATACACTAAAGGAAGATTCGCCAGTACAGAGTACTCACGCGACAGGGGGCGAAATAAAATACATCTTGAAAACTCAAAAGCACAATGAGCTAGAATTGAACAAGAAGGAGGGAGAATTGTTTACAAGTAAATCAGTTCGCCAGAACAAGGTTCCCACGCGACATAGGGCGAAGTTGGTTGTTTTACGACATTTACAAACACATGAGGAAAGAATAGATATTTTAGGGCTAGTGGGTAAGTGAAAAGGATTATTTAACTTATGAGATTATTAAATACTTTTAATTTATTTCACTGTTTAGGAATTAGATAATTTTAAATGACTTAAGAAGATATAAATTTGTTCTATTTGAAATATCTAAGAGTAATTCAAAAATTCTTTTTAGTTTTATGGCAAGTGAAGGTCTTGTTAAAATATTTGTCAACCAGTTGGCTGGTCTATTATTCGGATTTCTTAAGTGATAGGTTATTGTAAGCGGACAATGGAAATAGTAATGAAAGGAAGAACCCTCCTCTCCACAAGAACATAGGGGCGATAAGCCGGAAAAGGGCCATGCCCAGTTAAAAACGCTGTAATTTCTGGGGTAAGTACCCAATCATTGAGAGAAACATTTGGTATTAGAGAGAAAGTAATTCTGCCGTTGAGGGAATCTTCCCACCAAGACTGCCATTCCCGGAAAAAGAGAGATTTTAGTTTTCTTTTGACATAGGAAGGTGGGACTGGGAGAGAGTAAAGAGGAGTGTGTTCCTCTGTAGCAGCCTTGGCCAAGTCATCTGCACGTTCGTTGCCCACGACACCCCTATGGGCAGAAACGTGTGCCAGGGAAACTAAGGAATTAAGTGAAATTAGCAGTTGTTTTATTTTAATTACCTGAGGGTGTCTGCACCTGTAACTAATTATAGCCTGCAGACCCGAGAGACTATCACTAAAAATCGGAAGAGAAGTAAATTGGTCTTTGTTGTTGTGAGCCCATTCTAGAGCTTTTTCAATAGCGAAGAGTTCCGCCTGAAAGACAGTATTATAGTCCTCAAGCCTGCAGGCCCCCTCATGGATAAAAATATTGCCCCTGGCGACACAGAATGCTGCTGCGACTCCATGCTCAGTTTTAGAGCCGTCAGTATAGATTGCAACAGGAGCAGACGGGGAAAAACTATTCTTAGAACTATTAACTAATAACGAGGCTACATCCTGAGCAGGGTGAATGTTCCAGTTGGGTTGGTTGGTTGATTGGGTTTTACGTCGCTCTAATGCTGCGCAGATGGGCAATTGGCTACGGTCTGGGACTCACCCCTAGAGATGGTCCGGAGACATGCCATCGCAATTTTGATCCTCCGCGGAAGGGATGGCTCTCCGGCTTCGGTAACCCCCAGAGGTATAATTTTTGATGGGAACATGGAGGACATTGCGGCCACGACAGATTTTACGTGCACCTGCCACCATGTTCCAGTTGGGAGAATGGGATTGTATTAACATATTTTCAAAGTATTTATTAGCGATTGCTGAGTTATTAAGTTGAAGAATATTTACTTTACGATAACAGTATTTAAGTTGAAGATGAGCAAGTGGGACCCCAGTGATGACTGAGAGGGCGTCTGTAGAAATAGTTCTATAGCCTCGCGAGATCTGTAAAAGAAACATTCTTTGAATTGAGTTAATTTTAGCGTCTCCCAATTGTTTTAAACCCCCGCCCCAGATGCCTGCACCGTATGTAATAATCTTGTCTATAGTAGTATTGTACCAGATTTTTAGTAAATTTGTAGAGATACCCCATCTTTTCCCTTCCATTTTAGCTGAGTTATGATACATTTTGAGACATTTTATTTTTAGATCATTTAAATGTTGAGTCCAACTAATGTTCTTGTCTATTGTAAGACCTAGTATCTTAAGATGGGGTACATGTCCAACACTGACGCCATCTATCCTCATCACCGAAGTCCTACGAAGAATTCTTGGTTTAGCGAAGGTAAGAGCTTGGGACTTAGAAGGGGAGAGTTTAAGGTTATATTTATGTAACAGGTTTCTGAAGAGAGAGAGGGCCATCCTGGCTTGACTCTCCAGCTCATCCCTCGTGCGACCCGAGACAACAAGCGAAAAGTCATCTGCATAAGCAAAAGTTTGAAAGCCTGCGATGTTCATACTTTCCATGATGTTAATAGCGATCAAGTTCCACAGGATCGGACCCAAACAGGATCCCTGTGGGCATCCCTTAGACTGTGGGAGGTCTTTCATTTCCGGACCCCAATTTATTGCAATTATTCTTTTGGAAAGATAGGATCTGATGACTCCCGCTATGTTACTCGGGCAATTAATTGCTTTGAGAGAGTTAAGGATATCGATCCATTCAATGTTGTCGAAAGCCCCCTGTATGTCAAGTGAGATCAGAGTGGTATACCGACTGGAATCAATATTAAATGTGCAGGAGCTTATAATTTGTTGTAAAGCATGTTCGCATGATCTGCCTTCTCTGATTTTTTAGAGATGCCTCTCTGCAGAGTACACGATATGCACTTTTATTTTTCATTGCAAAATTAGAAGCATATTATTAATTTTCTTTAAAATATTATCGCGTATATTTCTACTTTCTACATTCTTTATAAAATGAACTCATAATTTTTAGCCCAGCAATTTTACCGCTTACTTTTTTTTTTTTTTTTTTTTTTTTTTTTTTTTTTTTTTTGGGGGGGGGGGGGGGGGTTAATCAGATTTTCTATTAATATCATAAATTATTCCTAACAATATTTTAAAAAATGAAAGAATTTCTGAGTTATAATTTTTAGTTCGGAAAATAAAATTTTTTATTCAAGAAATTATTGAAACATATTTAATCCACAGAAGAAGTAGTATTAAGTTTATTTGATTTTCAGCTATCAAATAATTCTCATATTAAGGCAGATAAGCACAAAATGAATGCTTTTGAAAATAAAATATATGCATATAACATTTCATAGCATCACCATGGTAAAACTGTGTATAAAATATGAAAAGAAGGTCCTAAAATAATAATAATAAAAATAACAATTTTAAAGAGAAAAAACTGAACAATCAATGAGCTCTCTCACATACATTTACAAATTCAGAAAACACGTTATTTCTCACTAAAACGGTAAAACCCCATTTCAGTAGCAATTCAATATTATAAATTTTTCCACGAGAATAAAGATCAGATTGTTTTTTTTCTTATATGGACTTTTTCTATAAAAATACAGTTTTTTTTTTTTTTTTTTTTTTTTTAAGATATGTGTTTAACTATATTTTGATTAAATTTTATCAAAATGGAATTAAAATAATTTCTGTAATCAAGTAATTCATAAAACGTATATTTTCAATTTTTGTTTGATTTTGAAAGACCTATTATATATATATATATATATATATATATATATATATATATGCATGCATATACAATATTTCTCTGAGTACCACTGTAAAAAGTAACATTAAAATCTAATAAATGTACTTTTATTTGTTTTTATTCTTAGTTAAAACATTTAAAACTCTTTTTCTTCATACATTTGTTCACTACTACCATGCACACTGATAAAATGTTCTGGGGTTCCCAAGTGTCTAATTACGCATGCGAAAGCTTTAAGAAGATTTCATTTACAGGATATGAAAAATTGAGATACTTATATTAAAATCCCAAACAAATATTGTGTAATCAAAAAGTTGTGGGAGATAGAAATAATAGAATTTCAGATAATCTCTCCCTCTCTCTCAAAAAAAAAAGGGGGAGGGATATGATAGGGTTTTTATTAAACGATATTTGTTTGGAGTTTTCATATATGTAGCTTAATACTTTCGGGTAATAAATTATGCAAACGAAATATCGTTAAATCTTGCGCATGCGTAGAAAAAAATTATCTAGTAAAAACTCTAACATTTCATTAGATATTTAAAATTTTGCATTCAGATTGCAGTTTTCTATGTTTAATGTAGTAAGACAAGTTTTCTAAAAATGGATTTTCACTGGGAGTAACATCTCAGATATTATAATTAAAAAGAATGAAAATTTTTAGTGATAAAAAAGACTATCATAATGAATACATGTAAAAGCCTCATAAAAAATTATACAGATAGTCAAAAGATTCCTCGTAATCACATGCTACAGCCAAAAGGCATTTCAAAAATCAATTTTACAGAATAATAAAAATATTTTTGTATTTTATAAATTTTTGGTTCATCCCCTTTCTCACTTCGAGGCAAAACTTTTTTAAAAATATATGAGGTATAATGTGATCTTTATACATCCAAAGTTTCAAGATAATTTTTCCAGAATTCTTTTTTAAATGTAAAAATATCTCTTGCAAAAACGTTTAAATTCCAAAATGTCCAAACACTTATTAGTAGGTAGTGTATATGCTATATATATATTAGGTCGTTGCAAAAGTTCGTGCGAACACGGATCATTTTATTGCCTCCAAAGACGACAGCTTCTATCGCCGTGGTATACATTTGTTACCAGAAAAATGGGCAAAGGTTGTAGAAAGTAATTTAGAGTATTTTGACTAAAAATTGTCATTTGATTTGATGTATTTTTATGAAATGAAGCAATAAAAAACCGTACAAATTTATGTAAAGACCTAATATAAACACACACACACACACACACACACACAAACACACACATATATATATATATATATATATATATATACATATAATCGTGCGTGTGTGTATGTGTACTCTTCTTTCTGTATTCTGGAATTATGAGCCCTGCGTTCACATTAATTTAAAAATCTTTTAAATATATAATTTTGTATGTTATAGTAAGAAAACGAGAAGAACGTATTGTTGCAAATCATTACTCAAGTTAAATGAACAATTATTGAGAAAAAATATATATATATATTTATTTAAAAACACTTTTATGTATTACTGACAATGTTTGTTTTTTCATAATCCCCGCATGAAAATGCTCCTTAAAAATAAATTTAAGGTGAAAAAATGCACAAAATCTACCATAGATAATTTAAAAGCAAGAACAAACTGTTGTGGTACAAGACCAAAAAAAAAAAAAAAATAATAATAATAATAATAATAAGAAGAAGAATAACATTGCTAAAAAATGTTCCATCAAGACAATAGGTGGTAAAAGAATATGAATGAGTTTTAAATTTAAATAAAAGTGATTAGTAAAAATTGTCTTTACCAAGGAAACTTCAAGAATTAGATTCATAGGTTTAAAATATTCCGCGCTTTGTCAAGCAGAGATGGATTTTAAAGAATATTTCATCATTTAGCAAGTTAGATGGACTTTTAAAACAATAATACATAAATAATATAAAACTTAATTTTAAACGTACGAAAGTGTAAAATCCCAAATAAACTGAACATGCCTATCTAAATGTCTACTCAATTTTTATATCTTAGATATTGTATATATTTTTCTAAGTATGTATTTTTTTATGTGAATATGTGTTTCAATAATTTTACGACAAAATTATTTTAAAAGAAAATGTGTTTTATATATATTATATACATATACATTATATAACATAAATCTATAGTTAGCTGATTAAACTATAAATGTAATGCTTCTTCCTATTTCGTGATATACATAATTAATGCAATCCTACTTTATTTATTTTTTTAATCTATGTTTACTTTAATTAATTTCATGTGATTATTTTTATGTGTGAAATATATTTTTCAACATTTTTAGAAAACAAGTATTTTGTCTATAGTTTTTAATATTGTGAAATTTAGAGAATCTATTTAATAAAAATAAATAAACAGATAAAAAGAAATATAAGCGATTAAAATAGATCAATCTATTTAAAATAATAACTCCCGTTCTTCTAGTTCAAAATGTTGCTTTGTAGCAATATATGTACGGTGTGAGAGTATAATACTAACAATCATCTCTGATTGTATGATGCGAGAGTTTACACAAAGAGACTAATAGATATTCTAAAGTGCCTTGTCAATCTCCGATATCTCTGTTTATGTAATATTCTCGTATCTGGCTTATTGTAATCATTTTAATATCGTATTGAATGTTGCTTAAAGCATACGTAATACTATAACACTCAAAACTGAATGAACATCAGTTAAAAGGACTCCAATGCACTCATTTCCTTTAATTAAATAAAATGTCCTTTGAATTGTTGAAATCCTTAAAAGAATTATTATTACTTCATACAAATTATTTGTACGAGATTAAATATTAATATTAATAATAATAATAATAATAAATAATAATAACGAAGGTGACTTTTTTTATATATGTATTGAATTTTCACTTACAGTTATTAGAGAATATAGGACAAAAAATGTACTGTAAATTAAAAAACTCCATTAATATGAATAGATATAACTAGTAATTAGTGAGCGCTATAATTTTAAATTAAATTTCATTTCTCCACATTTCTAATATTTTAACTGTTTACTTTAATCTATATCCCTAAAATAAAATATTGAATTTCTAAAAATATTTGTCTTCTAGTTGAAATTTTTTAATCAGGATTAGACCATTTATAGAATACTTTTGTCCGTTTGTGAATAAAGTTTGTGGCAGCTCAAGATCAAAAACATTGCGTAGAATTTCGTAAAAAAAAATATTTTGTTGCATTTTCTCTATATATTAAAAAAAGTTACTGTAACTGGCGTCATTTTTTTTTTTTTTTTTTTTTTTTTGGCAGCGACAGTATCTTCTAACGGAGGGCACGGTCCTTCGCGTCATGAGAGGTATCAATGTGTTCCGAGTACTCCAAGGGACACATTTCAGCCACTTAGTAATTTTTACCATTTTAATTAATGAAGTTATTAACTAAAAACGACAAGTTTATGAATGTACTCTATTTGCCATTTTGAAAAAAGTTTCTTCCAGTGACGTTGTTCTTCTGTCATGAAGTCATTTTACACGAGAAAATTAAAATATGATCCATGGTTGTACGTAGGTAGGTAGGTTGGTTGGATTTAACGTCGCACCAATACTGCACTATGGGTAATTGGCGACGGTCTGGGACGCACCCCTAGAGATGTTCCTCAGACATGTCATCACAATTTTTAACCTTCACGGAGGGGATCCCCCTCCGCTTTGATGACCCCCAGAGGTATAGTGGGGATGGGAACATGGAGGACTTTGCGACCACGACAGGTTTTATGTTCACCAGCCACCATTAGTGTACACGACGGTCTTTGGCCGGCTCAAGTATCGAATCGGCAATCTTCCAATTACGTGCTCAGCGCTTTACCAACTAGGGTACCGCGGCCCGAAACCATGCATGTAAAAAACAAAGAAAATAAATATCAACGTTTTTCTCTACTTTTGGAAAATTGACCTTCTTACACGGGAAAATTAAAATGTGATCAATGGTTGTAGGTAGGTAGATAATTAGATAGGTTGTAATTGACATCGCACCATTACTGCGCTATGGATAATTGGCGACGGTCTGAGACGAACCCCTACGGATGTTCCGGAGACATGCCACCACAGTTTTGGCCTTACACGAAGGGGCTAGCTCCCCAGCTTCTGTGGCTCTGAGAGGTATAATTTTGATGGGAATACGGAGGATATTGTGTGCACGACATATTTTACCTGCACCAGCCACCATTAGTGTAAACGACGTTCTTTGGTCGGCTCGAGAACCGAACCCACAATCTTCCAATTACGAGCTCGGTGCTCTACCGACTGGGGTACCGTGGTCCGGATTTAAGGTTGTAAAAAATAAATAAAAAGGGTCCTATACTAAAGCTGTAATGCAAAATGGTCTAGATATTATGATTTTCTTTCTATTAAATATGTATATATATAAATACTAGCAGACCCGGCCACGCGTTGCTGTGACTAAGTTATACGTTGAATTATACGGCTGTAAACTATTTAATACAGTCAAATTATTATTTACGAACAAAGACGAAAACGTTGTAGCCGATGTAAAAACCCACAGGGTTGAGATTTGAAACTTAGGTCAAAATTTGGAAGCGATTGATAAAAAATTTCGTAGTGTTGATATTAAGCACAAATTAATTTTATTGTAGGGTCCTATAAATTTTAATGGAGAAGTGATATATATTATTTCTAATGCTACTTTGGATAAAATTGCTAAAATGACTAATATATAAATTAAATTCTATTAAAATTCTATTAAAATAAAAGTATAAAAGAAACAGACGATTTTAAAATCAATTTTTATGGAGGAGTGAAATATAATATATGCTATAATGGATAATTTTACTATAAAATGACCTCATCATTTTAAATATTTTAAAAAGGGCAACAGCTGTAGTTATAAAAAGGAAAACAATAAGACTAAACCAGAAAAATAAGTAAATTTGATAAATATTTTAAAACTTTAAAATTGGAAATCTTATGAAATATTGGACATTTAAAGTAAATACATGTATCATTTTAAATAGAAAAAGATTTTGGAAAAGTTTAGTGTATTTTAACGAAGTGATGAGAAGTTTTTGAGTATGTTAAAATTTTAATAGTAAATTCAAGTTAATAAAGATGGGAAACATTGAGGATTAAGATAAGAATAATTATAAGATTTAAAAAAAAAAAAAAAAAAAAAACTTTTTATATACCATGCTTTTAAATTTTAATATACTAATAATATACTAATTAAAAGGAAAATGATAAATATTCTATCATAGTTTGAAGTCAAATTTGTTTTCAAATGTCTAAATAAAATATCTGATGTAAGATACTAATATTTTGCAGCGGAATAGATTTCATTTCTGTCATCCTTGGCGAAAAAAAAAAAGAATATCGCCAAATTATCTGGCGAAAATATTTAATTCCTTTCAAAAATCATGGTTATTTTAACAACTTATATTAAAAGAGTAATGAATAATATGAAACAATATTTCGTACAATACATATTACATGTCATACATACCTACAATGAATAATACATATTACATTTCGTACAATGCATACATCTGGCATGTATATTTTCGTGTTATGCTTTTGATCGCCAAATAATAATAATAATAATAAAAAAAGCCGAGGGCGACAGAGTTTTGAAATTTAAAATTAAAATTTTGTCAATTTGACAGCAAAATAATTCAATCTAACACCCGCGATAACTAATACATATCTATACCCAAATATAAGGATTAAAATCGGGAAATAAATTTCCTCGATTTTTAATAATTTCTTACAAAAAATCCAGTGGGCAATTAACATAGGAAATCTTTTTCTTGGCTGCACAGACGGTCAGTGAGTCACACTTCGCTTGCGTATAGAACTCATAGATATAGTATAGCATATATAGAATAGAGTGATCATTGGGGAGAAAAAAGTTATTCCTTTTCATTTGGGAAAAGACGACGTTTTTACCAAAATATGGCCGTCTTTCCCCGAGTGAATACACACGGGAATACATACTAATATTTTAGCAAATAAAATTTATGAATAATTTATTTGCTAACGGGGAATGGAAGACTCCAGATACAGTTTCAAATTCAAATTTTTTTCTTTCTTTCTTTTTTTTTTTTTTTTCTTTCAATACCACTTAATGGCTGTTTCCAAAGCTTTTATTATTTTTTTTTTTGTTTTCGGCATCAAAAATCTTTGTACGATAACATGGGGATGAGAGATCTATATATATTACTATATCTATGATAGAACTACATTAGCACTTTATCAATGTGTATAAAATCTTTAAATTGATTATGACGTCAATTTTCGTGAGATGCATAATTTAACTTTTTATAATTTTTTAACGTTCACGTTTGATTAAATGTATTTATTTTTATGTCGAAAGAAAATGAACTCGTATTTTTTTTTTTTTTTTTTTTTTTTTTTGGCAACAATTAAATTAATGGAACTCACAGATATTTTGGAGCAACTTTAATAAAGGTCTATAATTAACAAATAACACAGGTCTGCGATGAAAAAATTGTCGGTAAAGTGAGTGGTGTTTTTTATAGATTTTTGGATGCTGATTTCTGGAAAAATAATGAAAAAATTCCATCACGTGCAGTTTCATCACAAATCGCAATTTCTTTTTACGAATTTAGTATATTTTGGACCAGAAAAGTTTTTTTTTTTTTTTTATATGAGTTTGATAAATATATTTAAGGACTTAGATAGTAAATTAGTAGGTTAAACTACTAAACAGGAAAGAATATATTATTTTTTATCCAAACTATTTCTATGAATCAGTAAACTGCCCGTTAAACATAATATTGAAGATCGCGGAAGTCAGTTGAAAAGGTTGACCTGGTATACTGGTTCCTTCACCTAGAGATACTATTGAAAACATTTCTTATTCAGATACTGAATCTGAAATTGATGAGGTTGATGAAATATATGACTCCACTAGCGATGAGCCTAAACTTTTCACCCAGACTGAGTTAAATGATTTAGTCAGGGATTTAAATCTACCCAAGGATTAGGTTCTAGATTGAAAGAAAAAAAATTGCTAGCTCCTGGTACTTCATTTTCTTGGTTTCGGTACAGAGAAAAAGTGTTTATTCCGTATTTTTCTCAAGCTGTTGAACTTGTTCATTGTAATGATACTCCAGGCCTCATAAAAATTTTCAAAATTGAATATAAACCTGAAGAATGGAGACTTTTTTATCGATTCGTCAAAAAGAAGTCTTAAAGCAGTACTATTGCATAATGGAAATGAGTATGCATCTGTGCCTGTTGGATATTCAGTACATTTGAAAGAAGTTTACGAAAATATTGATTTAATTCTAAATACACTATCATATTCAGATCACGAATGGACAGTTTGCGGTGATCTTAAAGTAATTGCAATGTTACTTGGGAAGCAGAAAGGATACACGAAATTCCCTTGTTTTCTTTGTGAATGGGACAGACGAGACAGAAAACAACATTATAATAAGAAAGAATGGTCAATCAGGAAGACATTAGATAGTGGAGTCAAAAATATTCAAAGAAAAAATCTGGTTGATCCAAAAAAAGTGTTACTTACACCGCTTCACATCAAGTTAGGTCTTATAAAACAATTTGTCAAGGCTTTACCAAAAGAAGGTGAATGCTTCAAATATCTTTGTGATCAGTTCTCTGGTTTATCCGGACAAAAACTGAAAGAAGGTGTGTTTGTGGGGCCTGATATCAGGAAAAGGATGAACGATGAAAATTTTGAGAAGAAAATGGAAAAAAAATGAAAGAGAAGCCTGGCAATCTTTGAAACTTGTTATTACTAGTTTTCTTGGAAAAAAGAAAGACCCTAACTACAAATCTATTGTAGAAGAAATGATAAAAAAATTCAAGATTTTAGGTTGTAGTATGAGCTTAAAAGTTCACTTTCTTGATTCACACCTGGACTATTTTCCTGAAAATTTAGAAGCAGTTAGTGATGGACAGAGTGAAAGATTTCCTCAAGATATAAAGGAAATGGAAAAGCGATATCAAGAAAAATGGAATGTCAGTATGATTACCGACTACTGCTGGATGCTGCAAAGAGACAATCCCAGCAATTTCCACAAAAGGAAAAGTGCAAAAAGGACTTTTGAGGTAAAAAAAAAACGTTATTATAAGGACTTGTAACTTTCTATATGCACTAAAAAATTATTTGAACTTAGATATAATTGTAATTTGTATGTGTTTAATACTTAACGTAATTTAAATAAAATGTCAAAATTTTGCAATTTCAACTTTTTCCATGAAAATATACAACCACTTTGTAAAAAATCCTTACGTGATAGAATGAATTGGAATTCATTTTTGGAATCAGCACCAAAAATTACGTAAGAATCAGTCATCAAAGTTAAAACAATTTTCAAAAAGTATTTTTTTGCAGGACTGTGTAATTGCAATAAAACAATATTGTGACAATAAATTGAGATAAAAACTATCCTATCTCTCAAGTTGGACCAAACTGCACACAGTGTGCAAAATTTCATTAAAATCGGTTCCTTAGTTTAGGAGTTTACCCCGGACAAACATCGTGACACGTAATTTATATATATATACAGATTATGTATTTCAATTTGACATTGAATATGAGGATTTCCATAATGATTTTCCGCTTTTGTCTTGTAATATGCACTATTAATATTCCTTTTAAGTGGAAGAAATCAGCGAATAGGCGGGCAGAGTTCTGCATGTGTTAATAAGTAAAGTGAGTCGGGGAGGAGGCAAAGCCTTTTTCGGGGGTTGGTAAGCGGAGCGAGCAGGGAGCAGAGTCCCCTAGTAACATAAATTAAGCTTTTTATCTTTTGGTGTGCATCACGAAACCTGTGGCGCTACTGTGTTGTGGTTGCTAGAGACCCTGTATTAGAAAGGTACCAGATATTGGACCAGCTTTTAGACGAAATCTTCCATTTTAGTGCCAGTTGCTCCATTCTTACCATTACACTAAGAAGAAATTCCGATTATTTTACATCATAACTGAAGAACTTATTTATTGCATTTTTACTTTGTTGGGGAATAAATTACTTTAATTTTGAAATATTTTAAGAAGATAAAAATGCATTATTTTATTTTTTATATCATGTTTTAAATAACTTTAATTCACTTATTACATACATCTAATGCTGAGTAAAAGCAGAATATGATTATAGTTTTATTTTTCTTTTAAAGCATATTGTGTTATAAGAAATAATTCTAAGCATCTCAGGTTTAGCCAATACAATTATACAGAGATAAATCTCCTGCGTATTTCAAAATATTAGTTTTATTATCGTTAAATCATAACATAGAATCCTTTAAATGGGATTATTGTAAAATCATATAAAAAAGTTAAGACCTTATTTCTATGCATTTATATTAATCAAGAAGTTTTTAGTTTTGCACTGTCTAGGGACAAAATATGTTCCTTATTTAGTTTTATGTATATATATATATATATAAAACATGGCTTTTTTTTTCAATTAAATTGTTACTCTTTGATGAAAAAAAAATCTGGTGTGAAACAGCCACACGACTTCCATTACCCACTATTACACGTATTACATGCATTTTTGAGAGATAATGTGATCAGAAAACATAAAAGTGATCTAAAGAGAAAATCGTTAGAGCCGTTTTTGAGATACTAACTTTTACAAAAAATCAATTATTGACCGGAAAACAATAATTACATACAAAAGGATATTTAAAAATGAGTTAATATGGCGAGTTTGAAAAAAAAATCCGTACTACCGTTTTTAAAGGAACGCCTTTGCGAGGCCTGAAATTGAGCTATTTATATAGGACGCCTATCAATTTTCCTGAACTAACAAACTATATCATTCGAAAGGACATCTAATAGAGTGTTTATATAGCAAGTTTGAAGAAAATCGTTAGAGCCGTTTTTGAGATACGGACTTACGGTCCCACTTCCGGTTTCCGATGTCCCACTTCCTGTATTTCAATTTTCACCAAAATTTGGAAATTTCATCTGTACACCAGACGTATTTCAATTCTAAAGTTTCGTAGCTCTATCTTTATTAGTTTCTGAGCTATAATAGCCAGAAGATTCTCCACACACACACACACACACACACACACACACATACATACACACTGACCAATTGCCCAAAACCACTTTTTTGGACTCAGGGGACCTTAAAACGTGTAAATCAGGTGAAAACCCGATATCGAATTTTCAGACCGAATACAATACTTCCATTACCTACGGTAGTAGGGTAATGGAAGTTAAAAGTAATTTGAGATGACGGAACAAGAGTAATAAACTGCAAAACAACTAAATTCATAATATTATACAAACATTGCATCTGAATGCTGTGTTTAAGTATAATATCTAATAAAAATGTAAGGTAATCTTATTAATATTCTGTATTTTTTTAATTTATTTATCTCATATTCTCAATATTTGTCTTAAAAATATGCGCACACTGGCCAATGACTAAGAAACCAGTGAGCGTTTCTACAAGTTCTCGTTGTCGTTGTAGGTGTAAACCTTTTATCATGGTGTGGTGTAGGTGCTTCTGGTATACAGGTGGTCTTGAGGTATTCCATGAGGGTTAAAAAAAAAAAAAAAAAACATGCACATATTGCAATATTGCACATATTGTTTATAGTACAATGTTAGAATTTTATTCCGAGGGTGATGAATAATTCATGGATAATAATGATGAACCTTCGAAATTGGCTCTATGAACAACAATCTGATTTCCAACAGAATTGCCCATCTGCGCAGCACTAGTGCGATGTAAAACACAACTATCCAGCTATCCTGATTTCCAACAGCTTCTCTGTCCTCCTCAAAGCTCGGATTTTAATCGAATAGAAAATGTTTGGTAAATGTTAAAAAGACTTACTCAACAGTATCCCCCTGTACCATCCAATTAACAGAATCTTAAAGTCTGCTTAGTCAACGCATGGTACTCTATAGACGTAAATGTATCCCAGAAGCTTGTAGAATTGATGTCATCAAAAATACGGAGAGTAAGTCGTACGAAAGGAGGTCCAGTACAAAAATAAACTAAGGTTTCTAATTCATTAGTAAGTGTGTGTATTTCAGAGTAGCGTAATTCATTTTAAAATTTGATTTGCAATGATGGTATTTAAATAGAGGTTTTATTATAATAAATTTATTTTAAATACTAATCATTGCGCTTTTAACGAAGAATTGCTAAAAATTTGTCACTTTGAAGTAAACATAATTACGTAAGAAATTATAGGTTAATAAGGAATGACGTCACATCATTCATTTTTAAAATATGTCAGTTTAAGAATCGAAATATTTTGATATAATTGTATTATAATAAAATGACATTAAAACGACATGTCCTGATAACGAATTATAATTGTAATATTTAATTATTATAAAAAAATACTTAAAAAAAACATTTTTTATTTTTTAGAATCTGTGATAAATTATACCGAAAATGATATATATTTATATATATAAATAATGCTTTGACAAAAAAAAGAAAAAAAGAAGTATTTTGTACATTTAACAGTCTTTTGGAAAAAAAAAAAAAAGTGTTTAATAATTATAAAAATAAATAAATATAATGAAAATACTTCGAGTCGTAACTAATTTAATAAATAATAAAAAGAAATTCTAGATCTATGTTATAGAAAGAAGTAAATTATATAAATCAACAAAGATTTTTTTTTCTCTCATTTCATTTGCTTCTCTTTAGGCAAAGAAAGTATCATAAATATACTCTGTAAATCTAGAACTTGAAATGAGATAATTTTTATCATAAATAAAAATAAGCAATATTACACAATGAATGAATATTATCAACTCCCATTCATTTTTTTAATAAATGAAATAAATGTTATCTATTATGAAAATATAAGTAAATTGATATAAAAATTTGGATTAACATGTTTTGGGTAATATGCAGTTACAAACAAATTTTGAAAAGTGTAAATTCTATCATGTATACAAAATAGATGCCATATTTGTATAGAGTGCAGTTTGATGTATAATCTCATAATTAATTTTATATTTAATTCTACTCATTTAAATATTTGTATATTTATATATATATATATATATATATATATATATATATATATATATATATAAAGATAAATAGATGGGTAAATAAAAGTATCCATTAGTAAATTGTTTTTATATAAATTGATGATATTGCAAAATATTTGCAGCGAATTACTTTATTACAACAAATTGAAACATATGTAGCCATATTTAATTTACATGTTTGAACATATGCTGAAGCACGCGGGAAAATATACGATACACGGAGTGCCTACTAAACTCAGTTCTACCCTGTGATATGCTGAACGATTACAGCTATACATTGTCTAGATGTAGTAATGTCGCTATACGCTACTACATAGATGCGATAGATTACAGCGCAAATTGTCGGGAAAATGATGAGTTTGTGTTCTTATTTTGAAACAGTACAGTCGGTAACAAAAGTCCCCGAACACTAGCGAAAATTCCTATATAACAAAAGTACACTTAATAAAGTTTTGTTAAATAAATCCTTGTCGAATCCTGTTTTTAGATTGACTAAGAACAGGATTCGACAAGGATTTATTTAACAAAATTGTATTAAGTGTACTTTTTTTATATAGGAATTTTTGCTAAAGTTCGGAGACTTTTGTTACCAACTGTACGAAAGAAGTAAAAAAAGGTGAATTATGTCGTTGTGTAACAGTACCGATTTATCACAAGATAATTTTATTTTCGATGTTCAGACAATACACTAATAAATGTGTCCCGTAGTAATGTATAAATAATAGTTTCTTATATTTTTAACTTACTTTGCTTTAAGCACTCAGAGAAAAGTAAAGGAGCATTAGATTTTCTTTTACTTTTTTTTTAAAACATATTTAGATTACTGCACCATAAAAGAAATTCTAAACGTTTTTTTTTTCAAAGTTAAAATGATTTTTTTTTTGTGCCATTCCTTAAAATTTATGGGGAAAATTTTTAATTAATCATGGCATATACTTATTTCTTTTAGTTCAAAAATTTGCTTACTCTCTAAATTTTTAGACCACTAGATTGGCAATGAATTTGGATACATTTTTATTTTATATTTTGTTTAAACTAACCTTCATTAAACAAGTAAGTAATTTTCATCTGGGTAAAGATGATTAACCACCAATTGCTTTTGAAATGATGTCTGGGGCAATCAACTTTTCGAATCCTAAGTTTATTATTATTTATTCATCCGTACATCACTTTCTTTTCCCGATTCTCTTTTATTCGTTTGAAATTTTCTCTTTTTTTAAGACTGTCCTTTGTTAAAAAGTTATCTTTTTTAACTTCCTTATTATTATTCTTATTTCTTTCTCTCTATATATACATATTATTATTATTAAAGAAATGAAAATGAAGTTTTTTATTCTTCATTTCTTGAATGCTCTGATCTCAATTTAAATTCACATGTTTCAACAGCTGATATAAAATCCTTTTTGAAATTCGCATAGTTGCATTTAGGTTGACGTCCTCTTCTTTTAGTAGGTAATACAATCGGATTCAGGAACTCTTTCATGTATTGTAAATAAGATGATGCGGGTGTATTAGAAATTTACATTTACATTTATATTACAGCACATTTTAGTAAATTTTTAGACCAAATGTAGGAGTTGTTTACAAAGCTAAACAGGTAATACTTGTTTAGCTTTTTGCTTTAGCTTTTGTTAAATTTGATTTAAAAATTTTAATAGTGATTTTGAAAAGAATAAATATATTGTGTTATAAATAGCAAAACAAGTACAAAAAAATTGACCGTATGAAATAGTAATTTTTTGTTTTTCAATGTTTGAGTAAATTATCTTATAATAGTTAGAATTTCTCATTTATTATAGAGGTGTAAACGTTATTAAAACGTAATTTAATTATTTTTAAATTATTGCGTTAATTACAATTTTAGTTTCACTGTTCAAGCACTTTGCGTAAAAAAAATAGTAATAATAATAATAATAATAATAATGTTTGAGGAAAATTTCTAATAAAATAACTTCTATTAAAATAAATGGGAATAACTTCTAAACTCTAAATATTGTTTTAAACAATAAAGTTTTTTTTTTTTTTTTTTTTTTTCTTTTTGCCTTTTTGAGTTGAATTTAATTATTCGTCACTTTAATTAATCGATACACGTTCTTTGTAAATAATTTATTTGTTTTTGCTTTATTCTTTAAATCTCTATAACCAATAAATTCTTCGTCTTGATTATGTGCTGGGGACTTAAAAAAAAAAAGTTTTTTTTTTCTTTTTTTAAGTAATTTGCTACATATGTTTCATTTCGGATCCTCTTGTGTTGAATATCCTAGTCTTCAATATACATTTTTTTCTCCTATTATTATTTCTGACATATATGCCATATATGCATATGTATTTTTAAAATAAGATTCAGGGTATATGATGACACTGAAACTGATAAACCAGTGTATACATTAATTTACATAAAATTCTAATTTTAATACCAGAATATGAATATATATTGGCGAGAAAATTTCATAAATTTATAAAATGTATTTAGAATTATTATTAGAACTTGATATCCGAAAACAAAAATAAGAAAACCTCATTTCAATAGTTAAATGTTTATTATGTTTTGCATATAATGGACCCACTAAAAAAGAAACAACATGTTGTATTGGATAATAAATATTTTCAACGTAACCAGTCGAGTGATGATCATATATACTAATATTGATATAGTCCTGTAATATGGCTTTTCATTAATTCAAGGTTAATCATACTTCAGTCACATTAAACACTCTGTAGCTGCACAAGAAATTGCAATGCCTCTCACAAAAAATCTTTAAATCTTCTCGCAAATGAACTGCGGTAGCGTGCACCACTAAAAGCTGTTTCACCATTAGTACGTGCTTTAATATTCATTTTAAATTTTCATAATTCTAAGTAGTTTCTATCACAATCTAAAACTAAACTAAATTCATCATATAACCTTTTACAAAAAATTGTAATTTCAAAAAGAAAAATACATACAAAGAAAGTTTAAAAATTCAAATTATTAATCGAATAAATCTTAGAATTTCTACTTTTAATATATTGTAAAACAGGGCTAGTGTTATTAACTATAAAAACAAATTTCATAATTATAAATAACATTAAGCACTCTATATGACATGCTTTGGAAAATATCAATCACGTTAAACTTAAAGATATCAAAGTTATAGTCAATTTATTTTCACATTTTTTGTATAAATAATAGTAATTGGGTCTCTTTACTTTTGAAAGATATAAGGACAAAGCTACATTTTGTTCTAACTAGTATATCTATAAATATCTTTTTGTCTCTGTACTGCATTCAGGGGTACGTCTGATGATAGATTTAATGTTTTTGGCTTAATTTTAATTTTTTTTTTCATTTAGTTTTCACTTTTAAGTATTTTTTCCTGCATTCATTTTCCATTTTGCATTATGTATGTATATATTACGTTTGACAGAGAAATCCCCAAATTTTAACTGTCATAATTTTGAAAATGTAATAGGTAGAATGTTGAAACAAGAGGTATGTTAGGTAAATGATTTTTCATTTTAAAAACCGCAATTTTTAATTTACAGAACTGCAACATACGCCAACAGTGACCGTGAAGTTTGAAGCAAACTTTCGACATCTCTTTATTTAAATGGTTGCATATGTGTTGCTAATGAACTGTTCATGCTAATTCAAAGTTTGAGATTTTTTTTTTTCCTTTGTAAGCGCAGAATCCTTTAAATTACCTCCCCTCCCCCCCCCCCCCAAATAAAAAAATTTAAAAAAAACATGGAAGAAATATTGTCTATGACAGAATTTAATTTTGTACGGAAGAACTACTTATATTTGTATTCTAAAAAAATATAAATAAATAAATAAATAATAATAATAATAATTATAGAAGGCACTCAGTAGAATTCTTAAACATATATTCAAATAATGTATTGATTTTTAATTCCAAATCTCCTTATATTATTAAAATCTGTACGCGCGCGTGTGTGTTTGTGTGTGTGTGTCTGTGAGAAACGGCTTGAAACAGCAAAAACTCCGCCGCTAACGGTCGCACGGACTTCGAACAGGTACCGTCGGACAGAGAATTTATCGCAGATCTGATTTATCTAATTTGATAAACGATGCGACCCTAATTAGCTGAGATATTAATTAAAATGTCGACCATTGTCTAACGAAAAATGACCCAGAATTCATGATTAAATGCTTAAAAAGCGACATTTTTACGGAAAAAGTGGAAAATAATTTAGAAATATCAGTCGTATTGTTACAAACAAGATACCATTGGAAAGGTCTTTTTTTTCTTAATCCGATGGTTTAAACGGCTTATCGATCGGACAATTAGATTTTTTAAAATTAACTAAACTATAAAAAAATATTGGCAACAAATCACAAGAATCTTAGCTTTGCAGACGATAGTCTACAGCAGTCTTCAACGGAAAGAAACACATCTGGTATTTAATGAGGTCACGTGTTTCGTACTGCGATTAAAAATTGCAATTTTCTATTTTCTTCAATTTTTCAAATTTTACACATTTTACTTAGTATACAATCTTAACACCACAAAACAAACTTGCAGTTCAAATTTCATCGATTTTGGTCAATAAACAAAAGATTTACATTTTAATTGCAAATTAAATTTTATCTTTACACGCCTCACATTTTATCTGTCGAAAGAGGATGCCAGTTTCAAAACGACACAAATACACTTAAGGTAAAAATATTTCTTTTTCTATTTACTTCCATTAACCGACTACCGTAGATAATGGTGATTCACGGGACTGCACTGCCGAAGGCAGTGGGGACCCGTTGGGATTTTTTACCCGACCAGATTTTTTTTTTTCAGGCACGAAGGGTCAGGGAAAGAATACGCGCGCGGAGCGCGTGTATCCGTACCCCTTAAGTTATGCGCGTGCAGCGCGCACGGGTCTCCGCTGCCGAAGGCAGTGGGGACCCGGTCCGAATTTTTACCCGAAGAGAAATGATTTTTTAAATTTTCTTAAGAATAAAATTTTGATTTGAGAAGGAATATGTGCGCGCAGCGCACGTATACCTTCACACGTGCGCGCGCAGCGCGCATGCGTCTGCGCTGCCGGAGGCAGTGGGGACACGGTGGGAATTTTTTACCCGATCAGATTTTTTTTTTTTTTTTTTTTTTTGGAGGCACGAAGGGTCAGGGAAGGAATACGCGCGCGCAGCGTGTGTATCCCTTAAGTTGCTGACTTAACTGCCTGTTGTATCCCTTAACTGCGCTGCCGAAGGCAGTGGGGACACGGGCCGACTTTTTACCCATTCATAAATGATTTTTTTTTTTTTCAATTTCTTTTCTTAAGACTAAAAGTTACTGTAAGTGATTCATTTGAAAATACTGACTCGCTAGCGGACGAAGCTCGCTAGTAAATTAATAAAATTCGAATGCATTAAATGTATGGTATCTTCCCCTAATTATTTAATACTCATTTTCTAAACATCTATATATTAATTTGAAACATGTTTTTATCTGTCTCCACTATATTGCGAGAACTACTTGGTGTAAAAATTTGGTTGAGGTGTCTAAAAAAAGGTCTTGGTCTGTAGATGTGCTATGAAAAGAGAAATATAAAAAAAGTCGAACGATTTCACCCCCGGGGCTGGAAACGGGTTAAAAATACGTTTACGAGATTAACTAAGCACCAAACTACTTCACGGTGAAGAAATTGTACATATGGGGACTAGAGTCGAATACTAAAAAATCACTTTCTGCGAATTTGGAATTTTCGATTTTAAAGGGGGAAAAAAGGGGGAAAGTAATTTGGAGAGATGGGGGGGAGGGGGGAAATTAGTTTGAGAGGGAAATCCGTTCAAGACCCACACATGTAGCACCTCATTTTAAAGGTCTTGAAATTTCATGTCGATTGGGGATGTTTGTATGCAATATAGTGCGACCTCTGGTGGTGAAAAATGGAACTAGGTGATTTTGCTGTAGACCCTATCATGTTACATCTTATTTTAAAGGTTTGGGTATTTCCTGACCGTTGGTGATGTTCGTACAGAACACACTGCGCCCGCTGGCGGTGGAAAGTGCAACTAAAGGATTTTGCAGTTGACACCACCATGTGACACCTTATTTGAAAGGTCTTGGAAATCCAAGGCGATTGGTGATAGAGGTCTTGAAATTTCATGTTGATTGGGGATGTTCGTATACAATATACTGCACCCCCTGGTGGTTAAAAATGGAACTAGGTGATTTTGCAGTCGACCCTATCATGTTACACCTTATTTTAAAGGTTTTGGTATTTCCTTATCGTTGGTGTTGTTCGTATAGAACACGCTGTGCCCCCTGGCGGTAGAAAGTGCAACTACAGGATTTTGCAGTTGACACCACCAGTGACACCTTATTTGAAAAGTCTTGGAAATTCAAGGCGATTGGTGATGTTCGTATACTACATTCTGCACCCTCTGGTGGAGGAAAGTGGATTTTGCAACGCGTGCGTAGCATGCATGCCTGCTACACATTGCAGCAGCCACAGGCACCGGATTACGACCCCGAGTTCCGTTCTGTTTGAGGGTTTTTTTTTTTTTTTTTTTTTTTTTTTTTTGTTACAGATGATTTTTTTTTTTTTTTTTTTTTTTTTTTGTTACAGATGATTTTTTTTTTTTTTTTTTTTTTTTGTGATGCTTACATTTAAAAATAGAAATTCAAACAAAATCGAGTTAAAGATATAAAACCATACAAATTTAAGGTTCATTTAAGGTGTCATGGGCCACTGCAACACTGGGCGGGTTCGTTCGGTTCCAGGTTAATTTTTGGGAATATTTTTATGTTATTAGCGGCCGGCGTATGCTCTGCCGAAGGCACCAGGGTCACAAGGCAGAGTTTCGTTCGGTTCGAGGTAATATTTTTGTTACAGCTGATTATTTTTTCACGATGCTTTTAATTAAAAATAGAAATTCAAACAATATCGAGTTAAAGATGTAAAACCATATAAATTTAAGGTTCATTTAAGGTTATTACCATGTGCCCTGGAAACGCCGGACGGGTCAGCTAAAATGTAGTCTTAGTATTAAACGAAATAGAAAATGAAAGATAGGAACTGTTTATTTGGAGTCAATTTGACGTCACATTGACTGTACTTTGTAGAAATTGATATGATATATAGCATTTCTATTTATAAACAATTTTCTGATTTTCTTTTTTTTAAGTGAAATGTCGTAAATTATATTAGATGTTTTAACTTGAAATACATTTAAATAATGATGCGATGTTTTTTGAAACATTACGGTTAAAAAAATGATCGTCGAATTCGACGGGTTCCAGCTAGTTTCAATTATTAAAATAATCTTAACAGGAATTTTTATCTACAGAACATTATTAATAATCATCTATATAAATAAAGAGAAGTGTCTGTGTGTGTGTCTGCGCTCTGGCGCTCACACTACTGATCGCAGAGCCTCCAGATTTGGCATATAGGTACCTGGGACCCTGCAGGTGTGCCCCTCATCGAGATTTTTTCGAATTTCGAATTTGAATTTTTTAAATTAATGTTTCTTCGACTTTAAACATTGGCTTTTATGTTTCCTTTTTCATGAATTTATTCTTCGGTTGTAATCGTCTGCGTATCTTAGCAACGCCTATTACGCAATTCATTTTTACTTAATACATTCATTTGAAGGCGATTTTTTTTTTCTTTTTCTTTTCTTTTTTTTTAAATTATTATTATATTTATTGAAAATCACATGGTAATGCAATAGAAATAAATTGTTACGTTTATGTATAAATTTTATAGTATATCAACTTTTAATTTTTCATTTTTTTTTAATTCATTCCTTTAAATGAAAAATCTTTTTATTTTATTTTATTTTTATTTATAACATTTGTTGGGCGAACAAATGGTAGTTTATAGTAGAAAGGATTAAACTGATTACAATTCGTTTGTTTTTCATGTACTTAATTCCTTTTAAAAGAAAATCTACTTTTTTACTTTATTTCATTGCACTGGTCGGAATCAAATCGTAATATAGTGTAAAAAACGGGGACTATAAAACACATGGTTCAAAAACTAAAATATATAATAGTTGCTGAGATACAGTCATCTTTAAAATCGTAGTTCTTAAATAACAGAAAATCCACAAGTCGTCGATAAATACCCAGATTGACCCAGTGCCCGCGAAGGACCTTTCTGTAGATAGTGGGAAACTGGATCCGATGCAGTACGGACAGAAAAAAGAGCTTCCTTAGGCAACGGGTACCCGAAAAAGCGAGATCTAAAGCGATTTCATTTTTTTTTTTTTTTTTTTTTTTTTTTTAAGTTTTTATTTGTAATGTGATGTAAAAAATAAATACTGATCCAATTCTTTTGAAAATTCATTTAAATATAGTGAACAGCGAAGCGGGCGTAGCCTGCTAGTTATTAATAATTAACAGTTTCAATTTTACAGGACAAAACATAATATTAAAAAACTGTAAACCAATTATTTTATATTTAAATTATACTCAAAATTCGTCACAGATTTATTAATATTAATCCATTAATTTCTCAAAAACATAATTAATATCAACGTACTCATCTTATAAATCGGAAAATAACACGCATTTTAAATAATTTTCAAAGTTTTAGTCTAAAAATATCTGAAAACACTTGTATAGATAATCAGGATATATTCACCCTAGTCTCCTTTGCTCTGTGGTCAGAATACACAACTACGAGCCCAAAGGTTGTGAGCTGGATCCTCACCGATGAGAAGTGAAATATGTATATAATAGTTTTTACAGATTTCACAAAATATTTTAAGATAGAGTAAGAAATTAAATGGTAAAATTGGATATTGGCAGGCATTTTCGAAGTGGAACTGTATAAAATGGTGATGACGCAAAATGGCAGATTCGAAGATTTAATCCTGCCGTATTAAAAAAAAAAAAAAAAAAAAAAAAAAAAAAGAAAGAAAGAAAAATTATTCTTTTACATATTAGGTTTCTTCCTTCCTTCAATAGCGTAATTTTACAAGGATTGGTCGATTTGTCATTTTTTCAGACTTATAGATTATATTGTTATTTGTCAACAACGATTGCAAGATTTAAAGAATTTCCAAGGTTCGAACGATTTGCAAGACAACGATTGTAAGATTTTTTGAATTTTTTCTCTAGTAGTTTCTCGATTGAAATTCCTTTTAAAGTTTTATCTGTAAATCTGACAGAGTATGGTAAGTTCTAAACCACTGGGCACTATTCAATCTTTACTTATACAAGGAGAAAGCAAGGGTGTGGGTTATTCAAATCAAAGTAAGGTTATCTGTGAAATCGGTACTCAGTATGAAAACTCATATGACAAAGTCGTAGCGCGCTCTACCTAATTATTATTAAAAAAAGAAAAAAGTCAAAAAATAAAAAATAAATAAAAAAGCTTTTGTTACCAGTATGCAAAATTATTCAAAAATTTCATTAAATTTCCAAAAATGCAGAACGACTAAATAAATCTTAGATTGTAAAAATGTATTGGATTGTGTTGAAAAGTAATAAGTAAAAAGAAGAAGAAAAAAAAAATTGTATTTCGTTTAAATAAATAGATAATAATAATAGAATGGAACAATCAATTTGAAATATTCCAAATAACAATTATATATATAAAAAAAAAAAAATACTAAATATTAAATATTAAATTGGTAAATAAGAAAATGACGTCTTTATACTAGACGTCGAGGGGAGCTATATTAAGGTTGTACCATGATCAGGCATGAAGTATATATAACCACAAAAAAAAAAAAAAAAACTAGTTTAATAATGTTCTATTCAATTAAACATATTCTTGCTCATTATTATAGAAGTTGTCTTTTCTGATTTATTTAACATTTCGCGTTCACACTTTTTTCAGTGAAATATTTTCTTCTCTCTTCGATACCCCTCCGAACATGCTTCTACTTTCCCTCCTTTCACTGCCCCCTAAATACATCTTACTTCTGTTTTTTTTTTTTTTTTTTTTTTCAGTTTTACAATGAAATAATTATTGTACATGGTTTTTATATTCAGCAGAACGCTACCAGATTTCGCACTAAAAAATAAATAAATAAATAAATAAATAAATAAATATAATACAAATAATAATAACCTTTCATTATATTAGATTCACTATTTTGCTAAATCTCATTCAAGTTTAATTAAAAAAAAAATGTATATAGAAATTCTAACTTCTAAACTTTTATTAAATTATTTATTTTAATTTATAATTGTTGCCAAAAAAATTAAACTTCAAATTTTACATCTACTTTTTATGATAGCAGGCGATCAGGTTTTATATAAAATTTAAATCATAATATTCATTTTTTTTACTTATTTTTATTTCATATTCCTCGCGCACTTTTTATTTCCTGATTCAAAATTATAAAAAAAAAAAAAAAAAAAAAAAAAAAAACTTTTTCGATATCGTTTGTACATACTGTATAAAAACTGTATAAAAACTGTACTGTATAAATTTTCTTTTCTTTTTCTTAAAAAAAATGATTTTGATGAAATTCTGGCAAAAGCAGAATTTAGTTTAGGACGGAGGACTATTAGTTTTTTTTTTCTTCCCAATTATAACATCGCTTTCAAGTTATTCAATTATATTTTCGATAAATTTTATATTTCGATAAATGTCCAACTATCGAAAAATGATTTCGACAAATGTCCAACTATCGAAAACGACAACGCAAAAATCCCAGATTGAGACTAATAGGCCCTCAGTCCTAAAAAAAGAAGTAAAAAAATATATTTTTTTTTCTCTTATTACTATATGATATTTTGTTATAATAAATTTTTTTACTGCACTTTTTTAAGTTATTGAAAACAAATTTAATGATTAATTACATTTTAATAATGGAAATTTATAGGAGACTATTTAAATAGAACATATATGAAATACAAAGTTATTACTAGTAAATTTCATAGAAAAATACATTATTAAATATACTGAATACATAGGATATATAATGTTTATAGAATTAGAAATTATTGATTTAATCATTCACCTTTTGCAACACAAAACCTGGATAATGGTTATCATAAAAACAAGAAAATCATTATTTAAATGTATTTCAAGTTAAAACATCTAATATAATTTACGACATTTCACTTAAAAAAAAGAAAATCAGAAAATTGTTTATAAATAGAAATACTATATATCATATCAATTTCTACAAAGTACAGTCAATGTGACGTCAAACTGACTGCAAATAAACAGTTCCTATCTTTCATTTTCTATTTCGTTTAATACTAAGACTACATTTTAGCTGACCCGTCCGGCGTTTCCCGGGCACATGGTAATAACCTTAAATGAACCTTAAATTTATATGGTTTTACATCTTTAACATCAATTGTGTCGAAAACTTGCACAGCAAATAAATGCAGCTTTTTAAAAAGAGCAAGGTGTCTTTAGAATTTCTTCGGGAAAACAGACTTCTTTAACATTCATAAATATTTTTCAATGTTCAGATAGTTTTGACGCATACCACGCAAAATTCCTCATTTACGGAAAAATTGGAGAAACGAGCGGATAATAAACGACTAATTGAATTTTAATATTATCCTCACGGGAACTAATTTTCCAATTTTCTTTAATCAATTGCGAACAATTTTGAATTTTTAACTTATCTGTAAAAGTAAACATTACAATGTTGTACTAACGAGGTACATTTTGGACACCATTTCATCATTTCCGAAAAAAATGGAGAAGTGAGCGGATGATAAACGACTGATTGAATTTTAATACTATCCTCACTAGAACTAATTTTCCAACTTTCTTTAAGCAACTGCGAACAACTCTGAATATTTTTAATCAAATTTTTAACTTATGTGTAAAAGTAAACATCACAAGGTTGCACAAACGGGGTACATTTTGGATGTTTTATTTTAACAGTACACGTAGGCATTTTTTCATCATATTGAAAAAATTCCACATAATAATGACTATAATGACTTAATGACATCATCTTAATAATGACTCACTAGGGCGAGCTACGGATTGGTCATGTGAGTTCTCTTACTGAGTACTGATTGCACACATAACATTATATTGATTTGAATACCTCACACACTTGCCGTCACCTTGTTAGTTTTCAGCGACATTTATTGGCCAAACTTGCTACGAATTTTGAAAATCCAATTATTTAACATTGCAAACCTGTCTAAGAAACATGCTTCTTTTTACATATTTTTGTCCATCACTGTTTTCAAAATATATCATTGAATTTTGCGAAGTCTTCTCTGAAATGCCCTTTATTTAACTGGGAAAAACTTCTGGGAAAAACTCTCCATTTGTATTAAACAAATTACAGTGGATATATTTTTTATAATATTTATACAACACTTAAGAAGACCTGATATATATATATATATATATATATATATATATATATATATATATATATATACATATATATTTGTTTTTCTTTTTCAAATTCGCTAATTCTTTCCTATTTGATTCTAAACACATTTTAGCAAAATATCAGCTCTACGGGATAATGTTAACAAGGGCCAAATTGACGGGAAATTCTTCTAATACATACGTATATATACATAGTATATATATTGTTATTTTATTGAGATAAACAATGATTTATAATAAACAATGCATTACAAATAAACATATTTGAGATTTTTAAAATGTAAAAATCAAATATTCTCCACGTTTAAAAAGCAACTTTTTAAGTATATTAGGCGATCTTGAATACATATATATATATATTCGTATTATAAAAAGAAACTTATAAAAATTAATCATTTAATTTTTGAATAAATATATTTTAAAATATCTAAAAATTGAAACGAATAAATAAATAAATAAATAAAACATATTTTTTTAACTTGACGAAAGTAAACTGATATTAAAGGAATGAAATGTTTTTCTAAAAGAAAATTAAAACTAATGTATACATTTTTTTTCCTTCTAAGGTAAACGCCGTTCTAATAATATACTGGTTCTTTTGAAGCGTGAAAGTTTCAATCTGCTCTAATGGACTTAAAAGAAAACGATTCCGTCTCAGAGAAACACATTTCTCTACATTTTGGTAAATTTTATTTGTTACATTTAAAAAAATAAATAATACATTTTACCTGATAAATTGAATTTTATGATTCTACAGAAATTCATATAAAATGAAGAAGATTCTGTTTTAGTTCCAGAAAACTGTCCAGTGTCTCTTTTATTTTATTATTTTCCTTGTAAAATTATGGAATCCCTTCATATATCAATAAATGAATAAATGCCATTTAAATATACGGTATTTTAAAAATGTAAATAATTAAATTTTTATACTAAATATGTGTTACATTGCCAGTCAAATTTTATTTAAAATAAAATAAATAAAAAAGACATTCATGAGGAAATCTATTTACATTATAATTTTTAATTTAACTTAATTAATTAACCTTTGCAAAAAAAAAAAAATAAATAAATAAATAAAATAAAATAAAATAAATAAATAAAACTAACATGAGAAAATGTAACATTTGAAGAATTACATAAAAAAAAAAAAAAAAAAAAAAAAAAAAAAAAAAAATCAAGATTGTAAAAAGCAATTTATTCGTATACTGATAGAATTTGCTAAAGTTAAATACTCTGCATAATCGAGATTTCATTCTAGCAAAATACAAGTCAAATTTAGTGTAACTTTTTACTGAAAGATAAATAAATAAATAAATAAAAAGAATTGTTTTATAGTTTTTTATATAATAAATCATGTGTTATTGAATACACTGCAAATGAAGTTATTACAGGGTGGTTTAAAAAAAATATATTAATGTATATGACTTCAGATTGACTTTATTTGAAACAATTAACTGCGATTTAATTTCAGTAGATAATTTTGAGCTTTTTAAAACTTATATAAATTATGTGTATTTTCAAGTTTTCCTGATTTATTGTAAAATAATTCTTACAAAAAAAAAATTACATATATCAATGCTGATGGCTACATCACAAGTAATTGCAAAATATATCGGATTCATTACAGTTTAAAAGACGAATTTCTTATAAACAAAACTCAACAACTTTATATTGCGTTAAACATACGAAATTAACAAATATTTGTCCGATGCAGCTTTATTTTAAGTTTTTGTGCTTTTCAGTGATGTTGATAAAAATTAAGTACGTAACAGTAAATACAGTTGAAAACGGTTTTATGAAAAGGGAAAAATGTATATAGAAATAAAAACTTGAACAATCAGATAAATAAAAGAAAATCATAAACAAAGTTTCTTTTTACCTTTTTTTTTTTTTTTTTTTTTTTTTTTTTTTTTATTTTAATGAAAGTAAAATATCCTCCGACCAATTCTTATGGAATGAAAGCATATTATGAATTTCATATACACGTATTTCTGATTTACATATTCATATTAACTACATGAACATGTGATATTATTTCTCTGTGAATACTGCATGTTGAAATAATTATAATTATCCTAATATTTTCTATACGTCTGTGTATACATATTAACCATTATTTTTTAAACACATCCATTATTATTATTATAATAGACTTGTCTATAATACTTGAGTGAAAATTATATAATATATATATATATATATATATATATATATATATAATTTTCCGACATTTCTTACTTTTCTGTGTAAATTTAATTTGATAATAACATTTATCTGATAACCGATTTCTTAATTTTATAGTATAATTTCTTTACATTTGCTTATATATACTCTATAACAAAAAAATAGACGCACCAAGAAGGAGTTATCCAAATGAGACGAAAATTGGTGAATGTGATGTACATGCAAAGAAAAACAAATGATTACATTTTCAGAAAATGTGGATGGTTTAATCAAGAGAAACGGCCTCACAAATCTCAACAAGTCAATAACGCATTGATCCACTTCTGAACTTTATGTAAGCAGTTATTCGGTTTGGCATTAATTGATAGAGTTGGCAGATTTTCTCCTGCGAGATATCATGTCAAATTCTATCCAATTGGTGCGTTATACTGGCAAAATCTCGAGCTAGTTGTAGGGCCCTTTTCATGATGCTCCAAACGTCCTTAGTAGGAGAGAGATCCAGCGACTTTACTGGCCAAAATAATGTTATGAAAGCAGGAAAATAAGCAGCAAAAACTATCTCTGTGCACGGGCGGGCCTTATCATGCGGAAATATACGCTCAGGATTGCGTGATATCAAGGAAAACACAACGAGAATTAGAATGTCGTCAACGTACCGCTGTGCTGTAAAGATGCCATGGATGACAACCAAAGTGGTCCTGCTATGAAATGAAATGACATTCCAGACAATCACTCCTGGTTGTCGGGCCGTATAGCTGGCGACAGTCGGGTTGGAATCCTCCCTTTTTTCGGGGCGTCTCCAGGCGCGTCTTCGCTGGTCATCGGGGTTCAAATCAGAGTGGAACTCATCACTGAAGACAATTCTACTCCATTCAGTGACATTCCAGTTAGAACGATCCTGATATCACTTCAAACTAGCTTATCCGTGTACAAAGTTCAATAGTAATCCGCACAAGGGGCTCCGTGTGCTCAACCCCATTTCTCTGAACCGCCTATTAATGGTCTTTGAAGTCTGAAGCACCAGTTGCACGTAGGATCGATGATAATGATGAATTGGGGCTTTGAGTACCGCTCTGACGATTGATCGGTTCTCACGTTCTGTCCTCTCTCTAGGCCGACCGCTTATTCCCTGATGCTGTATTCGGCCATAGTTCACACATTCCTGTCAATGTCATCTAATAGTGGCATCGCTCCTATCCAGTTGTCAAAAAATTTGCAGATTAAACCAACTGGCTTCCTTGAGCCCAACTACATGATATCGATGATATTTTAAATATATATATCATTATTTTTTTTTCATTAAAAAAAAAGTCAGTAGGAAAAAAAATCTTGTGGTGTCCATAGGATACTAATTATATGTTTAATGTCATTGTACTTTGTTTAATGAAAATCGTTATGGTTTTGAAACATAAATATCAGACGTTAGTAAAAACTACTGATAATTAAGATATATAAATTTTATTTTACATAACCTTTTACGATGTTTACAATAAGATATATTAGTTTCATTGAAAAAGTTTTTGAATGCAATATTCTCTGCATGTGTTTCAAATGTATACAGCATTGTATTAAATGTGTGTTTTAAAACAGTCCTTCAGCAATGTTTAGTATAAAAAAAATGAATAAAAAGAAATTTTATTTTAATAATGTCAAGGGCTTCTGCTTGTATGCTAGAATATTTACAGAAAAGTCACATTAAAAATTCAACGAAGAATTTTTAATATTACACATGTAAAAATACAAGATATTTTTAGAAAATAAAATTCTATTTTCAAAATTCTATTTTCAAAATATCCGAAACATTTAAATATAAAAGAAACTTCTTTCAGAATCATTATTCATGAAAAATATGTTTACATAAATTTAAAAGGACAAAGACATTTCCAAGCATTCACCTTTTCTTAGAATTGATCAGTTTAACATGATTTGGTCTGATCGGTGCATATCAGAAATATGTGACAGATAATTTTAACGAAATTCTAGAGTGTTATTAAGAAGTAAATTAGAATTCTTTAATGTAACGACTGAACTTAAATAGCCTTGTTCCTGTTATTTTATTTATTTATTTATTTTATTTTTTTTAATAACCACAATAATAATAATTATAATGCCATTGGTTTTAACGTAAAGAAAAATATTGCACATAAATAGTTTTAAAAATACATAATTTCAGTGTTCAATAAACATTCTGATATGTTTCTTACATATTACATACACTTATATTTACATAAATCTTGCAATAATAATAATAATAACAATTTGTAAGGTTTTAAAACAAGAAGTTAATAAAATAAGTAATATACATCCATCAAATTCACGCATTCAATGCGGAAAAAATAAGAAAATAGAAGATATGAAAACATAATGTAAAATAAAATAAAATAAAATAAAATAAAATCTATGCAGACAAAAACTTAAAAATTAAAGTACACAGAAATTACTAATTAATCCAGAAAGCATTGAGACCATCGTATGGGGACTCTCTCAGGGCAGATTGCAAGCAACAATAGATTTTAAAAATTATTAATAAAAACAAAAAGTAACTTACACCTTCCTCCCGGTGCAATTTAACAAGAGAAAAAAAAAAACTCCTTGAATTCTATACATAAAAGTGAAAAAAAAAAGAAAGAAATATACAAAGGGGGAAAATATTCCATGATATACATAAAAATAAAAATGTATAAAAAGCTTGTATTAAATGAATTAAACTATAACAAATTGAATACGAATGTTAATATGAAGAAACAGCAACTACCAGTAGATGAACATCAAAAGATTAAACCACAACAAAGCTTTAAAAAAAATGGGTAGCAATTATAAGATGAGACAGAAAAAAAAAATATTATCGCAGTATCGAACAAATTTCGAAAATAATTTTCAAGATTATCGCAATTCTTATAAATCTTTCTAGTTCTAGCAATTTATGAAAATAAAATATTTTTAAAACTTATTTTTTATTTATTTATTTATTTTTTTTACATAAAAACCAATGAGTTGAAATAATTATCTTAAAATCAATATCTATATGTTGTACCATAAAGAGTAATATTCCAATAATCCTTAACTAACTTAAATTTTTAATCCAAAACAGAAATTAAACCTTCAGTACAAGTTATATTAGAATTTAATCCTTGGGATAAATATCAAGAGAAATCTCCGAAAAGTTATTATAATACTAAAGACCATTAATTAATCTAAAGAATTTTATATTAGAACTAACATTTTTCCATAAAATATATTGGAAAAAGTACTCCAAAGACAATTTCCAATAGGAATAACTTTAATTCGTTAAAATTAATTGTTACCATTATTTAAGAAATTTTCAAAAATAGAAAAATTATCTAAATTACTTCAGTAGTTTCTAGCACAGTTCAAAATATAACTTCGCCCTTTATGTTATTTCAGATCATTATAAATGACACATTGGCGGATACTTCTAAAATTTCCAATCTCAATAATGCGAACTGAACATATCTTAATATTGTTTCTATAAGTGTATTCTAAAACTGCACTACTGTTATTAATTGCATGACCAGGTCAAGAAAGTGCACAATCATATTTGGTTGAACTTTAATATACGTAGACCATTACGAAAAATATAGATTTGTAACGTGGTTCGAGTATATCGACACATTTTTTGATAAACTATTCGAATCGGAACTACTTTTTCGCTTCGGTTGTTCGAGTTTGTATATCATATTGGATTATTATATCGTTTTGGTGGAGAAAAGAGGCTTCTTGATCTTTGAAAGAATGTGGTTTTGCGACTATTTTTTCCAATATCATATTTCAACATTTTCACATTACTGCATAAGGAGGTAGCTGCATAGTTTTTTTTTTTTTTTTTTTTTTTTCATCAACATTTTTCTTTCTTTTAAATAGTTTTAAAGTTAAAATGGTGTATAATTAAATATCTTCTTTGTTTAATATCTTATATCCGATTGTTCAATCGGATAATTGGTTCAGAAGATATTAAATAAAAACTCCGTTTTAACTTTAAAACTATCTTAAAGGAAAAACAATTTGATGAAAATAAATCACTGCATGCGGCTACTCTTCATGTATGAATACGAAAATTATGAAAATGCATGACATATGATCTCAGAAAATGGTCACAAACCACACAAAAAAATGGAAAAGCGAATCTTGTCCAGAGACTTGCCATGTTTGTGATAGTAGGCGTTTGCCAAGTACATTGACGAAATTTCACAAAATTACGCGAAATTTTAACCAACCAAAACACTGCATGACAATCCTAGTTAATCATCAGATACAAAAGTCGTTTTATTTTACTATGTATCTTTAATAAAATTTCGTCTGATGATTTGTTTTGTCTCTAAAACTTGTCAGTCGACCAGTTTTCCTAGTACAGTTTTAATTTTCCTCAAATTTGTCTAGTTAGTCAAATGAGAGGATAAAAATAAAATATTCCAATCTTGTCATTCGATTAAGAAGAATTTTTCAAGTGTAGATTCTGACTAACTTATCTTGTATAGTATCTGCGGTTGTTGACTAACTCTCCTGGTCAGATAATTTCCATTGTCGACTAGCTTTCTTTGTCTGATATTAAACTTTTTAGTCTGAGGAATTATTTTGGAGAAAAATCAACTAAACACGCGTCATAGTACGAACAGATGGTGCTGTGGTAGCGTATTTGATTTCTGATACGAAGGTCCTGAGATCGGGTCCCCGCAAGGGCGCTTTGTATTTTAATTTTTTCAAGTGTAGATTCTGACTAACTTGCCTTGTCTGGTAACTGTGGTTGTTGACTAACCTTTCTGGTCAGTAATTACGATTATTAACTAGCCGTCTTTATCTGATAATATTAACCTTCCTAGTCTAGTTATTGTTTCGGAGACTAGTTCAGCTAGTACACTTTTTAACTGAAGTTTCCTGTCAGCTGTTTGGATTAGTCAATTCTGTATTGTCAACTGAGCACTTTGCCTGGTCACTGTGACTAACTTTTTTTTTTTTTTTATGTGTGCATAGTCTTTCAGAAATCAAAAGAACTTCTTTTCCTCACCAATGCAATATACCAATCCAATGTAATACTCACACAACGAGCCGTCGGCGCTAAAACGGACATCAGAGTATGTATATATATATATCGATACCTTAAAATCGCGTCTCGAAATGATATTTTTCATAATGAGTACCCTACACTAGCATAATCAAATATAGTAAATCCTTTCTTGGCCCGACCCCCACAATTATAAACTAATTTTATATCTATAAATGACATTAAGCTCCCTATTTATCAAAAAAAAAAAAAAATGCAAATTAAAATAATATATGTATAATAATTTCTGACTAAGAAGGCTACTGAATAATATATCCAGCGAAAATTTTTAATCATTAATTGAAACGTAAAGAGAATTTTATTTATAAATGTAAATGTTATATTGTTTGTTAACTGAATATTTTTCGATTTTCTATCATGGTAAAGTAAAGCTAAAATATTTTTTTTTCACTTGCATTTTAAATCTTTTATTTATTTTTATTTTTTTCATCAAAATGTAAATAGTTTAATTGAATTTAAATTAATTAAGTGTCTTTTGAAATAAACCTGTTTTATATCTGTATATGATTATTTTATTATTTAATAATTTTAATTAAATTAATGTATCTTGTTATTTATAATATAGCGCACATGTTTAAAACAATATCATTTATAATGCTTAAAACAACACAAATTTTCTGTAAAACAGTAAAATGCAAAATTTTATTCAAAATATATTACGCATAAAGTTGAAGTGATAAATTTCGTACGGTAAGCAAAATTAAAGTATTGCAATAAGAAAATTTTTAAAACACACCGTTGTCAAACACATTAACACTGACAAAATTGATTGCTAATCCAAATATTAAAATGTTTTTAGTTTAATTATTCTTTTCAAAAATGTGAATTCCACGTTACCTTTAGAATCAGAGTTATTTTATTTAGATATGAATAGTAGAATATACTTGCGATACATTCATGGTATATTATGGGTTTTACACATAATGTAGGATTTGAACAAAATATTGAATTTCAAAACAAAATGTAAAGTAATGCATTCCGAGTTTTCTGTATTCACTAAACCGCATTATTCAGATATAGTTTAAGGCATGAATAAAAAGAAATATTGAACATGCAGAGTATTTCAAATATATAGGAATTTTTCGTTTTCGAAACAAGCTTAACAATATCTATAGTGAAATGTTTTCTTTCTTTCTTTTTCTTTTACTTTTCTTACTATTTCTTTTAAGAAGGTAATATTTAAAAATATGAACGTCAATGTCGCATTATATTTAATTTAAGGTTTGGTCAATTACTTTTACTTCAAATTAAACTAAAATTTCTGCGATCTATAATTATTTTATTTGTATTTTTAAAAGGGCTTAAAAAAAGTAATAATAATTAACTATTTGTTTAAGATTTTTTTTTTTTTTTTTTTTTTTTTTTTCTGGTTTTTAAAAATGAAACTAAACAAATCAAATTATTTTTAATAAGCGGCAAAATATTATTTCTAGTCTCTCTTCCAACGATCCATTTACTTATTTATTTTTTTAAACAAACGCAACTTCTTTCTTTTAATTATTCCTTAATATGTAATTATTCTTAATTGAGATTCACTTGCATTGCTGATATTGAGTTATTATTATTTTAATATTATTACTATTATATAATATTTGCAATTTTATCATTGAAAACATTATTAATTTTTTTAACTATATATGAGTGAACAATTTAATAAAAATTTACGTAAAAAAAGAGAAAAACAAACAATGAGTAAAGTCGCAGGTTATTCATTTATTATTTTTTTTGTAACTTAATTATACATATACAGAGGCTCTTCGCACATTTTTTAGACGATTTTGATGGAGTGTACTGAAGCAAGTTCACTCATATTTCGAGTTTTATTTGTTCAGTTTGATAGCCCTTGTTCTTAACTAACATTCTACATCATAATTTCTATGATAATAATGCTTTTTATAATATCGGAAGAGGTATATTTTTCTACTCCTCTTGAACGGCTTTCCAGAGTCCACAAAGCGTTGTAGGTCGGTGTTTGGATAATGTTGATTTTAAGAGTCGAAAAACACAAAAATCCAATAGTGATACATCAGAACATTTAGCAGGAATGTCAGTGAAGGGTATGGATTTAATTCCCGTTTTTTGTTCCATTTTTTTTCTAGAAAAGCAATTGCGGATTGTGATGTGTGGCTGCTTGTTTTGTCTTGATACAGTTCAACGGAATGATAGCATTGTGGATAAAGATCTGGATTTTTATTTTTAAAAGTTGGAATTAAAGTATGTTCTTGAGAGTATTTAGAGTTGATTTTGACATTTTTGTCACATTTTTTTTGCTTTTATCTTGCGCTTGTATGAAAAACCAGTGGCAATCATAAATCCTTTAGAAAAACTTTCTTTTGATGCTTTGAGCCATGTAGCAAATTTTTTTTTCTCCACTTTTGTGATAATAAATTGACCTTTTTTTATTGCAACCACTTAAATAGGCCCAAGATTCCTCTGTTGTTGCAACATTTTTCCATTTTTCTCCTTATAAATGCTTTTCATAAAGATTTGGAAAGAGCTTTGGAAAGAGCGGAAACCTGTCATTCCATCCACTGCCATTTTAAAAGCGCATTTTTGCATCTAAACAAAAATTCTAAATATCAGAAGATAAATAAAACTTCCAAAAATATAACTGTTGTGAAAATAAAATTCTCCATGCAAACAATTTTTTCTTACTGCGAAATAAAATCGTCTAAAACATGTGCGAACAGCCTCTGTACATACACATTTGTATGTTTGAGCGCGGGTTTATACAGAGTCCGCCAAACATCACATCGTATTCTGTGTATCATACAGACCTGTGGGAAGACGTTTCTAACAATTGTAAAACATACGTTGGGTCAATTTAGGTAGGTTTTCGTTAGATTAAAGATAATTGAGTTTGGGAGTGTACAAGTTTCAGATACGGGGGCAAACAAAGAAAAAAATAAAAATAAAAATAAAACAGGAAACCTGTTAGATTGAGTTTCATTAGCTGGGAAAAAAGTCTTCTGAAAAAAAAAAAAAATATATATATATATATATGTATTTGTCTTATTATATATATATATTTTTTTTTTTTTCAAAAAAATATGGCAGATCATAAATTTCGCTTCTCAACATTCACTTTTCCACTGCATCTAAAAAAACCTATTTTAAATTTAGAAAACGTATCTATACATATTAAGTTTGAGAATAACTCTAAATAATTAGGAATTTTATAAAAATATGTAACTTATAAAACAGAAACTTTAGAAAAATAAGAAATTTTATATCGCATATGTCATTCTATGCTTTATGAAACATTTAATTTCACTGTACAAAGAAAATTTTACATGAAGCGTTATTATTGATGAATGGATTACTTTAGATTTCAGATTAATATTTTATTTTGAATTAAACTAAGCAATTAAAACGGAGTTATATGGGAAGTTTATTCAAAATAAAACATTCGTTCTTGTCAAATGTTAGTCTCATATGTCATATCAAAATATGCTCCTTAGCATCTATATAGATACAAATGGCAAAGGATCAGAAAAGTGAGTTTTATAAACTTTTACCTTCAACGGTGTTAAAAAAAAATTAAAGGTGTTAAAAGAATTTTTATAAAAAGGAATTATTTTATTGAAAATAATATTTATTAAATTTCAATGTTTTTGGAAAACATTCATTATGGCAATGACTTTGATTACTTGCTAAATAAAAATCTCGAGCTATATTATGTTTTTAATTTAATACTTATGCAAAAGTAAACTTTGAAATTAATACAGCGAAACCCGGATCTATCGTTCCCGCATCCATCGTTTTCCCGCATTGATCGTTTTATTTCTATAGCCCCTGAACAAATTGTATTTAAATAATGGTAACGAAACCCACATATATCGTGCTTCAAACAATCGTTTTTCCTCATTCATCGCTGTGAAATTTTTCTCCTGACCATATAAAAATATTCTCCTGAAGGTCAAGCGGTTCCATATGGCATACAAACTGGAATAATTTGTTTCATCCTAAAACAAGTCTTTTTCCCAGTTCCATAAAGGATCAAAATTGTGATGCAATGTCTACGGACCATCTACTCATTTTGTAATTTCAGCGCATGGCAGGAAGTAAGCTTTTCAGTAACCTAGAAAACTGTTTCGTGAAATGTGGTTACGTGCGTAAAAATGAAATATACCAAACTGAAGGGCAAGAGAACGATGATGATTATGTATAGAGGAAGAGTGGTTGCGTGTAGCAAAGGATACGACTGGTACAAAATTTAGTGATAATATTTGCATCAATCAAAACGTTGTGACATGCACTATCCTAAAACATAGAAGAAATATGTTATTTTAAAAAATGAAAATAATGGCGAAGAATCAGAAGATAATTATCACGTCGGTGACGTAATTATGGCGTTTGAAAATGCACGAACTTTTATATAAGCACATGAAATTACAGTAAAGGACCATAAAAATGTCGAAAGAACACTAGACGTGCAGTTTTTTATTGTGACGAACACTGATGACTGTTTTTATATTGACTGTGATTATTAACTATTTTAGATTATAATAGACACTGACGATTATATCTGTACTGATAAGTATAAAGGATCCATATTCTTGATTTTTCAGGAGACGAAAAATAAAGTTAAACTAACTAAAAACAAATCAGAAGAATCGATTAGGGAAAAGGGATTGTGTTGATTTATACCCTTTAAACCATTCACTGATTGTCAACCTTCATTTAAAAACAGGAAAAAACTGAATTAAACATTTTATACCATACATGAATGGTAAATTTCTGACTTGAACTTTTTTTTTTACCAATCGATTTTCTCATAGACTAAATGACATAGACTTAAATCCTTTATACTAATCGATTGAGAATTTTTTTCTGAGTCTGACTATGTACTTAACTCAAAATAGACATTTATGGACTTAAATCCTTTATACTTATCACTACAGATATTTACTCATAAATATATAGTTGGTTCATTCAGTTACCTTTTATTCCGTAAATAGTATACATTGTATTATAGCGAATAATCATTGTACTAAATGGTTAATAATTAATATTAAAAGCCCACACCGTATCCCCCATATATATATATATTTTTTTTTATTTTTATTTATATTGTTCTGTTGAATTTTGCGCAAACTCCCTTATCTTTATCTTATCTATACATATAAAAGAGTACTTCCACTCACATACTCACTCACTGACTCATCAACACACAGCAAAATCTACTGGAGCCACTCACTCGAAACTGGGTAAGATTATGGAACATAAAGTGTAAGCACCCCCTAAGAAGCGATTTTGCAAAATTCGCCCCCGA
Organism: Salticus scenicus; assembly: GCA_963930645.1. Taxonomy (NCBI): domain Eukaryota; kingdom Metazoa; phylum Arthropoda; class Arachnida; order Araneae; family Salticidae; genus Salticus; species Salticus scenicus. The sequence continues at coordinate 235,886,092 of OZ005652.1, forward strand.
GAGGGAGTAGGGGGCAAAATGTGATTTCACAAAAAACTCCAAAAAAAAAAAAAAAAACAGATATCCGTAAAATTTTTGCTTTAAAATATATCTAACACAAATGTCTAAAAACTTATTTCTGGAATTTTAGGAATTCAGTCCCCAAGGGGGGAAAGGGGGCAAAACGTGGTTTCGCATACTCCTATATATCTCAAACAAAAAAACAGCTATACGTGAAATTTTTGCTCTAATATATAGCTAATGCAAATACCTAAAAATCAATTTTTGGAATTTTAGAATTTCAGCACCCAAGAGGGGGGAGAGGGGGAGGGGCAAAATGATTTGAAATAATCCTTTATATCGCAAGCAGAAAAAAAAGATATATGTGAGACATTTTCTCTAAAATATAGTTCCCACAAATACATAAAAACTACTGTCTTAGTTTTAGAAATTTGTCCCAGGTAGGTCGGGAAAAGGGTGGGGGGGTATGGGGCAAAAAAATAGAAATACAGTTAGACCGTTCAAAATTGGTACAGATAGGTTTTAGAGGCCTGCAAGTCGAATGAAGATATTTTCGAAAGTGTACAGTTATTAGGAGGGTCAGAAAGGAGGGGGGGGGCGAAGGAAATAGAGTTAGACCGTTTAAAATTGGTACACCTAGGTTTTTGATACCGACAAATCGATTGCAGATATTTTTGAAATTGTAAAGTTATTTGGAGGGTCAGAAAGGATGGGGTGCGTACGAAGGGGAAAAAATATAAATAGAGTTAGACCGTTCAAAATTGGTACATCTAGGTTTTTGATATAGACAAATCGATTTCAGATATTTTTGAAATTGTAAAATTATTAGGAAGGGCGAGAGGGGGGGGGGGGCGGACGGGCAAAAAATAAAAGTAGTGTTAGGTCGTCCAAAATTGGTACATGGAGGTTTTTGATACCTATAAATCAATTACGAATATTTTCGAATTTGTAAAATTATTAGGATAGACGGAAAGGGGGGGGGGGAAAGGTGAAAAAATATATAAATAAGAGTTAGGGCGCTGAAAATTAGTGTTGTTATGTTTTGAGGCTCGATAAATCGATTGTGGATATTTTCGAAAGTACAGAATTATTACGAGGGACGAGCGCAGGGGTAAAAATAAAGAAATATAGATAGAATGTTGGAAATTAGTATCTTTGGATTTAAAAGCCCGAGCGAACGATTGCGAGTATTTTTGAAAGTCTGAAATAATTAGGAGGGGCGAAAACTTTAAGTGAAGGAACATGCGTGCCTGTGTACTCTGCCGCAGGCAGTGCGGGCCTGGAGCGATTATTTCACCGATGGGAGAAGATTAATACTTTTTTTTTTATATTTATGTTTTCCCCTTATGATAATATAGTAATTCATTAAAAGGGTCGAACATAATTGCGTGCACTCGCAGCGCACAATGGCCCGCGCTGCCGAAGACAGTGGGGAGCCAGTGCGACATTTTTTCCAAGGAGAATTTCTTCTTCTTCTTCTTCTTCTTTTTTTTTTTTTTTTTTTTTTTTTTTCACATGATAAAAATTAATGCGTTTTTGAGAATTCATAAATTTTAGTGATTCATTTAAAAATAGTGACCAGCGAAGCGGGCGTAGCCTGCTAGTATATGTATATATGTATGTATGTGTATATATATATATATATATATATCAATGGCATATCGTGAATGAAGTTTTAAGTAATCTCCACTAGGGTAGTTAGAAACAGTATATTTAAATATCTTTAATCTAATTTGAATATTTTGAGAAACAACGCAGATGTGAGCGAATTTAAAATGTCAATCAGTTAAGAACGAGATTCTCATGATAACGAGCTGCTTCAGGCCCCTCGTAACGAGCATACCGAAAACGTCATTCACGAGATACCGCTAATATGCATACATATAAGTGTACATTATCTAGTAATAAGTATTTGGACAATTTCGAATTTTGACGTATTGGCAAATATCTAGAAAAATTCTTCAAAAATTATCTTGAAACTTAAGGAGTGTAAAGAAAGTGTTACATCTCATATATTTCAGCAAAATGCTTGTTTTAAAGATGAAACTGAAACCAGTCTTTAAAGAAAAAAATAAAAATAAAAATAAAATTAAAAAAACACTTTTTTAAGGGCGGGGTAAGGGTTTCAGCGTAAAAAAACCCACTTTTTTGCGATTTTTTTTCTCAAATATGGATTGAGCAATTTCATTCGAACCTTTTGTACATTATTGAGCATACTTTTGACAATGTTGTGTAATTTTTTCATGCAGAATTATTGAATCATAAGCCGGTAACAGAGCTTCCCCCAGAACGTCTTGGGAAAAAAACAATTTGCAGTGTTCACCATAACTCGGCCGGAAATTATCTGAAAATAAAAAACTATGAAAATTAGTTAAATTATAATCAAATCTTCCCCCCAACGTTCTCTGATAATTTTTTTTTCATTTAAAAAATTTTGGCGGCCATCAAAAGTGTGAACTGTTATTTTCTACGAAAAATTCCGCAATTTTGTGGGTGGGAGACACCCTTAATGTAAAAAAAAATAATAATAAATTAATATAATAATAAAAAAATATAATTTTTTTTCTTCACTTTTTTAGTTCATAAACTTTAGACGCGTTTTTCTCAAAACTACTTTTTCAAAGTTCGTGTTCACTGCCATTTAAAAACTACTTGACCGATTCATTTCAAACTTTGTACACATTTTTGACATATAAAATACCGCCCCCCAACGTTTACTTATTTTATTTTTTTACATTAAGGGTGTTTCCCACCCACAAAATTGCGGAATTTTTCGTAGAAAATAACAGTTTACACTTTTGATGGCCGCCAAAAATTTTTAAATGAAAAAAAAAATTATCAGAGAGCGTTGGGGGGAAGATTTGATTATAATTTAACTAATTTTCATGGTTTTTTATTTTCAGATAATTTTCGGCCGAGTTATGGTGAACACCGCAAATTGTTTTTTTTTTCCAAGACGTTCTGGGGGAAGCTCTGTTACCGGCTTATGATTCAATAATTCTGCATGAAAAAATTACACAACATTGTCAAAAGTATGCTCATTAATGTACAAAAGGTTCGAATGAAATTGCTCAATCCATATTTGAGAAAAAATATCGCAAAAAAAGCGTTTTTTTTTTACGCTGAAACCCTTACCCCGCTCTTAATTGTAACACGTTGGGTATTAGATCCAATTCAAAGCAATTTTTAGAAAACTTGGCGTATTACATTAGACATAGCACACTGCAATTAAAAAGCAAAATTATTAACTTTCATACGAAATTTGAACGTTTATACGAAATAATTTTTAACTACGCATGCACAAGCTTTTAAAAAATTTCACTTGCATTATTTAACAGACAAAAGTATTGAGATATTGATACTAAAATCTCAAACAAATATCGTGTAAATTTAAAAAAAAAGTTATGAGAGATAGAATGAACACAATTTTCAAGAAAAAAAAAAGAAGATAATAGTAAGTTTTATTAATATTTATTTACAATCATCAAGAACTGTATTACCGCTGGGTTTTGATTACATCAAAACACAAAATGACCTCTTATAATTTACGTTTTATTTTGAGAACTGAAATTCTGTTTATTCTATCTCTCATAATTTTTTGAATTTGCAAGATTTTCGTCTTGATTTCATATAAGAGATAAATATAATCGGTTACTAAATTATGAAAATTCAATTTTTCAAGAGCTTGCGATTGCATAGTTAAAAATTATTTATTAATAGTACTCATGTTTGTTAAGATATTTAAAAGTTTTGCATTCTGATTGCAGTATAATTGCAGTCTAATGTAGAATGCCAAATTTCCTAAAAATGGTTTGCTCGGTGTCTAATACCCTACTTATTATAATTAAAAAAGTGACAATTTATTTATTTATTTTTACAATATTTTAATGAAACTGTAATATCTCCATGAATGTACAGTCGGCAGCAAAAGTATCCAAGCACTAGCCAATAATTCCGATATAAATAAAGTACACTTAATACTATTTTGTTAAATAAATCCTTGTCGAATCACGTCCTTAGACTGACCAAGAACATGACTCGACAAGGATTTATTTAACAAAACAGTATTAAGTGTACTTATTTAGACAGGGATTATTGCTAGTGCTCGGATGCTTTTGATGCCGACTGTATGTGGTAGCATCATACAGATTTGTATTGATAAATACAACAATCCTGAAAATCACATAGTTGAGCAAAAACACATTTCAGGAGTTACATTCTGCAGGGTTATCCCAAATGTTTTGGCTTTTGTTTATTTTTTATG